>JAWNPJ010000038.1:230000-830000 GCA_035047585.1 Drosophila monieri
TCAAAGGTCTAAGGTCCAAGGTCAAAGGTCCAAGGTCCAAGGTCAAAAGTCAAAGGTCAAATGTCAAAGGTCAAAGGTCAAAGGTCAAAGGTCAAGGTCAAAGGTCAAGGTCAAAGGTCAACGTCAAGGTCAAAAGTCCTGGTCAAGGTCAAGGTCAAGATCAAGGTCAAGGGTCAAAGCACAAAGCTCACAGGTTAAAGCTTAAAGGTTAGAGGTAAAAGCTCAAAGGTCAAGGTCAAAGGTCATGGTCAAAGGTCAAGGTCAAAGGTCAAAGGTCAAAGGTCAAAGGTCAAGGTCAAATGTCAAACGTCAAAGGTCAAAGGTCAAAGGTCAACGTCAAGGTCAAAGGTCAAAGGTCAAGGTCAAGGTCAAGGTCAAGGTCAAGGTCAAGAGTCAAGGTCAAGAGTCAAGGTCAATGCCAAAGGTCGAGGTCAAAGATCAACGGTCCAAGGTCCAAGGTCAAAGGTCCAAGGTCAAAGGTCCAAGGTCCAAGGTCCAAGGTCCAAGGTCCAAGGTCCAAGGTCCAAGGTCCAAGGTCCAAGGTCCAAGGTCCAAGGTCCATGGTCCATGGTCCAAGTTCCAAGGTCCAAGGTCCAAGGTCAAAGGTCAAATGTCAAAGGTCAAAGGTCAAAGGTCAAAGGTCAAGGTCAAAGGTCAAGGTCAAAGGTCAAGGTCAAAGGTCAAGGTCAAGGTCAAGGTCAAGGTCAAGGTCAAGGTCAAAGGTCAAGGTCAAGGTCAAGGTCAAGGTCAAGGTCAAGGTAAAGGTCAAGGTCAAGGTCAAGGTCAAGGTCAAGGTCAAGGTCAAGGTCAAGGTCAAGGTCAAGGTCAAGGTCAAGGTCAAGGTCAAGGTCAAGGTCAAGGTCAAGGTCAAGGTCAAGGTCAAGGTCAAGGTCAAGGTCAAGGTCAAGGTCAAGGTTAAGGTCAAGAGTCAAGAGTCAAGGTCAAGAGTCAAGGTCAAAAGGTCAAAGGTCCAAGGTCCAAGGTCCAAGGTCGAAGGTCAAAGGTCCAAGGTCCAAGGTCCAAGGTCCAAGGTCCAATTTCCAAGGTCCAAGGTCCAAGGTCAAAGGTCAAATGTCAAAGGTCGAAGGTCAAGGTCAAGGTCAAGGTCAAGGTCAAGGTCAAGGTCAAGGTCAAGGTCAAGGTCAAGGTCAAGGTCAAGGTCAAGGTCAAGGTCAAGGTCAAGGTCAAGGTCAAGGTCAAGGTCAAGGTCAAGGTCAAGGTCAAGGTCAAGGTCAAGGTCAAGGTCAAGATCAAGGTCAAGGTCAAGGTCAAGGTCAAGGTCAAGAGTCAAGGTCAAGAGTCAAGGTCAATGCCAAAGGTCAAGGTCAAAGGTCAAAGGTCTAAGGTCAAAGTTCCAAGGTCAAAGGTCCAAGGTCCAAGGTCCAAGGTCCAAGGTCCAAGGTCCAAGGTCCAAGGTCCAAGGTCCAAGGTCCAAGGTCCAAGGTCCAAGGTCCATGGTCCAAGGTCCAAGGTCCAAGGTCAAAGGTCAAATGTCAAAGGTCAAAGGTCAAAGGTCAAAGGTCAAGGTCAAAGGTCAAGGTCAAAGGTCAACGTCAAGGTCAAAGGGTAAGGGTCAAAGGTCAAAGGTCAAAGGTCACGGTCAAAGGTCATGGTCAAAGGTCCAAGGTCCAAGGTCCAAGGTCCAAGGTCCAAGGTCAAAGGTCAAAGGTGAAGGTCAAAGGTCAAGGTCCAAGGTCCAAGGTCCAAGGTCCAAGGTCCAAGGTCCAAGGTCCAAGGTCCAAGGTCCAAGGTCCAAGGTCCAAGGTCCAAGGTCCAAGGTCCATGGTCCAAGGTCCAAGGTCCAAGGTCAAAGGTCAAAGGTCAAAGGTCAAAGGTTAAAGGTCAAAGGTCAAGGTCAAAGGTCAAGGTCAAAGGTCAACGTCAAGGTCAAAGGGTAAGGGTCAAAGGTCAAAGGTCAAAGGTCACGGTCAAAGGTCATGGTCAAAGGTCCAAGGTCCAAGGTCCAAGGTCCAAGGTCCAAGGTCAAAGGTCAAAGGTGAAGGTCAAAGGTCAAGGTCAAAGGCCAAGGTCAAAGGTCAAGGTCAAAGGTCAAGGTCAAGGTCAAGGTCAAGGTCAAGGTCAAAGGTCCAAGGTCCAAGGTCAAAGGTCAAAGGTGAAGGTCAAAGGTCAAGGTCAAAGGCCAAGGTCAAAGGTCAAGGTCAAAGGTCAAGGTCAAGGTCAAGGTCAAGGTCAAGGTCAAGGTCAAGGTCAAGGTCAAGGTCAAGGTCAAGGTCAAGGTCAAGGTCAAGGTCAAGGTCAAGGTCAAGGTCAAGGTCAAGGTCAAGGTCAAGGTCAAGGTCAAGGTCAAGGTCAAGGTCAAGGTCAAGGTCAAGGTCAAGGTCAAGGTCAAGGTCAAGGTCAAGGTCAAAGATCCAAGGTCCAAGGTCCAAGGTCCAAGGTCCATGGTCTAAGGTCAAGGTCATAGGTCAAAGGTCAAAGGTCAAAGGTCAACGTCAAGGTCAAAGGTCAAAGGTCAAGGTCAAAGGTGAAGGTCAAAGGTCAAGGTCAAAGGTCAAAGGTCAAAGGTCAAGGTCAAAGGTAAAAAGTCAAAGGTCAAAGGTCAAAGGTGAAGGTCAAAGGTCAAGGTCAAAGGTCAAGGTCAAAGGTCAAAGGTCAAAGGTCAAGGTCAAAGGTCAAAGGTAAAAAGTCAAAGGTCAAAGGTGAAGGTCAAAGGTCAAGGTCAAGGTCAAAGGTCAAGGTCAAAGGTCAAGGTCAAGGTCAAGGTCAAGGTCAAGGGTCAAAGCACAAAGCTCACAGGTTAAAGCTTAAAGGTTAAAGGTCAAAGCTCAAAGGTCAAGGTCAAAGGTCATGGTCAAAGGTCAAGGTCAAAGGTCAAAGGTCAAAGGTCAAGGTCAAAGGTCAAGGTCAAAGGTCAACGTCAAGGTCAAAAGTAATGGTCAAGGTCAAGGTCAAGGTCAAGGTCAAGGGTCAAAGCACAAAGCTCACAGGTTAAAGCTTAAAGGTCAGAGGTAAAAGCTCAAAGGTCAAGGTCAAAGGTCATGGTCAAAGGTCAAGGTCAAAGGTCAAAGGTCAAAGGTCAAGGTCAAATGTCAAACGTCAAAGGTCAAAGGTCAAAGGTCAACGTCAAGGTCAAAGGTCAAAGGTCAAGGTCAAGGTCAAGGTCAAGGTCAAGGTCAAGAGTCAAGGTCAAGAGTCAAGGTCAATGCCAAAGGTCAAGGTCAAAGATCAACGGTCCAAGGTCCAAGGTCAAAGGTCCAAGGTCCAAGGTCCAAGGTCCAAGGTCCAAGGTCCAAGGTCCAAGGTCCAAGGTCCAAGGTCCAAGGTCCAAGGTCCAAGGTCCATGGTCCATGGTCCAAGTTCCAAGGTCCAAGGTCCAAGGTCAAAGGTCAAATGTCAAAGGTCAAAGGTCAAAGGTCAAAGGTCAAGGTCAAAGGTCAAGGTCAAAGGCCAAGGTCAAAGGTCAAGGTCAAAGGTCAAGGTCAAGGTCAAGGTCAAGGTCAAGGTCAAAGGTCCAAGGTCCAAGGTCAAGGTCAAGGTCAAGGTCAAGGTCAAGGTCAAGGTCAAAGATCCAAGGTCCAAGGTCCAAGGTCCAAGGTCCATGGTCTAAGGTCAAGGTCATAGGTCAAAGGTCAAAGGTCAACGTCAAGGTCAAAGGTCAAAGGTCAAGGTCAAAGGTGAAGGTCAAAGGTCAAGGTCAAAGGTCAAAGGTCAAAGGTCAAGGTCAAAGGTAAAAAGTCAAAGGTCAAAGGTCAAAGGTGAAGGTCAAAGGTCAAGGTCAAAGGTCAAGGTCAAAGGTCAAAGGTCAAAGGTCAAGGTCAAAGGTCAAAGGTAAAAAGTCAAAGGTCAAAGGTGAAGGTCAAAGGTCAAGGTCAAGGTCAAAGGTCAAGGTCAAAGGTCACAAGGTCAAAGGTCAAGGTCAAGGTCAAGGGTCAAAGCACAAAGCTCACAGGTTAAAGCTTAAAGGTTAAAGGTCAAAGCTCAAAGGTCAAGGTCAAAGGTCATGGTCAAAGGTCAAGGTCAAAGGTCAAAGGTCAAAGGTCAAGGTCAAAGGTCAAGGTCAAAGGTCAACGTCAAGGTCAAAAGTCCTGGTCAAGGTCAAGGTCAAGGTCAAGGTCAAGGGTCAAAGCACAAAGCTCACAGGTTAAAGCTTAAAGGTTAGAGGTAAAAGCTCAAAGGTCAAGGTCAAAGGTCATGGTCAAAGGTCAAGGTCAAAGGTCAAAGGTCAAAGGTCAAGGTCAAATGTCAAACGTCAAAGGTCAAAGGTCAAAGGTCAACGTCAAGGTCAAAGGTCAAAGGTCAAGGTCAAGGTCAAGGTCAAGGTCAAGGTCAAGAGTCAAGGTCAAGAGTCAAGGTCAATGTCAAAGGTCAAGGTCAAAGATCAACGGTCCAAGGTCCAAGGTCAAAGGTCCAAGGTCAAAGGTCCAAGGTCCAAGGTCCAAGGTCCAAGGTCCAAGGTCCAAGGTCCAAGGTCCAAGGTCCAAGGTCCAAGGTCCAAGGTCCAAGGTCCATGGTCCATGGTCCAAGTTCCAAGGTCCAAGGTCCAAGGTCAAAGGTCAAATGTCAAAGGTCAAAGGTCAAAGGTCAAAGGTCAAGGTCAAAGGTCAAGGTCAAAGGTCAAAGGTCAAGGTCAAGGTCAAGGTCAAGGTCAAGGTCAAGGTCAAGGTCAAGGTCAAGGTCAAGGTCAAGGTCAAGGTCAAGGTCAAGGTAAAGGTCAAGGTCAAGGTCAAGGTCAAGGTCAAGGTCAAGGTCAAGGTCAAGGTCAAGGTCAAGGTCAAGGTCAAGGTCAAGGTCAAGGTCAAGGTCAAGGTCAAGGTCAAGGTCAAGGTCAAGGTCAAGGTCAAGGTCAAGGTCAAGGTCAAGGTCAAGGTCAAGGTCAAGGTCAAGGTCAAGGTCAAGGTCAAGGCCAAGGTCAAAGGTCAAGGTCAAAGGTCAAGGTCAAGGTCAAGGTCAAGGTCAAGGTCAAGGTCAAAGGTCCAAGGTCCAAGGTCAAAGGTCAAAGGTGAAGGTCAAAGGTCAAGGTCAAGGTCAAGGTCATGGTCAAGGTCAAGGTCAAGGTCAAGGTCAAGGTCAAGGTCAAGGTCAAGGTCAAGGTCAAGGTCAAGGTCAAGGTCAAGGTCAAGGTCAAGGTCAAGGTCAAGGTCAAGGTCAAGGTCAAGGTCAAGGTCAAGGTCAAGGTCAAGGTCAAGGTCAAGGTCAAGGTCAAGGTCAAGGTCAAGGTCAAGGTCAAGGTCAAGGTCAAGGTCAAGGTCAAGGTCAAGGTCAAGGTCAAGGTCAAGGTCAAAGATCCAAGGTCCAAGGTCCAAGGTCCAAGGTCCATGGTCTAAGGTCAAGGTCATAGGTCAAAGGTCAAAGGTCAACGTCAAGGTCAAAGGTCAAAGGTCAAGGTCAAAGGTGAAGGTCAAAGGTCAAGGTCAAAGGTCAAGGTCAAAGGTCAAAGGTCAAGGTCAAAGGTCAAAGGTAAAAAGTCAAAGGTCAAAGGTGAAGGTCAAAGGTCAAGGTCAAAGGTCAAGGTCAAAGGTCAAAGGTCAAGGTCAAGGTCAAAGGTCAAGGTCAAAGGTCAAAGGTAAAAAGTCAAAGGTCAAAGGTGAAGGTCAAAGGTCAAGGTCAAGGTCAAAGGTCAAGGTCAAAGGTCAAGGTCAAGGTCAAGGTCAAGGTCAAGGTCAAGGGTCAAAGCACAAAGCTCACAGGTTAAAGCTTAAAGGTTAAAGGTCAAAGCTCAAAGGTCAAGGTCAAAGGTCATGGTCAAAGGTCAAGGTCAAAGGTCAAAGGTCAAAGGTCAAGGTCAAATGTCAAACGTCAAAGGTCAAAGCAAAAAAAAAAAAGGTCAAAGGTCAACGTCAAGGTCAAAGGTCAAAGGTCAAAGGTCAAGGTCAAAGGTCAAAGGTCTAAGGTCCAAGGTCAAACGTCAAAGGTCTAAGGTCAAAGGTCCAAGGTCAAAGGTCCAAGGTCCAAGGTCAAAAGTCAAAGGTCAAATGTCAAAGGTCAAAGGTGAAAGGTCAAAGGTCAAGGTCAAAGGTCAAGGTCAAAGGTCAACGTCAAGGTCAAAAGTCCTGGTCAAGGTCAAGGTCAAGGTCAAGGTCAAGGGTCAAAGCACAAAGCTCACAGGTTAAAGCTTAAAGGTTAGAGGTAAAAGCTCAAAGGTCAAGGTCAAAGGTCAAAGGTCAAAGGTCAAGGTCAAATGTCAAACGTCAAAGGTCAAAGGTCAAAGGTCAACGTCAAGGTCAAAGGTCAAAGGTCAAGGTCAAGGTCAAGGTCAAGGTCAAGGTCAAGAGTCAAAGGTCAAGAGTCAAGGTCAATGCCAAAGGTCAAGGTCAAAGATCAACGGTCCAAGGTCCAAGGTCAAAGGTCCAAGGTCCAAGGTCCAAGGTCCAAGGTCCAAGGTCCAAGGTCCATGGTCCATGGTCCAAGTTCCAAGGTCCAAGGTCCAAGGTCAAAGGTCAAATGTCAAAGGTCAAAGGTCAAAGGTCAAAGGTCAAGGTCAAAGGTCAAGGTCAAAAGTCAAGGTCAAAGGTCAAGGTCAAGGTCAAGGTCAAGGTCAAGGTCAAGGTCAAGGTCAAGGTCAAGGTCAAGGTCAAGGTCAAGGTCAAGGTCAAGGTCAAGGTCAAGGTAAAGGTCAAGGTCAAGGTCAAGGTCAAGGTCAAGGTCAAGGTCAAGGTCAAGGTCAAGGTCAAGGTCAAGGTCAAGGTCAAGGTCAAGGTCAAGGTCAAGGTCAAGGTCAAGGTCAAGGTCAAGGTCAAGGTCAAGGTCAAGGTCAAGGTCAAGGTCAAGGTCAAGGTTAAGGTCAAGAGTCAAGAGTCAAGGTCAAGAGTCAAGGTCAAAGGTCAAAGGTCCAAGGTCGAAGGTCAAAGGTCCAAGGTCCAAGGTCCAAGGTCCAAGGTCCAATTCCAAGGTCCAAGGTCCAAGGTCCAAGGTCAAAGGTCAAATGTCAAAGGTCGAAGGTCAAGGTCAAGGTCAAGGTCAAGGTCAAGGTCAAGGTCAAGGTCAAGGTCAAGGTCAAGGTCAAGGTCAAGGTCAAGGTCAAGGTCAAGGTCAAGGTCAAGGTCAAGGTCAAGGTCAAGGTCAAGGTCAAGGTCAAGGTCAAGGTCAAGGTCAAGGTCAAGGTCAAGGTCAAGGTCAAGGTCAAGATCAAGGTCAAGGTCAAGGTCAAGGTCAAGAGTCAAGGTCAAGAGTCAAGGTCAATGCCAAAGGTCAAGGTCAAAGGTCAAAGGTCTAAGGTCAAAGTCTCAAGGTCAAAGGTCCAAGGTCCAAGGTCCAAGGTCCAAGGTCCACAGGTCCAAGGTCCAAGGTCCAAGGTCCAAGGTCCAAGGTCCAAGGTCCATGGTCCAAGGTCCAAGGTCCAAGGTCAAAGGTCAAATGTCAAAGGTCAAAGGTCAAAGGTCAAGGTCAAAGGTCAAGGTCAAAGGTCAACGTCAAGGTCAAAGGGTAAGGGTCAAAGGTAAAAAGTCAAAGGTCACGGTCAAAGGTCATGGTCAAAGGTCCAAGGTCCAAGGTCCAAGGTCCAAGGTCCAAGGTCAAAGGTCAAAGGTGAAGGTCAAAGGTCAAGGTCAAAGGCCAAGGTCAAAGGTCAAGGTCAAAGGTCAAGGTCAAGGTCAAGGTCAAGGTCAAGGTCAAAGGTCCAAGGTCCAAGGTCAAAGGTCAAAGGTGAAGGTCAAAGGTCAAGGTCAAAGGCCAAGGTCAAAGGTCAAGGTCAAAGGTCAAGGTCAAGGTCAAGGTCAAGGTCAAGGTCAAGGTCAAGGTCAAGGTCAAGGTCAAGGTCAAGGTCAAGGTCAAGGTCAAGGTCAAGGTCAAGGTCAAGGTCAAGGTCAAGGTCACAAGGTCAAGGTCAAGGTCAAGGTCAAGGTCAAGGTCAAGGTCAAGGTCAAGGTCAAGGTCAAAGATCCAAGGTCCAAGGTCCAAGGTCCAAGGTCCATGGTCTAAGGTCAAGGTCATAGGTCAAAAGGTCAAAGGTCAACGTCAAGGTCAAAGGTCAAAGGTCAAGGTCAAAGGTGAAGGTCAAAGGTCAAGGTCAAAGGTCAAGGTCAAAGGTCAAAGGTCAAGGTCAAAGGTAAAAAGTCAAAGGTCAAAGGTCAAAGGTGAAGGTCATAGGGTCAAGGTCAAAGGTCAAGGTCAAAGGTCAAAGGTCAAAGGTCAAGGTCAAAGGTCAAAGGTAAAAAGTCAAAGGTCAAAGGTGAAGGTCAAAGGTCAAGGTCAAGGTCAAAGGTCAAGGTCAAAGGTCAAGGTCAAGGTCAAGGTCAAGGTCAAGGGTCAAAGCACAAAGTCTACAGGTTAAAGCTTAAAGGTTAAAGGTCAAAGCTCAAAGGTCAAGGTCAAAGGTCATGGTCAAAGGTCAAGGTCAAAGGTCAAAGGTCAAAGGTCAAAGGTCAAAGGTCAAGGTCAAGGTCAAATGTCAAACGTCAAAGGTCAAAGGTCAACGTCAAGGTCAAAGGTCAAAGGTCAAAGGTCAAGGTCAAAGGTCAAAGGTCTAAGGTCCAAGGTCAAACGTCAAAGGTCTAAGGTCAAAGGTCCAAGGTCAAAGGTCCAAGGTCCAAGGTCAAAAGTCAAAGGTCAAATGTCAAAGGTCAAAGGTCAAAGGTCAAAGGTCAAGGTCAAAGGTCAAGGTCAAAGGTCAACGTCAAGGTCAAAAGTCCTGGTCAAGGTCAAGGTCAAGGTCAAGGTCAAGGGTCAAAGCACAAAGCTCACAGGTTAAAGCTTAAAGGTTAGAGGTAAAAGCTCAAAGGTCAAGGTCAAAGGTCATGGTCAAAGGTCAAGGTCAAAGGTCAAAGGTCAAAGGTCAAAGGTCAAGGTCAAATGTCAAACGTCAAAGGTCAAAGGTCAAAGGTCAACGTCAAGGTCAAAGGTCAAAGGTCAAGGTCAAGGTCAAGGTCAAGGTCAAGGTCAAGAGTCAAGGTCAAGAGTCAAGGTCAATGCCAAAGGTCAAGGTCAAAGATCAACGGTCCAAGGTCCAAGGTCAAAGGTCCAAGGTCAAAGGTCCAAGGTCCAAGGTCCAAGGTCCAAGGTCCAAGGTCCAAGGTCCAAGGTCCAAGGTCCAAGGTCCAAGGTCCAAGGTCCAAGGTCCAAGGTCCAAGGTCCAAGGTCCAAGGTCCATGGTCCATGGTCCAAGTTCCAAGGTCCAAGGTCCAAGGTCAAAGGTCAAATGTCAAAGGTCAAAGGTCAAAGGTCAAAGGTCAAGGTCAAAGGTCAAGGTCAAAGGTCAAGGTCAAAGGTCAAGGTCAAGGTCAAGGTCAAGGTCAAGGTCAAGGTCAAGGTCAAGGTCAAGGTCAAGGTCAAGGTCAAGGTCAAGGTCAAGGTCAAGGTCAAGGTCAAGGTCAAGGTCAAGGTCAAGGTCAAGGTCAAGGTCAAGGTCAAGGTCAAGGTCAAGGTCAAGGTCAAGGTCCAAGGTCAAAGGTCCAAGGTCAAAGGTCCAAGGTCCAAGGTCCAAGGTCCAAGGTCCAAGGTCCAAGGTCCATGGTCCATGGTCCAAGTTCCAAGGTCCAAGGTCCAAGGTCAAAGGTCAAATGTCAAAGGTCAAAGGTCAAAGGTCAAAGGTCAAGGTCAAAGGTCAAGGTCAAAGGTCAAGGTCAAGGTCAAGGTCAAGGTCAAGGTCAAGGTCAAGGTCAAGGTCAAGGTCAAGGTCAAGGTCAAGGTCAAGGTCAAGGTCAAGGTCAAGGTCAAGGTCAAGGTCAAGGTCAAGGTCAAGGTCAAGGTCAAGGTCAAGGTCAAGGTCAAGGTCAAGGTCAAGGTCAAGGTCAAGGTCAAGGTCAAGGTCAAGGTCAAGGTCAAGGTCAAGGTCAAGGTCAAGGTCAAGGTCAAGGTCAAGGTCAAGGTCAAGGTCAAGGTCAAGGTCAAGGTCAAGGTTAAGGTCAAGAGTCAAGAGTCAAGGTCAAGAGTCAAGGTCAAATGTCAAAGGTCAAAGGTCAAAGGTCAAAGGTCAAGGTCAAAGGTCAAGGTCAAAGGTCAACGTCAAGGTCAAAGGGTAAGGGTCAAAGGTCAAAGGTCAAAGGTCACGGTCAAAGGTCATGGTCAAAGGTCCAAGGTCCAAGGTCCAAGGTCCAAGGTCCAAGGTCAAAGGTCAAAGGTGAAGGTCAAAGGTCAAGGTCAAAGGCCAAGGTCAAAGGTCAAGGTCAAAGGTCAAGGTCAAGGTCAAGGTCAAGGTCAAGGTCAAGGTCAAGGTCAAGGTCAAAGGTCCAAGGTCCAAGGTCCAAGGTCGAAGGTCGAAGGTCAAAGGTCCAAGGTCCAAGGTCCAAGGTCCAAGGTCCAAGGTCAAAGGTCAAATGTCAAAGGTCGAAGGTCAAGGTCAAGGTCAAGGTCAAGGTCAAGGTCAAGGTCAAGGTCAAGGTCAAGGTCAAGGTCAAGGTCAAGGTTAAGGTCAAGAGTCAAGAGTCAAGGTCAAGAGTCAAGGTCAAATGTCAAAGGTCAAAGGTCAAAGGTCAAAGGTCAAGGTCAAAGGTCAAGGTCAAAGGTCAACGTCAAGGTCAAAGGGTAAGGGTCAAAGGTCAAAGGTCAAAGGTCACGGTCAAAGGTCATGGTCAAAGGTCCAAGGTCCAAGGTCCAAGGTCCAAGGTCAAAGGTCAAAGGTGAAGGTCAAAGGTCAAAGGTCAAGGTCAAAGGCCAAGGTCAAAGGTCAAGGTCAAAGGTCAAGGTCAAGGTCAAGGTCAAGGTCAAGGTCAAAGGTCCAAGGTCCAAGGTCAAAGGTCAAAGGTGAAGGTCAAAGGTCAAGGTCAAAGGCCAATGTCAAAGGTCAAGGTCAAAGGTCAAGGTCAAGGTCAAGGTCAAGGTCAAGGTCAAGGTCAAGGTCAAGGTCAAGGTCAAGGTCAAGGTCAAGGTCAAGGTCAAGGTCAAGGTCAAGGTCAAGGTCAAGGTCAAGGTCAAGGTCAAGGTCAAGGTCAAGGTCAAGGTCAAGGTCAAAGATCCAAGGTCCAAGGTCCAAGGTCAAGGTCATAGGTCAAAGGTCAAAGGTCAACGTCAAGGTCAAAGGTCAAAGGTCAAGGTCAAAGGTGAAGGTCAAAGGTCAAGGTCAAAGGTCAAGGTCAAAGGTCAAAGGTCAAGGTCAAAGGTAAAAAGTCAAAGGTCAAAGGTCAAAGGTGAAGGTCAAAGGTCAAGGTCAAAGGTCAAGGTCAAAGGTCAAAGGTCAAAGGTCAAGGTCAAAGGTCAAAGGTAAAAAGTCAAAGGTCAAAGGTGAAGGTCAAAGGTCAAGGTCAAGGTCAAAGGTCAAGGTCAAAGGTCAAGGTCAAAGGTCAAGGTCAAGGTCAAGGTCAAGGTCAAGGTCAAGGGTCAAAGCACAAAGCTCACAGGTTAAAGCTTAAAGGTTAAAGGTCAAAGCTCAAAGGTCAAGGTCAAAGGTCATGGTCAAAGGTCAAGGTCAAAGGTCAAAGGTCAAAGGTCAAGGTCAAATGTCAAACGTCAAAGGTCAAAGGTCAAAGGTCAACGTCAAGGTCAAAGGTCAAAGGTCAAAGGTCAAGGTCAAAGGTCAAAGGTCTAAGGTCCAAGGTCAAACGTCAAAGGTCTAAGGTCAAAGGTCCAAGGTCAAAGGTCCAAGGTCCAAGGTCAAAAGTCAAAGGTCAAATGTCAAATGTCAAAGGTCAAAGGTCAAAGGTCAAAGGTCAAGGTCAAAGGTCAAGGTCAAAGGTCAACGTCAAGGTCAAAAGTCCTGGTCAAGGTCAAGGTCAAGGTCAAGGTCAAGGGTCAAAGCACAAAGCTCACAGGTTAAAGCTTAAAGGTTAGAGGTAAAAGCTCAAAGGTCAAGGTCAAAGGTCATGGTCAAAAGGTCAAGGTCAAAGGTCAAAGGTCAAAGGTCAAAGGTCAAGGTCAAATGTCAAACGTCAAAGGTCAAAGGTCAAAGGTCAACGTCAAGGTCAAAGGTCAAAGGTCAAGGTCAAGGTCAAGGTCAAGGTCAAGGTCAAGAGTCAAGGTCAAGAGTCAAGGTCAATGCCAAAGGTCAAGGTCAAAGATCAACGGTCCAAGGTCCAAGGTCAAAGGTCCAAGGTCCAAGGTCCAAGGTCCAAGGTCCAAGGTCCAAGGTCCAAGGTCCAAGGTCCAAGGTCCAAGGTCCAAGGTCCAAGGTCCAAGGTCCAAGGTCCATGGTCCATGGTCCAAGTTCCAAGGTCCAAGGTCCAAGGTCAAAGGTCAAATGGTCAAAGGTCAAAGGTCAAAGGTCAAAGGTCAAGGTCAAAGGTCAAGGTCAAAGGTCAAGGTCAAAGGTCAAGGTCAAGGTCAAGGTCAAGGTCAAGGTCAAGGTCAAGGTCAAGGTCAAGGTCAAGGTCAAGGTCAAGGTCAAGGTCAAGGTAAAGGTCAAGGTCAAGGTCAAGGTCAAGGTCAAGGTCAAGGTCAAGGTCAAGGTCAAGGTCAAGGTCAAGGTCAAGGTCAAGGTCAAGGTCAAGGTCAAGGTCAAGGTCAAGGTCAAGGTCAAGGTCAAGGGGTCAAAGCACAAAGCTCACAGGTTAAAGCTCAAAGGTCAAAGGTCAAAGCTCAAAGGTCAAGGTCAAAGGTCATGGTCAAAGGTCAAGGTCAAAGGTCAAAGGTCAAAGGTCAAGGTCAAATGTCAAACGTCAAAGGTCAAAGGTCAAAGGTCAACGTCAAGGTCAAAGGTCAAAGGTCAAAGGTCACAGGTCAAAGGTCAAAGGTCTAAGGTCCAAGGTCAAACGTCAAAGGTCTAAGGTCAAAGGTCCAAGGTCAAAGGTCCAAGGTCCAAGGTCAAAAGTCAAAGGTCAAATGTCAAATGTCAAAGGTCAAAGGTCAAAGGTCAAAGGTCAAGGTCAAAGGTCAAGGTCAAAGGTCAACGTCAAGGTCAAAGTCCTGGTCAAGGTCAAGGTCAAGGTCAAGGTCAAGGGTCAAAGCACAAAGCTCACAGGTCAAGGCTTCAAGGTCAGAGGTAAAAGCTCAAAGGTCAAGGTCAAAGGTCATGGTCAAAGGTCAAGGTCAAAGGTCAAAGGTCAAAGGTCAAAGGTCAAGGTCAAATGTCAAACGTCAAAGGTCAAAGGTCAAAGGTCAACGTCAAGGTCAAAGGTCAAAGGTCAAGGTCAAGGTCAAGGTCAAGGTCAAGGTCAAGAGTCAAGGTCAAGAGTCAAGGTCAATGCCAAAGGTCAAGGTCAAAGATCAACGGTCCAAGGTCCAAGGTCAAAGGTCCAAGGTCCAAGGTCCAAGGTCCAAGGTCCAAGGTCCAAGGTCCAAGGTCCAAGGTCCAAGGTCCAAGGTCCAAGGTCCAAGGTCCAAGGTCCAAGGTCCAAGGTCCAAGGTCCATGGTCCATGGTCCAAGGTCCAAGGTCCAAGGTCCAAGGTCAAAGGTCAAATGGTCAAAGGTCAAAGGTCAAAGGTCAAAGGTCAAGGTCAAAGGTCAAGGTCAAAGGTCAAGGTCAAAGGTCAAGGTCAAGGTCAAGGTCAAGGTCAAGGTCAAGGTCAAGGTCAAGGTCAAGGTCAAGGTCAAGGTCAAGGTCAAGGTCAAGGTCAAGGTAAAGGTCAAGGTCAAGGTCAAGGTCAAGGTCAAGGTCAAGGTCAAGGTCAAGGTCAAGGTCAAGGTCAAGGTCAAGGTCAAGGTCAAGGTCGAAGGTCAAAGGTCAAGGTCAAGGTCAAGGTCAAGGTCAAGGTCAATGTCAAGGTAAAGGTCAAGGTCAAGGTCAAGGTCAAGGTCAAGGTCAAGGTCAAGGTCAAGGTCAAGGTCAAGGTCCAAGGTCAAAGGTCCAAGGTCAAAGGTCCAAGGTCCAAGGTCCAAGGTCCAAGGTCCAAGGTCCAAGGTCCAAGGTCCAAGGTCCAAGGTCCAAGGTCAAAGGTCAAATGTCAAAGGTCAAAGGTCAAAGGTCAAAGGTCAAGGTCAAAGGTCAAGGTCAAAGGTCAAGGTCAAGGTCAAGGTCAAGGTCAAGGTCAAGGTCAAGGTCAAGGTCAAGGTCAAGGGGTCAAGGTCAAGGTCAAGGTCAAGGTCAAGGTCAAGGTCAAGGTCAAGGTCAAGGTCAAGGTCAAGGTCAAGGTAAAGGTCAAGGTCAAGGTCAAGGTCAAGGTCAAGGTCAAGGTCAAGGTCAAGGTCAAGGTCAAGGTCAAGGTCAAGGTCAAGGTCAAGGTCAAGGTCAAGGTCAAGGTCAAGGTCAAGGTCAAGGTCAAGGTCAAGGTCAAGGTCAAGGTTAAGGTCAAGAGTCAAGAGTCAAGGTCAAGAGTCAAGGTCAAAGGTCAAAGGTCCAAGGTCCAAGGTCGAAGGTCAAAGGTCCAAGGTCCAAGGTCCAAGGTCCAAGGTCCAAGGTCAAAGGTCAAATGTCAAAGGTCGAAGGTCAAGGTCAAGGTCAAGGTCAAGGTCAAGGTCAAGGTCAAGGTCAAGGTCAAGGTCAAGGTCAAGGTCAAGGTCAAGGTCAAGGTCAAGGTCAAGGTCAAGGTCAAGGTCAAGGTCAAGGTCAAGGTCAAGGTCAAGGTCAAGGTCAAGGTCAAGGTCAAGGTCAAGGTCAAAGATCCAAGGTCGAAGGTCGAAGGTCAAAAAAGGTCCAAGGTCCAAGGTCCAAGGTCCAAGGTCCAAGGTCAAAGGTCAAATGTCAAAGGTCGAAGGTCAAGGTCAAGGTCAAGGTCAAGGTCAAGGTCAAGGTCAAGGTCAAGGTCAAGGTCAAGGTCAAGGTCAAGGTCAAGGTCAAGGTTAAGGTCAAGAGTCAAGAGTCAAGGTCAAGAGTCAAGGTCAAATGTCAAAGGTCAAAGGTCAAAGGTCAAAGGTCAAAGGTCAAGGTCAAAGGTCAAGGTCAAAGGTCAACGTCAAGGTCAAAGGGTAAGGGTCAAAGGTCAAAGGTCAAAGGTCACGGTCAAAGGTCATGGTCAAAGGTCCAAGGTCCAAGGTCCAAGGTCCAAGGTCAAAGGTCAAAGGTGAAGGTCAAAGGTCAAAGGTCAAGGTCAAAGGCCAAGGTCAAAGGTCAAGGTCAAAGGTCAAGGTCAAGGTCAAGGTCAAGGTCAAGGTCAAAGGTCCAAGGTCCAAGGTCAAAGGTCAAAGGTGAAGGTCAAAGGTCAAGGTCAAAGGCCAATGTCAAAGGTCAAGGTCAAAGGTCAAGGTCAAGGTCAAGGTCAAGGTCAAGGTCAAGGTCAAGGTCAAGGTCAAGGTCAAGGTCAAGGTCAAGGTCAAGGTCAAGGTCAAGGTCAAGGTCAAGGTCAAGGTCAAGGTCAAGGTCAAGGTCAAGGTCAAGGTCAAGGTCAAGGTCAAGGTCAAAGATCCAAGGTCCAAGGTCCAAGGTCAAGGTCATAGGTCAAAGGTCAAAGGTCAACGTCAAGGTCAAAGGTCAAAGGTCAAGGTCAAAGGTGAGGTCAAAGGTCAAGGTCAAGGTCAAGGTCAAGGTCAAAGGTCAAAGGTCCAAGGTCAAAGGTCAAAGGTCAAAGGCAAGGTCAAAGGTCAAGGTCAAAGGTGAAGGTCAAAGGTCAAGGTCAAAGGTCAAGGTCAAAGGTCAAAGGTCAAGGTCAAAGGTAAAAAGTCAAAGGTCAAAGGTCAAAGGTGAAGGTCAAAGGTCAAGGTCAAAGGTCAAGGTCAAAGGTCAAAGGTCAAAGGTCAAGGTCAAAGGTCAAAGGTAAAAAGTCAAAGGTCAAAGGTGAAGAAGGTCAAAGGTCAAGGTCAAGGTCAAAGGTCAAGGTCAAAGGTCAAGGAGCCAAGGTCAAGGTCAAGGTCAAGGGTCAAAGCACAAAGCTCACAGGTTAAAGCTTAAAGGTTAAAGGTCAAAGCTCAAAGGTCAAGGTCAAAGGTCATGGTCAAAGGTCAAGGTCAAAGGTCAAAGGTCAAAGGTCAAGGTCAAATGTCAAACGTCAAAGGTCAAAGGTCAAAGGTCAACGTCAAGGTCAAAGGTCAAAGGTCAAAGGTCAAGGTCAAAGGTCAAAGGTCTCAAGGTCCAAGGTCAAACGTCAAAGGTCTAAGGTCAAAGGTCCAAGGTCAAAGGTCCAAGGTCCAAGGTCAAAAGTCAAAGGTCAAATGTCAAATGTCAAAGGTCAAAGGTCAAAGGTCAAAGGTCAAGGTCAAAGGTCAAGGTCAAAGGTCAACGTCAAGGTCAAAAGTCCTGGTCAAGGTCAAGGTCAAGGTCAAGGTCAAGGGTCAAAGCACAAAGCTCACAGGTTAAAGCTTAAAGGTTAGAGGTAAAAGCTCAAAGGTCAAGGTCAAAGGTCATGGTCAAAGGTCAAGGTCAAAGGTCAAAGGTCAAAGGTCAAAGGTCAAGGTCAAATGTCAAACGTCAAAGGTCAAAGGTCAAAGGTCAACGTCAAGGTCAAAGGTCAAAGGTCAAGGTCAAGGTCAAGGTCAAGGTCAAGGTCAAGAGTCAAGGTCAAGAGTCAAGGTCAATGCCAAAGGTCAAGGTCAAAGATCAACGGTCCAAGGTCCAAGGTCAAAGGTCCAAGGTCCAAGGTCCAAGGTCCAGGGTCCAAGGTCCAAGGTCCAAGGTCCAAGGTCCAAGGTCCAAGGTCCAAGGTCCAAGGTCCAAGGTCCAAGGTCCATGGTCCATGGTCCAAGTTCCAAGGTCCAAGGTCCAAGGTCAAAGGTCAAATGGTCAAAGGTCAAAGGTCAAAGGTCAAAGGTCAAGGTCAAAGGTCAAGGTCAAAGGTCAAGGTCAAAGGTCAAGGTCAAGGTCAAGGTCAAGGTCAAGGTCAAGGTCAAGGTCAAGGTCAAGGTCAAGGTCAAGGTCAAGGTCAAGGTCAAGGTCATCAAGGTCAAGGTAAAGGTCAAGGTCAAGGTCAAGGTCAAGGTCAAGGTCAAGGTCAAGGTCAAGGTCAAGGTCAAGGTCAAGGTCAAGGTCAAGGTCAAGGTCAAGGTCAAGGTCAAGGTCAAGGTCAAGGTCAAGGTCAAGGTCAAGGTCAAGGTCAAGGTCAAGGTCAAGGTCAAGGTCAAGGTCAAGGTCAAGGTCCAAGGTCAAAGGTCCAAGGTCAAAGGTCCAAGGTCCAAGGTCCAAGGTCCAAGGTCCAAGGTCCAAGGTCCAAGGTCCAAGGTCCAAGGTCCATGGTCCAAGGTCCAAGGTCCAAGGTCCAAGGTCCAAGGTCAAATGTCAAAGGTCAAAGGTCAAAGGTCAAAGGTCAAAGGTCAAAGGTCAAGGTCAAAGGTCAAGGTCAAAGGTCAAGGTCAAGGTCAAGGTCAAGGTCAAGGTCAAGGTCAAGGTCAAGGTCAAGGTCAAGGTCAAGGTCAAGGTCAAGGTCAAGGTCAAGGTCAAGGTCAAGGTCAAGGTAAGGCCAAGGTCAAGGTCAAGGTCAAGGTCAAGGTCAAGGTCAAGGTCAAGGTCAAGGTCAAGGTCAAGGTCAAGGTCAAGGTCAAGGTCAAGGTCAAGGTCAAGGTCAAGGTCAAGGTCAAGGTCAAGGTCAAGGTCAAGGTCAAGGTCAAGGTCAAGGTCAAGGTTAAGGTCAAGAGCTCAAGAGTCAAGGTCAAGAGTCAAGGCTCAAAGGTCAAAG
This sequence comes from Drosophila monieri, assembly GCA_035047585.1. Taxonomy (NCBI): domain Eukaryota; kingdom Metazoa; phylum Arthropoda; class Insecta; order Diptera; family Drosophilidae; genus Drosophila; species Drosophila monieri. Next base: position 247,308 of record JAWNPJ010000038.1, read on the forward strand.
GTCCAAGGTCCAAGGTCGAAGGTCAAAGGTCCAAGGTCCAAGGTCCAAGGTCCAAGGTCCAAGGTCAAAGGTCAAATGTCAAAGGTCGAAGGTCAAGGTCAAGGTCAAGGTCAAGGTCAAGGTCAAGGTCAAGGTCAAGGTCAAGGTCAAGGTCAAGGTCAAGGTCAAGGTCAAGGTCAAGGTCAAGGTCAAGGTCAAGGTCAAGGTCAAGGTCAAGGTCAAGGTCAAGGTCAAGGTCAAGGTCAAGGTCAAGGTCAAGGTCAAGGTCAAGGTCAAGGTCAAGGTCAAGGTCAAGGTCAAGGTCAAGGTCAAGGTCAAGGTCAAGGTCAAGGTCAAGGTCAAGATCAAGGTCAAGGTCAAGGTCAAGGTTCCAAGGTCAAGGTCAAGGTCAAGAGTCAAGGTCAAGAGTCAAGGTCAATGCCAAAGGTCAAGGTCAAAGGTCAAAGGTCTAAGGTCTAAGGTCAAAGTTCCAAGGTCAAAGGTCCAAGGTCCAAGGTCCAAGGTCCAAGGTCCAAGGTCCAAGGTCCAAGGTCCAAGGTCCAAGGTCCAAGGTCCAAGGTCCAAGGTCCATGGTCCAAGGTCCAAGGTCCAAGGTCAAAGGTCAAATGTCAAAGGTCAAAGGTCAAAGGTCAAAGGTCAAGGTCAAAGGTCAAGGTCAAAGGTCAACGTCAAGGTCAAAGGTCAACGTCAAGGTCAAAGGGTAAGGGTCAAAGGTCAAAGGTCAAAGGTCACGGTCAAAGGTCATGGTCAAAGGTCCAAGGTCCAAGGTCCAAGGTCCAAGGTCAAAGGTCAAATGTCAAAGGTCAAGGTCAAAGGTCAAGGTCAAAGGTCAAGGTCAAGGTCAAGGTCAAGGTCAAGGTCAAGGTCAAGGTCAAGGTCAAGGTCAAGGTCAAGGTCAAGGTCAAGGTCAAGGTCAAGGTCAAGGTCAAGGTCAAGGTCAAGGTCAAGGTAAAGGTCAAGGTCAAGGTCAAGGTCAAGGTCAAGGTCAAGGTCAAGGTCAAGGTCAAGGTCAAGGTCAAGGTCAAGGTCAAGGTCAAGGTCAAGGTCAAGGTCAAGGTCAAGGTCAAGGTCAAGGTCAAGGTCAAGGTCAAGGTCAAGGTCAAGGTCAAGGTCAAGGTCAAGGTCAAGGTCAAGGTCAAGGTCAAGGTCAAGGTCAAGGTCCAAGGTCAAAGGTCCAAGGTCAAAGTCCAAGGTCCAAGGTCCAAGGTCCAAGGTCAGGGCAAGGTCCAAGGTCAAGGTCAAAGGTCAAAGGTCAAAGGTCAAAGGTCAAAGGTCAAGGTCAAAGGTCAAGGTCAAAGGTCAAGGTCAAGGCAAAGGTCAAGGTCAAGGTCAAGGTCAAGGTCAAGGTCAAGGTCAAAGGTCAAAGGTAAAGGTCAAGGTCAAGGTCAGAGGTCCAAGGTCAAAGGTCAAGGTAAAAGGTCAAGGTCAAGGTCAAGGTCAAGGTCAAAGGTCAAAGGTCAAGGTCAAAGGTCAAAGGTCAAAGGTCAAAGGTCAAAGGTCAAGGTCACAAAGGTCAAAGGTCAAGGTCAAGGTCAAGGTCAAGGTCAAGGTCAAGAGTCAAGGTCAAGGTCAAGGTCAAGGCTAAGGTCAAGGTCAAAGCTCAAGGTCCAAGGTCAAAGGTCAAAGGTCAAAGGTCCAAGGTCCAAGGTCGAAGGTCAAAGGTCCAAGGTCCAAGGTCCAAGGTCCAAGGTCCAAGGTCAAAGGTCAAATGTCAAAGGTCAAAGGTCAAGGTCAAGGTCAAGGTCAAGGTCAAGGTCAAGGTCAAGGTCAAGGTCAAGGTCAAGGTCAAGGTCAAGGTCAAGGTCAAGGTCAAAGGCCAAGGTCAAGGTCAAAGGTCAAAGGTCAAGGTCAAGGTCAAAGGTCAAGGTCAAGGTCAAGGTCAAGGTCAAGGTCAAGGTCAAGGTCAAGGTCAAGGTCAAAGATCCAAGGTCGAAGGTCGAAGGTCAAAGGTCCAAGGTCCAAGGTCCAAGGTCCAAGGTCCAAGGTCCAAGGTCAAAGGTCAAAGGTCAAAGGTCGAAGGTCAAAGGTCAAGGTCAAGGTCAAGGTCAAGGTCAAGGTCAAGGTCAAGGTCCAAGGTCCAAGGTCCAAGGTCCAAGGTCAAGGTCAAGGTCAAGGTCAAGGTCAAGAGGTCAAGAGTCAGAGGTCAAGAGTCAAGGTCAAGGTCAAAGGTCAAAGGTCAAAGGTCAAAGGTCAAAGGTCAGAGGTCAAAGGTCAAAGGTCAACGTCAAGGTCAAAGGGTCAAGGGTCAAAGGTCAAAGGTCAAAGGTCACAGGTCAAAGGTCAAGGTCAAAGGTCCAAGGGTCCAAGGTCCAAGGTCAAAGGTCAGGAAGGTCAAAGGTCAAAGGTCAAGGGTCAAAGGCCAAGGTCAAAGGTCAAGGTCAAAGGTCAAGGTCAAGGTCAAGGTCAAGGTCAAGGTCAAAGGTCCAAGGTCCAAGGTCAAAGGTCAAAGGTGAAGGTCAAAGGTCAAGGTCAAAGGTCCAATGTCAAAGGTCAAGGTCAAAGGTCAAGGTCAAGGTCCAAGGTCAAGGTCAAGGTCAAGGTCAAAGGTCCAAGGTCAAAGGTCAAGGTTCACCAAGGTCAAAGGTCAAGGCTCAAGGTCAAGGTCAAGGTCAAAGGTCAAAGGTCAAGTGTCAAAGGTCAAAGGTCAAAGGTCAAGGTCAAGGTCAAGGTCAAAGGTCAAAGGTCAAGGTCCAAGGTCAAAGATCCAAGGTCCAAGGTCCAAGGTCAAGGTCAAAGGTCAAAGGTCAAAGGTCAACGTCAAGGTCAAAGGTCAAAGGTCAAAGGTCAAAGGTCAAGGTCAAAGGTCAAAGGTCAAAGGTCAAGGTCAAAGGTCAAAGGTCAAAGGTCAAAGGTCAAAGGTCAAAGGTCAAAGGTCAAAGGTCAAAGGTCAAAGGTCAAAGGTCAAAGGTCAAAGGTCAAAGGTCAAAGGTCAAAGGTCAAAGGTCAAAGGTCAAGGTCAAAGGTCAAAGGTCCAAGGTCAAGGTCAAAGGTCAAGGTCAAGGTCAAAGGTCCAAGGCTCAAAGGTCAAGGTCAAAGGTCAAAGGTCAAAGGTCAAAGGTCATAGGTCAAAGGTCACAAGGCTCACAAGGTCAAAGGTAACAGCAAAGGTCAAAGCTCAAAGGTCAAGGTCAAAGGTCAAAGGTCAAAGGTCAAAGGTCAAAGGTCAAAGGTCAAAGGTCAAAGGTCAAAGGTCAAAGGTCAAGGTCAAAGGTCAAAGGTCAAAGGTCAAGGTCAAAGGTCAAGGTCAAGGTCAATGTCAAAAGTCTAAGGTCAAAGGTCCAAGGTCCAAGGTCAAAGGTCAAAGGTCAAAGTCAAAGGTCAAAGGTCAAAGGTCAAGGTCAAAGGTCAAAGGTCAAAGGTCAAAGGTCAAGGTCAAGGTCAAAGGTCAAAGGTTAAAGGTCAAGGTCAAGGTCAAAGGTCAAAGGTCAAAGGTCAAACGTCAAAGGTCAAAGAGGTCAAAGGTCAAAGGTCAAAGGTCAAAGGTCAAGCAAGGTCAAGGTCAAGGGTCAAGGTTCCAAGCTCAAAGGTCAAAGGTCAAAGCTCAAAGGTTAAAGGTCAAAGGTCCAAGTTCAAGGTCAAAGGTCCAAAGGTCAAAGGTCAAAGGTCCAAGGTCAAAGGTCCAAGGTCCAAAGGTCCAAAGTCCAAGGTCAAAGGTCAAGGTCAAAGGTCAAAGGTCAAAGGCCAAGGTCAAAGGTCAAGGTCAAAGGTCAAGGTCAAAGGTCAAAGGTCAAAGGTCAACGTCAAGGTCAATGGCAAGGTAGACACCCATTTTACATTTGTAGCATTTACTAACACGGTTAAATTTTAAAGGTCCAAGTAGAAGGACTAGGTAAAGGTCCAAGGTCAAAGGTCAAAGGTCCAAGGTCCAAGGTCCAATGTCCAAGGTCCAAGGTCCAAGGTCCAAGGTCCAAGGTCAAAGATCAAGGGGTCAAGGGTCATAGGTCAAAGGTCAAGGTCAAAGGTCAAAGGTCAAAGGTCAAAGGTCAAAGGTCAAAGGTCAAAGGTCTCAAGGTCAAAGGTCAAGGTCAAAGGTCAAGGTCAAGGTCAAGGTCAAGGTCAAGGTCAAGGGTGAAGCACAAAGCACAAAGGTTAAAGCTTAAAGGTCAAAGGTCAAAGGTCAAGGTCAAAGGTCAAGGTCAAGGTCAAAGGTCAAAGGTCAAGGTCAAAAGGACAAAGGTCCAAGGTCAAAGGTCAGCGTCAAGGTCAAGGGTCAAAGGTCATGGGTCAAGGTCAAGGTCCAAGGTCAAAGGTCAAGGGTCAAAGGTCAATGCCAAAGGTCAAGGTCAAAGGTCAAAGGTCCAAGGTCTAAGGTCCAAGGTCCAAGGTCCAAGGTCCAAGTTCCAAGTTCCAAGGTCCAAGGTCAAAGGTCAAATGTCAAAGGTCAAAGGTCAAGGTCAAGGGTAAAGGTCAAAGGTCAAAGGTCAAAGGTCAAGGTCAAGGTCCAAGGTCCAAGGTCAAGGTCAAGGTCAAAGATCCAAGGTCGCAAGAGTCCAAGGTCCAAGGTCAAAGGTCAAAGGTCCAAAGGTCAAAGGTCAAAGGTCAAGGTCAAAGGTCAAAGGTCAAAGGTCAAAGGTCAAAGGTCCAAGGTCCAAAGGTCAGAGTCCAAAGGTCAAAGATCAAAGGTCAAAGGTCAAAGGTCAAAGGTCAAGGTCAAAAGGTCAAAGGTCAAAGGTCAAAGGACAAAGGTCAAAGGTCAAAGGTCAAAGGTCAATGTCCAAGGTCAAAGGTCAAGGTCAAGGTCAAAGGTCAAGGTTAAGGTCAAGGTCAAGGTCAAGGTCAAGGTCAAGGTCAAGGTCAAGGTCAAGGTCAAGGTCAAAGGTCAAGGTCAAGGTCAAGGTCAAGGTCAATTTCAAGGTCAAGGTCAAAGGTCATAGGTCCAAGGTCAAAGGTCAAGGTCAAGGTCAAAGGTCAAGGTCAAAGGTCAAAGGTCAAAGGTCAACGTCAAGGTCCAAGGTCAAAGGTCAAGGTCAAGGTCAAAGGTCAAAAGGTCAAGGTCAAGGTCAAAAGGTCAAGGTCAAGGTCAAGGTCAAGGTCAAAGGTCCAAGGTCCAAGGTCAAAGGTCAAAGGTAAAGGTCAAAAGGTCAAAGGTCAAGGTCAAGGTCAAAGGTCAAAGGTCAAAGGTCAAAGGTCAAAGGTCAACGTCAAGGTCAAGGTCAAGGTCAAGGTCAAAGATCCAAGGTCCAAGGTCCAAGGTCCAAGGTCAAAGGTCAAAGGTCAAAGGTCAAAGGTCAAAGGTCAAAGGTCAAAGGTCAAGGTCAAAGGTCAAAGGTCAAAAGGTCAAGGGTCAAGGTCAAAGGTCAAGGTCAAAGGTCGAAGGTCCAAGGTCATAGGTCAAGGTCAAGGTCAAGGTCAAGGTCAAGGTCAAGGTCAAGGTCAAGGTCAAGGTCAATGTCAATGTCAATGTCCAAGGTCCAAGGTCCAAAGTCCAATGTCAAAGATCAAAGGTCAAAGTCAGAGGTCAAGGTCAAGGTCAAGGTCAAAGGTCAAAGGTCAAAGGTCAAAGGTCAAAGGTCAACGTCAAGGTCAAAGGTCAAGGGTCAAGGTCAAGGTCAAAGGTCAAAGGTCAAGGTCAAGGTCAAGGTCAAGGTCAAGGTCAAGGTCAAGGTCAAAGGTCCAAGGTCCAAGGTCAAAGGTCAAGGTGAAGGTCAAAGGTCAAGGTCAAAGGCCAAGGTCAAAGGTCAAGGTCAAAGGTCAAGGTCAAGGTCAAGGTCAAGGTCAAGGTCAAGGTCAAGGTCAAGGTCAAGGTCAAGGTCAAGGTCAAGGTCAAGGTCAAGGTCAAGGTCAAGGTCAAGGTCAAGGTCAAGGTCAAGGTCAAGGTCAAGGTCAAGGTCAAGGTCAAGGTCCAAGGTCCAAGGTCAAGGTCCAAGGTCCAAGGTCCATGGTCTAAGGTCAAGGTCATAGGTCAAAGGTCAAAGGTCAAAGGTCAAAGGTCAAAGGTCAAGGTCAAAGTCAAAGGTCAAAGGTCAAAGGTCAAAGGTCAAGGGTCAAAGGTCAAAGGTCAAAGGTCAAGGTCAAGGTCAAAGGTCAAAGGTCAAAGGTCAAAGGTAAAGGTCAAAGGTCAAAGGTCCAAGGTCAAGGTAAAGGTCAAGGTCAAGGGTCAAAGGTCAAAGGTCAAAGGTTAAAGGTCAAAGGTCAAAGGTCAAAGGTCAAGGTCAAAGGTCAAAGGTCAAGGTCAAAGGTCAAGGTCAAAGGTCCAAGGTCCAAGGTCAAGGGTCAAAGGTCAAAGGTCAAAGGTCCAAGGTCAAGGTCAAGGTCAAAGGTTAATGGTCAAAGGCCAAAGGTCAAAGGTCAAAGGTCCAAGGTCAAAGGTCCAAGGTCCAAGGTCAAGGTCAAAGGTCAAGGTCAAGGTCAAAGGTCCAAGGTCAAGGTCAAGGTCAAGGTCAAGGTCAAAGGTCCAAAGGTCAAGGTCAAAGGTCAAAGGTCAAAGGTCAAAGGACAAAGGTCAAGGTCAAGGTCAAGGTCAAGGTCAAGGTCAAGGTCAAGGTCAAGGTCAAGGTCAAGGTCAAGGTCAAGGTCAAGGTCAAAGATCCAAGGTCCAAGGTCCAAGGTCCAAGGTCCAAGGTCCATGGTCTAAGGTCAAGGTCATAGGTCAAAGGTCAAAGGTCAAAGGTCAAAGGTCAAAGGTCAAGGTCAAAGTCAAAGGTCAAGGTCAAAGGTCAAGGTCAAGGTCAAGGTCAAGGGTCAAAGGTCAAAGGTCAAAGCTTAAAGGTCAAAGGTCAAAGGTCAAAGGTCAAGGTCAAAGGTCAAGGTCAAAGGTCAAGGTCAAAGGTCCTAGGTCCAAGGTCCAATGTCAAGGGTCAAGGTCAAAGGTCCAAGGTCAAGGTCAAGGTCAAAGGTTAATGGTCAAAGGCCAAAGGCCAAAGGTCAAAGGTCCAAGGTCAAAGGTCCAAGGTCCAAGGTCAAGGTCAAAGGTCAAGGTCAAGGTCAAAGGTCCAAGGTCAAGGTCAAGGTCAAGGTCAAGGTCAACGTCAAGGTCAAGGTCAAGGTCAAGGTCAAGGTCAAAGGTCAAAGGTCAAGGTCAAGGTCAAGGTCAAGGTCAAGGTCAAGGTCAAGGTCAAGGTCAAGGTCAAGGTCAAGGTCAAGGTCAAGGTCAAAGATCCAAGGTCCAAGGTCCAAGGTCCAAGGTCCAAGGTCCAAGGTCAAAGGTCAAGGTCATAGGTCAAAGGTCAAAGGTCAAAGGTCAAGGTCAAAGGTCAAGGTCAAAGTCAAAGGTCAAAGGTCAAAGGTCAAAGGTCAAGGGTCAAAGGTCAAAGGTCCAAACGTCAAGGGTCAAGGTCAAAGGTCCAAGGTAAAAGGTCAAAGGTCAAGGTCAAAGGTCAAAGGTCAAAGGTCAAGGTCAAGGTCAAGGTCAAGGGTCAAAGCTCCAAGGTCAAAGCTTAAAGGTTCAAGGTCAAAGGTCAAAGGTCAAGGTCAAAAGGTCAAGGTCAAAGGTCAAGGTCAAAGGTCCAAGGTCCAAGGTCAAGGGTCAAGGGTCAAAGGTCAAAGGTCCAAGGTCAAGGTCAAGGTCAAAGGTTAATGGTCAAAGGCCAAAGGCCAAAGGTCAAAGGTCCATGGTCAAAGGTCCCAGGTCCAAGGTCAAGGTCAAAGGTCAAGGTCAAGGTCAAAGGTCCAAGGTCAAGGTCAAGGTCAAGGTCAAGGTCAAAGGTCAAAGGTCAAGGTCAAAGGTCAAGGTCAAAGGTCAAAGGTCAAAGGTCAAAGGTCAAGGTCAAGGTCAAGGTCAAGGTCAAAGGTCAAGGTCAAAGGTCAAGGTCAAGGTCAAAGGTCAAAGGTCAAAGGTCAAAGGTCAAGGTCAAGGTCCAAGGTCAAAGGTCAAAGGTCCAAGGGTCAAAGGTCCAAGGTCAAGGTCAAAGGTCAAGGTCAAGGGTCAAGGTCAAGGTCAAGGTCAAGGTCAAGGTCAAAGCACAAAGGTCAAAGGTTCAAGGTCAAAGGTCAAAGCTTAAAGGTCAAGGGTCAAGGTCAAGGGTCAAGGTCAAGGTCAAGGTCAAGGTCAAGGTCAAAGCTCAAAGGTCAAAGGTCAAAGCTCAAAGGTCAAAGCTTAAAGGTCAAGGGCCAAGGTCAAAGGTCAAGGTCAAGGTAATGGAAATGTAGACACCCATTTTACATTTGTAGCATTTACTAACACGCTTAAATTTTAAAGTTCCTAGTAGAAGAACTAGAAAGGTCCAAGGTCAAAGGTCCAAGGTCCAAGGTCCAATGTCCAAGGTCCAAGGTCCAAGGTCAAAGGTCAAAGGTCAAAGTCAAGGGTCAAGGGTCATGGGTCAAAGGTCAAGGTCAAAGGTCAAAGGTCAAGGTCAAAGGTCAAAGGTCAAAGGTCAAAGGTCAAGGTCAAAGGTCAAGGTCAAGGTCAAGGTCAAAGGTCAAAGGTCAAAGGTCAAAGGTCAAAGGTCAAAGGTCAAGGTCAAGGTCAAGGTAATGGAAATGTAGACACCCATTTTACATTTGTAGCATTTACTAACACGCTTAAATTTAAAGTTCCTAGTAGAAGAACTAGAAAGGTCCAAGGTCAAAGGTCCAAGGTCCAATGTCCAAGGTCCAAGGTCCAAGGTCCAAGTCAAGGGTCAAGGGTCATGGGTCAAAGGTCAAGGTCAAAGGTCAAAGGTCAAGGTCAAAGGTCAAAGGTCAAAGGTCAAAGGTCAAAGGTCAAGGTCAAAGGTCAAGGTCAAGGTCAAGGTCAAGGTCAAGGTCAAGGTCAAGGTCAAGGGTCAAGCTCAAAGCTCAAAGGTCAAAGCTTAAAGGTCAAAGGTCAATGGTCAAGGTCAAAGGTCAAGGGTCAAGGTCAAAGGTCCAAGGTCAAGGTCAAAGGTCAAAGGTCAAAGGTCAAAGGTCAACGTCAAGGTCAAGGGTCAAAGGTCATGGGTCAAGGTCAAGGTCAAAGGTCAAAGGTCAAGGGTCAAAGGTCAAAGGTCAAAGGTCAAAGTTCAAGGTCAAGGTCAATGCCAAAGGTCAAGGTCAAAGGTCCAAGGTCTAAGGTCCAAGGTCCAAGGTCCAAGGTCCAAGGTCCAAGGTCCAAGGTCCAAGGTCCAAGGTCAAAGGTCAAAGGTCAAAGGTCAAAGGTCAAAGGTCAAGGTCAAGGTCAAGGTCAAGGTCAAAGGTCAAAGGTCAAAGGTCAAGGTCAAGGTCAAGGTCAAGGTCCAAGGTCAAGGTCAAGGTCAAAGGTCCAAGGTCCAAGGTCCAAGGTCAAGGTCAAAGGTCAAAGGTCAAAGGTCAAGGTCAAGGTCCAAGGTCCAAGGTCAAAGGTCAAAGGTCAAAGGTCAAGGTCAAAGGTCAAAGGTCAAGCTCAAAGGTCAAGGTCAAAGGTCAAAGGTAAAAGGTCAAAGGTCAAGGTCAAAGGTCAAAGGTCAAGGTCAAGGTCAAGGTCCAAGGTCAAGGTCAAGGTCAAAGTCAAGGTTCAAAGGTCAAGGTCAAGGTCAAGGTCAAAGGTCAAAGGTCAAGGTCAAAGGTCAAAGGTCCAAAGGTCAAGGTCAAAGGTCAAGGTCAAAGGTCAAGGTCAAGGTCAAGGTCAAGGTCAAGGTCAAGGGTCAAGGTCAAAGCTCAAGGTCAAAGCTTAAAGGTCAAAGGTCAATGGTCAAGGTCAAAGGTCAAGGGTCAAGGTCAAAGGTCAAAGGTCAAGGTCAAAGGACAAAGGTCAAAGGTCAAAGGTCAAGGTCAAGGTCAAGGGTCAAAGGTCAAAGGTCAAGGTCAAGGTCAAAGGTCAAAGGTCAAAGGTCAAAGGTCAAAGGTCAAAGGTCAAGGGTCAAAGGTCAAAGGTCAAAGGTCAAGGTCAAGGGTCAAGGTCAAGGTCAAGGTCAAGGTCAAAGGTCAAAGGTCAAAGGTTCAAGGTCAAAGGTCAAAGCTTAAAGGTCAAGGGTCAAGGTCAAAGGTCAAGGGTCAAAGGTCAAAGGTCAAAGGTCAAGGGTCAAAGGTCAAGGTCAAGGTCAATGGAAAGGTCACGACACCCATGTTACATTGTAGCAACTAACACGCTTAAAGGTCAAAGTTCCTAGTAGAAGAACTAGAAAGGTCCAAGGTCAAAGGTCCAAGGTCCAAGGTCCAAGGTCCAAGGTCCAAGGTCCAAGGTCAAGGTCAAGGTCAAAGGGTCAAGGTCAAAGGTCAAGGTCAAAGGTCAAAGGTCAAGGTCAAAGGTCAAAGGTCAAAGGTCAAAGGTCAAAGGTCAAGGTCAAAGGTCAAGGTCAAGGTCAAGGTCAAAGGTCCAAGGTCAAAGGTCCAAGGTCCAAGGTCCAATGTCAAAGGTCCAGAGGTCCAAGGTCAAAGGTCAAAGGTCAAAGTCAAGGGTCAAGGGTCAAAGGTCAAAGGTCAAGGTCAAAGGTCAAAGGTCAAGGTCAAAGGTCAAAGGTCAAAGGTCAAAGGTCAAAGGTCAAGGTCAAAGGTCAAGGTCAAGGTCAAGGTCAAAGGTCAAAGGTCAAAGGTCAAAGGTCAAAGGTCAAAGGTCAAAGGTCAAGGTCAAGGTCAATGGCAAGGTAGACACCCATTTTACATTTGTAGCATTTACTAAGCCACGCTCAAATTTTCAAGTTCCTAGTAGAAGACCTAGAAAGGTCCAAGGTCAAAGGTCCAAGGTCCAATGTCCAAGGTCCAAGGTCCAAGGTCCAAGTCAAGGGTCAAGGGTCATGGGTCAAAGGTCAAGGTCAAAGGTCAAAGGTCAAGGTCAAAGGTCAAAGGTCAAAGGTCAAAGGTCAAAGGTCAAGGTCAAAGGTCAAGGTCAAGGTCAAGGTCAAGGTCAAGGTCAAGGTCAAGGTCAAGGGTCAAGGTCAAAGCTCAAAGGTTAAAGCTTCAAGGTCAAAGGTCAAAGGTCAAGGTCAAAGGTCAAGGGTCAAGGTCAAAGGTCCAAGGTCAAGGTCAAAGGTCAAAGGTCAAAGGTCAAAGGTCAAGGTCAAGGTCAAGGGTCAAAGGTCATAGGTCAAGGTCAAGGTCAAAGGTCAAAGGTCAAGGGTCAAAGGTCCAAGGTCAAAGGTCAAAGGTCAAGGTCAAGGTCAAGGCCAAAGGTCAAGGTCAAAGGTCCAAGGTCTAAGGTCCAAGGTCCAAGGTCCAAGGTCCAAGGTCCAAGGTCCAAGGTCCAAGTTCCAAGGTCCAAGGTCAAAGGTCAAAGGTCAAAGGTCAAAGGTCAAGGTCAAGGTCAAGGTCAAGGTCGAAGGTCAAGGTCAAGGTCAAGGTCAAAGGTCAAGGTCAAGGTCCAAGGTCCAAGGTCAAGGTCAAGGTCAAAGGTCCAAGGTCCAAGGTCCAAGGTCCAAGGTCAAAGGTCAAAGGTCAAAGGTCAAAGGTCAAAGGTCCAAGGTCCAAGGTCAAAGGTCAAATATCAAAGGTCAAGGTCAAAGGTCAAACGTCAAGGTCAAAGGTCAAAGGTCAAAGGTCAAAGGTCAAAGGTCAAAGGTCAATGTCAAAGGTCAAAGGTCAAGGTCAAGGTCAAGGTCCAAGGTCAAAGGTCAAAGGTCAAAGTCAAGGTTCAAGGGTCAAGGTCAAAGGTCAAGGTCAAAGGTCAAAGGTCAAGGTCAAAGGTCAAAGGTCAAAGGTCAAAGGTCAAGGTCAAGGTCAAGGTCAAGGTCAAGGTCAAGGTCAAGGTCAAGGTCAAGGGTCAAGGTCAAAGGTCAAAGGTTAAAGCTCCAAGGTCAAAGGTCAATGGTCAAGGTCAAGGTCAAGGTCAAGGGTCAAGGTCAAAGGTCAAAGGTCAAGGTCAAAGGTCAAAGGTCAAAGGTCAAAGGTCAAGGTCAAGGTCAAGGTCAAGGTCAAGGTCAAGGTCAAGGTCAAGGTCAAAGGTCAAGGTCAAAGGTCAAAGGTCAAAGGTCAATGGTCAAGAGTCAAAGGTCAAAGGTCAACGTCAAGGTCAAGGTCAAGGTCAAGGTCAAGGTCAAGGTCAAAGGACAAAGGTCAAAGGTCAAAGGTCAAAGGTCAAAGGTAAAGGTCAAGGTCAAGGTCAAAGGTCAAGGGTCAAAGGTCAAAGGTCGAAGGTCAAAGGTCAAGGGTCCAAGGTCAAGGTCAAGGTCAATGGAAATGTAGACAATTTTTGGAGTAAGTTCAAGGTCCAGGTAGAAGGTCAAGGAAAGGTCCAAGGTCAAAAGGTCCAAGGTCCAAGGTCCAAGGTCCAAGGTCCAAGGTCCAAGGTCAAGGTCAAGGGTCAAGGGTCAAAGGTCAAAGGTCAAGGTCAAAGGTCAAAGGTCAAGGTCAAAGGTCAAAGGTCAAAGGTCCAAGGTCAAAGGTCAAGGTCAAAGGGTCAAGGTCAAGGTCAAGGTCAAAGGTCCAAGGTCAAAGGTCTCAAGGTCCAAGGTCCAAGGTCCAAGGTCCAAGGTCCAAGGTCAAAGGTCAAAGGTCAAGGTCAAGGGTCAAAGGTCAAGGGTCAAAGGTCAAGGTCAAAGGTCAAAGGTCAAGGTCAAAGGTCAAAGGTCAAGGGTCCAAAGGTCAAAGGTCAAGGTCAAAGGTCAAGGTCCAAGGTCAAGGTCAAAGGTCAAAGGTCAAAAGGTCAAAGGTCAAAGGTCAAAGGTCAAAGGTCAAAGGTCAAGGTAATGGAAAGTAACACAAGCAGCTAAATTAAAGTCCAAGTGAAGAAGAAAGGTCCAAGGTCAAAGGTCCAAGGTCCAAGGTCCAAGGTCCAAGGTCCAAGGTCAAGGTCAAAGGTCAAAGGTCAAAGGTCAAAGGTCAAGGTCAAAGGTCAAAGGTCAAGGTCAAAGGTCAAAGGTCAAAAGGTCAAAGGTCAAAGGTCAAGGTCAAAGGTCAAGGTCAAAGGTCAAGGTCAAGGTCAAGGTCAAGGTCAAGGTCAAGGGTCAAGGTCAAAGGTCAAAGGTTCAAGCTTAAAGGTCAAAGGTCAATGGTCAAGGTCAAAGGTCAAGGGTCAAAGGTCAAAGGTCCAAGGGTCAAGGTCAAAGGTCAAAGGTCAAAGGTCAAAGGTCAAGGTCAAGGTCAAGGTCAAAGGTCAGAGGTCAAGGTCAAGGTCAAAGGTCAAAAGGTCAAGGGTCAAAGGTCAAAGGTCAAAGGTCAAAGGTCAAGGTCAAGGTCAAGGTCAAAGGTCAAGGTCAAAGGTCCAAGGTCTCAAGGTCCAAGGTCCAAGGTCCAAGGTCCAAGGTCCAAGGTCCAAGGTCCAAGTTCCAAGGTCCAAGGTCAAAGGTCAAAGGTCAAAGGTCCAAGGTCAAAGGTCAAGGTCAAGGTCAAGGTCACAAGGTCCAAGGTCAAAGGTCAAAGGTCAAAGGTCAAGGTCAAGGTCCAAGGTCCAAGGTCAAGGTCAAGGTCAAAGGTCCAAGGTCCAAGGTCCAAGGTCCTAGGTCAAAGGTCAAAGGTCAAGGTCAAAGGTCCAAGGTCCTAGGTCAAAGGTCAAAGGTCAAAGGTCAAGGTCAAAGGTCAAAGGTCAAGGTCAAAGGTCCAAAGGTCAAAGGTCAAAGGTCAAAGGTCAAAGGTCAAGGTCACAAGGTCAAAGGTCAAGGTCAAGGTCAAGGTCCAAGGTCAAAGGTCAAAGGTCAAGGTCAAGGTCATCAAGGGGTCAAAGGTCAAAGGTCAAGGTCAAAGGTCAAGGTCCAAGGTCCAAGGTCAAAGGTCAAAGGTCAAAGGTCAAAAGGTCAAGGTCAAAAGGTCAAGGTCAAGGTCAAGGTCAAGGTCAAGGTCACAGGTCAAGGTCAAAGGTCAAAGGTTAAAGCTTCAAGGTCAAAGGTCAAGAGGTCAAGGTCAAAGGCCAAGGTCAAGGTCAAAGGTCAAAGGTCAAGGTCAAAGGTCAAAGGTCAAAGGTCAAAGGTCAAGGTCAAGGTCAAAGGGTCAAAGGTCAGAGGTCAAGGTCAAGGTCAAAGGTCAAAGGTCAAAGGTCAAAGGTCAAAGGTCAAAGGTCAAAGGTCAAGGTCAAAGGTCAAAGGTCAAAGGTCAAGGTCAAAGGGTCAAGGTCAAGGTCAAGGTCAAGGTCAAAGGACAAAGGTCAAAGGTCAAAGGTCAAAGGTCAAAGCTCGAAGGTCAAGGTCAAGGTCCAAGGTCAAGGGTCAAAGGTCAAAGGTCAAGGTCAAAGGGTCAAGGGTCAAAGGTCAAGGTCAAGGTCAATGGAAAGTAGACAGTCAAGGTCAAGGTCAAAGTTCCTAGTGAAGACAGAAAGGTCCAAGGTCAAAGGTCCAAGGTCCAAGGTCCAAGGTCCAAGGTCCAAGGTCCAAGGTCAAAGTCAAAGGTCCAAGGTCAAAGGTCAAAGGTCAAGGTCAAAGGTCAAGGTCAAGGTCAAAGGTCAAAGGTCCAAAGGTCAAAGGTCAAAGGTCAAGGTCAAAGGTCCAAGGTCAAAGGTCAAGGTCAAAGGTCAAAGGTCAAAGGTCCAAGGTCAAAGGTCAAAGGTCAAAGGTCAAGGTCAAGGTCAATGGAAATGTACAATTTCATTTGTCATACTAATGAACAATCAAAGTTCCAGTAGAAGCGAAAGGTCCAAGGTCAAAGGTCCAAGGTCCAAGGTCCAAGGTCCAAGGTCCAAGGTCCAAGGTCAGAGGTCAAAGGTCAAAGGTCAAAGTCAAGGGTCAAGGTCATAGGTCAAAGGTCAAGGTCAAGGTCAAGGTCAAGGTCAAAGGTCAAGGTCAAAGGTCAAAGGTCAAGGTCAAGGTCAAAGGTCAAGGTCAAGGTCAAGGTCAAGGTCAAGGTCAAGGGTCAAGGTCAAAGGACAAGGTCAAAGCTTAAAGGTCAAAGGTCAATGGTCAAGGTCAAAGGTCAAGGGTCAAGGTCAAAGGTCAAAGGTCAAGGTCAAAGGTCAAGGTCAAGGTCAAGGTCAAGGTCAAGGTCAAGGTCAAAGGTCAAGGGTCAAGGTCAAGGTCAAAGGTCAAGGTCAAGGTCAAAGTTCAAGGTCAAGGTCAAGGCCAAGGTCAAGGTCAAAGGTCCAAGGTCTAAGGTCCAAGGTCCAAGGTCCAAGGTCCAAGGTCCAAGGTCCAAGGTCAAGGTCCAAAGGTCAAGGTCAAAGGTCAAGGTCAAGGTCAAGGTCAAGGTCAAAGGTCAAGGTCAAGGTCAAAGGTCCAAGGTCCAAGGTCCAAGGTCCAAGGTCAAAGGTCAAAGGTCAAAGGTCAAAGGTCAAAGGTCAAAGGTCAAAGGTCAAGGTCCAAGGTCAGGTCAAGGTCAAGGTCAAAGGTCCAAGGTCAAGGTCAAGAGGTCAAAGGTCAAGGTCAAAGGTCAAAGGTCAAAGGTCAAAGGTCAAAGGTCAAGGTCAAAGGTCAAAGGTCAAGGTCAAGGTCAAGGTCAAGGTCAAGGTCAAGGTCAAGGTCAAGGTCAAGGTCAAGGTCAAGGTCAAGGTCAAGGTCAAGGTCAAGGTCAAGGTCCAAGGTCAAGGTCAAGGTCAAGGTCAAGGTCAAGGTCAATGTCAAGGTCAAGGTCAAGGTCAAAGGTCAAAGGTCAAAGGTCAAGGTCAAAGGTCAAAGGTCAAAGGTCAAGGGTCAAGGTCAAGGTCAAGGTCAAAGGTCAAGGTCAAAGGTCAAAGGTCAAGGTCAAGGTCAAGGTCAAGGTCAAGGTCAAGGTCAAGGTCAAGGTCAAGGTCAAGGTCAAAGGTCAAGGTCAAGGTCAAGGTCAAGGTCAAGGTCCAAGGTCCAAAGGTCAAAGTCCAAGGTCAAAGGTCAAAGGTCAAAGTCAGAGGTCAAGGTCAAGGTCAAGGTCACAGGTCAAGGTCAAGGTCCAAGGTCAAAGGTCAAAGGTCAAGGTCAAGGTCAAGGTCAAGGTCAAGGTCAAGGTCCAAGGTCAAAGGTCAAAGGTCAAAGGTCAAAGGTCAAGGTCAAAGGTCCAAGGTCAAAGGTCAAGGTCAAGGTCAAGGTCAAAGGTCAAGGGTCAAAGGTCAAAGCTCCAAGGTCAAAGGTCAAAGGTTCAAGGTCAAAGGTCAAGGTCAAGGTCAAAGGTCAAAGGTCAAAGGTCAAAGGTCAAGGTCCTAGGTCCAAGGTCAAAGGTCAAAGGTCAAGGTCAAAGGTCCAAGGTCCAAGGTCAAAGGTCAAGGTCAAAGGTCAAAGGTCCAAGGTCAAGGTCCAAGGTCAAGGTCAAAGGTCAAGGTCAAGGTCAAAGGTCAAAGGTCAAGGCCAAGGTCAAAGGTCAAGGTCAAGGTCAAGGTCAAGGTCAAGGTCAAGGTCAAGGTCCAAGGTCAAGGTCAAGGTCAAGGTCCAAGGTCCAAGGTCCAAGGTCAAGGTCCAAGGTCCAAGGTCAAAGGTCAAGGTCAAAAGGTCAAAGGTCAAAGGTCAAAGGTCAAAGGTCAAGGTCAAAGGTCAAAGGTCAAGGTCAAGGTCAAGGTCAAGGTCAAGGTCAAGGTCAAGGTCAAGGTCAAGGTCAAGGTCCAAGGTCAAGGTCAAGGTCAAGGTCAAGGTCAAGGTCAAGGTCAAAGGTCAAAGGTCAAGGTCAAAGGTCAAAGGTCAAAGGTCAAGGTCAAGGGTCAAGGTCAAGGTCAAGGTCAAGGTCAAAGCTCAAAGTCAAGAGGTCAAAGGTCAAGGTCCAAGGTCAAGGTCAGGGTCAAGGTCAAAGGTCAAGGGTCAAGGTCAAAGGTCGAAGGTCAAGGTCAAGGTCAAGGGTCAAAGGTCAAAGTCAAAGGTCAAGGTCAAAGGTCAAAGGTCAAGGTCAAGGTCAAGGTCAAAGGTCAAAGGTCAAAGGTCAAAGGTCAAAGGTCAAAGGTCAAGGTCAAGGTCAAGGTCAAGGTCAAGGTCAAGGTCAAGGTCAAGGTCAAGGTCAAGGTCAAGGTCAAGGTCCAAGGTCAAGGTCAAGGTCAAGGTCAAGGTCCAAGGTCCAAGGTCAAAGGTCAAGGTCCAAGGTCCAAGGTCAAAGGTCAAAGGACGAAGGTCAAAGGTTAAAGGTCAAAGGTCAAAGGTCAAAGGTCAAAGGTCAAGGGTCAAGGTCAAAGGTCAAGGTCAAAGGTCAAGGTCAATAGTCAAGGTCAAAGGTCAAAGGTCCAAGGTCCAAGGTCAAGGTCAAAGGTCAAAGGTCAAAGGTCAAAGGTCCAAAGGTCAAAGGTCAAAGGTCAAGGTCAAGGTCAAGGTCAAAGGTCAAGGTCAAGGTCAAGGTCAAGGTCAAGGTCAAAGGTCAAGGTCAAGGTCAAGGTCAAGGTCAAGGTCAAAGGTCAAAGGTCAAAGGTCAAGGTCAAGGTCAAAGGTCCAAGGTCAAAGGTCAAGGTCCAAGGTCCAAGGTCCAAGGTCAAAGGTCAAGGTCAAAGGTCAAAGGTCAAAGGTCAAAGGTCAAGGTCCAAGGTCAAGGTCAAAGTCCAAAGGTCAAGGTCAAAGGTCAAAGGTCAAGGGTCAAAGGTCAAAGGTCAAGGTCAAGGTCAAGGTCAAGGTCAAGGTCAAGGTCAAGGTCCAAGGTCAAAGGTCAAGGTCAAGGTCAAGGTCAAGGTCAAGGTCAAGGTCAAGGTCAAGGTCAAGGTCAAGGTCAAAGGTCAAAGGTCAAGGTCAAAGGTCAAGGTCAAGGTCAAGGTCAAGGTCCAAGGTCCAAGGTCCAAGGTCCAAGGTCAAAGGTCAAGGTCAAAGGTCAAGGTCCAAGGTCAAGGTCAAGGTCAAAGGTCATAGGTCAAAGGTCAAAGGTCAAAGGTCAAGGTCCAAGGTCAAGGGTCCAAGGTCCAAGGTCAAGGTCAAAGGTCAAGGTCAAGGTCAAAGGTCCAAAGGTCAAGGTCAAGGTCAAGGTCAAAGGTCAAAGGTCAAAGGTCAAAGGTCAAGGTCAAAGGTCAAAGGTCAAAGGTCAAAGGTCAAGGTCAAAGGTCAAGGTCAAGGTCAAGGTCACAAGGTCAAAGGTCAAAGGTCAAGGTCAAGGTCAAGGTCAAAGGTCAAAGGTCAAAGGTCAAGGTCAAGGTCAAGGTCAAGGTCAAGGTCAAAGGTCAAGGTCAAAGGTCAAGGTCAAGGTCAAGGTCAAGGTTCAAGGTCAAAGGTCAAAGGTCAAAAGGTCAAAGGTCAAAGGTCAAAGGTCAAAGGTCAAAGGTCAAGGTCAAGGGTCAAGGTCAAGGTCAAGGTCAAGGTCAAGGTCAAAGGACAAGGTCAAAGGTTAAAGGTCAAGGTCAAAAGGTCAAAGGTCAAAGGTCAAGGTCAAAGGTCAAGGTCAAGGTAAGTAGAGAAGGTCGACACCAATTGTCATATGTAGCATTTCAACACCTAGGGTAAGGTCCAAAGTAGAAGGTCAGAAAGGTCAAGGTCAAAGGTCCAAGGTCCAAGGTCCAAGGTCCAAGGTCCAAGGTCCAAGGTCAAAGGTCAAGGTCAAAGTCAAGGGTCAAGGGTCAAAGGTCAAAGGTCAAGGTCAAAGGTCAAAGGTCAAGGTCAAAGGTCAAAGGTCAAACGTCAAGGTCAAGGTAAAGGTCAAGGTCAAGGTCAAGGTCAAAGGTCAAAGGTCAAGGTCAAAGGTCAAAGGTCAAACGTCAAGGTCAAGGTAAAGGAAATGTAGACAATTTTACATTTAGCATTACAACACGCTAAATTAAAGGTCCAAGTAGAAGGTCAAGCAAGGTCCAAGGTCAAAGGTCAAGGTCAAGGTCCAAGGTCCAAGGTCCAAGGTCCAAGGTCAAGGTCAAAGGTCAAGGTCAAAGGTCAAGGTCAAGGGTCAAAGGTCAAGGTCAAAGGTCAAAGGTCAAGGTCAAAGGTCAAAGGTCAAGGTCAAGGTCAAGGTCAAGGTCAAAGGTCAAGGTCAAGGTCAAGGTCAAGGTCAAGGGTCAAGCTCAAAGCTCAAAGGTCAAAGCTTCAAGGTCAAGGTCAAAGGTCAAGGTCAAAGGTCAAAGGTCAAGGTCAAAGGTCCAAGGTCAAGGTCAAAGGTCAAAGGTCAAAGGTCAAAGGTCAAGGTCAAGGTCAAAGGTCAAGGTCAAGGTCAAGGTCAAGGTCAAAGGTCAAGGTCAAGGGTCAAAGGTCAAAAGGTCAAAGGTCAAAGTTCAAGGTCAAGGTCAAGGTCAAGGTCAAGGTCAAGGTCAAGGTCAAAGGTCAAGGTCCAAGGTCCAAGGTCCAAGGTCCAAGGTCAAGGTCCAAGGTCCAAGGTCAAAGGTCATAGGTCAAAGGTCAAAGGTCAAAGGTCAAGGTCAAGGTCAAGGTCAAGGTCAAAGGTCAAAGGTCAAAGGTCAAGGTCAAAGGTCAAGGTCAAGGTCAAGGTCCAAGGTCCAAGGTCAAGGTCAAGGTCAAAGATCCAAGGTCAAGGTCAAGGTCAAAGGTCAAAGGTCCAAGGTCCAAGGTCAAGGTCCAAGGTCCAAGGTCAAGGTCAAAGGTCAAAGGTCAAGGTCAAAGGTCAAAGGTCAAGGTCAAAGGTCAAGGTCAAAGGTCAAAGGTCAAGGTCAAAGGTCAAAGGTCAAAGGTCAAGGTCAAGGTCAAGGTCAAGGTCCAAGGTCAAAGGTCAAGGTCAAGGTCAAGGTCAAAGGTCAAAGGTCAAGGTCAAGGTCAAAGGTCAAAGGTCAAGGTCAAGAGTCAAGGTCAAGGTCAAGGTCAAAGGTCAAGGTCAAGGTCAAGGTCAAGGTCAAGGTCAAGGTCAAGGTCAAGGTGAAGGACAAGGCACAAGGTCAAAGTCAAGGTCAAAGGTCAATGGTCAAGGTCAAGGTCAAGGTCAAGGTCCAAGGTCAAAGGTCAAGGTCAAAGGTCAAAGGTCAAGGTCAAAGGTCAAGGTCAAGGTCAAAGGTCAAAGGTCAAAGGTCAAGGTCAAGGTCAAGGTCAAGGTCAAAGGTCAAAGGTCAAAGGTCAAGGTCAAAGGTCAAAGGTCAAAGGTCAAAGGTCAAAGGTCAAGGTCAAGGTCAAAGGTCAAGGTCAAGGTCAAGGTCAAGGTCAAGGTCAAAGGTCAAAGGTCAAGGTCAAAGGTCAAAGGTCAAAGGTTCAAGGTCAAGGTCAAGGTCAAGGTCAAGGGTCAAAGGTCAAAGGTCGAAGGTCAAAGGTCAAGGGTCAAAGGTCAAGGTCAAGGTCAATGGACATGTAGACACCATGTACATTTGTAGCATTTACTAACGGCTAAAGTTCAAAGGTCCTAGTAGAAGAACTAGAAAGGTCAAGGTCAAAGGTCCAAGGTCCAAGGTCAGTAGGTCAAGGTCCAAGGTCAAGGTCAAAGGTCAAGGTCAAGGTCAAGGTCAAAGGTCAAAGGTCAAGGTCAAGGTCAAGGTCAAAGGTCAAGGTCAAGGTCAAAGGTCAAAGGTCAAGGTCAAAGGTCAAGGTCAAGGTCAAAGGTCAAGGTCAAGGTCAAGGTCAAGGTCCAAGGTCAAGGGTGAAGCACAAGGTCAAAGGTCAAGGTCAAGGTCAAAGGTCAATGGTCAAGGTCAAGGTCAAGGTCAAGGTCAAGGTCAAGGTCCAAGGTCCAAGGTCAAAGGTCAAGGTCCAAAGGTCAAAGGTCCAAGGTCAAAGGTCCAAGGTCCAAGGTCAAAGGTCAAAGGTCAAAGGCGAAGGTCAAGGTCAAGGTCAAAGGTCAAGGTCAAAGGTCAAGGTCAAAGGTCAAGGTCAAGGTCAAGGTCAAGGTCAAGGTCAAGGTCAAGGTCAAGGTCAAGGTCAAGGTCAAGGTCAAGGTCCAAGGTCCAAGGTCCAAGGTCCAAGGTCCAAGGTCCAAGGTCCAAGGTCAAAGGTCAAGGTCAAAGGTCAAAGGTCAAAGGTCAAAGGTCAAGGTCAAGGTCAAAGGTCAAAGGTCAAGGTCAAGGTCAAGGTCAAGGTCAAGGTCAAGGTCAAGGTCAAGGTCAAGGTCAAGGTCAAGGTCAAGGTCAAGGTCAAGGTCAAAGGTCAAGGTCAAGGTCAAGGTCAAGGTCAAGGTCAAGGTCAAGGTCAAGGTCAAGGTCAAGGTCAAGGTCAAGGTCAAGGTCAAGGTCAAGGTCAAAGGTCAAGGTCAAAGGTCAAGGTCAAAGGTCAAAGGTCAAGGTCAAGGTCAAAGGTCAAGGTCAAGGTCAAGGTCAAGGTCAAAGAGTCAAAGGTCAAGGTCAAAGGTCAAGGGTCAAAGGTCAAAGGTCAAAGGTCAAAGGTCAAGGTCAAGGTCAAAGGTCAAGGTCAAGGTCAAGGTCAAGGTCAAAGGTCAAAGGTCAAGGTCAAGGTCAAGGTCAAAGCTCAAGGTCAAGGCTCAAAGGTCAAAAGTCAAAGGTCAAAGGTCAAGGTCAAGGTCAAGGTCAAAGGTCAAGGTCAAAGGTCCAAGGTCCAAGGTCAAGGTCAAGGGTCAAAG
Source organism: Drosophila monieri (assembly GCA_035047585.1). Taxonomy (NCBI): domain Eukaryota; kingdom Metazoa; phylum Arthropoda; class Insecta; order Diptera; family Drosophilidae; genus Drosophila; species Drosophila monieri. Next base: position 268,338 of record JAWNPJ010000038.1, read on the forward strand.
GTCAAAGGTCCAAGGTCAAGGTCAAGGTCAAAGGTCAAAGGTCAAAGGTCAAAGGTCAAAGGTCAAAGGTCCAAGGTCAAGGTCAAAGGTCAAGGTCAAAGGTCAAGGTCAAGGTCAAGGTCAAGGGTCAAAGGTCAAAGGTTAAAGGTCAAAGGTCAAAGGTCAAAGGTCAAAGGTCAAGGTCAAGGTCAAGGTCAAAGGTCAAAGGTCCAAGGTCCAAGGTCAAGGGTCAAGGGGTCAAGGTCAAAGGTCCAAGGTCAAGGTCAAGGTCAAAGGTCAATGGTCAAAGGTCAAAGGCCAAAGGTCAAAGGTCCAAGGTCAAAGGTCCAAGGTCCAAGGTCAAGGTCAAGGTCAAGGTCAAGGTCAAAGGTCCAAAGGTCAAGGTCAAGGTCAAGGTCAAAGGTCAAGGTCAAAGGTCAAAGGTCAAGGTCAAGGTCAAAGGTCGAGGTCAAAGGTACAAAGGTCAAAGGTCAAGGTCAAGGTCAGGTCAAGGTCAAGGTCAAGGTCAAAGGTCAAGGTCAAAGGTCAAGGTCAAGGTCAAAGGTCAAAGGTCAAAGGTCAAGGTCAAGGTCAAAGGTCAAGGTCAAAGGTCAAGGTCAAGGGTCAAGGTCAAGGTCAAGGTCAAAGCTCAAAGGTCCAAGGTCAAAGGTCAAGGGTCAAAGGTTAAAGGTCAAAGGGTCAAGGTCAAAGGTCAAGGGTCAAAGGTCAAAGGTCGAAGGTCAAAGGTCAAGGGTCAAAGGTCAAAGGTCAAGCTCAAAGGTCAAGGTCAAAGGTCAAAGGTCAAGGTCAAGGTCAAAGGTCAAAGGTCAAAGGTCAAAGGTCAAAGGTCAAAGGTCAAGGCCAAGGTCAAGGTCAAGGTCAAGGTCAAGGTCAAGGTCAAGGTCAAGGTCAAGGTCAAGGTCAAGGTCAAGGTCAAGGTCAAGGTCAAAGGTCCAAGGTCCAAGGTCAAAGGTCAAAGGTCCAAGGTCCAAGGTCCAAAGGTCAAAGGACGAAGGTCAAAGGTTCAAGGTCAAAGGTTAAAGGTCAAAGGTCAAGGGTCAAGGGTCAAGGTCAAAGGTCAAGGTCAAAGGTCAAGGTCAAGGTCAAGGTCAAAGGTCAAAGGTCCAAGGTCCAAGGTCCAAGGTCCAAGGTCAAGGTCAAAGGTCAAAGGTCAAGGTCAAGGTCAAAGGTCAAGGTCAAGGTCAAGGTCAAGGTCAAGGTCAAAGGTCAAAGGTCAAAGGTCAAAGGTCAAAGGTCAAAGGTCAAAGGTCAAAGGTCAAAGGTCAAGGTCAAAGGTCAAGGTCAAGGGTCAAGGTCAAGGTCAAAGGTCAAGCGTCAAGGTCAAGGTCAAGGTCAAGGCCAAGGTCAAGGTCCAGGAGGTCAAGGTCAAGGTCAAGGTCAAGGTCAAGGTCAAGGGTCAAGGGTCCAAAGGTCAAAGCCCAAAGGTCAAAGGTCTAAAGGTCAAAGGTCAAGGTCAAAGTCAAAGGTCAAGGTCAAAGGTAAAGGTCAAAGGTCAACGGTTAAAGGTCCAAGGTCAAGGTCAAGGTCAAGGTCAAGGTCAAGGTCAAGGTCAAGGTCAAGGTCAAGGTCAAGGTCAAGGTCAAGGTCAAGGTCAAGGTCAAAGGTCAAGGTCAAGGTCAAAGGTCAAGGTCAAGGTCAAGGTCAAGGTCAAGGTCAAGGTCAAGGTCAAAGGTCAAGGTCAAGGTCAAGGTCCAAGGTCAAGGTCAAAGGTCAAAGGTCAAGGGGTCAAGGTCAAAGGTCAAAAGGTCAAAGGTCAAGGTCCAAGGTCCAAGGTCAAGGTCAAGGTCCAAGGTCAAGGTCAAAGGTCAAGGTCAAGGTCAAGGTCAAGGTCAAAGGTCAAAGGTCAAGGCTCAAAGGTTAAAGGTCAAAGGTCAAGGTCAAGGTCAAAGGTCAAGGTCAAAGGTCAAGGTCAAGGTCCAAGGTCAAGGGGTCAAGGGTCAAAGGTCAAAGGTCCAAGGTCAAGGTCAAGGTCAAAGGTCAAGGGTCAAAGGTCAAAGGTCAAAGGTCAAGGGTCCAAGGTCAAGGTCCAAGGTCCAAGGTCAAGGTCAAAGGTCAAGGTCAAGGTCAAAGGTCAAAAGGTCAAGGTCAAGGTCAAGGTCAAGGTCAAGGTCAAAGGTCAAAGGTCAAGGTCAAAGGTCAAGAGGTCAAAGGTCAAGGACAAAGGTCAAAGGTCAAAGGTCAAAGGTCAAGGTCAAGGTCAAGGTCAAGGTCAAAGGTCAAAGGTCAAGGTCAAGGTCAAGGTCAAAGGTCAAAGGTCAAAGGTCAAGGGTCAAAGGTCAAAGGTCAAAGGTCAAGGTCAAGGTCAAGGTCAAGGTCAAGGTCAAGGTCAAGGTCAAAGCACAAAGCTCAAAGGTTCAAGGTCAAAGGTCAAAGCTTAAAGGTCAAGGGTCAAGGTCAAAGGTCAAAGGTCAAAGGTCGAAGGTCAAAGGTCAAGGGTCAAAGGTCAAAGGTCAAAGGTCAAAGGTCAAGGTCAAAGGTCAAAGGTCAAGGTCAAGGTCAAAGGTCAAAGGTCAAAGGTCAAAGGTCAAGATCAAGGTCAAGGTCAAGGTCAAGGTCAAGGTCAAGGTCAAGGTCAAGGTCAAGGTCAAGGTCAAGGTCAAGGTCAAGGTCAAGGTCAAGGTCAAGGTCAAGGTCAAGGTCAAAGGTCCAAGGTCCAAGGTCAAAGGTCAAAGGTCCCAGGTCCAAGGTCAAAGCACAAAGCACGAAGGTCAAAGGTTAAAGGTCAAAGGTTCAAGGTCAAAGGTCAAAGGTCAAGGGTCAAGGTCAAAGGTCAAGGTCAAAGGTCAAGGTCAAGGTCAAGGTCAAAGGTCAAATGTCCAAGGTCAAAGGTCCAAGGTCCAAGGTCAAAGGTCAAAGGTCAAAGGTCAAAGGTCAAAGGTCAAAGGTCAAAGGTCAAGGTCAAGGTCAAAGGTCAAAGGTCAAAGGTCAAAGGTCAAAGGTCAAGGTCGAAGGTCCAAAGGTCAAGGTCAAAGGTCTAAAGGTCAAGGGTCAAAGGTCAAAGGTCAAAGGTCAAAGGTCAAAGGTCAAGGTCAAAGGTCAAGGTCAAAGGTCAAGGTCAAAGGTCAAGGTCAAGGTCAAGGTCAAGGTCAAGGTCAAGGGTCAAGGTCAAAGCACAAAGCACAAAGGTCAAAGGTCAAAGTTCAAGGTTCAAGGTCAAAGTCAAAGGTCAAGGTCAAGGTCAAGGTCAAGGTCAAGGTCAAAGGTCAAGGTCAAAGGTCAAGGTCAAGGTCAAGGTCAAGGTCAAAGGTCAAAGGTCAAGGTCAAAGGTCAAGGGTCAAAGGTCAAAGGTCAAAGGTCAAGGTCAAGGTCAAAGGTCAAAGGTCAAAGGTCAAAGGTCAAAGGTCAAAGGTCAAGGTCAAGGTCAAAGGTCAAAGGTCAAAGGTCAACGGTTAAAGGTCCAAGGTCAAGGTCAAGGTCAAGGTCAAGGGTCAAGGTCAAGGTCAAGGTCAAGGTCAAAGGACAAAGGTCAAAGGTTAAAGGTCAAGGTCAAGGCAAGGTCAAGGGTCAAGGTCAAGGTCAAGGGTCAAAGGTCAAAGGTCAAAGGTCAAAGGTCAAAGGTCAAAGGTCAAAGGTCAAAGGTCAAGGTCAAGGTCAAAGGTCAAAGGTCAAGGTCAAGGTCAAAGGTCAAAGGTCAAAGGACAAAGGTCAAAGGTCAAAGATCAAGGTCAAGGTCAAGGTCAAGGTCAAGGTCAAGGTCAAGGTCAGGTCAAGGTCAAGGTCAAGGTCAAGGTCAAGGTCAAGGTCAAAGGTCCAAGGTCAAGGTCAAAGGTCAAAGGTCCCAGGTCAAGGTCAAAGCACAAGCACGAAGCTCAAGGTTAAAGGTCAAAGGTTAAAGGTCAAAGGTCAAGGGTCAAGGGTCAAGGTCAAAGGTCAAGGTCAAGGTCAAGGTCAAGGTCAAGGTCAAAGGTCAAATGTCCAAGGTCCAAGGTCCAAGGTCAAAGGTCAAAGGTCAAAGGTCAATGGTCAAGAGTCAAAGGTCAAAGGTCAAGGTCAAGGTCAAGGTCAAGGTAAAAGGTCAAAGGTCAAGGTCAAGGTCAAAGGTCAAAGGTCAAAGGTCAAAGGTCAAAGGTCAAAGGTCAAAGGTCAAAGGTCAAGGTCAAAGGTCAAAGGTCAAAGGTCAAAGGTCAAAGGTCAAGCGTCAAGGTCAAGGTCAAAGGTCAAGGTCAAGGGTCAAAGGTCAAAGGTCAAGGTCAAGGTCAAGGTCAAGGTCAAGGTCAAGGGTCAAGGGTCAAAGCACAAAGCACAAAGGTCAAAGGTTAAAGGTCAAAGGTCAAAGGTCAAAGTCAAGGTCAAGGTCAAGGTACAGGTCAAAGGTCAAGGTCAAAGGTCAAGGTCAAGGGTCAAGGTCAAGGTCAAGGTCAAAGGTCCAAGGTCAAGGTCAAGGTCAAAGGTCAAGGTCAAGGTCAAGGTCAAAGGTCAAAGGTCAAGGGTCAAAGGTCAAGGTCAAAGGTCAAAGGTCAAAGGTCAAAGGTCAAGGTCAAGGTCAAGGTCAAGGTCAAGGTCAAGGTCAAGGTCAAGGTCAAGGTCAAGGTCAAGGTCAAGGTCAAGGGTCAAGGGTCAAAGCTCAAAGCACAAAGGTCAAAGGTCAAAGGTCAAGGTTCAAGGTCAAAGGTCAAGGGTCAAAGGTCAAAGTCAAACGTCAAGGTCAAAGGTCAAAGGTCAAAGGTCAAAGGTCAAAGGTCAAGGTCAAAGGTCAAAGGTCAAAGGTCAAGGTCAAGGTCAAGGTCAAAGCTCAAGGTCAAAGGTCAAGGGTCAAAGGTCAAAGGTCAAAGGTCAAAGGTCAAAGGTCAAGGTCAAAGGTCAAGGTCAAAGGTCAAGGTCCAAGGTCAAGGGTCAAGGGTCAAAGGTCAAAGGTCCAAGGTCAAGGTCAAGGTCAAGGTCAAGGTCAAGGTCAAGGTCAAAGGTCAAAGGTCCAAGGTCAAAGGTCAAAGGTCAAAGGTCAAAGGTCAAGGTCAAGGTCAAGGTCAAGGGTCAAAGGTCAAAGGTTAAAGGTTCAAGGTCAAAGGTCAAAGGTCAAAGGTCAAGGTCAAGGTCAAGGTCAAAGGTCAAAGGTCCAAGGTCCAAGGTCAAGGGTCAAGGGTCAAAGGTCAAAGGTCCAAGGTCCAAGGTCAAGGTCAAAGGTCAAAGGTCAAAGGTCAAAGGTCAAAGGTCAAAGGTCCATGGTCAAAGGTCCCAGGTCCAAGGTCAAGGTCAAAGGTCAAGGTCAAGGTCAAAGGTCCAAAGGTCAAGGTCAAGGTCAAGGTCAAGGTCAAGGTCAAACGTCAAAGGTCAAGGTCAAAGGTCAAAGGTCAAAGGTCAAAGGTCAAAGGTCAAAGGTCAAGGTCAAGGTCAAGGTCAAGGTCAAGGTCAAAGGTCAAAGGTCAAAGGTCAAGGTCAAGGTCAAAGGTCAAAGGTCAAAGGTCAAAGGTCAAGGGTCAAAGGTCAAAGGTCAAAGGTCAAGGTCAAGGGTCAAGGTCAAGGTCAAGGTCAAGGTCAAAGCTCAAAGGTCAAAGGTTCAAGGTCAAAGGTTCAAGGTCAAAGGTCAAGGGTCAAGGTCAAAGGTCAAGGGTCAAAGGTCAAAGGTCGAAGGTCAAAGGTCAAGGGTCAAAGGTCAAAGGTCAAAGGTCAAAGGTCAAGGTCAAAGGTCAAAGGTCAAGGTCAAGGTCAAAGGTCAAAGGACAAAGGACAAAGGACAAAGGTCAAAGATCAAGGTCAAGGTCAAGGTCAAGGTCAAGGTCAAGGTCAAGGTCAAGGTCAAGGTCAAGGTCAAGGTCAAGGTCAAGGTCAAGGTCAAAGGTCCAAGGTCCAAGGTCAAAGGTCAAAGGTCCCAGGTCCAAGGTCAAAGCTCAAAGCACGAAGCTCAAAGGTTCAAGGTCAAAGGTTCAAGGTCAAAGGTCAAGGGTCAAGGGTCAAGGTCAAAGGTCAAGGTCAAAGGTCAAGGTCATTGTCAAGGTCAAAGGTCAAATGTCCAAGGTCCAAGGTCCAAGGTCAAAGGTCAAAGGTCAAAGGTCAAAGGTCAAAAGTCAAAGGTCAAAGGTCAAAGGTCAAGGTCAAGGTCAAAGGTCAAAGGTCAAAGGTCAAGGTCAAGGTCAAAGGTCAAAGGTCAAAGGTCAAAGGTCAAAGGTCAAAGGTCAAAGGTCAAAGGTCAAAGGTCAAAGGTCAAGGGTCAAAGGTCAAAGGTCAAAGGTCAAACGTCAAAGGTCAAGGTCAAAGGTCAAGGTCAAAGGTCAAAGGTCAAAGGTCAAGGTCAAGGTCAAGGTCAAGGTCAAGGTCAAGGGTCAAGGGTCAAAGCACAAAGCACAAAGCTCAAAGGTTAAAGCTTAAAGGTTCAAGGTCAAAGTCAAAGGTCAAGGTCAAAGGTACAGGTCAAAGGTCAAGGTCAAAGGTCAAGGTCAAGGTCAAGGTCAAGGTCAAGGTCAAGGTCAAGGTCAAGGTCAAGGTCAAGGTCAAGGTCAAGGTCAAGGTCAAGGTCATAGGTCAAAGGTCAACGTCAAGGTCAAAGGTCAAGGTCAAGGTCAAGGTCAAAGGTCAAGGTCAAAGGTCAAAGGTCAAAGGTCAAAGGTCAAGGTCAAAGTCAAAGGTCAAAGGTCAAAGGTCAAAGGTCAAGGGTCAAAGGTCAAAGGTCAAACGTCAAAGGTCAAGGTCAAAGGTCAAAGGTCAAAGGTCAAGGTCAAAGGTCAAAGGTCAAAGGTCAAGGTCAAGGTCAAGGTCAAGGGTCAAAGCTCAAAGGTTAAAGCTTAAAGGTTCAAGGTCAAAGGTCAAAGGTCAAGGTCAAAGGTCAAGGTCAAAGGTCAAGGTCCAAGGTCCAAGGTCAAGGGTCAAGGGTCAAAGGTCAAAGGTCCAAGGTCAAGGTCAAGGTCAAAGGTTAATGGTCAAAGGTCAAAGGTCAAAGGTCAAAGGTCCAAGGTCAAAGGTCCCAGGTCCAAGGTCAAGGTCAAAGGTCAAGGTCAAGGTCAAAGGTCCAAAGGTCAAGGTCAAGGTCAAGGTCAAGGTCAAACGTCAAAGGTCAAGGTCAAAGGTCAAAGGTCAAAGGTCAAAGGACAAAGGTCAAAGGTCAAAGGTCAAAGGTCAAGGTCAAGGTCAAGGTCAAGGTCAAAGGTCAAAGGTCAAAGGTCAAGGTCAAGGTCAAAGGTCAAAGGTCAAAGGTCAAGGGTCAAAGGTCAAAGGTCAAAGGTCAAGGTCAAGGGTCAAGGTCAAGGTCAAGGTCAAGGTCAAGGTCAAAGCACAAAGCTCAAAGGTTAAAGCTCAAAGGTTAAAGCTTAAAGGTTAAGGGTCAAGGTCAAAGGTCAAAGGTCAAAGGTCGAAGGTCAAAGGTCAAGGGTCAAACGTCAAAGGTCAAACGTCAAAGGTCAAGGTCAAAGGTCAAAGGTCAAGGTCAAGGTCAAAGGTCAAAGGTCAAAGGTCAAAGGTCAAAGATCAAGGTCAAGGTCAAGGTCAAGGTCAAGGTCAAGGTCAAGGTCAAGGTCAAGGTCAAGGTCAAGGTCAAGGTCAAGGTCAAGGTCAAGGTCAAGGTCAAGGTCAAGGTCCAAGGTCCAAGGTCAAAGGTCAAAGGTCCCAGGTCCCAGGTCCAAGGTCAAAGCAGCAAAGCACGAAGCTCAAAGGTTAAAGGTCAAAGGTTAAAGGTCAAAGGTCAAGGGTCAAGGGTCAAGGTCAAAGGTCAAGGTCAAAGGTCAAGGTCATTGTCAAGGTCAAAGGTCAAATGTCCAAGGTCAAAGGTCAATGGTCCAAGGTCAAAGGTCAAAGGTCAAAGGTCAAAGGTCAAAGGTCAAAGGTCAAAGGTCAAGGTCAAGGTCAAAGGTCAAAGGTCAAAGGTCAAAGGTCAAGGTCAAGGTCAAGGTCAAAGGTCAAAGGTCAATGGTCAAAGGTCAAGGGTCAAAGGTCAAAGGTCAAAGGTCAAACGTCAAAGGTCAAGGTCAAAAGTCAAGGTCAAAGGTCAAAGGTCAAAGGTCAAGGTCAAGGTCAAGGTCAAGGTCAAGGTCAAGGGTCAAGGGTCAAAGCTCAAAGCACAAAGGTCAAAGGTCAAAGCTTAAAGGTTAAAGGTCAAAGTCAAAGGTCAAGGTCAAAGGTCAAGGTCAAAGGTCAAGGTCAAAGGTCAAGGTCAAAGGTCAAAGGTCAAAGGTCAAGGTCAAAGTCAAAGGTCAAAGGTCAAAGGTCAAAGGTCAAGGGTCAAAGGTCAAAGGTCAAACGTCAAAGTTCAAGGTCAAAGGTCAAAGGTCAAAGGTCAAAGGTCAAAGGTCAAAGGTCAAGGTCAAAGGTCAAAGGTCAAAGGTCAAAGGTCAAGGGTCAAAGGTCAAAGGTCAAGGTCAAGGGTCAAGGTCAAGGTCAAGGTCAAGGTCAAAGCACAAAGCTCAAAGGTTAAAGCTCAAAGGTTAAAGGTCAAAGGTCAAGGGTCAAGGTCAAAGGTCAAGGGTCAAAGGTCAAAGGTCGAAGGTCAAAGGTCAAGGGTCAAACGTCAAAGGTCAAACGTCAAAGGTCAAGGTCAAAGGTCAAAGGTCAAGGTCAAGGTCAAAGGTCAAAGGTCAAAGGACAAAGGACAAAGGTCAAAGATCAAGGTCAAGGTCAAGGTCAAGGTCAAGGTCAAGGTCAAGGTCAAGGTCAAGGTCAAGGTCAAGGTCAAGGTCAAGGTCAAGGTCAAGGTCAAGGTCAAGGTCAAAGGTCCAAGGTCCAAGGTCAAAGGTCAAAGGTCCCAGGTCCAAGGTCAAAGCACAAAGCACGAAGCTCAAAGGTTAAAGCTCAAAGGTTAAAGGTCAAAGGACAAGGGTCAAGGGTCAAGGTCAAAGGTCAAGGTCAAAGGTCAAGGTCATTGTCAAGGTCAAAGGTCAAAATGTCCAAGGTCCAAGGTCCAAGGTCAAAGGTCAAAGGTCAAAGGTCAAAGGTCAAAAGTCAAAGGTCAAAGGTCAAAGGTCAAGGTCAAGGTCAAAGGTCAAAGGTCAAAGGTCAAGGTCAAGGTCAAAGGTCAAAGGTCAAAGGTCAAAGGTCAAAGGTCAAAGGTCAAGGTCAAAGGTCAAAGGTCAAGGGTCAAAGGTCAAAGGTCAAAGGTCAAAGGTCAAACGTCAAAGGTCAAGGTCAAAAGTCAAGGTCAAAGGTCAAAGGTCAAAGGTCAAGGTCAAGGTCAAGGTCAAGGTCAAGGTCAAGGGTCAAGGGTCAAAGCACAAAGCACAAAGCTCAAAGGTTAAAGCTTAAAGGTTAAAGGTCAAAGTCAAAGGTCAAGGTCAAAGGTCCAGGTCAAAGGTCAAGGTCAAAGGTCAAGGTCAAGGTCAAGGTCAAGGTCAAGGTCAAGGTCAAGGTCAAGGTCAAGGTCAAGGTCAAGGTCAAGGTCATAGGTCAAAGGTCAACGTCAAGGTCAAAGGTCAAGGTCAAGGTCAAGGTCAAAGGTCAAGGTCAAAGGTCAAAGGTCAAAGGTCAAGGTCAAGGTCAAAGTCAAAGGTCAAAGGTCAAAGGTCAAAGGTCAAGGGTCAAAGGTCAAAGGTCAAACGTCAAAGGTCAAGGTCAAAGGTCAAAGGTCAAAGGTCAAGGTCAAAGGTCAAAGGTCAAAGGTCAAGGTCAAGGTCAAGGTCAAGGGTCAAAGCTCAAAGGTTAAAGCTTAAAGGTTAAAGGTCAAAGGTCAAAGGTCAAGGTCAAAGGTCAAGGTCAAAGGTCAAGGTCCAAGGTCCAAGGTCAAGGGTCAAGGGTCAAAGGTCAAAGGTCCAAGGTCAAGGTCAAGGTCAAAGGTCAATGGTCAAAGGCCAAAGGCCAAAGGTCAAAGGTCCATGGTCAAAGGTCCCAGGTCCAAGGTCAAGGTCAAAGGTCAAGGTCAAGGTCAAAGGTCCAAAGGTCAAGGTCAAGGTCAAGGTCAAGGTCAAACGTCAAAGGTCAAGGTCAAAGGTCAAAGGTCAAAGGTCAAAGGACAAAGGTCAAAGGTCAAAGGTCAAAGGTCAAGGTCAAGGTCAGGGTCAAGGTCAAAGGTCAAAGGTCAAAGGTCAAGGTCAAGGTCAAAGGTCAAAGGTCAAAGGTCAAGGGTCAAAGGTCAAAGGTCAAAGGTCAAGGTCAAGGGTCAAGGTCAAGGTCAAGGTCAAGGTCAAGGTCAAAGCTCAAAGCTCAAAGGTTAAAGCTCAAAGGTTAAAGCTTCAAGGTTAAGGGTCAAGGTCAAAGGTCAAAGGTCAAAGGTCGAAGGTCAAAGGTCAAGGGTCAAACGTCAAAGGTCAAACGTCAAAGGTCAAGGTCAAAGGTCAAAGGTCAAGGTCAAGGTCAAAGGTCAAAGGACAAAGGACAAAGGTCAAAGATCAAGGTCAAGGTCAAGGTCAAGGTCAAGGTCAAGGTCAAGGTCAAGGTCAAGGTCAAGGTCAAGGTCAAGGTCAAGGTCAAGGTCAAGGTCAAGGTCAAGGTCAAGGTCAAAGGTCCAAGGTCCAAGGTCAAAGGTCAAAGGTCCCAGGTCCAAGGTCAAAGCACAAAGCACGAAGCTCAAAGGTTAAAGCTCAAAGGTTAAAGGTCAAAGGACAAGGGTCAAGGGTCAAGGTCAAAGGTCAAGGTCAAAGGTCAAGGTCATTGTCAAGGTCAAAGGTCAAATGTCCAAGGTCAAAGGTCCAAGGTCCAAGGTCAAAGGTCAAAGGTCAAAAGTCAAAGGTCAAAGGTCAAAGGTCAAGGTCAAGGTCAAAGGTCAAAGGTCAAAGGTCAAAGGTCAAAGGTCAAGGTCAAGGTCAAAGGTCAAAGGTCAAAGGTCAAAGGTCAAGGGTCAAAGGTCAAAGGTCAAAGGTCAAACGTCAAAGGTCAAGGTCAAAAGTCAAGGTCAAAGGTCAAAGGTCAAAGGTCAAGGTCAAGGTCAAGGTCAAGGTCAAGGTCAAGGGTCAAGGGTCAAAGCACAAAGCACAAAGCTCAAAGGTTAAAGCTTAAAGGTTAAAGGTCAAAGTCAAAGGTCAAGGTCAAAGGTCAAGGTCAAAGGTCAAGGTCAAAGGTCAAGGTCAAAGGTCAAAGGTCAAAGGTCAAGGTCAAAGTCAAAGGTCAAAGGTCAAAGGTCAAAGGTCAAGGGTCAAAGGTCAAAGGTCAAACGTCAAAGGTCAAGGTCAAAGGTCAAAGGTCAAAGGTCAAAGGTCAAGGTCAAAGGTCAAAGGTCAAAGGTCAAAGGTCAAGGTCAAGGTCAAGGTCAAGGGTCAAAGCTCAAAGGTTAAAGCTTAAAGGTTAAAGGTCAAAGGTCAAAGGTCAAGGTCAAAGGTCAAGGTCAAAGGTCAAAGGTCCAAGGTCAAGGGTCAAGGGTCAAAGGTCAAAGGTCCAAGGTCAAGGTCAAGGTCAAAGGTTAATGGTCAAAGGCCAAAGGCCAAAGGTCAAAGGTCCATGGTCAAAGGTCCAAGGTCCAAGGTCAAGGTCAAGAGTCAAGGTCAAAGGTCAAAGGTCAAAGGTCAAGGTCAAGGTCAAGGTCAAGGTCAAGGTCAAGGTCAAGGTCAAAGCACAAAGCTCAAAGGTTAAAGCTCAAAGGTTAAAGCTTAAAGGTTAAGGGTCAAGGTCAAAGGTCAAGGGTCAAAGGTCAAAGGTCGAAGGTCAAAGGTCAAGGGTCAAACGTCAAAGGTCAAACGTCAAAGGTCAAGGTCAAAGGTCAAAGGTCAAGGTCAAGGTCAAAGGTCAAAGGACAAAGGACAAAGGACAAAGGTCAAAGATCAAGGTCAAGGTCAAGGTCAAAGGTCAAGGTCAAGGTCAAGGTCAAGGTCAAGGTCAAGGTCAAGGTCAAGGTCAAGGTCAAGGTCAAAGGTCCAAGGTCCAAGGTCAAAGGTCAAAGGTCCCAGGTCCAAGGTCAAAGCACAAAGCACGAAGCTCAAAGGTTAAAGCTCAAAGGTTAAAGGTCAAAGGACAAGGGTCAAGGGTCAAGGTCAAAGGTCAAGGTCAAAGGTCAAGGTCATTGTCAAGGTCAAAGGTCAAATGTCCAAGGTCCAAGGTCCAAGGTCAAAGGTCAAAGGTCAAAGGTCAAAGGTCAAAAGTCAAAGGTCAAAGGTCAAAGGTCAAGGTCAAGGTCAAAGGTCAAAGGTCAAAGGTCAAGGTCAAGGTCAAAGGTCAAAGGTCAAAGGTCAAAGGTCAAAGGTCAAAGGTCAAAGGTCAAAGGTCAAAGGTCAAAGGTCAAGGGTCAAAGGTCAAAGGTCAAAGGTCAAACGTCAAAGGTCAAGGTCAAAAGTCAAGGTCAAAGGTCAAAGGTCAAAGGTCAAGGTCAAGGTCAAGGTCAAGGTCAAGGTCAAGGGTCAAGGGTCAAAGCACAAAGCACAAAGCTCAAAGGTTAAAGCTTAAAGGTTAAAGGTCAAAGTCAAAGGTCAAGGTCAAAGGTACAGGTCAAAGGTCAAGGTCAAAGGTCAAGGTCAAGGTCAAGGTCAAGGTCAAGGTCAAGGTCAAGGTCAAGGTCAAGGTCAAGGTCAAGGTCAAGGTCAAGGTCAAGGTCATAGGTCAAAGGTCAACGTCAAGGTCAAAGGTCAAGGTCAAGGTCAAGGTCAAAGGTCAAGGTCAAAGGTCAAAGGTCAAAGGTCAAAGGTCAAGGTCAAAGTCAAAGGTCAAAGGTCAAAGGTCAAAGGTCAAGGGTCAAAGGTCAAAGGTCAAACGTCAAAGGTCAAGGTCAAAGGTCAAAGGTCAAAGGTCAAGGTCAAAGGTCAAAGGTCAAAGGTCAAGGTCAAGGTCAAGGTCAAGGGTCAAAGCTCAAAGGTTAAAGCTTAAAGGTTAAAGGTCAAAGGTCAAAGGTCAAGGTCAAAGGTCAAGGTCAAAGGTCAAGGTCCAAGGTCCAAGGTCAAGGGTCAAGGGTCAAAGGTCAAAGGTCCAAGGTCAAGGTCAAGGTCAAAGGTTAATGGTCAAAGGCCAAAGGCCAAAGGTCAAAGGTCCATGGTCAAAGGTCCCAGGTCCAAGGTCAAGGTCAAAGGTCAAGGTCAAGGTCAAAGGTCCAAAGGTCAAGGTCAAGGTCAAGGTCAAGGTCAAACGTCAAAGGTCAAGGTCAAAGGTCAAAGGTCAAAGGTCAAAGGACAAAGGTCAAAGGTCAAAGGTCAAAGGTCAAGGTCAAGGTCAAGGTCAAGGTCAAAGGTCAAAGGTCAAAGGTCAAGGTCAAGGTCAAAGGTCAAAGGTCAAAGGTCAAGGGTCAAAGGTCAAAGGTCAAAGGTCAAGGTCAAGGGTCAAGGTCAAGGTCAAGGTCAAGGTCAAGGTCAAAGCACAAAGCTCAAAGGTTAAAGCTCAAAGGTTAAAGCTTAAAGGTTAAGGGTCAAGGTCAAAGGTCAAAGGTCAAAGGTCGAAGGTCAAAGGTCAAGGGTCAAACGTCAAAGGTCAAACGTCAAAGGTCAAGGTCAAGGTCAAAGGTCAAGGTCAAGGTCAAAGGTCAAAGGACAAAGGACAAAGGTCAAAGATCAAGGTCAAGGTCAAGGTCAAGGTCAAGGTCAAGGTCAAGGTCAAGGTCAAGGTCAAGGTCAAGGTCAAGGTCAAGGTCAAGGTCAAGGTCAAGGTCAAGGTCAAAGGTCCAAGGTCCAAGGTCAAAGGTCAAAGGTCCCAGGTCCCAGGTCCAAGGTCAAAGCACAAAGCACGAAGCTCAAAGGTTAAAGCTCAAAGGTTAAAGGTCAAAGGACAAGGGTCAAGGGTCAAGGTCAAAGGTCAAGGTCAAAGGTCAAGGTCATTGTCAAGGTCAAAGGTCAAATGTCCAAGGTCAAAGGTCCAAGGTCCAAGGTCAAAGGTCAAAGGTCAAAAGTCAAAGGTCAAAGGTCAAAGGTCAAAGGTCAAGGTCAAGGTCAAAGGTCAAAGGTCAAAGGTCAAAGGTCAAAGGTCAAGGTCAAGGTCAAAGGTCAAAGGTCAAAGGTCAAAGGTCAAGGGTCAAAGGTCAAAGGTCAAAGGTCAAACGTCAAGGTCAAGGTCAAAAGTCAAGGTCAAAGGTCAAAGGTCAAAGGTCAAGGTCAAGGTCAAGGTCAAGGTCAAGGTCAAGGGTCAAGGGTCAAAGCACAAAGCACAAAGCTCAAAGGTTAAAGCTTAAAGGTTAAAGGTCAAAGTCAAAGGTCAAGGTCAAAGGTCAAGGTCAAAGGTCAATGTCAAAGGTCAAGGTCAAAGGTCAAAGGTCAAAGGTCAAGGTCAAAGTCAAAGGTCAAAGGTCAAAGGTCAAAGGTCAAGGGTCAAAGGTCAAACGTCAAAGGTCAAGGTCAAAGGTCAAAGGTCAAAGGTCAAAGGTCAAAGGTCAAAGGTCAAAGGTCAAAGGTCAAAGGTCAAGGGTCAAAGGTCAAAGGTCAAGGTCAAGGGGTCAAGGTCAAGGTCAAGGTCAAGGTCAAAGCACAAAGGCTCAAAGGTCAAGGCTCAAAGGTTAAAGCTTAAGGTAAGGTTAAGGGTCAAGGTCCAAGGTCAAAGGTCAAAGGTCAAAGGTCGAAGGTCAAAGGTCAAGGGTCAAACGTCAAAGGTCAAACGTCAAAGGTCAAGGTCAAAGGTCAAAGGTCAAGGTCAAGGTCAAAGGTCAAAGGACAAAGGACAAAGGACAAAGGTCAAAGATCAAGGTCAAAGGTCAAGGTCAAGGTCAAGGTCAAGGTCAAGGTCAAGGTCAAGGTCAAGGTCAAGGTCAAGGTCAAGGTCAAGGTCAAGGTCAAGGTCAAAGGTCCAAGGTCCAAGGTCAAAGGTCAAAGGTCCCAGGTCCAAGGTCAAAGCACAAAGCACGAAGCTCAAAGGTTAAAGCTCAAAGGTTAAAGGTCAAAGGACAAGGGTCAAGGGTCAAGGTCAAAGGTCAAGGTCAAAGGTCAAGGTCATTGTCAAGGTCAAAGGTCAAATGTCCAAGGTCCAAGGTCCAAGGTCAAAGGTCAAAGGTCAAAGGTCAAAGGTCAAAAGTCAAAGGTCAAAGGTCAAAGGTCAAGGTCAAGGTCAAGGTCAAAGGTCAAAGGTCAAGGTCAAGGTCAAAGGTCAAAGGTCAAAGGTCAAAGGTCAAGGTCAAAGGTCAAAGGTCAAAGGTCAAAGGTCAAGGGTCAAAGGTCAAAGGTCAAAGGTCAAACGTCAAGGTCAAGGTCAAAAGTCAAGGTCAAAGGTCAAAGGTCAAAGGTCCAAGGTCAAGGTCAAGGTCAAGGTCAAGGTCAAGGGTCAAGGGTCAAAGCACAAAGCACAAAGCTCAAAGGTTAAAGCTTAAAGGTTAAAGGTCAAAGTCAAAGGTCAAGGTCAAAGGTACAGGTCAAAGGTCAAGGTCAAAGGTCAAGGTCAAGGTCAAGGTCAAGGTCAAGGTCAAGGTCAAGGTCAAGGTCAAGGTCAAGGTCAAGGTCAAGGTCATAGGTCAAGGTCAACGTCAAGGTCAAAGGTCAAGGTCAAGGTCAAGGTCAAAGGTCAAGGTCAAGGTCAAAGGTCAAAGGTCAAGGTCAAAGTCAAAGGTCAAAGGTCAAAGGTCAAAGGTCAAGGTCAAAGGTCAAAGGTCAAACGTCAAAGGTCAAGGTCAAAGGTCAAAGGTCAAAGGTCAAGGTCAAAGGTCAAGGTCAAAGGTCAAGGTCAAGGTCAAGGTCAAGGGTCAAAGCTCAAAGGTTAAAGCTTAAAGGTTAAAGGTCAAAGGTCAAAGGTCAAGGTCAAAGGTCAAGGTCAAAGGTCAAGGTCCAAGGTCCAAGGTCAAGGGTCAAGGGTCAAAGGTCAAAGGTCCAAGGTCAAGGTCAAGGTCAAAGGTTAATGGTCAAAGGCCAAAGGCCAAAGGTCAAAGGTCCATGGTCAAAGGTCCAAGGTCCAAGGTCAAGGTCAAAGGTCAAGGTCAAGGTCAAAGGTCCAAAGGTCAAGGTCAAGGTCAAGGTCAAGGTCAAACGTCAAAGGTCAAGGTCAAAGGTCAAAGGTCAAAGGTCAAAGGACAAAGGTCAAAGGTCAAGGTCAAGGTCAAGGTCAAGGTCAAGGTCAAGGTCAAAGGTCAAAGGTCAAGGTCAAGGTCAAGGTCAAAGGTCAAAGGTCAAAGGTCAAGGGTCAAAGGTCAAAGGTCAAAGGTCAAGGTCAAGGGTCAAGGTCAAGGTCAAGGTCAAGGTCAAGGTCAAAGCACAAAGCTCAAAGGTTAAAGCTCAAAGGTTAAAGCTTAAAGGTTAAGGGTCAAGGTCAAAGGTCAAAGGTCAAAGGTCGAAGGTCAAAGGTCAAAGGTCAAACGTCAAAGGTCAAACGTCAAAGGTCAAGGTCAAAGGTCAAAGGTCAAGGTCAAGGTCAAAGGTCAAAGGACAAAGGACAAAGGTCAAAGATCAAGGTCAAGGTCAAGGTCAAGGTCAAGGTCAAGGTCAAGGTCAAGGTCAAGGTCAAGGTCAAGGTCAAGGTCAAGGTCAAGGTCAAGGTCAAGGTCAAGGTCAAGGTCAAAGGTCCAAGGTCCAAGGTCAAAGGTCAAAGGTCCCAGGTCCAAGGTCAAAGCACAAAGCACGAAGCTCAAAGGTTAAAGCTCAAAGGTTAAAGGTCAAAGGACAAGGGTCAAGGGTCAAGGTCAAAGGTCAAGGTCAAAGGTCAAGGTCATTGTCAAGGTCAAAGGTCAAATGTCCAAGGTCAAAGGTCCAAGGTCCAAGGTCAAAGGTCAAAGGTCAAAAGTCAAAGGTCAAAGGTCAAAGGTCAAGGTCAAGGTCAAAGGTCAAAGGTCAAAGGTCAAAGGTCAAAGGTCAAGGTCAAGGTCAAAGGTCAAAGGTCAAAGGTCAAAGGTCAAGGGTCAAAGGTCAAAGGTCAAAGGTCAAACGTCAAGGTCAAGGTCAAAAGTCAAGGTCAAAGGTCAAAGGTCAAAGGTCAAGGTCAAGGTCAAGGTCAAGGTCAAGGTCAAGGGTCAAGGGTCAAAGCACAAAGCACAAAGCTCAAAGGTTAAAGCTTAAAGGTTAAAGGTCAAAGTCAAAGGTCCAAGGTCAAAGGTCAAGGTCAAAGGTCAAGGTCAAAGGTCAAGGTCAAAGGTCAAAGGTCCAAGGTCAAGGTCAAAGTCAAAGGTCAAAGGTCAAAGGTCAAAGGTCAAGGGTCAAAGGTCAAAGGTCAAAGCGTCAAAGGTCAAGGTCAAAGGTCAAAGGTCAAAGGTCAAAGGTCAAAGGTCAAAGGTCAAAGGTCAAAGGTCAAAGGTCAAGGTCAAGGTCAAGGTCAAGGGTCAAAGCTCAAAGGTCAAAGCTTCAAGGTTAAAGGTCAAAGGTCAAAGGTCAAGGTCAAAGGTCAAGGTCAAAGGTCAAAGGTCCAAGGTCAAGGGTCAAGGGTCAAAGGTCAAAGGTCCAAGGTCAAGGTCAAGGTCAAAGGTCAATGGTCAAAGGCCAAAGGCCAAAGGTCAAAGGTCCATGGTCAAAGGTCAAGAGGTCAAACGTCCAAGGTCAAAGCGTCAAAGGTCCAAGGTCAAAGGTCAAAGGTCAAGGTCAAGGTCAAAGGTCAAAGGTCAAAGGACAAAGGACAAAGGTCAAAGATCAAGGTCAAAGGTCAAGGTCAAGGTCAAAGGTCAAGGTCAAGGTCAAGGTCAAGGTCAAGGTCAAGGTCAAGGTCAAGGTCAAGGTCAAGGTCAAGGTCAAGGTCAAGGTCAAAGGTCCAAGGTCCAAGGTCAAAGGTCAAAGGTCCCAGGTCCAAGGTCAAAGGCACAAAGCACGAAGCTCAAAGGTTAAAGCTCAAAGGTTAAAGGTCAAAGGACAAGGGTCAAGGGTCAAGGTCAAAGGTCCAAGGTCAAAGGTCAAGGTCATTGTCAAGGTCAAAGGTCAAATGTCCAAGGTCAAAGGTCCAAGGTCCAAGGTCAAAGGTCAAAGGTCAAAGGTCAAGGTCAAGGTCAAGGTCAAGGTCAAGGTCAAAGGTCAAAGGTCAAAGGTCAAGGTCAAGGTCAAGGTCAAGGTCAAGGTCAAGGTCAAAGGTCAAAGGTCAAGGGTCAAAGGTCAAAGGTCAAAGGTCAAACGTCAAAGGTCAAGGTCAAGGTCAAGGTCAAAGGTCAAAGGTCAAAGGTCAAGGTCAAGGTCAAGGTCAAGGTCAAGGTCAAGGTCAAGGGTCAAGGGTCAAAGCACAAAGCACAAAGCTCAAAGGTTAAAGCTTAAAGGTTAAAGGTCAAAGTCAAAGGTCAAGGTCAAAGGTCAAGGTCAAAGGTCAAGGTCAAAGGTCAAGGTCAAAGGTCAAAGGTCAAAGGTCAAGGTCAAAGTCAAAGGTCAAAGGTCAAAGGTCAAGGTCAAGGGTCAAAGGTCAAAGGTCAAACGTCAAAGGTCAAGGTCAAAGGTCAAAGGTCAAAGGTCAAAGGTCAAGGTCAAAGGTCAAAGGTCAAAGGTCAAAGGTCAAGGTCAAGGTCAAGGTCAAGGGTCAAAGCTCAAAGGTTAAAGCTTAAAGGTTAAAGGTCAAAGGTCAAAGGTCAAGGTCAAAGGTCAAGGTCAAAGGTCAAAGGTCCAAGGTCAAGGGTCAAGGGTCAAAGGTCAAAGGTCCAAGGTCAAGGTCAAGGTCAAAGGTTAATGGTCAAAGGCCAAAGGCCAAAGGTCAAAGGTCCATGGTCAAAGGTCCAGGGTCCAAGGTCAAGGTCAAGGTCAAGGTCAAGGTCAAAGGTCCAAAGGTCAAGGTCAAGGTCAAGGTCAAACGTCAAAGGTCAAGGTCAAAGGTCAAAGGTCAAAGGTCAAAGGACAAAGGTCAAAGGTCAAAGGTCAAGGTCAAGGTCAAGGTCAAGGTCAAAGGTCAAAGGTCAAAGGTCAAGGTCAAGGTCAAACGTCAAAGGTCAAAGGTCAAAGGTCAAGGGTCAAAGGTCAAAGGTCAAAGGTCAAGGTCAAGGGTCAAGGTCAAGGTCAAGGTCAAGGTCAAAGCACAAAGCTCAAAGGTCAAAGCTCAAAGGTTAAAGCTCAAAGGTTAAAGCTTAAAGGTTAAGGGTCAAGGTCAAAGGTCAAGGGTCAAAGGTCAAAGGTCGAAGGTCAAAGGTCAAGGGTCAAACGTCAAAGGTCAAACGTCAAAGGTCAAGGTCAAAGGTCAAAGGTCAAGGTCAAGGTCAAAGGTCAAAGGACAAAGGACAAAGGTCAAAGATCAAGGTCAAGGTCAAGGTCAAGGTCAAGGTCAAGGTCAAGGTCAAGGTCAAGGTCAAGGTCAAGGTCAAGGTCAAGGTCAAGGTCAAGGTCAAAGGTTCAAGGTCCAAGGTCAAAGGTCAAAGGTCCCAGGTCCAAGGTCAAAGCACAAAGCACGAAGCTCAAAGGTTAAAGCTCAAAGGTCAAAGGTCAAAGGACAAGGGTCAAGGGTCAAGGTCAAAGGTCAAGGTCAAAGGTCAAGGTCATTGTCAAGGTCAAAGGTCAAATGTCCAAGGTCCAAGGTCCAAGGTCAAAGGTCAAAGGTCAAAGGTCAAAAGTCAAAGGTCAAAGGTCAAAGGTCAAGGTCAAGGTCAAAGGTCAAAGGTCAAAGGTCAAGGTCAAGGTCAAAGGTCAAAGGTCAAAGGTCAAAGGTCAAAGGTCAAAGGTCAAAGGTCAAAGGTCAAAGGTCAAAGGTCAAAGGTCAAGGGTCAAAGGTCAAAGGTCAAAGGTCAAACGTCAAAGGTCAAGGTCAAAAGTCAAGGTCAAAGGTCAAAGGTCAAAGGTCAAGGTCAAGGTCAAGGTCAAGGTCAAAGGTCAAGGTCCAAGGTCAAGGTCAAGGGTCAAGGGTCAAGGGTCAAAGTCACAAAGCACAAAGCTCAAAGGTTAAAGCTTAAAGGTTAAAGGTCAAAGTCAAAGGTCAAGGTCAAAGGTACAGGTCAAAGGTCAAGGTCAAAGGTCAAGGTCAAGGTCAAGGTCAAGGTCAAGGTCAAAGGTCAAAGGTCAAAGGTCAAAGGTCAAAGGTCAAACGTCAAAGGTCAAGGTCAAAGGTCAAATGTCAAGGTCAAAGGTCAAAGGACAAAGGACAAAGGTCAAAGATCAAGGTCAAGGTCAAGGTCAAGGTCAAGGTCAAGGTCAAGATCAAGGTCAAGGTCAAGGTCAAGGTCAAGGTCAAAGGTCCAAGGTCCAAGGTCAAGGGTCAAAGGTCAAAGGTCCAAGGTCCATGGTCAAGGTCAAGGTCAAAGGTTAATGGTCAAAGGCCAAAGGTCAAAGGTCAAAGGTCCAAGGTCAAAGATCAAAGGTCCCAGGTCCAAGGTCAAAGCACAAAGCTCAAAGGTTAGAGCTCAAAGGTTAAAGGTCAAAGGTCAAAGGTCAAGGTCAAGGTCAAGGGTCAAGGGTCAAAGCACAAAGCACAAAGGTTAAAGCTTAAAGCTTAAAGGTCAAAGGTCAAGGTCAAAGGTCAAGGTCAAGGTCAAGGTCAAGGTCAAAGGTCAAAGGTCCAAGGTCCAAGGTCAAGGTCAAGGTCAAGGTCAAGGTCAAGGTCAAGGTCAAAGGTCAAGGTCAAAGGTCAAGGTCAAGGTCAAGGTCAAGGTCAAGGTCAAGGTCAAGGTCAAGGTCAAGGTCAAGGTCAAAGGTCCAAGGTCCAAGGTCCAAGGTCCAAGGTCAAGGGTCAAGGGTCAAAGGGCAAAGGTCCAAGGTCCAAGGTCCAAAGGTCCAAGGTCCAAGGTCAAGGTCAAGGTCAAGGTCAAGGTCAAGGTCAAGGTCAAGGTCAAGGTCAAGGTCAAGGTCAAGGTCAAGGTCAAGGTCAAGGTCAAGGTCAAGGTCAAGGTCAAGGTCAAGGTCAAGGTCAAGGTCAAGGTCAAGGTCAAGGTCAAGGTCAAGGTCAAGGTCAAAGGTCCAAGGTCCAAGGTCCAAGGTCCAAGGTCAAGGGTCAAGGGTCAAAGGGCCAAGGTCCAAGGTCCAAGGTCCAAAGGTCCAAGGTCCAAGGTCCAAGGTCCAAGGTCCAAGGTCCAAGGTCCAAGGTCAAAGGTCCAAGGTCAAAGGTCAAAGGTCAAAGGTCAAAGGTCAAGGTCAAAGGTCAAGGTCAAGGTCAAGGTCAAAGGTCAAAGGTCAAAGGTCAAAGGTCAAAGGTCAAGGTCAAAGGTCAAAGGTCAAGGGTCAAAGGTCAAAGGTCCAAGGTCAAAGCTCCAAGGTCAAAGGTCCAAGGTTCAAGGTCCAAGGTCCAAAGTCAAACGTCCAAGGTCAAAGGTCCAAGGTCCAAGGTCCAAGGTCAAAGGTCAAGGTCAAGGTCAAGGTCAAGGTCAAGGTCAAGGTCAAGGTCAAGGTCAAGGTCAAGGTCAAGGTCAAGGTCAAAGGTCAAAGGTTAAAGGTCAAGGGTCAAAGGTCAAAGGTCAAAGGTCAAAGGTCAAAGGTCAAAGGTCAAGGTCAAGGTCAAGGGTCAAGGGTCAAGGTCATTGTCAAGGTCAAAGGTC
This sequence comes from Drosophila monieri, assembly GCA_035047585.1. NCBI lineage: Eukaryota > Metazoa > Arthropoda > Insecta > Diptera > Drosophilidae > Drosophila > Drosophila monieri. The sequence continues at coordinate 289,423 of JAWNPJ010000038.1, forward strand.
AAAGGTCAAATGTCCAAGGTCAAAGGTCAAAGGTCACAGGTCCAAGGTCCAAGGTCAAGGTCAAAGGTCAAGGTCAAGGTCAAAGGTCCAAAGGTCAAGGTCAAGGTCAAGGTCAAGGTCAAGGTCAAACGTCAGAAGGTCAAGGTCAAGGTCAAGGTCAAGGTCCAAGGTCAAAGGTAAAGGGTCAAGGGTCAAGGTCAAAGGTCAAAGGTCCAAGGACAAGGTCAAGGTCAAGGTCAAAGGTCAAAGGTCAAAGGTCAAAGGTCAAAGGTCAAAGGTCAAGGTCAAAGGTCAAAGGTCAAGGTCAAAGGTCAAAGGTCAAGGTCAAAGGTCAAAGGTCAAAGGTCAAGGGTCAAAGGTCAAGGTCAAGGTCAAGGTCAAGGTCAAGGTCAAGGTCAAGGTCAAGGTCAAGGTCAAGGTCAAGGTCAAGGTCAAGGGTCAAGGGTCAAGGTCATTGTCAAGGTCAAAGGTCAAAGGTCAAATGTCCAAGGTCCAAGGTCAAAGGTCAAAGGTCCCAGGTCCAAGGTCAAGGTCAAAGGTCAAGGTCAAGGTCAAAGGTCCAAAGGTCCAAAGGTCAAGGTCAAGGTCAAGGTCAAGGTCAAACGTCAAGGTCAAGGTCAAGGTCAAGGTCAAGGTCAAGGTCAAGGTCAAGGTCAAGGTCAAGGTCAAGGTCAAGGTCAAGGTCAAGGTCAAGGTCAAGGTCAAGGTCAAGGTCAAGGTCAAAGGTCAAGGGTCAAGGTCAAAGGTCAAAGGTCCAAGGTCCAAGGACAAGGTCAAGGTCAAGGTCAAGGTCAAAGGTCAAAGGTCAAAGGTCAAAGGTCAAGGTCAAAGGTCAAAGGTCAAGGTCAAGGTCAAAGGTCAAAGGTCAAAGGTCAAGGTCAAAGGTCAAAGGTCAAAGGTCAAGGGTCAAAGGTCAAAGGTCGAAGGTCAAAGGTCAAGGGTCAAAGGTCAAAGGTCAAAGGTCAAGGTCCAAGGTTCAAGGTCCAAGGTCAAAGGTCAAGGTCAAGGTCAAGGTCAAGGTCAAGGTCAAGGTCAAGGTCAAGGTCAAGGTCAAAGGTCAAAGGTCAAAGGTCAAGGTCAAAGGTCAAGGTCAAGGTCAAGGTCAAAGGTCAAAGGTCAAAGGTCAAAGGTCAAGGTCAAAGTCAAAGGTCAAAGGTCAAAGGTCAAAGGTCAAAGGTCAAGGGTCAAAGGTCAAAGGTCAAACGTCAAAGGTCAAGGTCAAAGGTCAAAGGTCAAAGGTCAAAGGTCAAGGTCAAAGGTCAAAGGTCAAGGTCAAGGTCAAGGTCAAGGTCAAGGTCAAGGGTCAAAGCTCAAAGGTTAAAGCTTAAAGGTTAAAGGTCAAAGGTCAAAGGTCAAGGTCAAAGGTCAAGGTCAAAGGTCAAGGTCAAAGGTCCAAGGTCAAGGGTCAAGGGTCAAAGGTCAAAGGTCCAAGGTCCAAGGTCAAGGTCAAGGTCAAAGGTTAATGGTCAAAGGCCAAAGGCCAAAGGTCAAAGGTCCAAGGTCAAAGGTCCAAAGGTCAAGGTCAAGGTCAAGGTCAAACGTCAAAGGTCAAGGTCAAAGGTCCAAAGGTCAAGGTCAAGGTCAAGGTCAAACGTCAAAGGTCAAGGTCAAAGGTCAAAGGTCAAAGGTCAAAGGACAAAGGTCAAAGGTCAAAGGTCAAAGGTCAAGGTCAAGGTCAAGGTCAAAGGTCAAAGGTCAAATTTCAAAGGTCAAAGGTCAAGGTCAAGGTCAAAGGTCAAAGGTCAAAGGTCAAAGGTCAAAGGTCAAGGGTCAAAGGTCAAAGGTCAAACGTCAAAGGTCAAGGTCAAAGGTCAAAGGTCAAAGGTCAAGGTCAAAGGTCAAGGTCAAGGTCAAGGTCAAGGTCAAAGGTCCAGGGTCAAGGGTCAAGGTCAAAGGTCAAAGGTCCAAGGTCCCAGGTCAAAGGTCAAAGGTCAAGGTCAAGGTCAAGGTCAAGGTCAAAGCACAAAGCACAAAGCTCAAAGGTTAAAGCTTAAAGGTTAAAGGTCAAAGGTCAAAGGTCAAAGGTCAAGGTCAAGGTCAAGGTCAAGGTCAAGGTCAAGGGTCAAAGCACAAAGGTTAAAGCTTAAAGCTTAAAAGTCAAAGGTCAAAGGTCAAGGTCAAAGGTCAAGGTCAAGGTCAAGGTCAAGGTCAAGGTCAAGGTCAAGGTCAAGGTCAAGGTCAAGGTCAAGGTCAAGGTCAAGGTCAAGGTCAAGGTCAAGGTCAAGGTCAAGGTCAAGGTCAAGGTCAAGGTCAAGGTCAAGGTCAAGGTCAAGGTCAAGGTCAAGGTCAAGGTCAAGGTCAAGGTCAAGGTCAAGGTCAAGGTCAAGGTCAAGGTCAAGGTCAAGGTCAAGGTCAAGGTCAAGGTCAAGGGTCAAGGGTCAAGGTCAAAGGTCAAGGCAAGGTCAAAGGTCAAAGGTCAAGGTCAAAGGTCAAAGGTCAAGGGTCGAAGGTCAAAGGTCAAGGGTCAAGGGTCAAAGGTCAAAGGTCAAAGGTCAAGGTCAAAGGTCAAAGGTCAAGGGTCAAAGGTCAAACGTCAAAGGTCAAGGTCAAAGGTCAAAGGTCAAGGTCAAAGGACAAAGGTCAAAGGTCAAAGGTCAAAGGTCAAGGTCAAAGGTCAAGGTCAAGGTCAAAGGTCAAAGGAAAAAGGTCAAAGGTCAACGTCAAGGTCAAAGGTCAAGGTCAAGGTCAAGGTCAAGGTCAAGGTCAAGGTCAAGGTCAAGGTCAAAGGTCAAAGGTCAAAGGTCAAGGGTCAAAGGTCAAAGGTCAAAGGTCAAGGTCAAGGTCAAGGGTCAAGGGTCAAAGCACAAAGCACAAAGGCTAAAGCTTAAAGCTTAAAGGTCAAAGGTCAAGGTCAAAGGTCAAGGCGGTCAAGGTCAAAGGTCAAGGTCAAGGTCAAGGTCAAGGTCAAGGTCAAGGTCAAGGTCAAGGTCAAGGTCAAGAACAAGGTCAAGGTCAAGGTCAAGGTCAAGGTCAAGGTCAAGGTCAAGGTCAAGGTCAAGGTCAAGGTCAAGGTCAAGGTCAAGGTCAAGGTCAAGGTCAAGGTCAAGGTCAAGGTCAAGGTAAAGGTCAAGGTCAAGGTCAAGGTCAAGGTCAAGGTCAAGGTCAAGGTCAAGGTCAAGGTCAAAGGTCCAAGGTCCAAGGTTCAAGGTCAAGGGTCAAGGGTCAAAGGTCAAAGGTCCAAGGTCCAAAGGTCCAAGGTCCAAGGTCCAAGGTCCAAGGTTCAAGGTCCAAGGTCCAAGGTCCAAGGTCAAAGGTCCAAGGTCCAAGGTCAAAGGTCAAAGGTCAAAGGTCAAGGTCAAAGGTCAAGGTCAAGGTCAAGGTCAAAGGTCATAGGTCAAAGGTCAAAGGTCAAAGGTCAAAGGTCAAAGGTCAATGGTCAAAGGTCAAGGTCAAAGGTCAAGGGTCAAAGGTCAAAGGTCAAAGGTCCAAGGTCAAAGATCCAAGGTCAAAGGTCCAAGGTTCAAGGTCCAAGGTCCAAAGTCAAACGTCCAAGGTCAAAGGTCCAAGGTCCAAGGTCAAAGGTCAAGGTCAAGGTCAAGGTCAAGGTCAAGGTCAAGGTCAAGGTCAAAGGTCAAAGGTTAAAGGTCAAGGGTCAAAGGTCAAAGGTCAAAGGTCAAAGGTCAAGGGTCAAGGTCATTGTCAAGGTCAAAGGTCAAAGGTCAAATGTCCAAGGTCCAAGGTCAAAGGTCAAAGGTCAAAGGTCAAGGTCAAAGGTCAAAGGTCAAGGTCAAAGGTCAAAGGTCAAAGGTCAAGGTCAAGGTCAAAGGTCAAAGGTCAAAGGTCAAAGGTCAAGGGTCAAAGGTCAAACGTCAAAGGTCAAGGTCAAAGGTCAAAGGTCAAAGGTCAAAGGTCAAGGTCAAAGGTCAAAGGTCAAGGTCAAGGGTCAAAGCTCAAAGGTTAAAGCTTAAAGGTTAAAGGTCAAAGGTCAAAGGTCAAGGTCAAAGGTCAAGGTCCAAGGTCCAAGGTCAAGGGTCAAAGGTCAAAGGTCCAAGGTCCAAGGTCAAGGTCAAGGTCAAAGGTTAATGGTCAAGGCCAAAGGTCAAAGGTCAAAGGTCCCAGGTCCAAGGTCAAGGTCAAAGGTCAAGGTCAAGGTCAAGGTCAAAGGTCCAAAGGTCAAGGTCAAGGTCAAGGTCAAACGTCAAAGGTCAAGGTCAAAGGTCAAAGGTCATAGGTCAAAGGTCAAAGGTCAAAGGTCAAGGCCAAGGTCAAGGTCAAGGTCAAAGGTCAAAGGTCAAAGGTCAAGGTCAAGGTCAAGGTCAAGGTCAAGGTCAAAGGTCAAAGGTCAAAGGTCAAAGGTCAAAGGTCAAAGGTCCAAGGTCCCAGGTCCAAGGTCCAAGGTCAAAGGTCCAAGGTCCAAGGTCAAAGGTCAAGGTCAAGGTCAAGGTCAAGGTCAAAGGTCAAGGTCAAGGTCAAGGTCAAAGGTCAAACGTCAAAGGTCAAGGTCAAAGGTCAAAAGTCAAGATCAGAGGTCAAAGGACAAAGGTCAAAGGTCAAAGGTCAAAGGTCATAGGTCAAAGGTCAAAGGAAAAAGGTCAACGTCAAAGGTCAAGGTCAAGGTCAAGGTCAAGGTCAAAGGTCAAAGGTCAAAGGTCAAAGGTCAAGGGTCAAAGGTCAAAGGTCAAGAGTCAAAGCACAAAGCACAAAGCTCAAAGGTTAAAGCTTAAAGGTCAAAGGTCAAAGGTCAAAGGCCAAAGGTCAAACGTCAAAGGTCAAGGTCAAAGGTCAAAGGTCAAAGGTCAAAGGTCAAGGTCAAAGGTCAAGGTCAAGGTCAAAGGTCAAAGGAAAAAGGTCAAAGGTCAACGTCAAGGTCAAAGGTCAAGGTCAAGGTCAAGGTCAAGGTCAAGGTCAAGGTCAAGGTCAAAGGTCAAAGGTCAAAGGTCAAAGGTCACAGGTCAAGGTCAAGGGTCAAGGGTCAAAGCACAAAGCTCAAAAGTTAAAGCTTAAAGGTCAAAGCTCAAAGGTCAAAGGTCCAAGGTCCAAGGTCAAGGTCAAGGTCAAAGGTTAATGGTCAAAGGTCAAAGGTCCAAGGTCCAAGGTCAAGGTCAAGGTCAAAGGTTAATGGTCAAAGGTCCAAGGTCAAAGGTCAAAGGTCCCAGGTCCAAGGTCAAAGCACAAAGCACGAAGCTCAAAGGTTAAAGCTCAAAGGTTAAAGGTCAAAGGTCAAAGGTCAAAGGTCAAGGTCAAGGTCAAGGTCAAGGTCAAGGTCAAGGTCAAAGGTCCAAGGTCCAAGGTCAAAGGTCAAAGGTCCCAGGTCCAAGGTCAAAGCACAAAGCAGAAGCTCAAAGGTTAAAGCTCAAAGGTTAAAGGTCAAAGGACAAGGGTCAAGGGTCAAGGTCAAAGGTCAAGGTCAAGGTCAAGGTCAAGGTCAAGGTCAAGGTCAAGGTCAAGGTCAAGGTCAAGGTCAAGGTCAAGGTCAAGGTCAAGGTCAAGGTCAAGGTCAAGGTCAAGGTCAAGGTCAAGGTCAAGGTCAAGGTCAAGGTCAAGGTCAATGTCTAGGTCAATGTCAAGGTCTAGGTAAAGGTCAAGGTCAAGGTCAAGGTCAAGGTCAAGGTCAAGGTCAAGGTCAAGGTCAAAGGTCCAAGGTCCAAGGTTCAAGGTCAAGGGTCAAGGGTCAAAGGTCAAAGGTCCAAGGTCCAAAGGTCCAAGGTCCAAGGTCCAAGGTCCAAGGTTCAAGGTCCAAGGTCCAAGGTCCAAGGTCAAAGGTCCAAGGTCCAAGGTCAAAGGAAAAAGGTCAAAGGTCAAGGTCAAAGGTCAAGGTCAAGGTCAAAGGTCAAAGGTCAAAGGTCAAAGGTCAAAGGTCAAAGGTCAAAGGTCAAAGGTCAAAGGTCAAAGGTCAAAGGTCAAAGGTCAAGGTCAAAGGTCAAGGGTCAAAGGTCAAAGGTCAAAGGTCCAAGGTCAAAGATCCAAGGTCAAAGGTCCAAGGTTCAAGGTCCAAGGTCCAAAGTCAAACGTCCAAGGTCAAAGGTCCAAGGTCCAAGGTCAAAGGTCAAGGTCAAGGTCAAGGTCAAGGTCAAGGTCAAGGTCAAAGGTCAAAGGTTAAAGGTCAAGGGTCAAAGGTCAAAGGTCAAAGGTCAAAGGTCAAAGGTCAAGGGTCAAGGTCATTGTCAAGGTCAAAGGTCAAAGGTCAAATGTCCAAGGTCCAAGGTCAAAGGTCAAAGGTCAAAGGTCAAGGTCAAAGGTCAAAGGTCAAGGTCAAAGGTCAAAGGTCAAAGGTCAAGGTCAAGGTCAAAGGTCAAAGGTCAAAGGTCAAAGGTCAAGGGTCAAAGGTCAAACGTCAAAGGTCAAGGTCAAAGGTCAAAGGTTAAAGCTTAAAGGTTAAAGGTCAAAGGTCAAAGGTCAAGGTCAAAGGTCAAGGTCCAAGGTCCAAGGTCCAAGGTCAAGGGTCAAAGGTCAAAGGTCCAAGGTCCAAGGTCAAGGTCAAGGTCAAAGGTTAATGGTCAAGGCCAAAGGTCAAAGGTCAAAGGTCCCAGGTCCAAGGTCAAGGTCAAAGGTCAAGGTCAAGGTCAAGGTCAAAGGTCCAAAGGTCAAGGTCAAGGTCAAGGTCAAACGTCAAAGGTCAAGGTCAAAGGTCAAAGGACAAAGGTCAAAGGTCAAAGGTCAAAGGTCAAGGTCAAGGTCAAGGTCAAGGTCAAAGGTCAAAGGTCAAAGGTCAAGGTCAAGGTCAAGGTCAAGGTCAAGGTCAAAGGTCAAAGGTCAATGGTCAAAGGTCAAAGGTCAAAGGTCCAAGGTCCCAGGTCCAAGGTCCAAGGTCAAAGGTCCAAGGTCCAAGGTCAAAGGTCAAGGTCAAAGGTCAAGGTCAAAGGTCAAAGGTCAAGGTCAAGGTCAAGGTCAAAGGTCAAACGTCAAAGGTCAAGGTCAAAGGTCAAAAGTCAAGATCAGAGGTCAAAGGACAAAGGTCAAAGGTCAAAGGTCAAAGGTCATAGGTCAAAGGTCAAAGGAAAAAGGTCAACGTCAAAGGTCAAGGTCAAGGTCAAGGTCAAAGGTCAAAGGTCAAAGGTCAAAGGTCAAAGGTCAAGGGTCAAAGGTCAAAGGTCAAGAGTCAAAGCACAAAGCACAAAGCTCAAAGGTTAAAGCTTAAAGGTCAAAGGTCAAAGGTCAAAGGCCAAAGGTCAAACGTCAAAGGTCAAGGTCAAAGGTCAAAGGTCAAAGGTCAAAGGTCAAGGTCAAAGGTCAAGGTCAAGGTCAAAGGTCAAAGGAAAAAGGTCAAAGGTCAACGTCAAGGTCAAAGGTCAAGGTCAAGGTCAAGGTCAAGGTCAAGGTCAAGGTCAAAGGTCAAAGGTCAAAGGTCAAAGGTCACAGGTCAAGGTCAAGGGTCAAGGGTCAAAGCACAAAGCTCAAAAGTTAAAGCTTAAAGGTCAAAGCTCAAAGGTCAAAGGTCCAAGGTCCAAGGTCAAGGTCAAGGTCAAAGGTTAATGGTCAAAGGTCAAAGGTCCAAGGTCCAAGGTCAAGGTCAAGGTCAAAGTTTAATGGTCAAAGGTCCAAGGTCAAAGGTCAAAGGTCCCAGGTCCAAGGTCAAAGCACAAAGCACGAAGCTCAAAGGTTAAAGCTCAAAGGTTAAAGGTCAAAGGTCAAAGGTCAAAGGTCAAGGTCAAGGTCAAGGTCAAGGTCAAGGTCAAGGTCAAAGGTCCAAGGTCCAAGGTCAAAGGTCAAAGGTCCCAGGTCCAAGGTCAAAGCACAAAGCACGAAGCTCAAAGGTTAAAGCTCAAAGGTTAAACGTCAAAGGACAAGGGTCAAGGGTCAAGGTCAAAGGTCAAGGTCAAAGGTCAAGGTCATTGTCAAGGTCAAAGGTCAAAGGTCAAGAGTCAAAGCACAAAGCACAAAGCTCAAAGGTTAAAGCTTAAAGGTCAAAGGTCAAAGGTCAAAGGTCAAAAGTCAAACGTCAAAGGTCAAGGTCAAAGGTCAAAGGTCAAAGGTCAAGGTCAAAGGTCAAGGTCAAGGTCAAAGGTCAAAGGAAAAAGGTCAAAGGTCAACGTCAAGGTCAAAGGTCAAGGTCAAGGTCAAGGTCAAGGTCAAGGTCAAGGTCAAAGGTCAAAGGTCAAAGGTCAAAGGTCACAGGTCAAGGTCAAGGGTCAAGGGTCAAAGCACAAAGCTCAAAAGTTAAAGCTTAAAGGTCAAAGCTCAAAGGTCAAAGGTCCAAGGTCCAAGGTCAAGGTCAAGGTCAAAGGTTAATGGTCAAAGGTCAAAGGTCCAAGGTCCAAGGTCAAGGTCAAGGTCAAAGGTTAATGGTCAAAGGTCCAAGGTCAAAGGTCAAAGGTCCCAGGTCCAAGGTCAAAGCACAAAGCACGAAGCTCAAAGGTTAAAGCTCAAAGGTTAAAGGTCAAAGGTCAAAGGTCAAAGGTCAAGGTCAAGGTCAAGGTCAAGGTCAAGGTCAAAGGTCCAAGGTCCAAGGTCAAAGGTCAAAGGTCCCAGGTCCAAGGTCAAAGCACAAAGCACGAAGCTCAAAGGTTAAAGCTCAAAGGTTAAAGGTCAAAGGACAAGGGTCAAGGGTCAAGGTCAAAGGTCAAGGTCAAAGGTCAAGGTCATTGTCAAGGTCAAAGGTCAAAGGTCAAATGTCCAAGGTCCAAGGTCCAAGGTCCAAGGTCAAAGGTCAAAGGTCAAAGGTCAAAGGTCAAAAGTCAAAGGTCAAAGGTCAAAGGTCAAGGTCAAGGTCAAAGGTCAAAGGTCAAAGGTCAAAGGTCAAGGTCAAGGTCAAAGGTCAAAGGTCCAAGGTCCAAGGTCAAAGGTCAAAGGTCAAAGGTCAAAGGTCAAGGTCAAAGGTCAAGGTCAAGGTCAAAGGTCAAATCAAGGTCAAAGGTCAAAGGTCAAAGGTCAAAGGTCAAAGGTCAAAGGTCAAAGGTCAAAGGTCAAAGGTCAAGGTCAAAGGTCAAGGGTCAAAAGGTCAAAGGTCCAAGGTCAAAGATCCAAGGTCAAAGGTCCAAGGTTCAAGGTCCAAGGTCCAAAGTCAAACGTCCAAGGTCAAAGGTCCAAGGTCCAAGGTCAAAGGTCAAGGTCAAGGTCAAGGTCAAGGTCAAGGTCAAGGTCAAGGTCAAGGTCAAGGTCAAGGTCAAGGTCAAGGTCAAAGGTCAAAGGTTAAAGGTCAAGGGTCAAAGGTCAAAGGTCAAAGGTCAAAGGTCAAAGGTCAAAGGTCAAAGGTCAAAGGTCAAGGTCAAGGGTCAAGGTCATTGTCAAGGTCAAAGGTCAAAGGTCAAAGTCCAAGGTCAAAGGTCAAAGGTCAAAGGTCAAAGGTCAAGGTCAAGGTCAAAGGTCAAAGGTCAAGGTCAAAGGTCAAAGGTCAAAGGTCAAAGGTCAAAGGTCAAGGTCAAGGTCAAAGGTCAAAGGTCAAAGGTCAAAGGTCAAGGGTCAAAGGTCAAAGGTCAAACGTCAAAGGTCAAGGTCAAAGGTCAAAGGTCAAGGTCAAAGGTCAAAGGTCAAGGTCAAGGTCAAGGTCAAGGGTCAAAGCTCAAAGGTTAAAGCTTAAAGGTTAAAGGTCAAAGGTCAAAGGTCAAGGTCAAAGGTCAAGGTCAAAGGTCCAAGGTCAAGGGTCAAGGGTCAAAGGTCAAAGGTCCAAGGTCAAGGTCAAGGTCAAAGGTTAATGGTCAAAGGCCAAAGGTCAAAGGTCAAAGGTCCCAGGTCCAAGGTCAAGGTCAAAGGTCAAGGTCAAGGTCAAGGTCAAAGGTCCAAAGGTCAAGGTCAAGGTCAAGGTCAAACGTCAAAGGTCAAGGTCAAAGGTCAAAGGACAAAGGTCAAAGGTCAAAGGTCAAGGTCAAGGTCAAGGTCAAGGTCAAGGTCAAGGTCAAAGGTCAAAGGTCAAGGTCAAGGTCAAGGTCAAGGTCAAGGTCAAAGGTCAAAGGTCAAAGGTCAAGGGTCAAAGGTCAAAGGTCAAAGGTCCAAGGTCCCAGGTCCAAGGTCCAAGGTCAAAGGTCCAAGGTCCAAGGTCAAAGGTCAAGGTCAAAGGTCAAGGTCAAAGGTCAAAGGTCAAGGTCAAGGTCAAGGTCAAGGTCAAAGGTCAAACGTCAAAGGTCAAGGTCAAAGGTCAAAAGTCAAGATCAGAGGTCAAAGGACAAAGGTCAAAGGTCAAAGGTCAAAGGTCATAGGTCAAAGGTCAAAGGAAAAAGGTCAACGTCAAAGGTCAAGGTCAAGGTCAAGGTCAAAGGTCAAAGGTCAAAGGTCAAAGGTCAAAGGTCAAGGGTCAAAGGTCAAAGGTCAAGAGTCAAAGCACAAAGCACAAAGCTCAAAGGTTAAAGCTTAAAGGTCAAAGGTCAAAGGTCAAAGGCCAAAGGTCAAACGTCAAAGGTCAAGGTCAAAGGTCAAAGGTCAAAGGTCAAGGTCAAAGGTCAAAGGACAAAGGTCAAAGGTCAAAGGTCAAAGGTCAAGGTCAAAGGTCAAGGTCAAGGTCAAAGGTCAAAGGAAAAAGGTCAAAGGTCAACGTCAAGGTCAAAGGTCAAGGTCAAGGTCAAGGTCAAGGTCAAGGTCAAGGTCAAGGTCAAGGTCAAAGGTCAAAGGTCAAAGGTCAAGGGTCAAAGGTCAAAGGTCAAAGGTCACAGGTCAAGGTCAAGGGTCAAGGGTCAAAGCACAAAGCTCAAAAGTTAAAGCTTAAAGGTCAAAGCTCAAAGGTCAAAGGTCCAAGGTCCAAGGTCAAGGTCAAGGTCAAAGGTTAATGGTCAAAGGTCAAAGGTCCAAGGTCCAAGGTCAAGGTCAAGGTCAAAGGTTAATGGTCAAAGGTCCAAGGTCAAAGGTCAAAGGTCCCAGGTCCAAGGTCAAAGCACAAAGCACGAAGCTCAAAGGTTAAAGCTCAAAGGTTAAAGGTCAAAGGTCAAAGGTCAAAGGTCAAGGTCAAGGTCAAGGTCAAAGGCCAAAGGTCAAAGGTCAAACGTCAAAGGTCAAGGTCAAAGGTCAAAGGTCAAGGTCAAGGTCAAAGGTCAAAGGTCAAAGGACAAAGGACAAAGGTCAAAGATCAAGGTCAAGGTCAAGGTCAAGGTCAAGGTCAAGGTCAAGGTCAAGGTCAAGGTCAAGGTCAAGGTCAAGGTCAAGGTCAAGGTCAAGGTCAAGGTCAAGGTCAAGGTCAAAGGTCCAAGGTCCAAGGTCAAAGGTCAAAGGTCCCAGGTCCAAGGTCAAAGCACAAAGCACGAAGCTCAAAGGTTAAAGCTCAAAGGTTAAAGGTCAAAGGACAAGGGTCAAGGGTCAAGGTCAAAGGTCAAGGTCAAAGGTCAAGGTCATTGTCAAGGTCAAAGGTCAAAGGTCAAATGTCCAAGGTCCAAGGTCCAAGGTCAAAGGTCAAAGGTCAAAGGTCAAAAGTCAAAGGTCAAAGGTCAAAGGTCAAGGTCAAGGTCAAAGGTCAAAGGTCAAAGGTCAAAGGTCAAGGTCAAGGTCAAAGGTCAAAGGTCAAAAGGTCAAAGGTCAAAGGTCAAAGGTCAAAGGTCAAAGGTCAAGGGTCAAAGGTCAAAGGTCAAAGGTCAAACGTCAAAGGTCAAAGGTCAAGGTCAAAGGTCAAAGGTCAAGGTCAAGGTCAAGGTCAAGGGTCAAGGGTCAAAGCAGAAAGCACAAAGCTCAAAGGTTAAAGCTTAAAGGTTAAAGGTCAAAGTCAAAGGTCAAGGTCAAAGGTCAAGGTCAAAGGTCAAAGGTCAAGGTCAAAGGTCAAACGTCAAAGGTCAAGGTCAAAGGTCAAAGGTCAAGGTCAAAGGTCAAAGGACAAAGGACAAAGGTCAAAGATCAAGGTCAAGGTCAAGGTCAAGGTCAAGGTCAAGGTCAAGATCAAGGTCAAGGTCAAGGTCAAGGTCACAAGGTCCAAGGTCCAAGGTCAAGGGTCAAAGGTCAAAGGTCCAAGGTCCATGGTCAAGGTCAAGGTCAAAGGTTAATGGTCAAAGGCCAAAGGTCAAAGGTCAAAGGTCCAAGGTCAAAGATCAAAGGTCCCAGGTCCAAGGTCAAAGGACAAAGCTCAAAGGTTAAAGCTCAAAGGTTAAAGGTCAAAGGTCAAAGGTCAAAGGTCAAGGTCAAGGTCAAGGGTCAAGGGTCAAAGCACAAAGCACAAAGGTTAAAGCTTAAAGCTTAAAGGTCAAAGGTCAAAGGTCAAAGGTCAAAGGTCAAATGTCAAGGGTCAAAGGTCAAAGGTCAAAGGTCAAACGTCAAAGGTCAAGGTCAAAGGTCAAGGTCAAAGGTCAAAGGTCAAAGGTCAAAGGTCAAGGTCAAGGTCAAGGGTCAAGGGTCAAAGCACAAAGCACAAAGCTCAAAGGTTAAAGCTTAAAGGTTAAAGGTCAAAGTCAAAGGTCAAGGTCAAAGGTCAAGGTCAAGGTCAAGGTCAAGGTCAAGATCAAGGTCAAGGTCAAGGTCAAGATCAAGCTCAAGGTCAAAGGTCCAAGGTCAAGGGTCAAAGGTCAAAGGTCCAAGGTCCATGGTCAAGGTCAAGGTCAAAGGTTAATGGTCAAAGGCCAAAGGTCAAAGGTCAAAGGTCCCAGGTCCAAGGTCAAAGCACAAAGCTCAAAGGTTAAAGCTCAAAGGTTAAAGGTCAAAGGTCAAGGTCAAGGGTCAAGGGTCAAAGCACAAAGCACAAAGGTTAAAGCTTAAAGCTTAAAGGTCAAAGGTCAAGGTCAAAGGTCAAGGTCAAGGTCAAGGTCAAGGTCAAGGTCAAGGTCAAGGTCAAGGTCAAGGTCAAGGTCAAGGTCAAGGTCAAGGTCAAGGTCAAGGTCAAGGTCAAGGTCAAGGTCAAGGTCAAGGTCAAGGTCAAGGTCAAGGTCAAGGTCAAGGTCAAGGTCAAGGTCAAGGTCAAGGTCAAGGTCAAGGTCAAGGTCAAGGTCAAGGTCAAGGTCAAGGTCAAGGTCAAGGTCAAGGTCAAGGTCAAAGGTCAAAGGTCAAAGGTCAAAGGTCAAGGGTCAAAGGTCAAAGGTCAAGAGTCAAAGCACAAAGCACAAAGCTCAAAGGTTAAAGCTTAAAGGTCAAAGGTCAAAGGCCAAAGGTCAAACGTCAAAGGTCAAGGTCAAAGGTCAAAGGTCAAAGGTCAAGGTCAAAGGTCAAGGTCAAGGTCAAAGGTCAAAGGAAAAAGGTCAAAGGTCAACGTCAAGGTCAAAGGTCAAGGTCAAGGTCAAGGTCAAGGTCAAGGTCAAGGTCAAAGGTCAAAGGTCAAAGGTCAAAGGTCAAAGGTCACAGGTCAAGGTCAAGGGTCAAGGGTCAAAGCACAAAGCTCAAAAGTTAAAGCTTAAAGGTCAAAGCTCAAAGGTCAAAGGTCCAAGGTCCAAGGTCAAGGTCAAGGTCAAAGGTTAATGGTCAAAGGTCAAAGGTCCAAGGTCCAAGGTCAAGGTCAAGGTCAAAGGTTAATGGTCAAAGGTCCAAGGTCAAAGGTCAAAGGTCCCAGGTCCAAGGTCAAAGCACAAAGCACGAAGCTCAAAGGTTAAAGCTCAAAGGTTAAAGGTCAAAGGTCAAAGGTCAAAGGTCAAGGTCAAGGTCAAGGTCAAGGTCAAAGGTCCAAGGTCCAAGGTCAAAGGTCAAAGGTCCCAGGTCCAAGGTCAAAGCACAAAGCACGAAGCTCAAAGGTTAAAGCTCAAAGGTTAAAGGTCAAAGGACAAGGGTCAAGGGTCAAGGTCAAAGGTCAAGGTCATTGTCAAGGTCATTGTCAAGGTCAAAGGTCAAAGGTCAAATGTCCAAGGTCCAAGGTCCAAGGTCCAAGGTCCAAGGTCCAAGGTCCAAGGTCAAAGGTCAAAGGTCAAAGGTCAAAGGTCAAAAGTCAAAGGTCAAAGGTCAAAGGTCAATGTCAAGGTCAATGGTCAAAGGTCAAAGGTCAAGGTCAAGGTCAAAGGTCAAAGGTCAAAGGTCAAAGGTCAAGGTCAAAGGTCAAGGTCAAGGTCAAAGGTCAAAGGTCAAAGGTCAAAGGTCAAAGGTCAAAGGTCAAAGGTCAAAGGTCAAGGTCAAAGGTCAAGGGTCAAAGGTCAAAGGTCAAAGGTCCAAGGTCAAAGATCCAAGGTCAAAGGTCCAAGGTTCAAGGTCCAAGGTCCAAAGTCAAACGTCCAAGGTCAAAGGTCCAAGGTCCAAGGTCAAAGGTCAAGGTCAAGGTCAAGGTCAAGGTCAAGGTCAAGGTCAAGGTCAAGGTCAAGGTCAAGGTCAAAGGTCAAAGGTTAAAGGTCAAGGGTCAAAGGTCAAAGGTCAAAGGTCAAAGGTCAAAGGTCAAAGGTCAAAGGTCAAAGGTCAAGGTCAAGGGTCAAGGTCATTGTCAAGGTCAAAGGTCAAAGGTCAAATGTCCAAGGTCCAAGGTCAAAGGTCAAAGGTCAAAGGTCAAAGGTCAAGGTCAAGGTCAAAGGTCAAAGGTCAAGGTCAAAGGTCAAAGGTCAAAGGTCAAAGGTCAAAGGTCAAAGGTCAAAGGTCAAAGGTCAAGGGTCAAAGGTCAAAGGTCAAGGTCAAGGGTCAAAGGTCAAAGGTCAAACGTCAAAGGTCAAGGTCAAAGGTCAAGGTCAAGGTCAAAGGTCAAAGGTCAAGGTCAAGGTCAAGGTCAAGGGTCAAAGCTCAAAGGTTAAAGCTTAAAGGTTAAAGGTCAAAGGTCAAAGGTCAAGGTCAAAGGTCAAGGTCAAAGGTCCAAGGTCCAAGGTCAAGGGTCAAGGGTCAAAGGTCAAAGGTCCAAGGTCAAGGTCAAGGTCAAAGGTTAATGGTCAAAGGCCAAAGGTCAAAGGTCAAAGGTCCCAGGTCCAAGGTCAAGGTCAAAGGTCAAGGTCAAGGTCAAGGTCAAAGGTCCAAAGGTCAAGGTCAAGGTCAAACGTCAAAGGTCAAGGTCAGGTCAAAGGTCAAAGGACAAAGGTCAAAGGTCAAAGGTCAAGGTCAAGGTCAAGGTCAAGGTCAAGGTCAAAGGTCAAAGGTCAAGGTCAAGGTCAAGGTCAAGGTCAAGGTCAAAGGTCAAAGGTCAAGGGTCAAAGGTCAAAGGTCAAAGGTCCAAGGTCCCAGGTCCAAGGTCCAAGGTCAAAGGTCCAAGGTCCAAGGTCAAAGGACAAAGGTCAAAGGTCAAAGGTCAAAGGTCAAGGTCAAAGGTCAAGGTCAAGGTCAAAGGTCAAGGTCAAGGTCAAAGGTCAAAGGAAAAAGGTCAAAGGTCAACGTCAAGGTCAAAGGTCAAGGTCAAGGTCAAGGTCAAAGGTTAATGGTCAAAGGCCAAAGGTCAAAGGTCAAAGGTCCCAGGTCCAAGGTCAAGGTCAAAGGTCAAGGTCAAGGTCAAGGTCAAAGGTCCAAAGGTCAAGGTCAAGGTCAAGGTCAAACGTCAAAGGTCAAGGTCAAAGGTCAAAGGACAAAGGTCAAAGGTCAAAGGTCAAAGGTCAAGGTCAAGGTCAAGGTCAAGGTCAAGGTCAAAGGTCAAAGGTCAAGGTCAAGGTCAAGGTCAAGGTCAAGGTCAAAGGTCAAAGGTCAAGGGTCAAAGGTCAAAGGTCAAAGGTCCAAGGTCCAAGGTCCCAGGTCCAAGGTCCAAGGTCAAAGGTCCAAGGTCCAAGGTCAAAGGTCAAGGTCAAAGGTCAAGGTCAAAGGTCAAAGGTCAAGGTCAAGGTCAAGGTCAAGGTCAAAGGTCAAACGTCAAAGGTCAAGGTCAAAGGTCAAAAGTCAAGATCAGAGGTCAAAGGACAAAGGTCAAAGGTCAAAGGTCATAGGTCAAAGGTCAAAGGAAAAAGGTCAACGTCAAAGGTCAAGGTCAAGGTCAAGGTCAAAGGTCAAAGGTCAAAGGTCAAAGGTCAAGGGTCAAAGGTCAAAGGTCAAGAGTCAAAGCACAAAGCACAAAGCTCAAAGGTTAAAGCTTAAAGGTCAAAGGTCAAAGGTCAAAGGCCAAAGGTCAAACGTCAAAGGTCAAGGTCAAAGGTCAAGGTCAAGGTCAAAGGTCAAAGGTCAAAGGTCAAAGGTCAAAGGTCAAAGGTCAAAGGTCAAGGTCAAAGGTCAAAGGTCAAGGGTCAAAGGTCAAAGGTCAAAGGTCCAAGGTCAAAGATCCAAGGTCAAAGGTCCAAGGTTCAAGGTCCAAGGTCCAAAGTCAAACGTCCAAGGTCAAAGGTCCAAGGTCCAAGGTCAAAGGTCAAGGTCAAGGTCAAGGTCAAGGTCAAGGTCAAGGTCAAGGTCAAGGTCAAGGTCAAGGTCAAGGTCAAAGGTCAAAGGTTAAAGGTCAAGGGTCAAAGGTCAAAGGTCAAAGGTCAAAGGTCAAAGGTCAAAGGTCAAAGGTCAAAGGTCAAAGGTCAAAGGTCAAAGGTCAAAGGTCAAAGGTCAAGGTCAAGGGTCAAGGTCATTGTCAAGGTCAAAGGTCAAAGGTCAAATGTCCAAGGTCCAAGGTCAAAGGTCAAAGGTCAAAGGTCAAAGGTCAAGGTCAAGGTCAAAGGTCAAAGGTCAAGGTCAAAGGTCAAAGGTCAAAGGTCAAAGGTCAAAGGTCAAAGGTCAAGGTCAAGGTCAAAGGTCAAAGGTCAAAGGTCAAGGGTCAAAGGTCAAAGGTCAAACGTCAAAGGTCAAGGTCAAAGGTCAAAGGTCAAGGTCAAAGGTCAAAGGTCAAGGTCAAGGTCAAGGTCAAGGGTCAAAGCTCAAAGGTTAAAGCTTAAAGGTTAAAGGTCAAAGGTCAAAGGTCAAGGTCAAAGGTCAAGGTCAAAGGTCCAAGGTCCAAGGTCCAAGGTCAAGGGTCAAGGGTCAAAGGTCAAAGGTCCAAGGTCAAGGTCAAGGTCAAAGGTTAATGGTCAAAGGCCAAAGGTCAAAGGTCAAAGGTCCCAGGTCCAAGGTCAAGGTCAAAGGTCAAGGTCAAGGTCAAGGTCAAAGGACAAAGGTCAAAGGTCAAAGGTCAAAGGTCAAGGTCAAAGGTCAAGGTCAAGGTCAAAGGTCAAGGTCAAGGTCAAAGGTCAAAGGAAAAAGGTCAAAGGTCAACGTCAAGGTCAAGGTCAAGGTCAAGGTCAAGGTCAAAGGTCAAAGGTCAAGGGTCAAAGGTCAAAGGTCAAGGTCAAAGGTCAAGGTCAAAGGTCAAAGGTCAAGGTCAAGGTCAAGGTCAAGGTCAAAGGTCAAACGTCAAAGGTCAAAAGTCAAGATCAGAGGTCAAAGGACAAAGGTCAAAGGTCAAAGGTCAAAGGTCATAGGTCAAAGGTCAAAGGAAAAAGGTCAACGTCAAAGGTCAAGGTCAAGGTCAAGGTCAAAGGTCAAAGGTCAAAGGTCAAAGGTCAAGGGTCAAAGGTCAAAGGTCAAGAGTCAAAGCACAAAGCACAAAGCTCAAAGGTTAAAGCTTAAAGGTCAAAGGTCAAAGGCCAAAGGTCAAACGTCAAAGGTCAAGGTCAAAGGTCAAAGGTCAAGGTCAAAGGTCAAAGGACAAAGGTCAAAGGTCAAAGGTCAAAGGTCAAGGTCAAAGGTCAAGGTCAAGGTCAAAGGTCAAAGGAAAAAGGTCAACGTCAAGGTCAAAGGTCAAGGTCAAGGTCAAAGGTCAAAGGACAAAGGTCAAAGGTCAAAGGTCAAAGGTCAAGGTCAAAGGTCAAGGTCAAGGTCAAAGGTCAAGGTCAAGGTCAAAGGTCAAAGGAAAAAGGTCAAAGGTCAACGTCAAGGTCAAAGGTCAAGGTCAAGGTCAAGGTCAAAGGTTAATGGTCAAAGGCCAAAGGTCAAAGGTCAAAGGTCCCAGGTCCAAGGTCAAGGTCAAAGGTCAAGGTCAAGGTCAAAGGTCCAAAGGTCAAGGTCAAGGTCAAGGTCAAACGTCAAAGGTCAAGGTCAAAGGTCAAAGGACAAAGGTCAAAGGTCAAAGGTCAAAGGTCAAGGTCAAGGTCAAGGTCAAGGTCAAGGTCAAAGGTCAAAGGTCAAGGTCAAGGTCAAGGTCAAGGTCAAGGTCAAAGGTCAAAGGTCAAGGGTCAAAGGTCAAAGGTCAAAGGTCCAAGGTCCAAGGTCCCAGGTCCAAGGTCCAAGGTCAAAGGTCCAAGGTCCAAGGTCAAAGGTCAAGGTCAAAGGTCAAGGTCAAAGGTCAAAGGTCAAGGTCAAGGTCAAGGTCAAGGTCAAAGGTCAAACGTCAAAGGTCAAGGTCAAAGGTCAAAAGTCAAGATCAGAGGTCAAAGGACAAAGGTCAAAGGTCAAAGGTCAAAGGTCATAGGTCAAAGGTCAAAGGAAAAAGGTCAACGTCAAAGGTCAAGGTCAAGGTCAAGGTCAAAGGTCAAAGGTCAAAGGTCAAAGGTCAAGGGTCAAAGGTCAAAGGTCAAGAGTCAAAGCACAAAGCACAAAGCTCAAAGGTTAAAGCTTAAAGGTCAAAGGTCAAAGGCCAAAGGTCAAACGTCAAAGGTCAAGGTCAAAGGTCAAAGGTCAAGGTCAAAGGTCAAAGGACAAAGGTCAAAGGTCAAAGATCAAAGGTCAAGGTCAAGGTCAAAGGTCAAGGTCAAGGTCAAAGGTCAAAGGAAAAAGGTCAAAGGTCAACGTCAAGGTCAAAGGTCAAGGTCAAGGTCAAGGTCAAGGTCAAGGTCAAGGTCAAGGTCAAGGTCAAAGGTCAAAGGTCAAAGGTCAAGGGTCAAAGGTCAAAGGTCAAAGGTCACAGGTCAAGGTCAAGGGTCAAGGGTCAAAGCACAAAGCTCAAAAGTTAAAGCTTAAAGGTCAAAGCTCAAAGGTCAAAGGTCCAAGGTCCAAGGTCAAGGTCAAGGTCAAAGGTTAATGGTCAAAGGTCAAAGGTCCAAGGTCCAAGGTCAAGGTCAAGGTCAAAGGTTAATGGTCAAAGGTCCAAGGTCAAAGGTCAAAGGTCCCAGGTCCAAGGTCAAAGCACAAAGCACGAAGCTCAAAGGTTAAAGCTCAAAGGTTAAAGGTCAAAGGTCAAAGGTCAAAGGTCAAGGTCAAGGTCAAGGTCAAGGTCAAAGGCCAAAGGTCAAACGTCAAAGGTCAAGGTCAAAGGTCAAAGGTCAAGGTCAAGGTCAAAGGTCAAAGGTCAAAGGACAAAGGACAAAGGTCAAAGATCAAGGTCAAGGTCAAGGTCAAGGTCAAGGTCAAGGTCAAGGTCAAGGTCAAGGTCAAGGTCAAGGTCAAGGTCAAGGTCAAGGTCAAGGTCAAGGTCAAGGTCAAGGTCAAGGTCAAAGGTCCAAGGTCAAAGGTCAAAGGTCCCAGGTCCAAGGTCAAAGCACAAAGCACGAAGCTCAAAGGTTAAAGCTCAAAGGTTAAAGGTCAAAGGACAAGGGTCAAGGGTCAAGGTCAAAGGTCAAGGTCAAAGGTCAAGGTCATTGTCAAGGTCAAAGGTCAAAGGTCAAATGTCCAAGGTCCAAGGTCCAAGGTCAAAGGTCAAAGGTCAAAGGTCAAAAGTCAAAGGTCAAAGGTCAAAGGTCAAGGTCAAGGTCAAAGGTCAAAGGTCAAAGGTCAAAGGTCAAGGTCAAGGTCAAAGGTCAAAGGTCAAAGGTCAAAGGTCAAAGGTCAAAGGTCAAAGGTCAAAGGTCAAAGGTCAAAGGTCAAAGGTCAAAGGTCAAGGGTCAAAGGTCAAAGGTCAAAGGTCAAACGTCAAAGGTCAAGGTCAAAGGTCAAGGTCAAAGGTCAAAGGTCAAAGGTCAAGGTCAAGGTCAAGGTCAAGGGTCAAGGGTCAAAGCACAAAGCACAAAGCTCAAAGGTTAAAGCTTAAAGGTTAAAGGTCAAAGTCAAAGGTCAAGGTCAAAGGTCAAGGTCAAAGGTCCAAAGGTCAAGGTCAAGGTCAAGGTCAAACGTCAAAGGTCAAGGTCAAAGGTCAAAGGACAAAGGTCAAAGGTCAAAGGTCAAAGGTCAAGGTCAAGGTCAAGGTCAAGGTCAAGGTCAAAGGTCAAAGGTCAAGGTCAAGGTCAAGGTCAAGGTCAAGGTCAAAGGTCAAAGGTCAAGGGTCAAAGGTCAAAGGTCAAAGGTCCAAGGTCCCAGGTCCAAGGTCCAAGGTCAAAGGTCCAAGGTCCAAGGTCAAAGGTCAAGGTCAAAGGTCAAGGTCAAAGGTCAAAGGTCAAGGTCAAGGTCAAGGTCAAGGTCAAAGGTCAAACGTCAAAGGTCAAGGTCAAAGGTCAAAAGTCAAGATCAGAGGTCAAAGGACAAAGGTCAAAGGTCAAAGGTCAAAGGTCATAGGTCAAAGGTCAAAGGAAAAAGGTCAACGTCAAAGGTCAAGGTCAAGGTCAAGGTCAAAGGTCAAAGGTCAAAGGTCAAAGGTCAAGGGTCAAAGGTCAAAGGTCAAGAGTCAAAGCACAAAGCACAAAGCTCAAAGGTTAAAGCTTAAAGGTCAAAGGTCAAAGGTCAAAGGCCAAAGGTCAAACGTCAAAGGTCAAGGTCAAAGGTCAAAGGTCAAGGTCAAAGGTCAAAGGACAAAGGTCAAAGGTCAAAGGTCAAGGTCAAAGGTCAAGGTCAAGGTCAAAGGTCAAAGGAAAAAGGTCAAAGGTCAACGTCAAGGTCAAAGGTCAAGGTCAAGGTCAAGGTCAAGGTCAAGGTCAAGGTCAAGGTCAAGGTCAAGGTCAAAGGTCAAAGGTCAAAGGTCAAGGGTCAAAGGTCAAAGGTCACAGGTCAAGGTCAAGGGTCAAAGCACAAAGCTCAAAAGTTAAAGCTTAAAGGTCAAAGCTCAAAGGTCAAAGGTCCAAGGTCCAAGGTCAAGGTCAAGGTCAAAGGTTAATGGTCAAAGGTCAAAGGTCCAAGGTCCAAGGTCAAGGTCAAGGTCAAAGGTTAATGGTCAAAGGTCCAAGGTCAAAGGTCAAAGGTCAAAGGTCCCAGGTCCAAGGTCAAAGCACAAAGCACGAAGCTCAAAGGTTAAAGCTCAAAGGTTAAAGGTCAAAGGTCAAAGGTCAAAGGTCAAGGTCAAGGTCAAGGTCAAAGGCCAAAGGTCAAAGGTCAAACGTCAAAGGTCAAGGTCAAAGGTCAAAGGTCAAGGTCAAGGTCAAGGTCAAGGTCAAAGGACAAAGGTCAAAGATCAAGGTCAAGGTCAAGGTCAAGGTCAAGGTCAAGGTCAAGGTCAAGGTCAAGGTCAAGGTCAAGGTCAAGGTCAAGGTCAAGGACAAGGTCAAGGTCAAGGTCAAAGGTCCAAGGTCCAAGGTCCAAGGTCAAAGGTCAAAGGTCCCAGGTCCAAGGTCAAAGCACAAAGCACGAAGCTCAAAGGTTAAAGCTCAAAGGTTAAAGGTCAACGTCAAGGTCAAAGGTCAAGGTCAAGGTCAAAGGTCAAAGGTCAAGGGTCAAAGGTCAAAGGTCAAGGTCAAAGGTCAAGGTCAAAGGTCAAAGGTCAAGGTCAAGGTCAAGGTCAAGGTCAAAGGTCAAACGTCAAAGGTCAAGGTCAAAGGTCAAAAGTCAAGATCAGAGGTCAAAGGACAAAGGTCAAAGGTCAAAGGTCAAAGGTCATAGGTCAAAGGTCAAAGGAAAAAGGTCAACGTCAAAGGTCAAGGTCAAGGTCAAGGTCAAAGGTCAAAGGTCAAAGGTCAAAGGTCAAGGGTCAAAGGTCAAAGGTCAAGAGTCAAAGCACAAAGCACAAAGCTCAAAGGTTAAAGCTTAAAGGTCAAAGGTCAAAGGCCAAAGGTCAAACGTCAAAGGTCAAGGTCAAAGGTCAAAGGTCAAGGTCAAAGGTCAAAGGACAAAGGTCAAAGGTCAAAGGTCAAAGGTCAAGGTCAAAGGTCAAGGTCAAGGTCAAAGGTCAAAGGAAAAAAGGTCAACGTCAAGGTCAAAGGTCAAGGTCAAGGTCAAAGGTCAAAGGACAAAGGTCAAAGGTCAAAGGTCAAAGGTCAAGGTCAAAGGTCAAGGTCAAGGTCAAAGGTCAAGGTCAAGGTCAAAGGTCAAAGGAAAAAGGTCAAAGGTCAACGTCAAGGTCAAAGGTCAAGGTCAAGGTCAAGGTCAAAGGTTAATGGTCAAAGGCCAAAGGTCAAAGGTCAAAGGTCCCAGGTCCAAGGTCAAGGTCAAAGGTCAAGGTCAAGGTCAAAGGTCCAAAGGTCAAGGTCAAGGTCAAGGTCAAACGTCAAAGGTCAAGGTCAAAGGTCAAAGGACAAAGGTCAAAGGTCAAAGGTCAAAGGTCAAGGTCAAGGTCAAGGTCAAGGTCAAGGTCAAAGGTCAAAGGTCAAGGTCAAGGTCAAGGTCAAGGTCAAGGTCAAAGGTCAAAGGTCAAGGGTCAAAGGTCAAAGGTCAAAGGTCCAAGGTCCAAGGTCCCAGGTCCAAGGTCCAAGGTCAAAGGTCCAAGGTCCAAGGTCAAAGGTCAAGGTCAAAGGTCAAGGTCAAAGGTCAAAGGTCAAGGTCAAGGTCAAGGTCAAGGTCAAAGGTCAAACGTCAAAGGTCAAGGTCAAAGGTCAAAAGTCAAGATCAGAGGTCAAAGGACAAAGGTCAAAGGTCAAAGGTCAAAGGTCATAGGTCAAAGGTCAAAGGAAAAAGGTCAACGTCAAAGGTCAAGGTCAAGGTCAAGGTCAAAGGTCAAAGGTCAAAGGTCAAAGGTCAAGGGTCAAAGGTCAAAGGTCAAGAGTCAAAGCACAAAGCACAAAGCTCAAAGGTTAAAGCTTAAAGGTCAAAGGTCAAAGGCCAAAGGTCAAACGTCAAAGGTCAAGGTCAAAGGTCAAAGGTCAAGGTCAAAGGTCAAAGGACAAAGGTCAAAGATCAAAGGTCAAGGTCAAGGTCAAAGGTCAAGGTCAAGGTCAAAGGTCAAAGGAAAAAAGGTCAACGTCAAGGTCAAAGGTCAAGGTCAAGGTCAAGGTCAAGGTCAAGGTCAAGGTCAAGGTCAAGGTCAAGGTCAAGGTCAAAGGTCAAAGGTCAAAGGTCAAGGGTCAAAGGTCAAAGGTCAAAGGTCACAGGTCAAGGTCAAGGGTCAAGGGTCAAAGCACAAAGCTCAAAAGTTAAAGCTTAAAGGTCAAAGCTCAAAGGTCAAAGGTCCAAGGTCCAAGGTCAAGGTCAAGGTCAAAGGTTAATGGTCAAAGGTCAAAGGTCCAAGGTCCAAGGTCAAGGTCAAGGTCAAAGGTTAATGGTCAAAGGTCCAAGGTCAAAGGTCAAAGGTCCCAGGTCCAAGGTCAAAGCACAAAGCACGAAGCTCAAAGGTTAAAGCTCAAAGGTTAAAGGTCAAAGGTCAAAGGTCAAAGGTCAAGGTCAAGGTCAAGGTCAAGGTCAAAGGCCAAAGGTCAAACGTCAAAGGTCAAGGTCAAAGGTCAAAGGTCAAGGTCAAGGTCAAAGGTCAAAGGTCAAAGGACAAAGGACAAAGGTCAAAGATCAAGGTCAAGGTCAAGGTCAAGGTCAAGGTCAAGGTCAAGGTCAAGGTCAAGGTCAAGGTCAAGGTCAAGGTCAAGGTCAAGGTCAAGGTCAAGGTCAAGGTCAAGGTCAAGGTCAAGGTCAAGGTCAAAGGTCCAAGGTCCAAGGTCAAAGGTCAAAGGTCCCAGGTCCAAGGTCAAAGCACAAAGCACGAAGCTCAAAGGTTAAAGCTCAAAGGTTAAAGGTCAAAGGACAAGGGTCAAGGGTCAAGGTCAAAGGTCAAGGTCAAAGGTCAAGGTCATTGTCAAGGTCAAAGGTCAAAGGTCAAATGTCCAAGGTCCAAGGTCCAAGGTCAAAGGTCAAAGGTCAAAGGTCAAAAGTCAAAGGTCAAAGGTCAAAGGTCAAGGTCAAGGTCAAAGGTCAAAGGTCAAAGGTCAAAGGTCAAGGTCAAGGTCAAAGGTCAAAGGTCAAAGGTCAAAGGTCAAAGGTCAAAGGTCAAAGGTCAAAGGTCAAAGGTCAAAGGTCAAAGGTCAAAGGTCAAAGGTCAAGGGTCAAAGGTCAAAGGTCAAAGGTCAAACGTCAAAGGTCAAGGTCAAAGGTCAAGGTCAAAGGTCAAAGGTCAAAGGTCAAGGTCAAGGTCAAGGTCAAGGGTCAAGGGTCAAAGCACAAAGCACAAAGCTCAAAGGTTAAAGCTTAAAGGTTAAAGGTCAAAGTCAAAGGTCAAGGTCAAAGGTCAAGGTCAAAGGTCCAAAGGTCAAGGTCAAGGTCAAGGTCAAACGTCAAAGGTCAAGGTCAAAGGTCAAAGGACAAAGGTCAAAGGTCAAAGGTCAAAGGTCAAGGTCAAGGTCAAGGTCAAGGTCAAGGTCAAAGGTCAAAGGTCAAGGTCAAGGTCAAGGTCAAGGTCAAGGTCAAAGGTCAAAGGTCAAGGGTCAAAGGTCAAAGGTCAAAGGTCCAAGGTCCCAGGTCCAAGGTCCAAGGTCAAAGGTCCAAGGTCCAAGGTCAAAGGTCAAGGTCAAAGGTCAAGGTCAAAGGTCAAAGGTCAAGGTCAAGGTCAAGGTCAAGGTCAAAGGTCAAACGTCAAAGGTCAAGGTCAAAGGTCAAAAGTCAAGATCAGAGGTCAAAGGACAAAGGTCAAAGGTCAAAGGTCAAAGGTCATAGGTCAAAGGTCAAAGGAAAAAGGTCAACGTCAAAGGTCAAGGTCAAGGTCAAGGTCAAAGGTCAAAGGTCAAAGGTCAAAGGTCAAGGGTCAAAGGTCAAAGGTCAAGAGTCAAAGCACAAAGCACAAAGCTCAAAGGTTAAAGCTTAAAGGTCAAAGGTCAAAGGTCAAAGGCCAAAGGTCAAACGTCAAAGGTCAAGGTCAAAGGTCAAAGGTCAAGGTCAAAGGTCAAAGGACAAAGGTCAAAGGTCAAAGGTCAAGGTCAAAGGTCAAGGTCAAGGTCAAAGGTCAAAGGAAAAAGGTCAAAGGTCAACGTCAAGGTCAAAGGTCAAGGTCAAGGTCAAGGTCAAGGTCAAGGTCAAGGTCAAGGTCAAGGTCAAGGTCAAAGGTCAAAGGTCAAAGGTCAAGGGTCAAAGGTCAAAGGTCACAGGTCAAGGTCAAGGGTCAAAGCACAAAGCTCAAAAGTTAAAGCTTAAAGGTCAAAGCTCAAAGGTCAAAGGTCCAAGGTCCAAGGTCAAGGTCAAGGTCAAAGGTTAATGGTCAAAGGTCAAAGGTCCAAGGTCCAAGGTCAAGGTCAAGGTCAAAGGTTAATGGTCAAAGGTCCAAGGTCAAAGGTCAAAGGTCCCAGGTCCAAGGTCAAAGCACAAAGCACGAAGCTCAAAGGTTAAAGCTCAAAGGTTAAAGGTCAAAGGTCAAAGGTCAAAGGTCAAGGTCAAGGTCAAGGTCAAAGGCCAAAGGTCAAAGGTCAAACGTCAAAGGTCAAGGTCAAAGGTCAAAGGTCAAGGTCAAGGTCAAGGTCAAGGTCAAAGGACAAAGGTCAAAGATCAAGGTCAAGGTCAAGGTCAAGGTCAAGGTCAAGGTCAAGGTCAAGGTCAAGGTCAAGGTCAAGGTCAAGGTCAAGGTCAAGGTCAAGGTCAAGGTCAAAGGTCCAAGGTCCAAGGTCCAAGGTCAAAGGTCAAAGGTCCCAGGTCCAAGGTCAAAGCACAAAGCACGAAGCTCAAAGGTTAAAGCTCAAAGGTTAAAGGTCAAAGGACAAGGGTCAAGGGTCAAGGTCAAAGGTCAAGGTCAAAGGTCAAGGTCATTGTCAAGGTCAAAGGTCAAAGGTCAAATGTCCAAGGTCCAAGGTCCAAGGTCCAAGGTCAAAGGTCAAAGGTCAAAGGTCAAAAGTCAAAGGTCAAAGGTCAAAGGTCAAGGTCAAGGTCAAAGGTCAAAGGTCAAAGGTCAAAGGTCAAGGTCAAGGTCAAAGGTCAAAGGTCAAAGGTCAAAGGTCAAAGGTCAAAGGTCAAAGGTCAAAGGTCAAAGGTCAAGGGTCAAAGGTCAAAGGTCAAAGGTCAAACGTCAAAGGTCAAGGTCAAAGGTCAAGGTCAAAGGTCAAAGGTCAAAGGTCAAGGTCAAGGTCAAGGGTCAAGGGTCAAAGCACAAAGCACAAAGCTCAAAGGTTAAAGCTTAAAGGTTAAAGGTCAAAGTCAAAGGTCAAGGTCAAAGGTCAAGGTCAAAGGTCAAAGGTCAAGGTCAAAGGTCAAACGTCAAAGGTCAAGGTCAAAGGTCAAAGGTCAAAGGTCAAGGTCAAAGGTCAAAGGACAAAGGTCAAAGATCAAGGTCAAGGTCAAGGTCAAGGTCAAGGTCAAGGTCAAGATCAAGGTCAAGGTCAAGGTCAAGGTCAAAGGTCCAAGGTCAAGGGTCAAAGGTCAAAGGTCCAAGGTCCATGGTCAAGGTCAAGGTCAAAGGTTAATGGTCAAAGGCCAAAGGTCAAAGGTCAAAGGTCCAAGGTCAAAGATCAAAGGTCCCAGGTCCAAGGTCAAAGGACAAAGCTCAAAGGTTAAAGCTCAAAGGTTAAAGGTCAAAGGTCAAAGGTCAAAGGTCAAGGTCAAGGTCAAGGGTCAAGGGTCAAAGCACAAAGCACAAAGGTTAAAGCTTAAAGCTTAAAGGTCAAAGGTCAAAGGTCAAAGGTCAAAGGTCAAAGGTCAAATGTCAAGGGTCAAAGGTCAAAGGTCAAAGGTCAAACGTCAAAGGTCAAGGTCAAAGGTCAAGGTCAAAGGTCAAAGGTCAAAGGTCAAAGGTCAAGGTCAAGGTCAAGGGTCAAGGGTCAAAGCACAAAGCACAAAGCTCAAAGGTTAAAGCTTAAAGGTTAAAGGTCAAAGTCAAAGGTCAAGGTCAAAGGTCAAGGTCAAAGGTCAAAGGTCAAAGGTCAAGGTCAAAGGTCAAAGGACAAAGGACAAAGGTCAAAGATCAAGGTCAAGGTCAAGGTCAAGGTCAAGGTCAAGGTCAAGGTCAAGGTCAAGATCAAGCTCAAGGTCAAAGGTCCAAGGTCAAGGGTCAAAGGTCAAAGGTCCAAGGTCCATGGTCAAGGTCAAGGTCAAAGGTTAATGGTCAAAGGCCAAAGGTCAAAGGTCAAAGGTCCAAGGTCAAAGATCAAAGGTCCCAGGTCCAAGGTCAAAGCACAAAGCTCAAAGGTTAAAGCTCAAAGGTTAAAGGTCAAAGGTCAAGGTCAAGGTCAAGGGTCAAGGGTCAAAGCACAAAGCACAAAGGTTAAAGCTTAAAGCTTAAAGGTCAAAGGTCAAGGTCAAAGGTCAAGGTCAAGGTCAAGGTCAAGGTCAAGGTCAAGGTCAAGGTCAAGGTCAAGGTCAAGGTCAAGGTCAAGGTCAAGGTCAAGGTCAAGGTCAAGGTCAAGGTCAAGGTCAAGGTCAAGGGTCAAGGGTCAAAGCACAAAGCTCAAAAGTTAAAGCTTAAAGGTCAAAGCTCAAAGGTCAAAGGTCCAAGGTCCAAGGTCAAGGTCAAGGTCAAAGGTTAATGGTCAAAGGTCAAAGGTCCAAGGTCCAAGGTCAAGGTCAAGGTCAAAGGTTAATGGTCAAAGGTCCAAGGTCAAAGGTCAAAGGTCCCAGGTCCAAGGTCAAAGCACAAAGCACGAAGCTCAAAGGTTAAAGCTCAAAGGTTAAAGGTCAAAGGTCAAAGGTCAAAGGTCAAGGTCAAGGTCAAGGTCAAAGGCCAAAGGTCAAAGGTCAAACGTCAAAGGTCAAGGTCAAAGGTCAAAGGTCAAGGTCAAGGTCAAGGTCAAGGTCAAAGGACAAAGGTCAAAGATCAAGGTCAAGGTCAAGGTCAAGGTCAAGGTCAAGGTCAAGGTCAAGGTCAAGGTCAAGGTCAAGGTCAAGGTCAAGGTCAAGGTCAAGGTCAAGGTCAAAGGTCCAAGGTCCAAGGTCCAAGGTCAAAGGTCAAAGGTCAAAGGTCCAAGGTCAAAGCACAAAGCACGAAGCTCAAAGGTTAAAGCTCAAAGGTTAAAGGTCAAAGGACAAGGGTCAAGGGTCAAGGTCAAAGGTCAAGGTCAAAGGTCAAGGTCATTGTCAAGGTCAAAGGTCAAAGGTCAAATGTCCAAGGTCCAAGGTCCAAGGTCCAAGGTCAAAGGTCAAAGGTCAAAGGTCAAAAGTCAAAGGTCAAAGGTCAAGGTCAAGGTCAAAGGTCAAAGGTCAAAGGTCAAAGGTCAAGGTCAAGGTCAAAGGTCAAAGGTCAAAGGTCAAAGGTCAAAGGTCAAAGGTCAAAGGTCAAAGGTCAAGGGTCAAAGGTCAAAGGTCAAAGGTCAAACGTCAAAGGTCAAGGTCAAAGGTCAAGGTCAAAGGTCAAAGGTCAAAGGTCAAGGTCAAGGTCAAGGGTCAAGGGTCAAAGCACAAAGCACAAAGCTCAAAGGTTAAAGCTTAAAGGTTAAAGGTCAAAGTCAAAGGTCAAGGTCAAAGGTCAAGGTCAAAGGTCAAAGGTCAAGGTCAAAGGTCAAACGTCAAAGGTCAAGGTCAAAGGTCAAAGGTCAAAGGTCAAGGTCAAAGGTCAAAGGACAAAGGTCAAAGATCAAGGTCAAGGTCAAGGTCAAGGTCAAGGTCAAGGTCAAGATCAAGGTCAAGGTCAAGGTCAAGGTCAAAGGTCCAAGGTCAAGGGTCAAAGGTCAAAGGTCCAAGGTCCATGGTCAAGGTCAAGGTCAAAGGTTAATGGTCAAAGGCCAAAGGTCAAAGGTCAAAGGTCCAAGGTCAAAGATCAAAGGTCCCAGGTCCAAGGTCAAAGGACAAAGCTCAAAGGTTAAAGCTCAAAGGTTAAAGGTCAAAGGTCAAAGGTCAAAGGTCAAGGTCAAGGTCAAGGGTCAAGGGTCAAAGCACAAAGCACAAAGGTTAAAGCTTAAAGCTTAAAGGTCAAAGGTCAAAGGTCAAAGGTCAAAGGTCAAATGTCAAGGGTCAAAGGTCAAAGGTCAAAGGTCAAACGTCAAAGGTCAAGGTCAAAGGTCAAGGTCAAAGGTCAAAGGTCAAAGGTCAAAGGTCAAGGTCAAGGTCAAGGGTCAAGGGTCAAAGCACAAAGCACAAAGCTCAAAGGTTAAAGCTTAAAGGTTAAAGGTCAAAGTCAAAGGTCAAGGTCAAAGGTCAAGGTCAAAGGTCAAAGGTCAAAGGTCAAGGTCAAAGGTCAAAGGACAAAGGACAAAGGTCAAAGATCAAGGTCAAGGTCAAGGTCAAGGTCAAGGTCAAGGTCAAGGTCAAGGTCAAGATCAAGCTCAAGGTCAAAGGTCCAAGGTCAAGGGTCAAAGGTCAAAGGTCCAAGGTCCATGGTCAAGGTCAAGGTCAAAGGTTAATGGTCAAAGGCCAAAGGTCAAAGGTCCAAGGTCAAAGATCAAAGGTCCCAGGTCCAAGGTCAAAGCACAAAGCTCAAAGGTTAAAGCTCAAAGGTTAAAGGTCAAAGGTCAAGGTCAAGGTCAAGGGTCAAGGGTCAAAGCACAAAGCACAAAGGTTAAAGCTTAAAGCTTAAAGGTCAAAGGTCAAGGTCAAAGGTCAAGGTCAAGGTCAAGGTCAAGGTCAAGGTCAAGGTCAAGGTCAAGGTCAAGGTCAAGGTCAAGGTCAAGGTCAAGGTCAAGGTCAAGGTCAAGGTCAAGGTCAAGGTCAAGGTCAAGGTCAAGGTCAAGGTCAAGGTCAAGGTCAAGGTCAAGGTCAAGGTCAAGGTCAAGGTCAAGGTAAAGGTCAAGGTCAAGGTCAAGGTCAAGGTCAAGGTCAAGGTCAAGGTCAAGGTCAAAGGTCCAAGGTCCAAGGTTCAAGGTCAAGGGTCAAGGGTCAAAGGTCAAAGGTCCAAGGTCCAAAGGTCCAAGGTCCAAGGTCCAAGGTCCAAGGTTCAAGGTCCAAGGTCCAAGGTCCAAGGTCAAAGGTCCAAGGTCCAAGGTCAAAGGTCAAAGGTCAAAGGTCAAGGTCAAAGGTCAAGGTCAAGGTCAAAGGTCAAAGGTCAAAGGTCAAAGGTCAAAGGTCAAAGGTCAAAGGTCAAAGGTCAAAGGTCAAAGGTCAAAGGTCAAAGGTCAAGGTCAAAGGTCAAGGGTCAAAGGTCAAAGGTCAAAGGTCCAAGGTCAAAGATCCAAGGTCAAAGGTCCAAGGTTCAAGGTCCAAGGTCCAAAGTCAAACGTCCAAGGTCAAAGGTCCAAGGTCCAAGGTCAAAGGTCAAGGTCAAGGTCAAGGTCAAGGTCAAGGTCAAGGTCAAAGGTCAAAGGTTAAAGGTCAAGGGTCAAAGGTCAAAGGTCAAAGGTCAAAGGTCAAAGGTCAAGGGTCAAGGTCATTGTCAAGGTCAAAGGTCAAAGGTCAAATGTCCAAGGTCCAAGGTCAAAGGTCAAAGGTCAAAGGTCAAGGTCAAAGGTCAAAGGTCAAGGTCAAAGGTCAAAGGTCAAAGGTCAAGGTCAAGGTCAAAGGTCAAAGGTCAAAGGTCAAAGGTCAAGGGTCAAAGGTCAAACGTCAAAGGTCAAGGTCAAAGGTCAAAGGTTAAAGCTTAAAGGTTAAAGGTCAAAGGTCAAAGGTCAAGGTCAAAGGTCAAGGTCCAAGGTCCAAGGTCCAAGGTCAAGGGTCAAAGGTCAAAGGTCCAAGGTCCAAGGTCAAGGTCAAGGTCAAAGGTTAATGGTCAAGGCCAAAGGTCAAAGGTCAAAGGTCCCAGGTCCAAGGTCAAGGTCAAAGGTCAAGGTCAAGGTCAAGGTCAAAGGTCCAAAGGTCAAGGTCAAGGTCAAGGTCAAACGTCAAAGGTCAAGGTCAAAGGTCAAAGGACAAAGGTCAAAGGTCAAAGGTCAAAGGTCAAGGTCAAGGTCAAGGTCAAGGTCAAAGGTCAAAGGTCAAAGGTCAAGGTCAAGGTCAAGGTCAAGGTCAAGGTCAAAGGTCAAAGGTCAAGGGTCAAAGGTCAAAGGTCAAAGGTCCAAGGTCCCAGGTCCAAGGTCCAAGGTCAAAGGTCCAAGGTCCAAGGTCAAAGGTCAAGGTCAAAGGTCAAGGTCAAAGGTCAAAGGTCAAGGTCAAGGTCAAGGTCAAAGGTCAAACGTCAAAGGTCAAGGTCAAAGGTCAAAAGTCAAGATCAGAGGTCAAAGGACAAAGGTCAAAGGTCAAAGGTCAAAGGTCATAGGTCAAAGGTCAAAGGAAAAAGGTCAACGTCAAAGGTCAAGGTCAAGGTCAAGGTCAAAGGTCAAAGGTCAAAGGTCAAAGGTCAAAGGTCAAGGGTCAAAGGTCAAAGGTCAAGAGTCAAAGCACAAAGCACAAAGCTCAAAGGTTAAAGCTTAAAGGTCAAAGGTCAAAGGTCAAAGGCCAAAGGTCAAACGTCAAAGGTCAAGGTCAAAGGTCAAAGGTCAAAGGTCAAAGGTCAAGGTCAAAGGTCAAGGTCAAGGTCAAAGGTCAAAGGAAAAAGGTCAAAGGTCAACGTCAAGGTCAAAGGTCAAGGTCAAGGTCAAGGTCAAGGTCAAGGTCAAGGTCAAAGGTCAAAGGTCAAAGGTCAAAGGTCACAGGTCAAGGTCAAGGGTCAAGGGTCAAAGCACAAAGCTCAAAAGTTAAAGCTTAAAGGTCAAAGCTCAAAGGTCAAAGGTCCAAGGTCCAAGGTCAAGGTCAAGGTCAAAGGTTAATGGTCAAAGGTCAAAGGTCCAAGGTCCAAGGTCAAGGTCAAGGTCAAAGGTTAATGGTCAAAGGTCCAAGGTCAAAGGTCAAAGGTCCCAGGTCCAAGGTCAAAGCACAAAGCACGAAGCTCAAAGGTTAAAGCTCAAAGGTTAAAGGTCAAAGGTCAAAGGTCAAAGGTCAAGGTCAAGGTCAAGGTCAAGGTCAAGGTCAAGGTCAAGGTCAAAGGTCCAAGGTCCAAGGTCAAAGGTCAAAGGTCCCAGGTCCAAGGTCAAAGCACAAAGCACGAAGCTCAAAGGTTAAAGCTCAAAGGTTAAAGGTCAAAGGACAAGGGTCAAGGGTCAAGGTCAAAGGTCAAGGTCAAAGGTCAAGGTCATTGTCAAGGTCAAAGGTCAAAGGTCAAGAGTCAAAGCACAAAGCACAAAGCTCAAAGGTTAAAGCTTAAAGGTCAAAGGTCAAAAGTCAAAGGTCAAAAGTCAAACGTCAAAGGTCAAGGTCAAAGGTCAATGGTCAAAGGTCAAGGTCAAAGGTCAAGGTCAAGGTCAAAGGTCAAAGGAAAAAGGTCAAAGGTCAACGTCAAGGTCAAAGGTCAAGGTCAAGGTCAAGGTCAAGGTCAAGGTCAAGGTCAAAGGTCAAAGGTCAAAGGTCAAAGGTCACAGGTCAAGGTCAAGGGTCAAGGGTCAAAGCACAAAGCTCAAAAGTTAAAGCTTAAAGGTCAAAGCTCAAAGGTCAAAGGTCCAAGGTCCAAGGTCAAGGTCAAGGTCAAAGGTTAATGGTCAAAGGTCAAAGGTCCAAGGTCCAAGGTCAAGGTCAAGGTCAAAGGTTAATGGTCAAAGGTCCAAGGTCAAAGGTCAAAGGTCCCAGGTCCAAGGTCAAAGCACAAAGCACGAAGCTCAAAGGTTAAAGCTCAAAGGTTAAAGGTCAAAGGTCAAAGGTCAAAGGTCAAGGTCAAGGTCAAGGTCAAGGTCAAGGTCAAAGGTCCAAGGTCCAAGGTCAAAGGTCAAAGGTCCCAGGTCCAAGGTCAAAGCACAAAGCACGAAGCTCAAAGGTTAAAGCTCAAAGGTTAAAGGTCAAAGGACAAGGGTCAAGGGTCAAGGTCAAAGGTCAAGGTCAAAGGTCAAGGTCATTGTCAAGGTCAAAGGTCAAAGGTCAAATGTCCAAGGTCCAAGGTCCAAGGTCCAAGGTCAAAGGTCAAAGGTCAAAGGTCAAAAGTCAAAGGTCAAAGGTCAAAGGTCAAGGTCAAGGTCAAAGGTCAAAGGTCAAAGGTCAAAGGTCAAGGTCAAGGTCAAAGGTCAAAGGTCCAAGGTCCAAGGTCAAAGGTCAAAGGTCAAGGTCAAAGGTCAAGGTCAAGGTCAAAGGTCAAAGGTCAAAGGTCAAAGGTCAAAGGTCAAAGGTCAAAGGTCAAAGGTCAAAGGTCAAAGGTCAAAGGTCAAGGTCAAAGGTCAAGGGTCAAAGGTCAAAGGTCCAAGGTCAAAGATCCAAGGTCAAAGGTCCAAGGTTCAAGGTCCAAGGTCCAAAGTCAAACGTCCAAGGTCAAAGGTCCAAGGTCCAAGGTCAAAGGTCAAGGTCAAGGTCAAGGTCAAGGTCAAGGTCAAGGTCAAGGTCAAGGTCAAGGTCAAGGTCAAGGTCAAGGTCAAGGTCAAGGTCAAAGGTCAAAGGTTAAAGGTCAAGGGTCAAAGGTCAAAGGTCAAAGGTCAAAGGTAAAAGGTCTAAGGTCAAAGGTCAAAGGTCAAGGTCAAGGGTCAAGGTCATTGTCAAGGTCAAAGGTCAAAGGTCAAAGTCCAAGGTCAAAGGTCAAAGGTCAAAGGTCAAAAGGTCAAGGTCAAGGTCAAAGGTCAAAGGTCAAGGTCAAAGGTCAAAGGTCAAAGGTCAAAGGTCAAAGGTCAAAGGTCAAGGTCAAGGTCAAAGGTCAAAGGTCAAAGGTCAAAGGTCAAGGGTCAAAGGTCAAAGGTCAAACGTCAAAGGTCAAGGTCAAAGGTCAAAGGTCAAGGTCAAAGGTCAAAGGTCAAGGTCAAGGTCAAGGTCAAGGGTCAAAGCTCAAAGGTTAAAGCTTAAAGGTTAAAGGTCAAAGGTCAAAGGTCAAGGTCAAAGGTCAAGGTCAAAGGTCCAAGGTCAAGGGTCAAGGGTCAAAGGTCAAAGGTCCAAGGTCAAGGTCAAGGTCAAAGGTTAATGGTCAAAGGCCAAAGGTCAAAGGTCAAAGGTCCCAGGTCCAAGGTCAAGGTCAAAGGTCAAGGTCAAGGTCAAGGTCAAAGGTCCAAAGGTCAAGGTCAAGGTCAAGGTCAAACGTCAAAGGTCAAGGTCAAAGGTCAAAGGACAAAGGTCAAAGGTCAAAGGTCAAAGGTCAAGGTCAAGGTCAAGGTCAAGGTCAAGGTCAAAGGTCAAAGGTCAAGGTCAAGGTCAAGGTCAAGGTCAAGGTCAAAGGTCAAAGGTCAAAGGTCAAGGGTCAAAGGTCAAAGGTCAAAGGTCCAAGGTCCCAGGTCCAAGGTCCAAGGTCAAAGGTCCAAGGTCCAAGGTCAAAGGTCAAGGTCAAAGGTCAAGGTCAAAGGTCAAAGGTCAAGGTCAAGGTCAAGGTCAAGGTCAAAGGTCAAACGTCAAAGGTCAAGGTCAAAGGTCAAAAAGTCAAGATCAGAGGTCAAAGGACAAAGGTCAAAGGTCAAAGGTCAAAGGTCATAGGTCAAAGGTCAAAGGAAAAAGGTCAACGTCAAAGGTCAAGGTCAAGGTCAAGGTCAAAGGTCAAAGGTCAAAGGTCAAAGGTCAAAGGTCAAGGGTCAAAGGTCAAAGGTCAAGAGTCAAAGCACAAAGCACAAAGCTCAAAGGTTAAAGCTTAAAGGTCAAAGGTCAAAGGTCAAAGGCCAAAGGTCAAACGTCAAAGGTCAAGGTCCAAAGGTCAAAGGTCAAGGTCAAAGGTCAAAGGACAAAGGTCAAAGGTCAAAGGTCAAGGTCAAAGGTCAAGGTCAAGGTCAAAGGTCAAAGGAAAAAGGTCAAAGGTCAACGTCAAGGTCAAAGGTCAAGGTCAAGGTCAAGGTCAAGGTCAAGGTCAAGGTCAAGGTCAAAGGTCAAAGGTCAAAGGTCAAGGGTCAAAGGTCAAAGGTCAAAGGTCACAGGTCAAGGTCAAGGGTCAAGGGTCAAAGCACAAAGCTCAAAAGTTAAAGCTTAAAGGTCAAAGCTCAAAGGTCAAAGGTCCAAGGTCCAAGGTCAAGGTCAAGGTCAAAGGTTAATGGTCAAAGGTCAAAGGTCCAAGGTCCAAGGTCAAGGTCAAGGTCAAAGGTTAATGGTCAAAGGTCCAAGGTCAAAGGTCAAAGGTCCCAGGTCCAAGGTCAAAGCACAAAGCACGAAGCTCAAAGGTTAAAGCTCAAAGGTTAAAGGTCAAAGGTCAAAGGTCAAAGGTCAAGGTCAAGGTCAAGGTCAAAGGCCAAAGGTCAAAGGTCAAACGTCAAAGGTCAAGGTCAAAGGTCAAAGGTCAAGGTCAAGGTCAAAGGTCAAAGGTCAAAGGACAAAGGACAAAGGTCAAAGATCAAGGTCAAGGTCAAGGTCAAGGTCAAGGTCAAGGTCAAGGTCAAGGTCAAGGTCAAGGTCAAGGTCAAGGTCAAGGTCAAGGTCAAGGTCAAGGTCAAGGTCAAGGTCAAGGTCAAAGGTCCAAGGTCCAAGGTCAAAGGTCAAAGGTCCCAGGTCCAAGGTCAAAGCACAAAGCACGAAGCTCAAAGGTTAAAGCTCAAAGGTTAAAGGTCAAAGGACAAGGGTCAAGGGTCAAGGTCAAAGGTCAAGGTCAAAGGTCAAGGTCATTGTCAAGGTCAAAGGTCAAAGGTCAAATGTCCAAGGTCCAAGGTCCAAGGTCCAAGGTCAAAGGTCAAAGGTCAAAGGTCAAAAGTCAAAGGTCAAAGGTCAAAGGTCAAGGTCAAGGTCAAAGGTCAAAGGTCAAAGGTCATGGGTCAAGGTCAAGGTCAAAGGTCAAAGGTCAAAGGTCAAAGGTCAAAGGTCAAAGGTCAAAGGTCAAGGGTCAAAGGTCAAAGGTCAAACGTCAAAGGTCAAAGGTCAAGGTCAAAGGTCAAAGGTCAAGGTCAAGGTCAAGGTCAAGGGTCAAGGGTCAAAGCAGAAAGCACAAAGCTCAAAGGTTAAAGCTTAAAGGTTAAAGGTCAAAGTCAAAGGTCAAGGTCAAAGGTCAAGGTCAAAGGTCAAAGGTCAAGGTCAAAGGTCAAACGTCAAAGGTCAAGGTCAAAGGTCAAAGGTCAAGGTCAAAGGTCAAAGGACAAAGGACAAAGGTCAAAGATCAAGGTCAAGGTCAAGGTCAAGGTCAAGGTCAAGGTCAAGATCAAGGTCAAGGTCAAGGTCAAGGTCAAAGGTCCAAGGTCCAAGGTCAAGGGTCAAAGGTCAAAGGTCCAAGGTCCATGGTCAAGGTCAAGGTCAAAGGTTAATGGTCAAAGGCCAAAGGTCAAAGGTCAAAGGTCCAAGGTCAAAGATCAAAGGTCCCAGGTCCAAGGTCAAAGGACAAAGCTCAAAGGTTAAAGCTCAAAGGTTAAAGGTCAAAGGTCAAAGGTCAAAGGTCAAGGTCAAGGTCAAGGGTCAAGGGTCAAAGCACAAAGCACAAAGGTTAAAGCTTAAAGCTTAAAGGTCAAAGGTCAAAGGTCAAAGGTCAAAGGTCAAATGTCAAGGGTCAAAGGTCAAAGGTCAAAGGTCAAACGTCAAAGGTCAAGGTCAAAGGTCAAGGTCAAAGGTCAAAGGTCAAAGGTCAAAGGTCAAGGTCAAGGTCAAGGGTCAAGGGTCAAAGCACAAAGCACAAAGCTCAAAGGTTAAAGCTTAAAGGTTAAAGGTCAAAGTCAAAGGTCAAGGTCAAAGGTCAAGGTCAAGGTCAAGGTCAAGGTCAAGATCAAGGTCAAGGTCAAGGTCAAGATCAAGCTCAAGGTCAAAGGTCCAAGGTCAAGGGTCAAAGGTCAAAGGTCCAAGGTCCATGGTCAAGGTCAAGGTCAAAGGTTAATGGTCAAAGGCCAAAGGTCAAAGGTCAAAGGTCCCAGGTCCAAGGTCAAAGCACAAAGCTCAAAGGTTAAAGCTCAAAGGTTAAAGGTCAAAGGTCAAGGTCAAGGGTCAAGGGTCAAAGCACAAAGCACAAAGGTTAAAGCTTAAAGCTTAAAGGTCAAAGGTCAAGGTCAAAGGTCAAGGTCAAGGTCAAGGTCAAGGTCAAGGTCAAGGTCAAGGTCAAGGTCAAGGTCAAGGTCAAGGTCAAGGTCAAGGTCAAGGTCAAGGTCAAGGTCAAGGTCAAGGTCAAGGTCAAGGTCAAGGTCAAGGTCAAGGTCAAGGTCAAGGTCAAGGTCAAGGTCAAGGTCAAGGTCAAGGTCAAGGTCAAGGTCAAGGTCAAGGTCAAGGTCAAGGTCAAGGTCAAGGTCAAGGTCAAGGTCAAGGTCAAGGTCAAGGTCAAGGTCAAGGTCAAGGTCAAGGTCAAGGTCAAAGGTCAAAGGTCAAAGGTCAAAGGTCAAGGGTCAAAGGTCAAAGGTCAAGAGTCAAAGCACAAAGCACAAAGCTCAAAGGTTAAAGCTTAAAGGTCAAAGGTCAAAGGCCAAAGGTCAAACGTCAAAGGTCAAGGTCAAAGGTCAAAGGTCAAAGGTCAAGGTCAAAGGTCAAGGTCAAGGTCAAAGGTCAAAGGAAAAAGGTCAAAGGTCAACGTCAAGGTCAAAGGTCAAGGTCAAGGTCAAGGTCAAGGTCAAGGTCAAGGTCAAAGGTCAAAGGTCAAAGGTCAAAGGTCAAAGGTCACAGGTCAAGGTCAAGGGTCAAGGGTCAAAGCACAAAGCTCAAAAGTTAAAGCTTAAAGGTCAAAGCTCAAAGGTCAAAGGTCCAAGGTCCAAGGTCAAGGTCAAGGTCAAAGGTTAATGGTCAAAGGTCAAAGGTCCAAGGTCCAAGGTCAAGGTCAAGGTCAAAGGTTAATGGTCAAAGGTCCAAGGTCAAAGGTCAAAGGTCCCAGGTCCAAGGTCAAAGCACAAAGCACGAAGCTCAAAGGTTAAAGCTCAAAGGTTAAAGGTCAAAGGTCAAAGGTCAAAGGTCAAGGTCAAGGTCAAGGTCAAGGTCAAAGGTCCAAGGTCCAAGGTCAAAGGTCAAAGGTCCCAGGTCCAAGGTCAAAGCACAAAGCACGAAGCTCAAAGGTTAAAGCTCAAAGGTTAAAGGTCAAAGGACAAGGGTCAAGGGTCAAGGTCAAAGGTCAAGGTCATTGTCAAGGTCATTGTCAAGGTCAAAGGTCAAAGGTCAAATGTCCAAGGTCCAAGGTCCAAGGTCCAAGGTCCAAGGTCAAAGGTCAAAGGTCAAAGGTCAAAGGTCAAAGGTCAAAGGTCAAACGTCAAAGGTCAAGGTCAAGGTCAAAGGTCAAAGGTCAAAGGTCAAAGGTCAAGGTCAAGGTCAAAGGTCAAAGGTCAAAGGTCAAAGGTCAAGGTCAAAGGTCAAGGTCAAGGTCAAAGGTCAAAGGTCAAAGGTCAAAGGTCAAAGGTCAAAGGTCAAAGGTCAAAGGTCAAGGTCAAAGGTCAAGGGTCAAAGGTCAAAGGTCAAAGGTCCAAGGTCAAAGATCCAAGGTCAAAGGTCCAAGGTTCAAGGTCCAAGGTCCAAAGTCAAACGTCCAAGGTCAAAGGTCCAAGGTCCAAGGTCAAAGGTCAAGGTCAAGGTCAAGGTCAAGGTCAAGGTCAAGGTCAAGGTCAAGGTCAAGGTCAAGGTCAAAGGTCAAAGGTTAAAGGTCAAGGGTCAAAGGTCAAAGGTCAAAGGTCAAAGGTCAAAGGTCAAAGGTCAAAGGTCAAAGGTCAAGGTCAAGGGTCAAGGTCATTGTCAAGGTCAAAGGTCAAAGGTCAAATGTCCAAGGTCCAAGGTCAAAGGTCAAAGGTCAAAGGTCAAAGGTCAAGGTCAAGGTCAAAGGTCAAAGGTCAAGGTCAAAGGTCAAAGGTCAAAGGTCAAAGGTCAAAGGTCAAAGGTCAAAGGTCAAAGGTCAAGGTCAAGGTCAAAGGTCAAAGGTCAAAGGTCAAGGGTCAAAGGTCAAAGGTCAAACGTCAAAGGTCAAGGTCAAAGGTCAAAGGTCAAGGTCAAAGGTCAAAGGTCAAGGTCAAGGTCAAGGTCAAGGGTCAAAGCTCAAAGGTTAAAGCTTAAAGGTTAAAGGTCAAAGGTCAAAGGTCAAGGTCAAAGGTCAAGGTCAAAGGTCCAAGGTCCAAGGTCAAGGGTCAAGGGTCAAAGGTCAAAGGTCCAAGGTCAAGGTCAAGGTCAAAGGTTAATGGTCAAAGGCCAAAGGTCAAAGGTCAAAGGTCCCAGGTCCAAGGTCAAGGTCAAAGGTCAAGGTCAAGGTCAAGGTCAAAGGTCCAAAGGTCAAGGTCAAGGTCAAACGTCAAAGGTCAAGGTCAAAGGTCAAAGGACAAAGGTCAAAGGTCAAAGGTCAAAGGTCAAGGTCAAGGTCAAGGTCAAGGTCAAGGTCAAAGGTCAAAGGTCAAGGTCAAGGTCAAGGTCAAGGTCAAGGTCAAAGGTCAAAGGTCAAGGGTCAAAGGTCAAAGGTCAAAGGTCCAAGGTCCCAGGTCCAAGGTCCAAGGTCCAAGGTCCAAGGTCCAAGGTCAAAGGACAAAGGACAAAGGTCAAAGGTCAAAGGTCAAAGGTCAAGGTCAAAGGTCAAGGTCAAGGTCAAAGGTCAAGGACAAGGTCAAAGGTCAAAGGAAAAAGGTCAAAGGTCAACGTCAAGGTCAAAGGTCAAGGTCAAGGTCAAGGTCAAAGGTTAATGGTCAAAGGCCAAAGGTCAAAGGTCAAAGGTCCCAGGTCCAAGGTCAAGGTCAAAGGTCAAGGTCAAGGTCAAGGTCAAAGGTCCAAAGGTCAAGGTCAAGGTCAAGGTCAAACGTCAAAGGTCAAGGTCAAAGGTCAAAGGACAAAGGTCAAAGGTCAAAGGTCAAAGGTCAAGGTCAAGGTCAAGGTCAAGGTCAAAGGTCAAAGGTCAAGGTCAAGGTCAAGGTCAAGGTCAAGGTCAAAGGTCAAAGGTCAAGGGTCAAAGGTCAAAGGTCAAAGGTCCAAGGTCCAAGGTCCCAGGTCCAAGGTCCAAGGTCAAAGGTCCAAGGTCCAAGGTCAAAGGTCAAGGTCAAAGGTCAAGGTCAAAGGTCAAAGGTCAAGGTCAAGGTCAAGGTCAAGGTCAAAGGTCAAACGTCAAAGGTCAAGGTCAAAGGTCAAAAGTCAAGATCAGAGGTCAAAGGACAAAGGTCAAAGGTCAAAGGTCATAGGTCAAAGGTCAAAGGAAAAAGGTCAACGTCAAAGGTCAAGGTCAAGGTCAAGGTCAAAGGTCAAAGGTCAAAGGTCAAAGGTCAAGGGTCAAAGGTCAAAGGTCAAGAGTCAAAGCACAAAGCACAAAGCTCAAAGGTTAAAGCTTAAAGGTCAAAGGTCAAAGGTCAAAGGCCAAAGGTCAAACGTCAAAGGTCAAGGTCAAAGGTCAAGGTCAAGGTCAAAGGTCAAAGGTCAAAGGTCAAAGGTCAAAGGTCAAAGGTCAAAGGTCAAAGGTCAAGGTCAAAGGTCAAAGGTCAAGGGTCAAAGGTCAAAGGTCAAAGGTCCAAGGTCAAAGATCCAAGGTCAAAGGTCCAAGGTTCAAGGTCCAAGGTCCAAAGTCAAACGTCCAAGGTCAAAGGTCCAAGGTCCAAGGTCAAAGGTCAAGGTCAAGGTCAAGGTCAAGGTCAAGGTCAAGGTCAAGGTCAAGGTCAAGGTCAAGGTCAAGGTCAAAGGTCAAAGGTTAAAGGTCAAGGGTCAAAGGTCAAAGGTCAAAGGTCAAAGGTCAAAGGTCAAAGGTCAAAGGTCAAAGGTCAAAGGTCAAGGTCAAGGGTCAAGGTCATTGTCAAGGTCAAAGGTCAAAGGTCAAATGTCCAAGGTCCAAGGTCAAAGGTCAAAGGTCAAAGGTCAAAGGTCAAGGTCAAGGTCAAAGGTCAAAGGTCAAGGTCAAAGGTCAAAGGTCAAAGGTCAAAGGTCAAAGGTCAAAGGTCAAGGTCAAGGTCAAAGGTCAAAGGTCAAAGGTCAAGGGTCAAAGGTCAAAGGTCAAACGTCAAAGGTCAAGGTCAAAGGTCAAAGGTCAAGGTCAAAGGTCAAAGGTCAAGGTCAAGGTCAAGGTCAAGGGTCAAAGCTCAAAGGTTAAAGCTTAAAGGTTAAAGGTCAAAGGTCAAAGGTCAAGGTCAAAGGTCAAGGTCAAAGGTCCAAGGTCCAAGGTCAAGGGTCAAGGGTCAAAGGTCAAAGGTCAAAGGTCCAAGGTCAAGGTCAAGGTCAAAGGTTAATGGTCAAAGGCCAAAGGTCAAAGGTCAAAGGTCCCAGGTCCAAGGTCAAGGTCAAAGGTCAAGGTCAAGGTCAAGGTCAAAGGACAAAGGTCAAAGGTCAAAGGTCAAAGGTCAAGGTCAAAGGTCAAGGTCAAGGTCAAAGGTCAAGGTCAAGGTCAAAGGTCAAAGGAAAAAGGTCAAAGGTCAACGTCAAGGTCAAGGTCAAGGTCAAGGTCAAGGTCAAAGGTCAAAGGTCAAGGGTCAAAGGTCAAAGGTCAAGGTCAAAGGTCAAGGTCAAAGGTCAAAGGTCAAGGTCAAGGTCAAGGTCAAGGTCAAAGGTCAAACGTCAAAGGTCAAGGTCAAAGGTCAAAAGTCAAGATCAGAGGTCAAAGGACAAAGGTCAAAGGTCAAAGGTCAAAGGTCATAGGTCAAAGGTCAAAGGAAAAAGGTCAACGTCAAAGGTCAAGGTCAAGGTCAAGGTCAAAGGTCAAAGGTCAAAGGTCAAAGGTCAAGGGTCAAAGGT
This sequence comes from Drosophila monieri, assembly GCA_035047585.1. Lineage (NCBI taxonomy): Eukaryota > Metazoa > Arthropoda > Insecta > Diptera > Drosophilidae > Drosophila > Drosophila monieri. The sequence continues at coordinate 330,229 of JAWNPJ010000038.1, forward strand.
CAAGGTCAAAGGTCAAAGGTCAAGGTCAAAGGTCAAAGGACAAAGGTCAAAGGTCAAAGGTCAAAGGTCAAGGTCAAAGGTCAAGGTCAAGGTCAAAGGTCAAAGGAAAAAGGTCAACGTCAAGGTCAAAGGTCAAGGTCAAGGTCAAAGGTCAAAGGACAAAGGTCAAAGGTCAAAGGTCAAAGGTCAAGGTCAAAGGTCAAGGTCAAGGTCAAAGGTCAAGGTCAAGGTCAAAGGTCAAAGGAAAAAGGTCAAAGGTCAACGTCAAGGTCAAAGGTCAAGGTCAAGGTCAAGGTCAAAGGTTAATGGTCAAAGGCCAAAGGTCAAAGGTCAAAGGTCCCAGGTCCAAGGTCAAGGTCAAAGGTCAAGGTCAAGGTCAAGGTCAAAGGTCCAAAGGTCAAGGTCAAGGTCAAGGTCAAACGTCAAAGGTCAAGGTCAAAGGACAAAGGTCAAAGGTCAAAGGTCAAAGGTCAAGGTCAAGGTCAAGGTCAAGGTCAAGGTCAAAGGTCAAAGGTCAAGGTCAAGGTCAAGGTCAAAGGTCAAAGGTCAAGGTCAAGGTCAAGGTCAAGGTCAAGGTCAAAGGTCAAAGGTCAAGGGTCAAAGGTCAAAGGTCAAAGGTCCAAGGTCCAAGGTCCCAGGTCCAAGGTCCAAGGTCAAAGGTCCAAGGTCCAAGGTCAAAGGTCAAGGTCAAAGGTCAAGGTCAAAGGTCAAAGGTCAAGGTCAAGGTCAAGGTCAAGGTCAAAGGTCAAACGTCAAAGGTCAAGGTCAAAGGTCAAAAGTCAAGATCAGAGGTCAAAGGACAAAGGTCAAAGGTCAAAGGTCAAAGGTCATAGGTCAAAGGTCAAAGGAAAAAGGTCAACGTCAAAGGTCAAGGTCAAGGTCAAGGTCAAAGGTCAAAGGTCAAAGGTCAAAGGTCAAAGGTCAAGGGTCAAAGGTCAAAGGTCAAGAGTCAAAGCACAAAGCACAAAGCTCAAAGGTTAAAGCTTAAAGGTCAAAGGTCAAAGGCCAAAGGTCAAACGTCAAAGGTCAAGGTCAAAGGTCAAAGGTCAAGGTCAAAGGTCAAAGGACAAAGGTCAAAGATCAAAGGTCAAGGTCAAGGTCAAAGGTCAAGGTCAAGGTCAAAGGTCAAAGGAAAAAGGTCAAAGGTCAACGTCAAGGTCAAAGGTCAAGGTCAAGGTCAAGGTCAAGGTCAAGGTCAAGGTCAAGGTCAAGGTCAAGGTCAAGGTCAAGGTCAAAGGTCACAAGGTCAAAGGTCAAGGGTCAAAGCACAAAGCTCAAAAGTTAAAGCTTAAAGGTCAAAGCTCAAAGGTCAAAGGTCCAAGGTCCAAGGTCAAGGTCAAGGTCAAAGGTTAATGGTCAAAGGTCAAAGGTCCAAGGTCCAAGGTCAAGGTCAAGGTCAAAGGTTAATGGTCAAAGGTCCAAGGTCAAAGGTCAAAGGTCCCAGGTCCAAGGTCAAAGCACAAAGCACGAAGCTCAAAGGTTAAAGCTCAAAGGTTAAAGGTCAAAGGTCAAAGGTCAAGGTCAAGGTCAAGGTCAAGGTCAAGGTCAAGGTCAAGGTCAAGGTCAAAGGTCCAAGGTCCAAGGTCAAAGGTCAAAGGTCCCAGGTCCAAGGTCAAAGCACAAAGCACGAAGCTCAAAGGTTAAAAGCTCAAAGGTTAAAGGTCAAAGGACAAGGGTCAAGGGTCAAGGTCAAAGGTCAAGGTCAAAGGTCAAGGTCATTGTCAAGGTCAAAGGTCAAAGGTCAAATGTCCAAGGTCCAAGGTCCAAGGTCAAAGGTCAAAGGTCAAAGGTCAAAAGTCAAAGGTCAAAGGTCAAAGGTCAAGGTCAAGGTCAAAGGTCAAAGGTCAAAGGTCAAAGGTCAAGGTCAAGGTCAAAGGTCAAAGGTCAAAGGTCAAAGGTCAAAGGTCAAAGGTCAAAGGTCAAAGGTCAAAGGTCAAAGGTCAAAGGTCAAAGGTCAAAGGTCAAGGGTCAAAGGTCAAAGGTCAAAGGTCAAACGTCAAAGGTCAAGGTCAAAGGTCAAGGTCAAAGGTCAAAGGTCAAAGGTCAAGGTCAAGGTCAAGGTCAAGGGTCAAGGGTCAAAGCACAAAGCACAAAGCTCAAAGGTTAAAGCTTAAAGGTTAAAGGTCAAAGTCAAAGGTCAAGGTCAAAGGTCAAGGTCAAAGGTCCAAAGGTCAAGGTCAAGGTCAAGGTCAAACGTCAAAGGTCAAGGTCAAAGGTCAAAGGACAAAGGTCAAAGGTCAAAGGTCAAAGGTCAAGGTCAAGGTCAAGGTCAAGGTCAAGGTCAAAGGTCAAAGGTCAAGGTCAAGGTCAAGGTCAAGGTCAAAGGTCAAAGGTCAAGGGTCAAAGGTCAAAGGTCCAAGGTCCCAGGTCCAAGGTCCAAGGTCAAAGGTCCAAGGTCCAAGGTCAAAGGTCAAGGTCAAAGGTCAAGGTCAAAGGTCAAAGGTCAAGGTCAAGGTCAAGGTCAAGGTCAAAGGTCAAACGTCAAAGGTCAAGGTCAAAGGTCAAAAGTCAAGATCAGAGGTCAAAGGACAAAGGTCAAAGGTCAAAGGTCAAAGGTCATAGGTCAAAGGTCAAAGGAAAAAGGTCAACGTCAAAGGTCAAGGTCAAGGTCAAGGTCAAAGGTCAAAGGTCAAAGGTCAAAGGTCAAGGGTCAAAGGTCAAAGGTCAAGAGTCAAAGCACAAAGCACAAAGCTCAAAGGTTAAAGCTTAAAGGTCAAAGGTCAAAGGTCAAAGGCCAAAGGTCAAACGTCAAAGGTCAAGGTCAAAGGTCAAAGGTCAAGGTCAAAGGTCAAAGGACAAAGGTCAAAGGTCAAAGGTCAAGGTCAAAGGTCAAGGTCAAGGTCAAAGGTCAAAGGAAAAAGGTCAAAGGTCAACGTCAAGGTCAAAGGTCAAGGTCAAGGTCAAGGTCAAGGTCAAGGTCAAGGTCAAGGTCAAGGTCAAGGTCAAAGGTCAAAGGTCAAAGGTCAAGGGTCAAAGGTCAAAGGTCACAGGTCAAGGTCAAGGGTCAAAGCACAAAGCTCAAAAGTTAAAGCTTAAAGGTCAAAGCTCAAAGGTCAAAGGTCCAAGGTCCAAGGTCAAGGTCAAGGTCAAAGGTTAATGGTCAAAGGTCAAAGGTCCAAGGTCCAAGCTCAAGGTCAAGGTCAAAGGTTAATGGTCAAAGGTCCAAGGTCAAAGGTCAAAGGTCCCAGGTCCAAGGTCAAAGCACAAAGCACGAAGCTCAAAGGTTAAAGCTCAAAGGTTAAAGGTCAAAGGTCAAAGGTCAAAGGTCAAGGTCAAGGTCAAGGTCAAAGGCCAAAGGTCAAAGGTCAAACGTCAAAGGTCAAGGTCAAAGGTCAAAGGTCAAGGTCAAGGTCAAGGTCAAGGTCAAAGGACAAAGGTCAAAGATCAAGGTCAAGGTCAAGGTCAAGGTCAAGGTCAAGGTCAAGGTCAAGGTCAAGGTCAAGGTCAAGGTCAAGGTCAAGGTCAAGGTCAAGGTCAAGGTCAAAGGTCCAAGGTCCAAGGTCCAAGGTCAAAGGTCAAAGGTCCCAGGTCCAAGGTCAAAGCACAAAGCACGAAGCTCAAAGGTTAAAGCTCAAAGGTTAAAGGTCAAAGGACAAGGGTCAAGGGTCAAGGTCAAAGGTCAAGGTCAAAGGTCAAGGTCATTGTCAAGGTCAAAGGTCAAAGGTCAAATGTCCAAGGTCCAAGGTCCAAGGTCCAAGGTCAAAGGTCAAAGGTCAAAGGTCAAAAGTCAAAGGTCAAAGGTCAAAGGTCAAGGTCAAGGTCAAAGGTCAAAGGTCAAAGGTCAAAGGTCAAAGGTCAAGGTCAAGGTCAAAGGTCAAAGGTCAAAGGTCAATGGTCAAAGGTCAAAGGTCAAAGGTCAAAGGTCAAGGGTCAAAGGTCAAAGGTCAAAGGTCAAACGTCAAAGGTCAAGGTCAAAGGTCAAGGTCAAAGGTCAAAGGTCAAAGGTCAAGGTCAAGGGTCAAAGGTCAAAGCACAAAGCACAAAGCTCAAAGGTTAAAGCTTAAAGGTTAAAGGTCAAAGTCAAAGGTCAAGGTCAAAGGTCAAGGTCAAAGGTCAAAGGTCAAGGTCAAAGGTCAAACGTCAAAGGTCAAGGTCAAAGGTCAAAGGTCAAAGGTCAAGGTCAAAGGTCAAAGGACAAAAGGTCAAAGATCAAGGTCAAGGTCAAGGTCAAGGTCAAGGTCAAGGTCAAGATCAAGGTCAAGGTCAAGGTCAAGGTCAAAGGTCCAAGGTCAAGGGTCAAAGGTCAAAGGTCCAAGGTCCATGGTCAAGGTCAAGGTCAAAGGTTAATGGTCAAAGGCCAAAGGTCAAAGGTCAAAGGTCCAAGGTCAAAGATCAAAGGTCCCAGGTCCAAGGTCAAAGGACAAAGCTCAAAGGTTAAAGCTCAAAGGTTAAAGGTCAAAGGTCAAAGGTCAAAGGTCAAGGTCAAGGTCAAGGGTCAAGGGTCAAAAGCACAAAGCACAAAGGTTAAAGCTTAAAGCTTAAAGGTCAAAGGTCAAAGGTCAAAGGTCAAAGGTCAAAGGTCAAATGTCAAGGGTCAAAGGTCAAAGGTCAAAGGTCAAACGTCAAAGGTCAAGGTCAAAGGTCAAGGTCAAAGGTCAAAGGTCAAAGGTCAAAGGTCAAGGTCAAGGTCAAGGGTCAAGGGTCAAAGCACAAAGCACAAAGCTCAAAGGTTAAAGCTTAAAGGTTAAGGTCAAAGTCAGGTCAAGGTCAAAGGTCAAGGTCAAAGGTCAAAGGTCAAAGGTCAAGGTCAAAGGTCAAAGGACAAAGGACAAAGGTCAAAGATCAAGGTCAAGGTCAAGGTCAAGGTCAAGGTCAAGGTCAAGATCAAGCTCAAGGTCAAAGGTCCAAGGTCAAGGGTCAAAGGTCAAAGGTCCAAGGTCCATGGTCAAGGTCAAGGTCAAAGGTTAATGGTCAAAGGCCAAAGGTCAAAGGTCAAAGGTCCAAGGTCAAAGATCAAAGGTCCCAGGTCCAAGGTCAAAGCACAAAGCTCAAAGGTTAAAGCTCAAAGGTTAAAGGTCAAGGTCAAGGTCAAGGTCAAGGGTCAAGGGTCAAAGCACAAAGCACAAGGTTAAAGCTTAAAGCTTAAGGTCAAGGTAAGGTCAAAGGTCAAGGTCAAGGTCAAGGTCAAGGTCAAGGTCAAGGTCAAGGTCAAGGTCAAGGTCAAGGTCAAGGTCAAGGTCAAGGTCAAGGTCAAGGTCAAGGTCAAGGTCAAGGTCAAGGTCAGAAGTGTCAAGGGTGTCAAAAGTTAAAGCTTAAAGGTCAAAGCTCAAAGGTCAAAGGTCCAAGGTCCAAGGTCAAGGTCAAGGTCAAAGGTTAATGGTCAAAGGTCAAAGGTCCAAGGTCCAAGGTCAAGGTCAAGGTCAAAGGTTAATGGTCAAAGGTCCAAGGTCAAAGGTCAAAGGTCCCAGGTCCAAGGTCAAAGCACAAAGCACGAAGCTCAAAGGTTAAAGCTCAAAGGTTAAAGGTCAAAGGTCAAAGGTCAAAGGTCAAGGTCAAGGTCAAGGTCAAAGGCCAAAGGTCAAAGGTCAAACGTCAAAGGTCAAGGTCAAAGGTCAAAGGTCAAGGTCAAGGTCAAGGTCAAGGTCAAAGGACAAAGGTCAAAGATCAAGGTCAAGGTCAAGGTCAAGGTCAAGGTCAAGGTCAAGGTCAAGGTCAAGGTCAAGGTCAAGGTCAAGGTCAAGGTCAAGGTCAAGGTCAAAGGTCCAAGGTCCAAGGTCCAAGGTCAAAGGTCAAAGGTCAAAGGTCCAAGGTCAAAGCACAAAGCACGAAGCTCAAAGGTTAAAGCTCAAAGGTTAAAGGTCAAAGGACAAGGGTCAAGGGTCAAGGTCAAAGGTCAAGGTCAAAGGTCAAGGTCATTGTCAAGGTCAAAGGTCAAAGGTCAAATGTCCAAGGTCCAAGGTCCAAGGTCCAAGGTCAAAGGTCAAAGGTCAAAGGTCAAAAAGTCAAAGGTCAAAGGTCAAAGGTCAAGGTCAAGGTCAAAGGTCAAAGGTCAAAGGTCAAAGGTCAAGGTCAAGGTCAAAGGTCAAAGGTCAAAGGTCAAAGGTCAAAGGTCAAAGGTCAAAGGTCAAAGGTCAAGGGTCAAAGGTCAAAGGTCAAAGGTCAAACGTCAAAGGTCAAGGTCAAAGGTCAAGGTCAAAGGTCAAAGGTCAAAGGTCAAGGTCAAGGTCAAGGTCAAGGGTCAAAGCACAAAGCACAAAGCTCAAAGGTTAAAGCTTAAAGGTTAAAGGTCAAAGTCAAAGGTCAAGGTCAAAGGTCAAGGTCAAAGGTCAAAGGTCAAGGTCAAAGGTCAAACGTCAAAGGTCAAGGTCAAAGGTCAAAGGTCAAAGGTCAAGGTCAAAGGTCAAAGGACAAAGGTCAAAGATCAAGGTCAAGGTCAAGGTCAAGGTCAAGGTCAAGGTCAAGATCAAGGTCAAGGTCAAGGTCAAGGTCAAAGGTCCAAGGTCAAGGGTCAAAGGTCAAAGGTCCAAGGTCCATGGTCAAGGTCAAGGTCAAAGGTTAATGGTCAAAGGCCAAAGGTCAAAGGTCAAAGGTCCAAGGTCAAAGATCAAAGGTCCCAGGTCCAAGGTCAAAGGACAAAGCTCAAAGGTTAAAGCTCAAAGGTTAAAGGTCAAAGGTCAAAGGTCAAAGGTCAAGGTCAAGGTCAAGGGTCAAGGGTCAAAGCACAAAGCACAAAGGTTAAAGCTTAAAGCTTAAAGGTCAAAGGTCAAAGGTCAAAGGTCAAAGGTCAAAGGTCAAATGTCAAGGGTCAAAGGTCAAAGGTCAAAGGTCAAACGTCAAAGGTCAAGGTCAAAGGTCAAGGTCAAAGGTCAAAGGTCAAAGGTCAAGGTCAAGGTCAAGGGTCAAGGGTCAAAGCACAAAGCACAAAGCTCAAAGGTTAAAGCTTAAAGGTTAAAGGTCAAAGTCAAAGGTCAAGGTCAAAGGTCAAGGTCAAAGGTCAAAGGTCAAAGGTCAAGGTCAAAGGTCAAAGGACAAAGGACAAAGGTCAAAGATCAAGGTCAAGGTCAAGGTCAAGGTCAAGGTCAAGGTCAAGGTCAAGGTCAAGATCAAGCTCAAGGTCAAAGGTCCAAGGTCAAGGGTCAAAGGTCAAAGGTCCAAGGTCCATGGTCAAGGTCAAGGTCAAAGGTTAATGGTCAAAGGCCAAAGGTCAAAGGTCCAAGGTCAAAGATCAAAGGTCCCAGGTCCAAGGTCAAAGCACAAAGCTCAAAGGTTAAAGCTCAAAGGTTAAAGGTCAAAGGTCAAGGTCAAGGTCAAGGGTCAAGGGTCAAAGCACAAAGCACAAAGGTTAAAGCTTAAAGCTTAAAGGTCAAAGGTCAAGGTCAAAGGTCAAGGTCAAGGTCAAGGTCAAGGTCAAGGTCAAGGTCAAGGTCAAGGTCAAGGTCAAGGTCAAGGTCAAGGTCAAGGTCAAGGTCAAGGTCAAGGTCAAGGTCAAGGTCAAGGTCAAGGTCAAGGTCAAGGTCAAGGTCAAAGGTCCAAGGTCCAAGGTTCAAGGTCAAAGGGCAAAGGTCCAAGGTCCAAGGTCCAAAGGTCCAAGGTCCAAGGTCCAAGGTCCAAGGTCAAAGGTCAAAGGTCAAAGGTCAAGGTCAAAGGTCAAGGTCAAGGTCAAAGGTCAAAGGTCAAGGTCAAGGTCAAGGTCAAAGGTCCAAGGTTCAAGGTCAAGGGTCAAAGGGCAAAGGTCCAAGGTCCAAGGTCCAAAGGTCCAAGGTCCAAGGTCCAAGGTCCAAGGTCCAAGGTCAAAGGTCCAAGGTCAAAGGTCAAAGGTCAAAGGTCAAGGTCAAAGGTCAAGGTCAAGGTCAAAGGTCAAAGGTCAAAGGTCAAAGGTCAAAGGTCAAGGTCAAAGGTCAAAGGTCAAAGGTCAAATGTCCAAGGTCAAAGGTCAAAGGTCAAAGGTCCCAGGTCCAAGGTCAAGGTCAAAGGTCAAGGTCAAGGTCAAAGGTCCAAAGGTCAAGGGTCAAAGGTCAAAGGTCAAAGGTCAAGGTCAAAGGTCAAAGGTCAAGGTCCAAGGTCCAAAGTCAAACGTCCAAGGTCAAAGGTCCAAGGTCCAAGGTCCAAGGTCCAAGGTCAAAGGTCAAGGTCAAGGTCAAGGTCAAGGTCAAGGTCAAGGTCAAGGTCAAGGTCAAGGTCAAGGTCAAAGGTCAAAGGTTAAAGGTCAAGGGTCAAAGGTCAAAGGTCAAAGGTCAAAGGTCAAGGTCAAGGGTCAAGGGTCAAGGTCATTGTCAAGGTCAAAGGTCAAAGGTCAAAGGTCAAAGGTCAAAGGTCAAGGGTCAAAGGTCAAAGGTCAAAGGTCAAGGTCAAGGGTCAAGGTCAAGGTCAAGGTCAAGGTCAAGGTCAAAGCACAAAGCTCAAAGGTTAAAGCTCAAAGGTTAAAGCTTAAAAGGTTAAGGGTCAAGGTCAAAGGTCAAGGGTCAAAGGTCGAAGGTCAAGGGTCAAAGCTCAAAGGTTAAAGCTTAAAGGTTAAAGGTCAAAGGTCAAAGGTCAAGGTCAAAGGTCAAGGTCAAAGGTCAAGGTCAAAGGTCCAAGGTCCAAGGTCAAGGGTCAAGGGTCAAAGGTCAAAGGTCCAAGGTCAAGGTCAAGGTCAAAGGTTAATGGTCAAAGGCCAAAGGCCAAAGGTCAAAGGTCCAAGGTCAAAGGTCCCAGGTCCAAGGTCAAGGTCAAAGGTCAAAGGTCAAGGTCAAGGTCAAAGGTCCAAAGGTCAAGGTCAAGGTCAAGGTCAAGGTCAAGGTCAAACGTCAAAGGTCAAGGTCAAAGGTCAAAGGTCAAAGGTCAAAGGACAAAGGTCAAAGGTCAAAGGTCAAAGGTCAAGGTCAAGGTCAAGGTCAAGGTCAAAGGTCAAAGGTCAAAGGTCAAGGTCAAGGTCAAAGGTCAAAGGTCAAAGGTTAAAGGTCAAGGGTCAAAGGTCAAAGGTCAAAGGTCAAAGGTCAAAGGTCAAGGTCAAAGGTCAAAGGTCAAAGGTCAAAGGTCAAGGTCAAGGTCAAGGTCAAGGGTCAAAGCTCAAAGGTTAAAGCTTAAAGGTTAAAGGTCAAAGGTCAAAGGTCAAGGTCAAAGGTCAAGGTCAAAGGTCAAGGTCAAAGGTCCAAGGTCCAAGGTCAAGGGTCAAGGGTCAAAGGTCAAAGGTCCAAGGTCAAGGTCAAGGTCAAAGGTTAATGGTCAAAGGCCAAAGGCCAAAGGTCAAAGGTCCAAGGTCAAAGGTCCCAGGTCCAAGGTCAAGGTCAAAGGTCAAAGGTCAAGGTCAAGGTCAAAGGTCCAAAGGTCAAGGTCAAGGTCAAGGTCAAGGTCAAGGTCAAACGTCAAAGGTCAAGGTCAAAGGTCAAAGGTCAAAGGTCAAAGGACAAAGGTCAAAGGTCAAAGGTCAAAGGTCAAGGTCAAGGTCAAGGTCAAGGTCAAAGGTCAAAGGTCAAAGGTCAAAGGTCAAGGTCAAAGGTCATAGGTCAAAGGTCAAAGGTCAAAGGTCAAAGGTCAAAGGTCAAAGGTCAAGGTCAAGGGTCAAGGTCAAGGTCAAGGTCAAGGTCAAGGTCAAAGCACAAAGCTCAAAGGTTAAAGCTCAAAGGTTAAAGCTTAAAGGTTAAGGGTCAAGGTCAAAGGTCAAGGGTCAAAGGTCAAAGGTCGAAGGTCAAAGGTCAAGGGTCAAAGGTCAAAGGTCAAACGTCAAAGGTCAAGGTCAAAGGTCAAAGGTCAAGGTCACGGTCAAAGGTCAAAGGTCAAAGGACAAAGGACAAAGGTCAAAGATCAAGGTCAAGGTCAAGGTCAAGGTCAAGGTCAAGGTCAAGGTCAAGGTCAAGGTCAAAGGTCCAAGGTCAAAGGTCAAAGGTCCCAGGTCCAAGGTCAAAGCACAAAGCACGAAGCTCAAAGGTTAAAGCTCAAAGGTTAAAGCTCAAAGGTTAAAGGTCAAAGGACAAGGGTCAAGGGTCAAGGTCAAAGGTCAAGGTCATTGTCAAGGTCAAAGGTCAAAGGTCAAATGTCCAAGGTCCAAGGTCCAAGGTCCAAGGTCCAAGGTCAAAGGTCAAAGGTCAAAAGTCAAAGGTCAAAGGTCAAAGGTCAAGGTCAAGGTCAAGGTCAAAGGTCAAAGGTCAAAGGTCAAAGGTCAAGGTCAAGGTCAAAGGTCAAAGGTCAAAGGTCAAAGGTCAAAGGTCAAAGGTCAAAGGTCAAAGGTCAAAGGTCAAAGGGTCAAAGGTCAAAGGTCAAACGTCAAGGTCAAAGGTCAAGGTCAAAGGTCAAAGGTCAAAGGACAAAGGTCAAAGGTCAAAGGTCAAAGGTCAAGGTCAAGGTCAAGGTCAAAGGTCAAAGGTCAAAGGTCAAAGGTCAAGGTCAAGGTCAAAGGTCAAAGGTCAAAGGTCAAAGGTCAAGGGTCAAAGGTCAAAGGTCAAAGGTCAAGGTCAAGGTCAAGGTCAAGGTCAAGGTCAAGGTCAAGGTCAAAGCACAAAGCTCAAAGGTTAAAGCTCAAGGTTAAAGCTTAAAGGTTAAGGGTCAAGGTCAAAGCACAAAGCACGAAGCTGCAAGGTTAAAGCTCAAAGGTTAAAGGTCAAAGGACAAGGGCTCAAGGTCAAGGTCAAAGGTCAAGGTCATTGTCAAGGTCAAAGGTCAAATGTCCAAGGTCCAAGGTCCAAGGTCCAAGGTCCAAGGTCCAAGGTCCAAGATCAAGGTCAAAGGTCAAAGGTCAAAGGTCAAAGGTCAAAGGTCAAAGGTCAAAGGTCAAAGGTCAAGGTCAAGGTCAAAGGTCAAAGGTCAAAGGTCAAAGGTCAAAGGTTAAGGTCAAGGGTCAAAGGTCAAAGGTCAAAGGTCAAACGTCAAAGGTCAAGGTCGAAGGTCAAGGTCAAAGGTCAAAGGTCAAAGGTCAAGGTCAAGGTCAAGGTCAAGGGTCAAGGGTCAAAGCACAAAGCACAAAGCTCAAAGGTTAAAGCTTAAAGGTTAAAGGTCAAAGTCAAAGGTCAAGGTCAAAGGTCAAGGTCAAAGGTCAAGGTCAAAGGTCAAGGTCAAGGTCAAGGTCAAAGGTCAAAGGTCAAGGTCAAAGGTCAAACGTCAAAGGTCAAGGTCAAAGGTCAAAGGTCAAGGTCAAAGGTCAAAGGACAAAGGACAAAGGTCAAAGATCAAGGTCAAGGTCAAGGTCAAGGTCAAGGTCAAGGTCAAGGTCAAGATCAAGGTCAAGGTCAAGGTCAAGGTCAAAGGTCCAAGGTCCAAGGTCAAGGGTCAAAGGTCAAAGGTCCAAGGTCCATGGTCAAGGTCAAGGTCAAAGGTTAATGGTCAAAGGCCAAAGGTCAAGGTCAAAGGTCCAAGGTCAAAGATCAAAGGTCCCAGGTCCAAGGTCAAAGCACAAAGCTCAAAGGTTAAAGCTCAAAGGTTAAAGGTTAAAGGTCAAAGGTCAAAGGTCAAAGGTCAAGGTCAAGGTCAAGGGTCAAGGGTCAAAGCACAAAGCACAAAGGTTAAAGCTTAAAGCTTAAAGGTCAAAGGTCAAGGTCAAAGGTCAAGGTCAAGGTCAAGGTCAAGGTCAAGGTCAAGGTCAAGGTCAAGGTCAAGGTCAAGGTCAAAGGTCAAGGTCAAGGTCAAGGTCAAGGGCAAGGTCAAGGTCAAGGTAAGGTCAAGGTCAAGGTCAAGGTCAAGGTCAAGGTCAAGGTCAAGGTCAAGGTCAAAGGTCCAAGGTCCAGGTTCAAGGTCAAGGGTCAGGGTCAAAGGGCAAAGGTCCAAGGTCCAAGGTCCAAAGGTCCAAGGTCCAAGGTCCAAGGTCCAAGGTCCAAGGTCCAAGGTCCAAGGTCAAAGGTCAAGGTCAAGGTCAAAGGTCAAAGGTCAAGGTCAAAGGTCAAGGTCAGGTCAAGGTCAAAGGTCAAAGGTCAAAGGTCAAGGTCAAAGGTCAAAGGTCAAGGGTCAAAGGTCAAAGGTCAAAGGTCGGAGGTCAAAGGTCAAGGGTCAAAGGTCAAAGGTCAAAGGTCAAAGGTCAAAGGTCAAAGGTCAAAGGTCAAGGGTCAAAGGTCAAAGGTCCAAGGTCAAAGATCCAAGGTCAAAGGTCCAAGGTTCAAGGTCCAAGGTCCAAAGTCAAACGTCCAAGGTCAAAGGTCCAAGGTCCAAGGTCCAAGGTCAAAGGTCAAGGTCAAGGTCAAGGTCAAGGTCAAGGTCAAGGTCAAGGTCAAGGTCAAGGTCAAGGTCAAGGTCAAGGTCAAGGTCAAGGTCAAGGTCAAGGTCAAGGTCAAGGTCAAAGGTCAAAGGTTAAAGGTCAAGGGTCAAGGTCAAGGTCAAAGGTCAAAGGTCAAAGGTCAAAGGTCAAAGGTCAAAGGTCAAAGGTCAAGGTCAATGTCAAGGGTCAAGGGTCAAGGTCATTGTCAAGGTCAAAGGTCAAAGGTCAAATGTCCAAGGTCCAAGGTCAAAGGTCAAAGGTCAAAGGTCCCAGGTCCAAGGTCAAGGTCAAGGTCAAAGGTCAAAGGTCAAAGGACAAAGGACAAAGGTCAAAGATCAAGGTCAAGGTCAAGGTCAAGGTCAAGGTCAAGGTCAAGGTCAAGATCAAGCTCAAGGTCAAAGGTCCAAGGTCAAGGGTCAAAGGTCAAAGGTCCAAGGTCCATGGTCAAGGTCAAAGGTCCAAGGTCAAAGATCAAAGGTCCCAGGTCCAAGGTCAAAGCACAAAGCTCAAAGGTTAAAGCTCAAAGGTTAAAGGTCAAAGGTCAAGGTCAAGGTCAAGGGTCAAGGGTCAAAGCACAAAGCACAAAGGTTAAAGCTTAAAGCTTAAAGGTCAAAGGTCAAGGTCAAAGGTCAAGGTCAAGATCAAGGTCAAGGTCAAGGTCAAGGTCAAGGTCAAGGTCAAGGTCAAGGTCAAGGTCAAGGTCAAGGTCAAGGTCAAGGTCAAGGTCAAGGTCAAGGTCAAGGTCAAGGTCAAGGTCAAGGTCAAGGTCAAGGTCAAGGTCAAGGTCAAGGTCAAGGTCAAGGTCAAGGTCAAGGTCAAGGTCAAGGTCAAGGTCAAGGTCGGGGTCAAGGTCAAGGTCAAGGTCAAGGTCAAGGTCAAGGTCAAGGTCAAGGTCAAGGTCAAGGTCAAGGTCAAAGGTCAAGGTCAAGGTCAAGGTCAAAGGTTAAAGGTCAAGGGTCAAAGGTCAAAGGTCAAAGGTCCAAGGTCCAAGGTTCAAGGTCAAGGGTCAAAGGGCAAGGTCCAAGGTCCAAGGTCCAAGGTCCAAAGGTCCAAGGTCCAAGGTCCAAGGTCCAAGGTCCAAGGTCCAAGGTCCAAGGTCCAAGGTCAAAGGTCAAAGGTCAAAGGTCAAGGTCAAAGGTCAAAGGTCAAAGGTCAAAGGTCAAAGGTCAAAGGTCAAAGGTCAAAGGTCAAGGTCAAAGGTCAAAGGTCAAGGGTCAAAAGGGTCAACGTCAAAGGTCAAGGTCAAAGGTCAAAGGTCCAAGGTCAAAGATCCCAAGGTCAAAGGTCCAAGGTCCAAGGTCAAAGGTCCAAGGTCCAGGGTCCAATGTCAAGGTCAAGGTCAAAGGTCAAAGGTCAAGGGTCAAGGGTCAAAGGTCAAAGGTCAAAGGTCAAAGGTCAAAGGTCAAAGGTCAAAGGTCAAAGGTCAAGGTCAAGGGTCAAGGGTCAAAGCACAAAGCTCAGGGGTCAAAGCTTAAAGGTTAAAGGTCAAAGGTCAAAGGTCAAAGGTCAAGGTCACAGGTCAAAGGTCAAGGTCAAGGTCAAAGGTCAAAGGTCAAAGGTCGAGGTCAAAGGTCAAGGTCAAGGTCAAAGGTCAAAGGTCAAAGGTTAAGGTCAAATGTCAAATGTCAAAGGTCCCAGGTCCAAGGTCCAAGGTCAAAGCACAAAGCACAAAGCTCAAAGGTTAAAGGTCAAAGGTCAAAGGTCAAGGTCAAGGGTCAAAGCACAAAGTTTAGAAGCAGCTTAAAGCTTCAAAGGTTAAAGGTCAAGGTCAAGGTCAAGGTCAAGGTCAAGGTCAAAGGTTAATGGTCAAAGGTCAAACGTCAAAGGTCAAGGTCAAAGGTCAAATGTCCAAGGTCCAAGGTCCAAGGTCCAAGGTCCAAGGTCCATGGTCCAAGGTCCATGGTCCAAGGTCCAAGGTCAAAGGCCAAAGGTCATAGGTCAAGGCCAAGGTCAAAGGTCAAGGGTCAAGGTCAAAGGACAAAGGTCAAGGGTCAAAGCACAAAGCACAAAGCTCAAAGGTTAAAGCTCAAAGGTTAAAGGTCCAAGGTCAAAGGTCAAGGTCAAAGGCACAAACCACAAAGGTTAAAGCTTAAAGCTTAAAGGTCAAAGGTCAAAGGTCAAGGTCAAGGTCAAGGTCAAGGTCAAGGTCAAGGTCAGAGGTCAAAGGTCAAAGGTCAAAGGTCAAATGTCCAAGGTCCAAGGTCCAAGGTCCAAGGTCCATGGTCCAAGGTCCAAGGTCAAAGGCCAAAGGTCAAAGGTCAAAGGTCAAGGTCAAGGTCAAAGGTCCAAGGGTCAAGGGTCAACGTCAAAGGTCAAGGTCAAAGGTCAAAGGTCCAAGGTCAAAGATCCCAAGGTCAAAGGTCCAAGGTCAAAGGTCCAAGGTCCAGGGTCCAATGTCAAGGTCAAGGTCAAAGGTCGAAGGTCAAAGGTCAAAGGTCAAGGTCAAGGGTCAAGGGTCAAAGCACAAAGCTCAAAGGTTAAAGCTTAAAGGTTAAAGGTCAAAGGTCAAGGTCAAAGGTCAAGGTCAAAGGTCAAAGGTCAAGGTCAAAGGTCAAAGGTCCAAGGTCCAAGGGTCCAGGGTCCAAATGTCAAGGTCAAGGTCAAAGGTCAAGGGTCAGGAAGGTCAAAGGTCAAAGGTCAAAGGTCAAAGGTCAAAGGTCAAAGGTCAAAGGTCAAGGTCAAGGGTCAAGGGTCAAAGCACAAAGCTCAAAGGTTCAAGGTTAAAGGTCAAAGGTCAAAGGTCAAGGGTCAACAATCAAAGGTCAAGGTCAAAGGTCAAAGGTCCAAGGTCAAAGATCCCAAGGTCAAAGGTCCAAGGTTAAAGGTCCAAGGTCCAGGGTCCAATGTCAAGGTCAAGGTCAAAGGTCAAAGGTCAAAGGTCAAAGGTCAAAGGTCAAAGGTCAAAGGTCAAAGGTCAAGGTCAAGGGTCAAGGGTCAAAGCACAAAGCTCAAAGGTTAAAGCTTAAAGGTTAAAGGTCAAGGTCAAAGGTCAAGGTCAAAGGTCAAAGGTAAAAAGGTCAAGGTCAAAGGTCAAGGTCAAGGTCAAGGTCAAGGTCAAAGGTCAAAGGTCAAAGGTCAAGGTCAAGGTCAGAGGTCAATGTCAAGGTCAAGGTCAAGGTCAAAGGTCAAAGGTCAAAGGTCAAAGGGTCAAGGTCAAGGGTCAAAGCACAAAGGTTAAAGCGTTAAAGCTTAAAGGTTAAAGGTCAAGGTCAAAGGTCAAGGTCAAGGTCAAAGGTCCCAGGTCCAAGGTCAAAGCACAAAGCACAAAGGTTAAAGCTCAAAGGTTAAAGGTCAAAGGTCAATGGTCAAAGGTCAAGGTCAAGGTCAAGGTCAAGGTCAAGGTCAAGGTCAAGGTCAAGGTCAAGGTCAAGGTCAAGGTCAAGGTCAAGGTCAAGGTCAAGGTCAAGGTCAAAGGTCAAGGTCAAGGTCAAGGTCAAGGTCAAGGTCAAAGGTTAATGGTCAAAGGTCAAAGGTCAAGGGTCAAGGTCAAAGGTCAAAGGTCAAGGTCAAGGTCAAGGTCAAGGTCAAGGTCAAAGGTCAAAGGTCAAGGTCAAAGGTCAAATGTCCAAGGTCCAAGGTCCAAGGTCCAAGGGTCCAAGGTCCATGGTCCAAGGTCCAAGGGTCAAAGGCCAAAGGTCAAAGGTCAAAGGTCAAGGTCAAGGTCAAAGGTCCAAGGGTCAAGGGTCAACGTCAAAGGTCAAAGTCAAAGGTCACAAGGTCCAAGTTCAAAGATCCACAAAGGTCCAAGGTCCAAGGTCAAGGTCCAAGGTCCAGGGTCCAATGTCAAGGTCAAGGTCAAAGGTCAAAGGTCAAGGGTCAAAGGTCAAGGATCAAAGGTACAAAGGTCAAAGGTCAAAGGTCAAAGGTCAAAGGTCAAGGTCAAGGGTCAAGGGTCAAAGCACAAAGCTCAAAGGTTAAAGCTTAAAGGTTAAAGGTCAAAGGTCAAAGGTCAAAGGTCAAAGGTCAAAGGTCAAGGTCAAAGGTCAAAGGTAAAAGGTCAAAGGTCAAAGGTCAAGGTCAAGGTCAAGGTCAAGGTCAAGGTCAAAGGTCCAAGGTCAAAGGTCAAAGGTCAAGGTCCCAGGTCAAAGGTCAAGGTCAAGGTCAAGGTCAAAGGTCAAAGGTCAAAGGTCAAAGGTCAAAGGTCAAGGTCAAGGGTCAAAGCACAAAGGTTAAAGCTTAAAGCTTAAAGGTTAAAGGTCAAGGTCAAAGGTCAAGGTCAAGGTCAAGGTCAAGGTCAAAGGTCCCAGGTCCAAGGTCAAAGCACAAAGAACAAAGGTTAAAGCTCAAAGGTTAAAGGTCAAGGTCAATGGTCAAAGGTCAAGGTCAAGGTCAAGGTCAAGGTCAAGGTCAAGGTCAAGGTCAAGGTCAAGGTCAAGGTCAAGGTCAAGGTCAAGGTCAAGGTCAAGGTCAAGGTCAAGGTCAAAGGTCAAAGGTTAATGGTCAAAGGTCAAAGGTCAAGGGTCATAAGGTCAAAGGTCAAAGGTCAAAGGTCAAAGGTCAAGGTCAAGGGTCAAGGTCAAGGTCAAGGTCAAGGTCAAAGGTCAAAGGTCAAGGTCAAAGGTCAAATGTCCAAGGTCCAAGGTCCAAGGTCCAAGGTCCAAGGTCCATGGTCCAAGGTCCAAGGCCAAAGGTCAAAGGTCAAAGGTCAAGGTCAAGGTCAAGAAGGTCCAAGGGTCAAGGGTCAACGTCAATGGTCAAGGTCAAAGGTCAAAGGTCCAAGGTCAAAGATCCCAAGGTCAAAGGTCCAAGGTCCAAGGTCAAAGGTCCAAGGTCCAGGGTCCAATGTCAAGGTCAAGGTCAAAGGTCAAAGGTCAAGGGTCAAAGGTCAAAGGTCAAGGTCAAGGGTCAAGGGTCAAAGCACAAAGCTCAAAGGTTAAAGCTTAAAGGTTAAAGGTCAAAGGTCAAAGGTCAAAGGTCAAGGTCAAAGGTCAAAGGTCAAGGTCAAAGGTCAAAGGTCAAAGGTCCAAGGTCCAGGGTCCAATGTCAAGGTCAAGGTCAAAGGTCAAGGGTCAAGGGTCAAAGGTCAAAGGTCAAAGGTCAAAGGTCAAGGTCAGGGGTCAAGGGTCAAAGCACAAAGCTCAAAGGTTAAAGCTTAAAGGTTAAAGGTCAAAGGTCAAGGGTCAACGTCAAAGGTCAAGGTCAAAGGTCAAAGGTCCAAGGTCAAAGATCCCAAGGTCAAAGGTCCAAGGTCCAAGGTTAAAGGTCCAAGGTCCAGGGTCCAATGTCAAGGTCAAGGTCAAAGGTCAAGGGTCAAAGGTCAAAGGTCAAAGGTCAAAGGTCAAAGGTCAAAGGTCAAAGGTCAAAGGTCAAGGTCAAGGGTCAAGGAGTCAAAAGCACAAAGCTCAAAGGTTAAAGCTGTAGAAGGTTAAAGGTCAAAGGTCAAAGGTCAAAGGTCAAAGGTCAAAGGTCAAAGGTCAAGGTCAAAGGTCAAAGGTCAAAGGTAAAAGGTCAAGGTCAAAGGTCAAGGTCAAGGTCAAGGTCAAGGTCAAGGTCAAAGGTCAAAGGTCAAAGGTCAAAGGTCAAAGGTCAAGGTCAAAGGTCAAAGGTCAAGGTCAAGGTCAAGGTCAAAGGTCAAAGGTCAAAGGTCAAAGGTCAAGGTCAAGGGTCAAAGCACAAAGGTTAAGAAAGCTTAAAGCTTAAAGGTTAAAGGTCAAGGTCAAAGGTCAAGGTCAAGGTCAAGGTCAAGGTCAAAGGTCCCAGGTCCAAGGTCAAAGCACAAAGCACAAAGCTCAAAGGTTAAAGCTCAAAGGTTAAAGGTCAAAGGTCAATGGTCAAAGGTCAAGGTCAAGGTCAAGGTCAAGGTCAAGGTCAAGGTCAAGGTCAAGGTCAAGGTCAAGGTCAAGGTCAAGGTCAAGGTCAAGGTCAAGGTCAAGGTCAAGGTCAAGGTCAAGGTCAAGGTCAAGGTCAAGGTCAAAGGTTAATGGTCAAAGGTCAAAGGTCAAAGGTCAAACGTCAAAGGTCAAGGTCAAAGGTCAAAGGTCAAAGGTCAAATGTCCAAGGTCCAAGATCCAAGGTCCAAGGTCCAAGGTCCATGGTCCAAGGTCCATGGTCCAAGGTCAAAGGCCAAAGGTCAAGGTCAAGGTCAAGGTCAAAGGTCAAGGGTCAAGGTCAAAGGACAAAGGTCAAGGGTCAAAGCACAAAGCACAAAGGTTAAAGCTTAAAGCTTAAAGGTCAAAGGTCAAGGTCAAAGGTCAAGGTCAAGGTCAAGGTCAAAGGTTAATGGTCAAAGGTCAAACGTCAAAGGTCAAGGTCAAATGTCCAAGGTCCAAGGTCTAAGGTCAAAGGTTAAGGTCAAGGTCAAGGTCAAGGTCAAGGTCAGGTCAAAGGTCAAAGGTCAAAGTTCACAGGTCAAGGTCAAGGTTAAGGTCAAAGGTCAAGGTCAAAGGAAAAAGGTCAAAGGAAAAAGGTCAAGGTCAAGGTCAAGGTGAAGGTCAAAGGTCAAAGGTCAAGGTCAAAGGTCAAAGGTCAAAGGTCAAAGGTCAAGGTCAAGGTCAAGGTCAAAGGTCAAAGGTCAAAGGTCAAAGGTCAAAGGTCAAAGGTCAAAGGTCAAGGTCAAGGGTCAAAGCACAAAGCACAAAGCTCAAAGGTTAAAGCTTAAAGGTCAAAGGTCAAAGGTCAAAGGTCAAGGTCAAGGTCAAAGGTCAAAGGACAAAGGACAAAGAACAAAGGACGAAGGTCAAAGGTCAAAGGTCAAAGGTCAAGGTCAAGGTCAAAGGTCAAAGGTCAAAGGTCAAGGTCAAAGGTCAAGGTCAAGGTCAAGGTCAAAGGTCAAAAGGTCCAAGGTCCAGGGTCCAATGTCAAGGTCAAGGTCAAAGGTCAAAGGTCAAGGGTCAAAGGTCAAAGGTCAAAGGTCAAAGGTCAAGGTCAAGGGTCAAAGCACAAAGCTCAAAGCTCAAAGAGTTAAAGCTTAAAGGTTAAAGGTCAAAGGTCAAAGGTCAAGGGTCAACGTCAAGGTCAAGGTCAAAGGTCAAAGGTCCAAGGTCAAAGATCCCAAGGTCAAAGGTCCAAGGTCCAAGGTCAAAGGTCCAAGGTCCAGGGTCCAATGTCAAGGTCAAGGTCAAAGGTCAAAGGTCAAAGGTCAAAGGTCAAAGGTCAAGGTCAAGGGTCAAGGGTCAAAGCACAAAGCTCAAACGTTAAAGCTTAAAGGTTAAAGGTCAAAGGTCAAAGGTCAAGGTCAAAGGTCAAAGGTCAAAGGTCAAGGTCAAGGTCAAGGTCAAGGTCAAGGTCAAGGTCAAGGTCAAGGTCAAGGTCAAGGTCAAGGTCAAGGTCAAGGTCAAGGTCAAGGTCAAGGTCAAGGTCAAAGGTCAAGGTCAAGGTCAAGGTCAAAGGTCAAGGTCAAAGGTCAAGGTCAAGGTCAAAGGTCAAAGGTCAAAGGTCAAGGTCAAGGGTCAAAGCACAAAGGTTAAAGCTTAAAGCTTAAAGGTTAAAGGTCAAGGTCAAAGGTCAAGGTCAAAGGTTAAAGGTTAAAGGTCAAAGGTCAAAGGTCAAAGGTCAAGGGTCAAAGGTCAAAGGTCAAAGGTCAAAGGTCAAAGGTCAAAGGTCAAAGGTCAAAGGTCAAGGTCAAGGGTCAAGGGTCAAAGCACAAAGCTCAAAGGTTAAAGCTTAAAGGTTAAAGGTCAAAGGTCAAAGGTCAAGGTCAAGGTCAAAGGTCAAGGGTCAAGGTCAAAGGACAAAGGTCAAGGGTCAAAGCACAAAGCACAAAGCTCAAAGGTTAAAGCTCAAAGGTTAATGGTCAAAGGTCAAAGGTCAAAGGTCAAAGGTAAAAGGTCAAAGGTCAAAGGTCCCAGGTCCAAGGTCAAAGCACAAAGCACAAAGCTCAAAGGTTAAAGCTCAAAGGTTAAAGGTCAAAGGTCAAAGGACAAAGGTCAAGGGTCAAAGCACAAAGCACAAAGGTTAAAGCTTAAAGCTTAAAGGTCAAAGGTCAAGGTCAAGGTCAAGGTCAAGGTCAAGGTCAAGGTCAAGGTCAAGGTCAAGGTCAAAGGTCAAAGGTCAAGGTCAAAGGTCAAATGTCCAAGGTCCAAGGTCCAAGGTCCAAGGTCCATGGTCCAAGGTCAAAGGCCAAAGGTCAAAGGTCAAGGTCAAGGTCAAAGGTCCAAGGGTCAAGGGTCAACGTCAAAGGTCAAGGTCAAAGGTCAAAGGTCCAAGGTCAAAGATCCCAAGGTCAAAGATCCCAAGGTCAAAGGTCCAAGGTCAAGGTCAAGGTCAAGGTCAAGGTCAAGGTCAAGGTCAAGGTCCAAGGTCCAAGGTCCAAGGTCCAAGGTCCAAGGTCCATGGTCCAAGGTCCATGGTCCAAGGTCCAAGGTCAAAGGCCAAGGTCAAAGGTCAAGGTCAAGGTCAAAGGTCAAGGGTCAAGGTCAAAGGACAAAGGTCAAGGGTCAAAGCACAAAGCACAAAGGTTAAAGCTTAAAGCTTAAAGGTCAAAGGTCAAGGTCAAAGGTCAAGGTCAAGGTCAAGGTCAAGGTCAAGGTCAAGGTCAAAGGTTAATGGTCAAAGGTCAAAGGTCAAACGTCAAAGGTCAAGGCACAAATGTCCAAGGTCCAAGGTCCAAGGTCCAAGGTCCAAGGTCCAAAGGTCAAAGGACAAAGTTCACAGGTCAAGGTCAAGGTTAAGGTCAAAGGTCAAGGTCAAAGGAAAAAGGTCAAAGGAAAAAGGTCAAAGGTCAACGTCAAGGTCAAAGGTCAAGGTCAAGGTCAAGGTCAAGGTGAAGGTCAAAGGTCAAAGGTCAAGGGTCAAAGGTCAAAGGTCAAAGGTCAAAGGTCAAGGTCAAGAGTCAAAGCACAAAGCACAAAGCTCAAAGTTTAAAGCTTAAAGGTTAAAGGTCAAGGGTCAAGGGTCAAAGCACAAAGCTCAAAGGTTAAAAGCTTAAAGGTTAAAGGTCAAAGGTCAAAGGTCAAAGGTCAAGGTCAAAGGTCAAAGGTCAAGGTCAAGGTCAAGGTCAAGGTCAAGGTCAAGGTCAAAGGTCAAAGGTCAAAGGTCAAAGGTCAAAGGTCAAAGGTCAAAGGTCAAAGGTCAAAGGTCAAGGTCAAGGTCAAGGTCAAGGTCAAGGTCAAGGGTGAAAGGACAAAGGACAAGGAACAAAGGACAAAGGTCAAAGGTCAAAGGTCAAAGGTCAAGGTCAAGGTCAAGGTCAAGGTCAAGGTCAAAGGTCCAAGGTCCAAGGTCAAGGGTCAAAGGTCCAAGGTCCAAGGTCAAGGTCAAGGCCAAAGGTCAAAGGTCCAAGGTCAAAGGTCAAAGGTCAAAGGTCAAGGGTCAAAGCACAAAGCACAAAGGTTAAAGCTTAAAGCTTAAAGGTCAAAGGTCAAGGTCAAGGTCAAGGTCAAGGTCAAAGGTTAATGGTCAAAGGTCAAGGTCAAAGGTCAAACGTCAAGGTCAAGGTCAAGGTCAAAGGTCAAGGTCAAGGTCAAATGTCCAAGGTCCAAGGTCCAAGGTCCAAGGTCCAAAGTCCATGGTCCAAGGTCCAAGGTCAAAGGCCAAAGGTCAAAGGTCAAAGGTCAAGGTCAAAGGTCCAAGGGTCAAGGGTGAAGGTCAAGGTCAATGTCAGAGGTCAAGGTCAAATGTCCAAGGTCCAAGGGTCAAGGGTCAACGTCAAAGGTCCATGGTCCAAGGTCCATGGTCCAAGGTCCAAGGTCAAAGGTCAAAGGCCAAAGGTCAAAGGTCAAGGTCAAGGTCAAAGGTCAAGGGTCAAGGTCAAAGGACAAAGGTCAAAGGTCAAGGTCAAGGGTCAAGGGTCAAAGCACAAAGCACAAAGCTCAAAGGTTAAAGCTCAAAGGTTAATGGTCAAAGGTCAAAGGTCAAAGGTAAAAAAAGGTCAAAGGTCCCAGGTCCAAGGTCAAAGCACAAAGCACAAAGCTCAAAGGTTAAAGCTCAAAGGTTAAAGGTCCAAGGTCAAAGGTCAAAGGTCAAAGGTCAAGGGTCAAAGCACAAAGCACAAAGGTTAAAGCTTAAAGCTTAAAGGTCAAAGGTCAAGGTCAAGGTCAAGGTCAAGGTCAAGGTCAAGGTCAAAGGTCAAAGGTCAAGGTCAAAGGTCAAATGTCCAAGGTCCAAGGTCCAAGGTCCAAGGTCCATGGTCCAAGGTCCAAGGTCAAAGGCCAAAGGTCAAAGGTCAAGGTCAAGGTCAAAGGTCCAAGGGTCAAGGGTCAACGTCAAAGGTCAAGGTCAAAGGTCAAAGGTCCAAGGTCAAAGATCCCAAGGTCAAAGATCCCAAGGTCAAAGGTCCAAGGTCCAAGGTCAAGGTCCAAGGTCCAGGGTCCAATGTCAAGGTCAAAGGTCAAAGGTCACAGGTCAAGGTCAAAGGTCAAGGTCAAGGTCAAGGTCAAAGGTCAAAGGTCAAGGTCAAAGGTCAAAGGTAAAAAGGTCAAAGGTCCCAGGTCCAAGGTCAAAGCACAAAGCACAAAGCTCAAAGGTTAAAGCTCAAAGGTTAAAGGTCAAAGGTCAAAGGTCCAAGGGTCACAAGCACAAAGCACAAAGGTTAAAGTTTAAAGCTTAAAGGTCAAAGGTCAAGGTCAAGGTCAAGGTCAAGGTCAAGGTCAAGGTCAAGGTCAAGGTCAAGGTCAAGGTCAAGGTCAAGGTCAAGGTCAAGGTCAAGGTCAAGGTCAAGGTCAAGGTCAAGGTCAAGGTCTAGGTCAAGGTCAAAGGTTAATGGTCAATGGTCAAGGTCAAGGGTCAAGGGTCAAAGCACAAAGCTCAAAGGTTGAAGCTTAAAGGTTAAAGGTCAAAGGTCAAAGGTCAAGGTCAAAGGTCAAAGTCAAGGTCAAGGTCAAGGTCAAGGTCAAGGTCAAGGTCAGAGGTCAAAGGTCAAAGGTCAAGGTCCAAGGTCCAGGGTCCAATGTCAAGGTCAAGGTCACAAGGTCAAAGGTCAAGGGTCAAAGGTCAAAGGTCAAAGGTCAAGGTCAAGGTCAAGGGTCAAGGGTCAAAGCACAAAGCTCAAAGCTCAAAGGTTAAAGCTTAAAGGTTAAAGGTCAAAGGTCAAGGGTCAAACGTCAAAGGTCAAGGTCAAGGTCAAAGGTCCAAGGTCAAAGATCCCAAGGTCAAAGGTCCAAGGTCCAAGGTCCAGGGTCCAATGTCAAGGTCAAGGTCAAAGGTCAAAGGTCAAAGGTCAAAGGTTAAAGCTCAAAGGTTAAAGGTCAAAGGTCAAAGGACAAAGGTCAAGGGTCAAAGCACAAAGCACAAGGTTAAAGCTTAAAGCTTAAAGGTCAAAGGTCAAGGTCAAGGTCAAGGTCAAGGTCAAGGTCAAGGTCAAGGTCAAGGTCAAGGTCAAGGTCAAAGGTCAAAGGTCAAGGTCAAAGGTCAAATGTCCAAGGTCCAAGGTCCAAGGTCCAAGGTCCATGGTCCAAGGTCAAAGGCCAAAGGTCAAGGTCAAGGTCAAGGTCAAAGGTCCAAGGGTCAAGGGTCAACGTCAAAGGTCAAGGTCAAAGGTCAAAGGTCCAAGGTCAAAGATCCCAAGGTCAAAGATCCCAAGGTCAAAGGTCCAAGGTCAAGGTCAAGGTCAAGGTCAAGGTCAAGGTCAAGGTCAAGGTCAAGGTCAAAGGTTAATGGTCAAAGGTCAAAGGTCAAACGTCAAAGGTCAAGGTCAAAGGTCAAAGGTCAAATGTCCAAGGTCAAATGTCCAAGGTCCAAGGTCCAAGGTCCAAGGTCCATGGTCCAAGGTCCATGGTCCAAGGTCCAAGGTCAAAGGCCAAAGGTCAAAGGTCAAGGTCAAGGTCAAAGGTCAAGGGTCAAGGTCAAAGGACAAAGGTCAAGGGTCAAAGCACAAAGCACAAGGTTAAAGCTTAAAGCTTAAAGGTCAAAAGGTCAAGGTCAAAGGTCAAGGTCAAGGTCAAGGTCAAGGTCAAGGTCAAGGTCAAGGTCAAGGTCAAAGGTTAATGGTCCAAAGGTCAAAGGTCAAACGTCAAAGGTCAAGGTCAAATGTCCAAGGTCCAAGGTCCAAGGTCCAAGGTCCAAGGTCCAAGGTCAAAGGTCAAAGGACAAAGTTCACAGGTCAAGGTCAAGGTTAAGGTCAAAGGTCAAGGTCAAGGAAAAAGGTCAAAGGAAAAAGGTCAAAGGTCAACGTCAAGGTCAAAGGTCAAGGTCAAGGTCAAGGTCAAGGTGAAGGTCAAAGGTCAAAGGTCAAGGGTCAAAGGTCAAAGGTCAAAGGTCAAAGGTCAAGGTCAAGAGTCAAAGCACAAAGCACAAAGCTCAAAGTTTAAAGCTTAAAGGTTAAAGGTCAAGGGTCAAGGGTCATAAGCACAAAGCTCAAGGTTAAAGCTTAAAGGTTAAAGGTCAAAGGTCAAAGGTCAAAGGTCAAGGTCAAAGGTCAAGGTCAAAGGTCAAGGTCAAGGTCAAGGTCAAGGTCAAGGTCAAAGGTCAAAGGTCAAAGGTCAAAGGTCAGAGGTCAAAGGTCAAAGGTCAAGGTCAAGGTCAAGGTCAAGGTCAAGGTCAAGGTGAAAGGACAAAGGACAAAGGACAAAGGTCAAAGGTCAAAGGTCAAAGGTCAAGGTCAAGGTCAAGGTCAAGGTCAAGGTCAAAGGTCCAAGGTCCAAGGTCAAGGTCAAAGGTCCAAGGTCCAAGGTCAAGGTCAAAGGCCAAAGGTCAAAGGTCCAAGGTCAAAGGTCAAAGGTCAAAGGTCAAGGGTCAAAGCACAAAGCACAAAGGTTAAAGCTTAAGCTTAAAGGTCAAGGTCAAGGTCAAGGTCAAGGTCAAGGTCAAGGTTAATGGTCAAAGGTCAAGGTCAAAGGTCAAACGTCAAGGTCAAGGTCAAGGTCAAAGGTCAAGGTCAAAGGTCAAATGTCCAAGGTCCAAGGTCCAAGGTCCAAAGTCCATGGTCCAAGGTCCAAGGTCAAAGGCCAAAGGTCAAAGGTCAAAGGTCAAGGTCAAAGGTCAAGGGTCAAGGGTGAAGGTCAAAGGTCAATGTCAAAGGTCAAGGTCAAATGTCCAAGGTCCAAGGGTCAAGGGTCAACGTCAAAGGTCCATGGTCCAAGGTCCATGGTCCAAGGTCCAAGGTCAAAGGTCAAAGGCCAAAGGTCAAAGGTCAAGGTCAAGGTCAAAGGTCAAGGGTCAAGGTCAAAGGACAAAGGTCCAAGGTCAAGGTCAAGGGTCAAGGGTCAAAGCACAAAGCACAAAGCTCAAAGGTTAAAGCTCAAAGGTTAATGGTCAAAGGTCAAAGGTCAAAGGTAAAAAGGTCAAAGGTCCCAGGTCCAAGGTCAAAGCACAAAGCACAAAGCTCAAAGGTTAAAGCTCAAAGGTTAAAGGTCCAAGGTCAAAGGTCAAAGGTCAAAGGTCAAGGGTCAAAGCACAAAGCACAAGGTTAAAGCTTAAAGCTTAAAGGTCAAAGGTCAAGGTCAAGGTCAAGGTCAAGGTCAAGGTCAAGGTCAAAGGTCAAAGGTCAAGGTCAAAGGTCAAATGTCCAAGGTCCAAGGTCCAAGGTCCAAGGTCCATGGTCCAAGGTCCAAGGTCAAAGCCCAAGGTCAAAGGTCAAGGTCAAGGTCAAAGGTCCAAGGGTCAAGGGTCAACGTCAAAGGTCAAGGTCAAAGGTCAAAGGTCCAAGGTCAAAGATCCCAAGGTCAAAGATCCCAAGGTCAAAGGTCCAAGGTCCAAGGTCAAGGTCCAAGGTCCAGGGTCCAATGTCAAGGTCAAAGGTCAAAGGTCACAGGTCAAGGTCAAAGGTCAAGGTCAAGGTCAAGGTCAAAGGTCAAAGGTCAAGGTCAAAGGTCAAAGGTAAAAAGGTCAAAGGTCCCAGGTCCAAGGTCAAAGCACAAAGCACAAAGCTCAAAGGTTAAAGCTCAAAGGTTAAAGGTCAAAGGTCAAAGGTCAAGGGTCAAAGCACAAAGCACAAGGTTAAAGTTTAAAGCTTAAAGGTCAAGGTCAAGGTCAAGGTCAAGGTCAAGGTCAAGGTCAAGGTCAAGGTCAAGGTCAAGGTCAAGGTCAAGGTCAAGGTCAAGGTCAAGGTCAAGGTCAAGGTCAAGGTCAAGTTCAAGGTCTAGGTCAAGGTCAAAGGTTAATGGTCAAAGGTCAAACGTCAAAGGTCAAAGGTCAAAGGTCAAATGTCCAAGGTCCAAGGTCCAAGGTCCAAGGTCCATGGTCCAAGGTCCATGGTCCAAGGTCCAAGGTCAAAGGCCAAGGTCAAGGTCAAGGTCAAGGTCAAGGTCAAGGGTCAAGGTCAAAGGACAAAGGTCAAGGGTCAAAGCACAAAGCACAAAGGTTAAAGCTTAAAGCTTAAAGGTCAAGGTCAAAGGTCAAGGTCAAGGTCAAGGTCAAGGTCAAGGTCAAGGTCAAAGGTTAATGGTCAAAGGTCAAAGGTCAAACGTCAAAGGTCAAGGTCAAATGTCCAAGATCCAAGGTCCAAGGTCCAAGGTCAAAGGACAAAGTTCACAGGTCAAGGTCAAGGTTAAGGTCAAAGGTCAAGGTCAAAGAAAAAGGTCAAAGGTCAACGTCAAGGTCAAAGGTCAAGGTCAAGGTCAAGGTCAAGGTGAAGGTCAAAGGTCAAAGGTCAAAGGTCAAAGGTCAAGGTCAAGAGTCAAAGCACAAAGCACAAAGCTCAAAGGTTAAAGCTTAAAGGTTAAAGGTCAAAGGTCAAAGGTCAAAGGTCAAGGTCAAGGTCAAGGTCAAGGTCAAAGGTCAAAGGACAAAGGACAAAGGACAAAGAACAAAGGACGAAGGTCAAAGGTCAAAGGTCAAAGGTCAAGGTCAAGGTCAAGGTCAAGGTCAAGGTCAAGGTCAAAGGTCAAAGGTCAAGGTCAAAGGTCGAAGGTCAAGGTCAAGGTCAAGGTCAAGGTCAAGGTCAAGGTCAAGGTCAAGGTCAAGGTCAAGGTCAAGTTCAAGGTCAAGGTCAAAGGTTAATGGTCAAAGGTCAAAGGTCAAACGTCAAAGGTTAATGGTCAAAGGTCAAACGTCGAAGGTCAAGGTCAAAGGTCAAAGGTCAAAGGTCAAATGTCCAAGGTCCAAGGTCCAAGGTCCAAGGTCCATGGTCCAAGGTCCATGGTCCAAGGTCCAAGGTCAAAGGCCAAAGGTCAAAGGTCAAGGTCAAGGTCAAGGTCAAAGGTCAAAGGTCAAAGGTCAAGGTCAAGGTCAAGGGTCAAAGCACAAAGCACAAAGATCAAAGGCTAAAGCTTAAAGGTTAAGGGTCAAAGGTCAAAGGTCAAGGTCAAGGTCAAGGTCAAAGGTCAAAGGACAAAGAACAAAGGACGAAGGTCAAGGTCAAAGGTCAAAGGTCAAGGTCAAGGTCAAGGTCAAGGTCAAGGTCAAGGTCAAGGTCAAGGTCAAGGTCAAGGTCAAGGTCAAGGTCAAGGTCAAGGTCAAGGTCAAGGTCAAGGTCAAGGTCAAGGTCAAGGTCAAGGTCAAGGTCAAGGTCAAGGTCAAGGTCAAGGTCAAGGTCAAGGTCAAAGGTCAAAGGTCAAGGTCAAAGGTCAAGGTCAAGGTCAAAGGTCAAAGGTCAAAGGTCAAGGGTCAAAGCACAAAGGTTACAGCTTAAAGCTTAAAGGTTAAGGTCAAGGTCAAGGTCAAAGGTCAAGGTCAAGGTCAAGGGTCAAGGGTCAAAGCACAAAGCTCAAAGGTTAAAGCTTAAAGGTTAAAGGTCAAGGTCAAAGGTCAAGGTCAAGGTCAAGGTCAAGGTCAAGGTCAAGGTCAAGGTCAAGGTCAAGGTCAAGGTCAAAGGTCAAAGGTCAAAGGTCCAAGGTCCAGGGTCCAATGTCAAGGTCAAGGTCAAAGGTCAAAGGTCAAGGGTCAAAGGTCAAAGGTCAAAGGTCAAGGTCAAGGTCAAGGGTCAAGGGTCAAAGCACAAAGCTCAAAGCTCAAAGGTTAAAGCTTAAAGGTTAAGGTCAAAGGTCAAGGGTCAACGTCAAAGGTCAAGGTCAAAGGTCAAAGGTCCAAGGTCAAAGATCCCAAGGTCAAAGGTCCAAGGTCCAAGGTCCAGGGTCCAATGTCAAGGTCAAGGTCAAAGGTCAAAGGTCAAAGGTCAAAGGTCAAAGGTCAAAGGTCAAAGGTCAAGGTCAAGGGTCAAGGGTCAAAGCACAAAGCTCAAAGGTTAAAGCTTAAAGGTTAAAGGTTAAAGGTCAAAGGTCAAAGGTCAAAGGTCAAGGTCAAGGTCAAAGGTCAAGGTCAAGGTCAAGGTCAAGGTCAAGGTCAAGGTCAAGGTCAAGGTCAAGGTCAAGGTCAAGGTCAAGGTCAAGGTCAAAGGTCAAAGGTCAAGGTCAAGGTCAAAGGTCAAAGGTCAAGGTCAAGGTCAAGGTCAAGGTCAAGGTCAAAGGTCAAAGGTCAAGGTCAAGGGTCAAAGCACAAAGGTTAAAGCTTAAAGCTTAAAGGTTAAGGTCAAGGTCAAAGGTCAAGGTCAAAGGTTAATGGTCAAAGGTCAAAGGTCAAAGGTCAAACGTCAAAGGTCAAGGTCAAAGGTCAAAGGTCAAATGTCCAAGGTCCAAGGTCCAAGGTCCGAGGTCCAAGGTCCATGGTCCAAGGTCCAAGGTCAAAGGTCAAAGGCCAAAGGTCAAGGGTCAAGGGTCAAAGCACAAAGCACAAAGCTCAAAGGTTAAAGCTCAAAGGTTAATGGTCAAAGGTCAAAGGTCAAAGGTCCAAAGGTAAAAAGGTCAAAGGTCCCAGGTCCAAGGTCAAAGCACAAAGCACAAAGCTCAGCGGTTAAAGCTCAAGGTTAAAGGTCAAAGGTCAAAGGTCAAAGGTCAAGGTCAAGGGTCAAAGCACAAAGCACAAAGGTTAAAGCTTAAAGCTTAAAGGTCAAAGGTCAAGGTCAAGGTCAAGGTCAAGGTCAAGGTCAAGGTCAAGGTCAAGGTCAAGGTCAAGGTCAAGTTCAAGGTCAAGGTCAAAGGTTAATGGTCAAAGGTCAAACGTCAAAGGTTAATGGTCAAAGGTCAAACGTCAAGGTCAAGGTCAAAGGTCAAAGGTCAAAGGTCAAATGTCCAAGGTCCAAGGTCCAAGGTCCAAGGTCCATGGTCCAAGGTCCATGGTCCAAGGTCCAAGGTCAAAGGCCAAAGGTCAAAGGTCAAGGTCAAGGTCAAGGTCAAAGGTCAAGGGTCAAGGTCAAAGGACAAAGGTCAAGGGTCAAAGCACAAAGCACAAAGGTTAAAGCTTAAAGCTTAAAGGTCAAGGTCAAGGTCAAAGGTCAAGGTCAAGGTCAAGGTCAAGGTCAAAGGTTAATGGTCAAAGGTCAAAGGTCAAAGGTCAAGGTCAAGGTCAAATGTCCAAGGTCCAAGGTCCAAGGTCAAAGGTCAAAGGACAAAGTTCACAGGTCAAGGTCAAGGTTAAGGTCAAAGGTCAAGGTCAAAGGAAAAGGTCAAAGGAAAAAGGTCAAAGGTCAACGTCAAGGTCAAAGGTCAAGGTCAAGGTCAAGGTCAAGGTGAAGGTCAAGGTCAAAGGTCAAAGGTCAAAGGTCAAGGGTCAAAGGTCAAAGGTCAAAGGTCAAGGTCAAGAGTCAAAGCACAAAGCACAAAGCTCAAAGGTTAAAGCTTAAAGGTTAAAGGTCAAGGGTCAAGGGTCAAAGCACAAAGCTCAAGGTTAAAGCTTAAAGGTTAAAGGTCAAAGGTCAAAGGTCAAAGGTCAAGGTCAAAGGTCAAAGGTCAAGGTCAAGGTCAAAGGTCAAGGTCAAGGTCAAAGGTCAAAGGTCAAGGTCAAAGGTCAAGGTCAAGGTCAAGGTCAAGGTCAAAGGTCAAAGGACAAAGGACAAAGAACAAAGGACAAAGGTCAAAGGTCAAAGGTCAAAGGTCAAGGTCAAGGTCAAGGTCAAGGTCAAGGTCAAAGGTCCAAGGTCCAAGGTCAAGGGTCAAAGGTCCAAGGTCCAAGGTCAAGGTCAAAGGCCAAAGGTCAAAGGTCCAAGGTCAAGGTCAAAGGTCAAATGTCCAAGGTCCAAGGTCCAAGGTCCAAGGTCCAAGGTCCATGGTCCAAGGTCCAAGGTCAAGGGTCAAAGGTCCAATGTCCAAGGTCAAGGTCAAAGGTCAAGGGTCAAAGCACAAAGCACAAAGGTTAAAGCTTAAAGCTTAAAGGTCAAAGGTCAAGGTCAAGGTCAAGGTCAAGGTCAAAGGTTAATGGTCAAAGGTCAAGGTCAAAGGTCAAACGTCAAAGGTCAAGGTCAAGGTCAAGGTCAAGGTCAAAGGTCAAATGTCCAAGGTCCAAGGTCCAAGGTCCAAGGTCCAAGGTCCATGGTCCAAGGTCCAAGGTCAAAGGCCAAAGGTCCAAGGTCAAGGTCAAGGTCAAGGTCAAAGGTCAAGGGTCAAGGGTGAAGGTCAAAGGTCAAGGTCAAAGGTCAAGGTCAAATGTCCAAGGTCCAAGGGTCAAGGGTCAACGTCAAAGGTCCATGGTCCAAGGTCCAAGGTCAAAGGCCAAAGGTCAAAGGTCAAGGTCAAGGTCAAAGGTCAAGGGTCAAGGTCAAAGGACAAAGGTCAAGGGTCAAAGCACAAAGCACAAAGCTCAAAGGTTAAAGCTCAAAGGTTAATGGTCAAAGGTCAAAGGTCAAAGGTAAAAAGGTCAAAGGTCCCAGGTCCAAGGTCAAAGCACAAAGCACAAAGCTCAAAGGTTAAAGCTCAAAGGTTAAAGGTCCAAGGTCAAAGGTCAAAGGTCAAAGGTCAAGGGTCAAAGCACAAAGCACAAAGGTTAAAGCTTAAAGCTTAAAGGTCAAAGGTCAAGGTCAAAGGTCCAAGGTCCAAGGTCCAAGGTCCAAGTCCAAGGTCCAAGGTCCAAGGTCAAAGGCCAAGGTCAAGGTCAAGGTCAAAGGTCCAAGGGTCAAGGGTCAACGTCAAAGGTCAAGGTCAAAGGTCAAAGGTCCAAGGTCCAAGGTCCAAGGTCCAAGGTCCAAGGTCCATGGTCCAAGGTCCATGGTCCAAGGTCAAAGGCCAAAGGTCAAAGGTCAAGGTCAAGGTCAAAGGTCAAGGGTCAAGGTCAAAGGACAAAGGTCAAGGGTCAAAGCACAAAGCACAAAGGTTAAAGCTTAAAGCTTAAAGGTCAAAGGTCAAGGTCAAAGGTCAAGGTCAAGGTCAAGGTCAAGGTCAAGGTCAAGGTCAAAGGTTAATGGTCAAAGGTCAAAGGTCAAACGTCAAAGGTCAAGGTCAAATGTCCAAGGTCCAAGGTCCAAGGTCCAAGGTCCAAGGTCAAAGGTCAAAGGACAAAGTTCACAGGTCAAGGTCAAGGTTAAGGTCAAAGGTCAAGGTCAAAGGAAAAAGGTCAAAGGAAAAAGGTCAAAGGTCAACGTCAAGGTCAAAGGTCAAGGTCAAGGTCAAGGTCAAGGTGAAGGTCAAAGGTCAAGGGTCAAAGGTCAAAGGTCAAAGGTCAAGGTCAAGAGTCAAAGCACAAAGCACAAAGCTCAAAGTTTAAAGCTTAAAGGTTAAAGGTCAAGGGTCAAGGGTCAAAGCACAAAGCTCAAAGGTTAAAGCTTAAAGGTTAAAGGTCAAAGGTCAAAGGTCAAAGGTCAAGGTCAAAGGTCAAGGTCAAGGTCAAAGGTCAAGGTCAAGGTCAAGGTCAAGGTCAAGGTCAAGGTCAAAGGTCAAAGGTCAAAGGTCAAAGGTCAAGGTCAAAGGTCAAGGTCAAGGTCAAAGGTCAAAGGACAAAGGACAAAGAACAAAGGACAAAGGTCAAAGGTCAAAGGTCAAAGGTCAAGGTCAAGGTCAAGGTCAAGGTCAAGGTCAAAGGTCCAAGGTCCAAGGTCAAGGGTCAAAGGTCCAAGGTCCAAGGTCCAAGGTCAAGGTCAAAGGCCAAAGGTCAAAGGTCAAAGGTCCAAGGTCAAAGGTCAAAGGTCAAAGGTCAAGGGTCAAAGCACAAAGCACAAAGGTTAAAGCTTAAAGCTTAAAGGTCAAAGGTCAAGGTCAAGGTCAAGGTCAAGGTCAAAGGTTAATGGTCAAAGGTCAAGGTCAAGGGTCAAAGCACAAAGGTTAAAGCTTAAAGCTTAAAGGTTAAAGGTCAAGGTCAAAGGTCAAAGGTCAAAGGTCAAAGGTCAAAGGTCAAGGTCAAGGGTCAAGGGTCAAAGCACAAAGCTCAAGGTTAAAGCTTAAAGGTTAAAGGTCAAAGGTCAAAGGTCAAGGTCAAGGTCAAAGGTCAAGGGTCAAGGTCAAAGGACAAAGGTCAAGGGTCAAAGCACAAAGCACAAAGGTTAAAGCTTAAAGCTTAAAGGTCAAAGGTCAAGGTCAAAGGTCAAGGTCAAGGTCAAGGTCAAGGTCAAAGGTTAATGGTCAAAGGTCAAAGGTCAAACGTCAAAGGTCAAGGTCAAATGTCCAAGGTCCAAGGTCCAAGGTCAAAGGTCAAAGGTCAAAGGACAAAGTTCACAGGTCAAGGTCAAGGTTAAGGTCAAAGGTCAAGGTCAAAGGAAAAAGGTCAAAGGAAAAAGGTCAAAGGTCAAGGTCAAGGTCAAGGTCAAGGTGAAGGTCAAAGGTCAAAGGTCAAGGGTCAAAGGTCAAAGGTCAAAGGTCAAGGTCAAGAGTCAAAGCACAAAGCACAAAGCTCAAAGGTTAAAGCTTAAAGGTTAAAGGTCAAGGGTCAAGGGTCAAAGCACAAAGCTCAAAGGTTAAAGCTTAAAGGTTAAAGGTCAAAGGTCAAGGTCAAAGGTCAAGGTCAAAGGTCAAAGGTCAAAGGTCAAGGTCAAAGGTCAAGGTCAAGGTCAAAGGTCAAAGGTCAAAGGTCAAGGTCAAAGGTCAAGGTCAAAGGTCAAGGTCAAGGTCAAAGGTCAAAGGACAAAGGACAAAGAACAAAGGACAAAGGTCAAAGGTCAAAGGTCAATGTCAAGGTCAAGGTCAAGGTCAAGGTCAAGGTCAAGGTCAAGGTCAAGGTCAAGGTCAAAGGTCCAAGGTCCAAGGTCAAGGGTCAAAGGTCCAAGGTCCAAGGTCCAAGGTCAAGGTCAAAGGCCAAAGGCCAAAGGTCCAAGGTCAAAGGTCAAAGGTCAAGGGTCAAAGCACAAAGCACAAAGGTTAAAGCTTAAAGCTTAAAGGTCAAAGGTCAAGGTCAAGGTCAAGGTCAAGGTCAAGGTCAAAGGTTAATGGTCAAAGGTCAAGGTCAAAGGTCAAACGTCAAAGGTCAAGGTCAAAGGTCAAGGTCAAGGTCAAGGTCAAAGGTCAAAGGACAAAGGACAAAGAACAAAGGACAAAGGTCAAGGTCAAAGGTCAAAGGTCAAGGTCAAGGTCAAGGTCAAGGTCAAGGTCAAGGTCAAGGTCAAAGGTCCAAGGTCCAAGGTCAAGGGTCAAAGGTCCAAGGTCCAAGGTCAAGGTCAAGGTCAAGGTCAAAGGTCAAAGGTCAAAGGTCAAGGTCAAGGGTCAAAGCACAAAGGTTAAAGCTTAAAGCTTAAAGGTTAAAGGTCAAGGTCAAAGGTTAATGGTCAAAGGTCAAAGGTCAAACGTCAAAGGTCAAGGTCAAAGGTCAAAGGTCAAAGGTCAAATGTCCAAGATCCAAGGTCCAAGGTCCATGGTCCAAGGTCCAAGGTCAAGGTCAAGGTCAAAGGTCAAGGTCAAGGTCAAGGTCAAGGTCAAAGGTCAAAGGACAAAGGACAAAGAACAAAGGACAAAGGTCAAAGGTCAAAGGTCAAAGGTCAAGGTCAAGGTCAAGGTCAAGGTCAAGGTCAAGGTCAAAGGTCCAAGGTCCAAGGTCAAGGGTCAAAGGTCCAAGGTCCAAGGTCAAGGTCAAAGGCCAAAGGTCAAAGGTCCAAGGTCAAGGTCAAAGGTCAAATGTCCAAGGTCCAAGGTCCAAGGTCCAAGGTCCAAGGTCCATGGTCCAAGGTCCAAGGTCAAGGGTCAAAGGTCCAAGGTCCAAGGTCAAGGTCAAAGGTCAAGGGTCAAAGCACAAAGCACAAAGGTTAAAGCTTAAAGCTTAAAGGTCAAAGGTCAAGGTCAAGGTCAAGGTCAAGGTCAAAGGTTAATGGTCAAAGGTCAAGGTCAAAGGTCAAACGTCAAAGGTCAAGGTCAAAGGTCAAGGTCAAGGTCAAAGGTCAAATGTCCAAGGTCCAAGGTCCAAGGTCCAAGGTCCAAGGTCCATGGTCCAAGGTCCAAGGTCAAAGGCCAAAGGTCAAAGGTCAAAGGTCAAGGTCAAGGTCAAAGGTCAAGGGTCAAGGGTGAAGGTCAAAGGTCAAGGTCAAAGGTCAAGGTCAAATGTCCAAGGTCCAAGGGTCAAGGGTCAACGTCAAAGGTCCATGGTCCAAGGTCCAAGGTCAAAGGCCAAAGGTCAAGGTCAAGGTCAAGGTCAAGGTCAAGGGTCAAGGTCAAAGGACAAAGGTCAAGGGTCAAAGCACAAAGCACAAAGCTCAAAGGTTAAAGCTCAAAGGTTAATGGTCAAAGGTCAAAGGTCAAAGGTAAAAAGGTCAAAGGTCCCAGGTCCAAGGTCAAAGCACAAAGCACAAAGCTCAAAGGTTAAAGCTCAAAGGTTAAAGGTCCAAGGTCAAAGGTCAAAGGTCAAAGGTCAAGGGTCAAAGCACAAAGCACAAAGGTTAAAGCTTAAAGCTTAAAGGTCAAAGGTCAAGGTCAAAGGTCCAAGGTCCAAGGTCCAAGTCCATGGTCCAAGGTCCAAGGTCAAAGGCCAAAGGTCAAAGGTCAAGGTCAAAGGTCCAAGGGTCAAGGGTCAACGTCAAGGTCAAGGTCAAAGGTCCAAGGTCCAAGGTCCAAGGTCCAAGGTCCAAGGTCCATGGTCCAAGGTCCATGGTCCAAGGTCAAAGGCCAAAGGTCAAGGTCAAGGTCAAGGTCAAAGGTCAAGGGTCAAGGTCAAAGGACAAAGGTCAAGGGTCAAAGCACAAAGCACAAAGGTTAAAGCTTAAAGCTTAAAGGTCAAAGGTCAAGGTCAAAGGTCAAGGTCAAGGTCAAGGTCAAGGTCAAGGTCAAGGTCAAGGTCAAAGGTTAATGGTCAAAGGTCAAAGGTCAAACGTCAAAGGTCAAGGTCAAATGTCCAAGGTCCAAGGTCCAAGGTCCAAGGTCAAAGGTCAAAGGACAAAGTTCACAGGTCAAGGTCAAGGTTAAGGTCAAAGGTCAAGGTCAAAGGAAAAAGGTCAAAGGAAAAAGGTCAAAGGTCAACGTCAAGGTCAAAGGTCAAGGTCAAGGTCAAGGTCAAGGTCAAGGTGAAGGTCAAAGGTCAAGGGTCAAAGGTCAAAGGTCAAGGTCAAGAGTCAAAGCACAAAGCACAAAGCTCAAAGTTTAAAGCTTAAAGGTTAAAGGTCAAGGGTCAAGGGTCAAAGCACAAAGCTCAAAGGTTAAAGCTTAAAGGTTAAAGGTCAAAGGTCAAAGGTCAAAGGTCAAGGTCAAAGGTCAAAGGTCAAGGTCAAAGGTCAAGGTCAAGGTCAAGGTCAAGGTCAAGGTCAAGGTCAAAGGTCAAAGGTCAAAGGTCAAAGGTCAAGGTCAAAGGTCAAGGTCAAGGTCAAGGTCAAAGGTCAAAGGACAAAGGACAAAGAACAAAGGTCAAAGGTCAAAGGTCAAAGGTCAAGGTCAAGGTCAAGGTCAAGGTCAAAGGTCCAAGGTCCAAGGTCAAGGGTCAAGGTCCAAGGTCCAAGGTCCAAGGTCAAGGTCAAAGGCCAAAGGTCAAAGGTCAAAGGTCCAAGGTCAAAGGTCAAAGGTCAAAGGTCAAGGGTCAAAGCACAAAGCACAAAGGTTAAAGCTTAAAGCTTAAAGGTCAAAGGTCAAGGTCAAGGTCAAGGTCAAGGTCAAAGGTTAATGGTCAAGGTCAAGGTCAAGGGTCAAAGCACAAAGGTTAAAGCTTAAAGCTTAAAGGTTAAAGGTCAAGGTCAAAGGTCAAAGGTCAAAGGTCAAAGGTCAAAGGTCAAGGTCAAGGGTCAAGGGTCAAAGCACAAAGCTCAAAGGTTAAAGCTTAAAGGTTAAAGGTCAAAGGTCAAAGGTCAAGGTCAAAGGTCAAAGGTCAAGGGTCAAGGTCAAAGGACAAAGGTCAAGGGTCAAAGCACAAAGCACAAAGGTTAAAGCTTAAAGCTTAAAGGTCAAAGGTCAAGGTCAAAGGTCAAGGTCAAGGTCAAGGTCAAGGTCAAAGGTTAATGGTCAAAGGTCAAAGGTCAAAACGTCAAAGGTCAAGGTCAAATGTCCAAGGTCCAAGGTCCAAGGTCAAAGGTCAAAGGTCAAAGGACAAAGTTCACAGGTCAAGGTCAAGGTTAAGGTCAAAGGTCAAGGTCAAAGGAAAAAGGTCAAAGGAAAAAGGTCAAAGGTCAAGGTCAAGGTCAAGGTCAAGGTGAAGGTCAAAGGTCAAAGGTCAAGGGTCAAAGGTCAAAGGTCAAAGGTCAAGGTCAAGAGTCAAAGCACAAAGCACAAAGCTCAAAGGTTAAAGCTTAAAGGTTAAAGGTCAAGGGTCAAGGGTCAAAGCACAAAGCTCAAAGGTTAAAGCTTAAAGGTTAAAGGTCAAAGGTCAAAGGTCAAAGGTCAAGGTCAAAGGTCAAAGGTCAAAGGTCAAGGTCAAAGGTCAAGGTCAAGGTCAAAGGTCAAAGGTCAAGGTCAAGGTCAAGGTCAAGGTCAAGGTCAAGGTCAAGGTCAAAGGTCAAAGGACAAAGGACAAAGAACAAAGGACAAAGGTCAAAGGTCAAAGGTCAATGTCAAGGTCAAGGTCAAGGTCAAGGTCAAGGTCAAGGTCAAAGGTCCAAGGTCCAAGGTCAAGGGTCAAAGGTCCAAGGTCCAAGGTCCAAGGTCAAGGTCAAAGGCCAAAGGCCAAAGGTCCAAGGTCAAAGGTCAAAGGTCAAGGGTCAAAGCACAAAGCACAAAGGTTAAAGCTTAAAGCTTAAAGGTCAAAGGTCAAGGTCAAGGTCAAGGTCAAGGTCAAGGTCAAAGGTTAATGGTCAAAGGTCAAGGTCAAAGGTCAAACGTCAAAGGTCAAGGTCAAAGGTCAAGGTCAAGGTCAAGGTCAAGGTCAAAGGTCAAAGGACAAAGGACAAAGAACAAAGGACAAAGGTCAA
Source organism: Drosophila monieri (assembly GCA_035047585.1). Taxonomy (NCBI): domain Eukaryota; kingdom Metazoa; phylum Arthropoda; class Insecta; order Diptera; family Drosophilidae; genus Drosophila; species Drosophila monieri. The sequence goes on from JAWNPJ010000038.1 coordinate 367,149, forward strand.
AGGTCAAAGGTCAAAGGTCAAGGTCAAGGTCAAGGTCAAGGTCAAGGTCAAAGGTCCAAGGTCCAAGGTCAAGGGTCAAAGGTCCAAGGTCCAAGGTCAAGGTCAAGGTCAAAGGTCAAAGGTCAAAGGTCAAAGGTCAAGGTCAAGGGTCAAAGCACAAAGGTTAAAGCTTAAAGCTTAAAGGTTAAAGGTCAAGGTCAAAGGTTAATGGTCAAAGGTCAAAGGTCAAACGTCAAAGGTCAAGGTCAAAGGTCAAAGGTCAAAGGTCAAATGTCCAAGGTCCAAGGTCCAAGGTCCATGGTCCAAGGTCCAAGGTCAAAGGTCAAAGGCCAAAGGTCAAGGGTCAAAGCACAAAGCACAAAGCTCAAAGGTTAAAGCTCAAAGGTTAATGGTCAAAGGTCAAAGGTCAAAGGTCAAAGGTAAAAAGGTCAAAGGTCCCAGGTCCAAGGTCAAAGCACAAAGCACAAAGCTCAAAGGTTAAAGCTCAAAGGTTAAAGGTCTAAGGTCAAAGGTCAAGGTCAAGGGTCAAAGCACAAAGCACAAAGGTTAAAGCTTAAAGCTTAAAGGTCAAAGGTCAAGGTCAAGGTCAAGGTCAAGGTCAAGGTCAAAGGTTAATGGTCAAAGGTCAAGGTCAAAGGTCAAAGGTCAAAGGTCAAGGTCAAAGGTCAAATGTCCAAGGTCCAAGGTCCAAGGTCCAAGGTCCATGGTCCAAGGTCCAAGGTCAAAGGCCAAAGGTCAAAGGTCAAGGTCAAGGTCAAGGTCAAAGGTCAAGGGTCAAGGGTGAAGGTCAAGGTCAAGGTCAAGGTCAAATGTCCAAGGTCCAAGGGTCAAGGGTCAACGTCAAAGGTCCATGGTCCAAGGTCCATGGTCCAAGGTCCAAGGTCAAAGGTCAAAGGCCAAAGGTCAAAGGTCAAGGTCAAGGTCAAAGGTCAAGGGTCAAGGTCAAAGGACAAAGGTCAAGGGTCAAAGCACAAAGCACAAAGCTCAAAGGTTAAAGCTCAAAGGTTAATGGTCAAAGGTCAAAGGTCAAAGGTAAAAAGGTCAAAGGTCCCAGGTCCAAGGTCAAAGGTCAAGGTCAAAGGTCAAGGTCAAATGTCCAAGGTCCAAGGGTCAAGGGTCAACGTCAAAGGTCCATGGTCCAAGGTCCATGGTCCAAGGTCCAAGGTCAAAGGTCAAAGGCCAAAGGTCAAAGGTCAAGGTCAAGGTCAAGGTCAAAGGTCAAGGGTCAAGGTCAAAGGACAAAGGTCAAGGGTCAAAGCACAAAGCACAAAGCTCAAAGGTTAAAGCTCAAAGGTTAATGGTCAAAGGTCAAAGGTCAAAGGTAAAAAGGTCAAAGGTCCCAGGTCCAAGGTCAAAGCACAAAGCACAAAGCTCAAAGGTTAAAGCTCAAAGGTTAAAGGTCCAAGGTCAAAGGTCAAAGGTCAAGGGTCAAAGCACAAAGCACAAAGGTTAAAGCTTAAAGCTTAAAGGTCAAAGGTCAAGGTCAAGGTCAAGGTCAAGGTCAAGGTCAAGGTCAAAGGTCAAAGGTCAAGGTCAAAGGTCAAATGTCAAATGTCCAAGGTCCAAGGTCCAAGGTCCAAGTCCATGGTCCAAGGTCCAAGGTCAAAGGCCAGAGGTCAAAGGTCAAGGTCAAAGGTCCAAGGGTCAACGTCAAAGGTCAAGGTCAAAGGTCAAAGGTCCAAGGTCCAAGGTCCAAGGTCCAAGGTCCAAGGTCCATGGTCCAAGGTCCATGGTCCAAGGTCAAAGGCCAAAGGTCAAAGGTCAAGGTCAAGGTCAAAGGTCAAGGGTCAAGGTCAAAGGACAAAGGTCAAGGTCAAGGTCAAAGGTTAATGGTCAAAGGTCAAAGGTCAAACGTCAAAGGTCAAGGTCAAATGTCCAAGGTCCAAGGTCCAAGGTCCAAGGTCAAAGGTCAAAGGACAAAGTTCACAGGTCAAGGTCAAGGTTAAGGTCAAAGGTCAAGGTCAAAGAAAAAAGGTCAAAGGAAAAAGGTCAAAGGTCAACGTCAAGGTCAAAGGTCAAGGTCAAGGTCAAGGTCAAGGTCAAGGTCAAGGTGAAGGTCAAAGGTCAAAGGTCAAGGGTCAAAGGTCAAAGGTCAAAGGTCAAGGTCAAGAGTCAAAGCACAAAGCTCAAAGTTTAAAGCTTAAAGGTTAAAGGTCAAGGGTCAAGGGTCAAAGCACAAAGCTCAAAGGTTAAAGCTTAGAGCTTAAAGGTCAAAGGTCAAAGGTCAAAGGTCAAGGTCAAAGGTCAAAGGTCAAGGTCAAAGGTCAAGGTCAAGGTCAAGGTCAAGGTCAAGGTCAAGGTCAAGGTCAAAGGTCAAAGGTCAAAGGTCAAGGTCAAAGGTCAAAGGTCAAGGTCAAAGGTCAAGGTCAAGGTCAAGGTCAAAGGTCAAGGTCAAGGTCAAAGGTTAATGGTCAAAGGTCAAAGGTCAAACGTCAAAGGTCAAGGTCAAATGTCCAAGGTCCAAGGTCCAAGGTCCAAGGTCAAAGGTCAAGGTCAAGGTCAAAGGTCAAGGGTCAAGGTCAAAGGACAAAGGTCAAGGGTCAAAGCACAAAGCACAAAGCTCAAAGCTTAAAGCTTAAAGGTCAAAGGTCAAGGTCAAAGGTCAAGGTCAAGGTCAAGGTCAAGGTCAAGGTCAAAGGTTAATGGTCAAAGGTCAAAGGTCAAACGTCAAAGGTCAAGGTCAAATGTCCAAGGTCCAAGGTCCAAGGTCCAAGGTCCAAGGTCCAAGGTCAAAGGTCAAAGGACAAAGTTCACAGGTCAAGGTCAAGGTTAAGGTCAAAGGTCAAGGTCAAAGAAAAAAGGTCAAAGGAAAAAGGTCAAAGGTCAACGTCAAGGTCAAAGGTCAAGGTCAAGGTCAAGGTCAAGGTCAAGGTGAAGGTCAAAGGTCAAAGGTCAAGGGTCAAAGGTCAAAGGTCAAAGGTCAAGGTCAAGAGTCAAAGCACAAAGCTCAAAGTTTAAAGCTTAAAGGTTAAAGGTCAAGGGTCAAGGGTCAAAGCACAAAGCTCAAAGGTTAAAGCTTAGAGGTTAAAGGTCAAAGGTCAAAGGTCAAAGGTCAAGGTCAAAGGTCAAAGGTCAAGGTCAAAGGTCAAGGTCAAGGTCAAGGTCAAGGTCAAGGTCAAGGTCAAAGGTCAAAGGTCAAAGGTCAAGGTCAAAGGTCAAAGGTCAAGGTCAAAGGTCAAGGTCAAGGTCAAAGGTCAAAGGACAAAGAACAAAGGACAAAGGTCAAAGGTCAAAGGTCAAAGGTCAAGGTCAAGGTCAAGGTCAAGGTCAAGGTCAAAGGTCCAAGGTCCAAGGTTAAGGGTCAAAGGTCCAAGGTCCAAGGTCCAAGGTCCAAGGTCAAGGTCAAAGGCCAAAGGTCAAAGGTCAAAGGTCCAAGGTCAAAGGTCAAAGGTCAAGGTCAAGGTCAAGGTCAAGGTCAAGGTCAAAGGTTAATGGTCAAAGGTCAAGGTCAAGGGTCAAAGCACAAAGGTTAAAGCTTAAAGCTTAAAGGTTAAAGGTCAAGGTCAAAGGTCAAAGGTCAAAGGTCAAGGTCAAGGGTCAAGGGTCAAAGCACAAAGCTCAAAGGTTAAAGCTTAAAGGTTAAAGGTCAAAGGTCAAAGGTCAAGGTCAAAGGTCAAAGGTCAAGGGTCAAGGTCAAAGGACAAAGGTCAAGGGTCAAAGCACAAAGCACAAAGGTTAAAGCTTAAAGCTTAAAGGTCAAAGGTCAAGGTCAAAGGTCAAGGTCAAGGTCAAAGGTCAAAGGTCAAAGGTCAAGGTCAAAGGTCAAGGTCAAAGGTCAAAGGTCAAGGTCAAGGTCAAAGGTCAAAGGACAAAGGACAAAGAACAAAGGACAAAGGTCAAAGGTCAAAGGTCAAAGGTCAAGGTCAAGGTCAAGGTCAAGGTCAAGGTCAAGGTCAAGGTCAAAGGTCCAAGGTCCAAGGTCAAGGGTCAAAGGTCCAAGGTCCAAGGTCCAAGGTCAAGGTCAAAGGCCAAAGGTCAAAGGTCCAAGGTCAAAGGTCAAAGGTCAAGGGTCAAAGCACAAAGCACAAAGGTTAAAGCTTAAAGCTTAAAGGTCAAAGGTCAAGGTCAAGGTCAAGGTCAAGGTCAAGGTCAAGGTCAAAGGTTAATGGTCAAAGGTCAAGGTCAAAGGTCAAACGTCAAAGGTCAAGGTCAAAGGTCAAAGGACAAAGAACAAAGAACAAAGGACAAAGGTCAAAGGTCAAAGGTCAAAGGTCAAGGTCAAGGTCAAGGTCAAGGTCAAAGGTCCAAGGTCCAAGGTCAAGGGTCAAAGGTCCAAGGTCCAAGGTCCAAGGTCAAGGTCAAGGTCAAAGGTCAAAGGTCAAAGGTCAAAGGTCAAAGGTCAAAGGTCAAGGTCAAGGGTCAAAGCACAAAGGTTAAAGCTTAAAGCTTAAAGGTTAAAGGTCAAGGTCAAAGGTTAATGGTCAAAGGTCAAAGGTCAAACGTCAAAGGTCAAGGTCAAAGGTCAAAGGTCAAAGGTCAAATGTCCAAGGTCCAAGGTCCAAGGTCCAAGGTCCATGGTCCAAGGTCCAAGGTCAAAGGTCAAAGGACAAAGGTCAAGGGTCAAAGCACAAAGCACAAAGCTCAAAGGTTAAAGCTCAAAGGATAATGGTCAAAGGTCAAAGGTCAAAGGTCAAAGGTAAAAAGGTCAAAGGTCCCAGGTCCAAGGTCAAAGCACAAAGCACAAAGCTCAAAGGTTAAAGCTCAAAGGTTAAAGGTCAAAGGTCAAAGGTCAAGGTCAAGGGTCAAAGCACAAAGCACAAAGGTTAAAGCTTAAAGCTTAAAGGTCAAAGGTCAAGGTCAAGGTCAAGGTCAAGGTCAAGGTCAAGGTCAAGTTCAAGGTCAAGGTCAAAGGTTAATGGTCAAAGGTCAAACGTCAAAGGTTAATGGTCAAAGGTCAAAGGTCAAACGTCAAAGGTCAAGGTCAAAGGTCAAAGGTCAAAGGTCAAATGTCCAAGGTCCAAGGTCCAAGGTCCAAGGTCCAAGGTCCATGGTCCAAGGTCAAAGGCCAAAGGTCAAAGGTCAAGGTCAAGGTCAAAGGTCAAGGGTCAAGGTCAAAGGACAAAGGTCAAGGGTCAAAGCACAAAGCACAAAGGTTAAAGCTTAAAGCTTAAAGGTCAAAGGTCAAGGTCAAAGGTCAAGGTCAAGGTCAAGGTCAAAGGTTAATGGTCAAAGGTCAAAGGTCAAACGTCAAAGGTCAAGGTCAAAATGTCCAAGGTCCAAGGTCCAAGGTCAAAGGTCAAAGGACAAAGTTCACAGGTCAAGGTCAAGGTTAAGGTCAAAGGTCAAGGTCAAAGGAAAAAGGTCAAAGGAAAAAGGTCAAAGGTCAACGTCAAGGTCAAAGGTCAAGGTCAAGGTCAAGGTCAAGGTGAAGGTCAAAGGTCAAAGGTCAAGGGTCAAAGGTCAAAGGTCAAGGTCAAGGTCAAGGTCAAGGCCAAGGTCAAAGGTTAATGGTCAAAGGTCAAGGTCAAAGGTCAAACGTCAAAGGTCAAGGTCAAAGGTCAAAGGTCAAGGTCAAAGGTCAAATGTCCAAGGTCCAAGGTCCAAGGTCCAAGGTCCATGGTCCAAGGTCCAAGGTCAAAGGTCAAAGGTCAAAGGTCAAGGTCAAGGTCAAAGGTCAAGGGTCAAGGGTGAAGGTCAAAGGTCAAGGTCAAAGGTCAAGGTCAAATGTCCAAGGTCCAAGGGTCAAGGGTCAACGTCAAAGGTCCATGGTCCAAGGTCCATGGTCCAAGGTCAAAGGTCAAAGGCCAAAGGTCAAAGGTCAAGGTCAAGGTCAAAGGTCAAGGGTCAAGGTCAAAGGACAAAGGTCAAGGGTCAAAGCACAAAGCACAAAGCTCAAAGGTTAAAGCTCAAAGGTTAATGGTCAAAGGTCAAAGGTCAAAGGTAAAAAGGTCAAAGGTCCCAGGTCCAAGGTCAAAGCACAAAGCACAAAGCTCAAAGGTTAAAGCTCAAAGGTTAAAGGTCCAAGGTCCAAGGTCAAAGGTCAAAGGTCAAGGGTCAAAGCACAAAGCACAAAGGTTAAAGCTTAAAGCGTAAAGGTCAAAGGTCAAGGTCAAGGTCAAGGTCAAGGTCAAGGTCAAGGTCAAGGTCAAGGTCAAAGGTCAAAGGTCAAGGTCAAAGGTCAAATGTCAAATGTCCAAGGTCCAAGGTCCAAGTCCATGGTCCAAGGTCCAAGGTCAGAGGCCAAAGGTCAAAGGTCAAGGTCAAAGGTCCAAGGGTCAAGGGTCAACGTCAAAGGTCAAGGTCAAAGGTCAAAGGTCCAAGGTCCAAGGTCCAAGGTCCAAGGTCCATGGTCCAAGGTCCATGGTCCAAGGTCCAAGGCCAAAGGTCAAAGGTCAAGGTCAAGGTCAAAGGTCAAGGGTCAAGGTCAAAGGACAAAGGTCAAGGGTCAAAGCACAAAGCACAAAGGTTAAAGCTTAAAGCTTAATGGTCAAAGGTCAAGGTCAAAGGTCAAGGTCAAGGTCAAGGTCAAGGTCAAGGTCAAAGGTTAATGGTCAAAGGTCAAAGGTCAAACGTCAAAGGTCAAGGTCAAATGTCCAAGGTCCAAGGTCCAAGGTCCAAGGTCCAAGGTCAAAGGACAAAGTTCACAGGTCAAGGTCAAGGTTAAGGTCAAAGGTCAAGGTCAAAGGAAAAAGGTCAAAGGAAAAAGGTCAAAGGTCAACGTCAAGGTCAAAGGTCAAGGTCAAGGTCAAGGTCAAGGTCAAGGTGAAGGTCAAAGGTCATAGGTCAAGGGTCAAAGGTCAAAGGTCAAAGGTCAAAGGTCAAAGGTCAAGGTCAAGAGTCAAAGCACAAAGCACAAAGCTCAAAGTTTAAAGCTTAAAGGTTAAAGGTCAAGGGTCAAGGGTCAAAGCACAAAGCTCAAAGGTTAAAGCTTAAAGGTTAAAGGTCAAAGGTCAAAGGTCAAAGGTCAAGGTCAAAGGTCAAAGGTCAAGGTCAAAGGTCAAGGTCAAGGTCAAGGTCAAGGTCAAGGTCAAGGTCAAAGGTCAAAGGTCAAAGGTCAAGGTCAAAGGTCAAAGGTCAAGGTCAAAAGGTCAAGGTCAAAGGTCAAAGGTCAAAGGTCAAAGGACAAAGGACAAAGAACAAAGGACAAAGGTCAAAGTTAAAGGTCAAAGGTCAAGGTCAAGGTCAAGGTCAAGGTCAAGGTCAAGGTCAAGGTCAAGGTCAAAGGTCCAAGGTCCAAGGTCAAGGGTCAAAGGTCCAAGGTCCAAGGTCCAAGGTCCAAGGTCAAGGTCAAAGGCCAAAGGTCAAAGGTCAAAGGTCCAAGGTCAAAGGTCAAAGGTCAAAGGTCAAAGGTCAAAGGTCAAAGGTCAAGGTCAAGGGTCAAGGGTCAAAGCACAAAGCACAAAGGTTAAAGCTTAAAGCTTAAAGGTCAAAGGTCAAGGTCAAGGTCAAGGTCAAGGTCAAAGGTTAATGGTCAAAGGTCAAGGTCAAGGGTCAAAGCACAAAGGTTAAAGCTTAAAGCTTAAAGGTTAAAGGTCAAGGTCAAAGGTCAAAGGTCAAAGGTCAAAGGTCAAAGGTCAAGGTCAAGGGTCAAGGGTCAAAGCACAAAGCTCAAAGGTTAAAGCTTAAAGGTTAAAGGTCAAAGGTCAAAGGTCAAGGTCAAAGGTCAAAGGTCAAGGGTCAAGGTCAAAGGACAAAGGACAAAGGTCAAGGGTCAAAGCACAAAGCACAAAGGTTAAAGCTTAAAGCTTAAAGGTCAAAGGTCAAGGTCAAAGGTCAAGGTCAAGGTCAAGGTCAAGGTCAAAGGTTAATGGTCAAAGGTCAAAGGTCAAACGTCAAAGGTCAAGGTCAAATGTCCAAGGTCCAAGGTCCAAGGTCAAAGGTCAAAGGACAAAGTTCACAGGTCAAGGTCAAGGTTAAGGTCAAAGGTCAAGGTCAAAGGAAAAGGTCAAAGGAAAAAGGTCAAAGGTCAACGTCAAGGTCAAAGGTCAAGGTCAAGGTCAAGGTCAAGGTGAAGGTCAAAGGTCAAAGGTCAAGGGTCAAAGGTCAAAGGTCAAAGGTCAAGGTCAAGAGTCAAAGCACAAAGCACAAAGCTCAAAGGTTAAAGCTTAAAGGTTAAAGGTCAAGGGTCAAGGGTCAAAGCACAAAGCTCAAAGGTTAAAGCTTAAAGGTTAAAGGTCAAAGGTCAAAGGTCAAAGCTCAAAGGTCAAGGTCAAAGGTCAAAGGTAAAAGGTCAAAGGTCAAGGTCAAAGGTCGAGGTCAAAGGTCAAAGGTCAAGGTCAAAGGTCAAAGGTCAATGTCAAAGGTCAAGGTCAAGGTCAAAGGTCAAAGGACAAAGGACAAAGAACAAAGGACAAAGGTCAAAGGTCAAAGGTCAAGGTCAAGGTCAAGGTCAAGGTCAAGGTCAAAGGTCCAAGGTCCAAGGTCAAGGGTCAAAGGTCCAAGGTCCAAGGTCCAAGGTCAAGGCCAAAGGTCAAAGGTCAAAGGTCCAAGGTCAAAGGTCAAAGGTCAAGGGTCAAAGCACAAAGCACAAAGGTTAAAGCTTAAAGGTTAAAGGTCAAAGGTTAATGGTCAAAGGTCAAGGTCAAAGGTCAAACGTCAAAGGTCAAGGTCAAAGGTCAAAGGTCAAGGTCAAAGGTCAAATGTCCAAGGTCCAAGGTCCAAGGTCCAAGGTCCATGGTCCAAGGTCCAAGGTCAAAGGCCAAAGGTCAAAGGTCAAAGGTCAAGGGTGAAGGTCAAAGGTCAAGGTCAAAGGTCAAGGTCAAATGTCCAAGGTCCAAGGGTCAAGGGTCAACGTCAAAGGTCCATGGTCCAAGGTCCATGGTCCAAGGTCCAAGGTCAAAGGCCAAAGGTCAAAGGTCAAGGTCAAGGTCAAAGGTCAAGGGTCAAGGTCAAAGGACAAAGGTCAAGGGTCAAAGCACAAAGCACAAAGCTCAAAGGTTAAAGCTCAAAGGTTAATGGTCAAAGGTCAAAGGTCAAAGGTAAAAAGGTCAAAGGTCCCAGGTCCAAGGTCAAAGCACAAAGCACAAAGCTCAAAGGTTAAAGCTCAAAGGTTAAAGGTCCAAGGTCAAAGGTCAAGGGTCAAAGCACAAAGCACAAAGGTTAAAGCTTAAAGCTTAAAGGTCAAAGGTCAAGGTCAAGGTCAAGGTCAAGGTCAAGGTCAAGGTCAAGGTCAAAGGTCAAAGGTCAAGGTCAAAGGTCAAATGTCCAAGGTCCAAGTCCATGGTCCAAGGTCCAAGGTCAAAGGCCAAAGGTCAAAGGTCAAGGTCAAAGGTCAAGGTCAAGGGTCAAGGGTCAAAGCACAAAGCTCAAAGGTTTAAGCTTAAAGGTCAAAGGTCAAAGGTCAAGGTCAAAGGTCAAAGGTCACAGGTCAAGGTCAAAGGTCAAGGTCAAGGTCAAGGTCAAGGTCAAGGTCAAAGGTCAAAGGTCAAAGGTCAAAGGTCAAGGTCAAAGGTCAAAGGTCAAGGTCAAGGTCAAAGGTCAAAGGTCAAAGGTCAAAGGTCAAAGGTCAAGGTCAAGGGTCAAAGCACAAAGCACAAAGCTCAAAGGTTAAAGCTTAAAGGTTAAGGGTCAAAGGTCAAAGGTCAAAGGTCAAGGTCAAGGTCAAAGGTCAAAGGACAAAGGACAAAGGACGAAGGTCAAAGGTCAAAGGTCAAAGGTCAAGGTCAAGGTCAAGGTCAAGGTCAAGGTCAAGGTCAAGGTCAAGGTCAAGGTCAAGGTCAAGGTCAAGGTCAAAGGTCAAGGTCAAAGGTCAAAGGTCAAGGTCAAAGCTCAAGGTCAAAGGTCAAAGGTCAAAGGTCAAGGTCAAGGGTCAAAGCACAAAGGTTAAAGCTTAAAGCTTAAAGGTTAAAGGTCAAGGTCAAAGGTCAAAGGTCAAAGGTCAAGGTCAAGGGTCAAAGCACAAAGCTCAAAGGTTAAAGCTTAAAGGTTAAAGGTCAAAGGTCAAGGTCAAAGGTCAAGGTCAAAGGTCAAGGTCAAGGTCAAGGTCAAGGTCAAAGGTCAAAGGTCAAAGGTCCAAGGTCCAGGGTCCAATGTCAAGGTCAAGGTCAAGGTCAAAGGTCAAAGGTCAAGGGTCAAAGGTCAAAGGTCAAAGGTCAAGGTCAAGGTCAAGGGTCAAGGGTCAAAGCACAAAGCTCAAAGCTCAAAGGTTAAAGCTTAAAGGTTAAAGGTCAAAGGTCAAAGGTCAAGGGTCAACGTCAAAGGTCAAGGTCAAATGTCAAAGGTCCAAGGTCAAAGATCCCAAGGTCAAAGGTCAAGGTCAAGGGTCAAAGCACAAAGCTCAAAGGTTAAAGCTTAAAGGTTAAAGGTCAAAGGTCAAAGGTCAAGGTCAAAGGTCAAAGGTCAAGGGTCAAGGTCAAAGGACAAAGGACAAAGGTCAAGGGTCAAAGCACAAAGCACAAAGGTTAAAGCTTAAAGCTTAAAGGTCAAAGGTCAAGGTCAAAGGTCAAGGTCAAGGTCAAGGTCAAGGTCAAAGGTTAATGGTCAAAGGTCAAAGGTCAAACGTCAAAGGTCAAGGTCAAATGTCCAAGGTCCAAGGTCCAAGGTCAAAGGTCAAAGGACAAAGTTCACAGGTCAAGGTCAAGGTTAAGGTCAAAGGTCAAGGTCAAAGGAAAAAGGTCAAAGGAAAAAGGTCAAAGGTCAACGTCAAGGTCAAAGGTCAAGGTCAAGGTCAAGGTCAAGGTGAAGGTCAAAGGTCAAAGGTCAAGGGTCAAAGGTCAAAGGTCAAAGGTCAAGGTCAAGAGTCAAAGCACAAAGCACAAAGCTCAAAGGTTAAAGCTTAAAGGTTAAAGGTCAAGGGTCAAGGGTCAAAGCACAAAGCTCAAAGGTTAAAGCTTAAAGGTTAAAGGTCAAAGGTCAAAGGTCAAAGCTCAAAGGTCAAGGTCAAAGGTCAAAGGTAAAAGGTCAAAGGTCAAGGTCAAAGGTCGAGGTCAAAGGTCAAAGGTCAAGGTCAAAGGTCAAAGGTCAATGTCAAAGGTCAAGGTCAAGGTCAAAGGTCAAAGGACAAAGGACAAAGAACAAAGGACAAAGGTCAAAGGTCAAAGGTCAAGGTCAAGGTCAAGGTCAAGGTCAAGGTCAAAGGTCCAAGGTCCAAGGTCAAGGGTCAAAGGTCCAAGGTCCAAGGTCCAAGGTCAAGGCCAAAGGTCAAAGGTCAAAGGTCCAAGGTCAAAGGTCAAAGGTCAAGGGTCAAAGCACAAAGCACAAAGGTTAAAGCTTAAAGGTTAAAGGTCAAAGGTTAATGGTCAAAGGTCAAGGTCAAAGGTCAAACGTCAAAGGTCAAGGTCAAAGGTCAAAGGTCAAGGTCAAAGGTCAAATGTCCAAGGTCCAAGGTCCAAGGTCCAAGGTCCATGGTCCAAGGTCCAAGGTCAAAGGCCAAAGGTCAAAGGTCAAAGGTCAAGGGTGAAGGTCAAAGGTCAAGGTCAAAGGTCAAGGTCAAATGTCCAAGGTCCAAGGGTCAAGGGTCAACGTCAAAGGTCCATGGTCTAAGGTCCATGGTCCAAGGTCCAAGGTCAAAGGCCAAAGGTCAAAGGTCAAGGTCAAGGTCAAAGGTCAAGGGTCAAGGTCAAAGGACAAAGGTCAAGGGTCAAAGCACAAAGCACAAAGCTCAAAGGTTAAAGCTCAAAGGTTAATGGTCAAAGGTCAAAGGTCAAAGGTAAAAAGGTCAAAGGTCCCAGGTCCAAGGTCAAAGCACAAAGCACAAAGCTCAAAGGTTAAAGCTCAAAGGTTAAAGGTCCAAGGTCAAAGGTCAAGGGTCAAAGCACAAAGCACAAAGGTTAAAGCTTAAAGCTTAAAGGTCAAAGGTCAAGGTCAAGGTCAAGGTCAAGGTCAAGGTCAAGGTCAAGGTCAAAGGTCAAAGGTCAAGGTCAAAGGTCAAATGTCCAAGGTCCAAGTCCATGGTCCAAGGTCCAAGGTCAAAGGCCAAAGGTCAAAGGTCAAGGTCAAAGGTCAAGGTCAAGGGTCAAGGGTCAAAGCACAAAGCTCAAAGGTTTAAGCTTAAAGGTCAAAGGTCAAAGGTCAAGGTCAAAGGTCAAAGGTCACAGGTCAAGGTCAAAGGTCAAGGTCAAGGTCAAGGTCAAGGTCAAGGTCAAAGGTCAAAGGTCAAAGGTCAAAGGTCAAGGTCAAAGGTCAAAGGTCAAGGTCAAGGTCAAAGGTCAAAGGTCAAAGGTCAAAGGTCAAAGGTCAAGGTCAAGGGTCAAAGCACAAAGCACAAAGCTCAAAGGTTAAAGCTTAAAGGTTAAGGGTCAAAGGTCAAAGGTCAAGGTCAAGGTCAAGGTCAAAGGTCAAAGGACAAAGGACAAAGGACGAAGGTCAAAGGTCAAAGGTCAAAGGTCAAGGTCAAGGTCAAGGTCAAGGTCAAGGTCAAGGTCAAGGTCAAGGTCAAGGTCAAGGTCAAGGTCAAGGTCAAGGTCAAAGGTCAAGGTCAAAGGTCAAAGGTCAAGGTCAAAGCTCAAGGTCAAAGGTCAAAGGTCAAAGGTCAAGGTCAAGGGTCAAAGCACAAAGGTTAAAGCTTAAAGCTTAAAGGTTAAAGGTCAAGGTCAAAGGTCAAAGGTCAAAGGTCAAGGTCAAGGGTCAAAGCACAAAGCTCAAAGGTTAAAGCTTAAAGGTTAAAGGTCAAAGGTCAAGGTCAAAGGTCAAAGGTCAAGGTCAAAGGTCAAGGTCAAGGTCAAGGTCAAAGGTCAAAGGTCAAAGGTCCAAGGTCCAGGGTCCAATGTCAAGGTCAAGGTCAAGGTCAAAGGTCAAAGGTCAAGGGTCAAAGGTCAAAGGTCAAAGGTCAAGGTCAAGGTCAAGGGTCAAGGGTCAAAGCACAAAGCTCAAAGCTCAAAGGTTAAAGCTTAAAGGTTAAAGGTCAAAGGTCAAAGGTCAAGGGTCAACGTCAAAGGTCAAGGTCAAATGTCAAAGGTCCAAGGTCAAAGATCCCAAGGTCAAAGGTCAAGGTCAAGGGTCAAAGCACAAAGCTCAAAGGTTAAAGCTTAAAGGTTAAAGGTCAAAGGTCAAAGGTCAAGGTTAAAGGTCAAAGGTCAAGGTCAAAGGACAAAGGTCAAGGGTCAAAGCACAAAGCACAAAGGTTAAAGCTTAAAGCTTAAAGGTCAAAGGTCAAGGTCAAAGGTCAAGGTCAAGGTCAAGGTCAAGGTCAAAGGTTAATGGTCAAAGGTCAAAGGTCAAACGTCAAAGGTCAAGGTCAAATGTCCAAGGTCCAAGGTCCAAGGTCAAAGGTCAAAGGACAAAGTTCACAGGTCAAGGTCAAGGTTAAGGTCAAAGGTCAAGGTCAAAGGAAAAAGGTCAAAGGAAAAAGGTCAAAGGTCAACGTCAAGGTCAAAGGTCAAGGTCAAGGTCAAGGTCAAGGTGAAGGTCAAAGGTCAAAGGTCAAGGGTCAAAGGTCAAAGGTCAAGGTCAAGAGTCAAAGCACAAAGCACAAAGCTCAAAGGTTAAAGCTTAAAGGTTAAAGGTCAAGGGTCAAGGGTCAAAGCACAAAGCTCAAAGGTTAAAGCTTAAAGGTTAAAGGTCAAAGGTCAAAGGTCAAAGGTCAAGGTCAAAGGTCAAAGGTCAAGGTCAAAGGTCAAGGTCAAAGGTCAAAGGTCAAGGTCAAAGGTCAAAGGTCAAGGTCAAGGTCAAGGTCTAGGTCAAAGGTCAAAGGACAAAGGACAAAGAACAAAGGACAAAGGTCAAAGGTCAAAGGTCAAAGGTCAAAGGTCAAGGTCAAGGTCAAGGTCAAGGTCAAGGTCAAAGGTCCAAGGTCCAAGGTCAAGGGTCAAAGGTCCAAGGTCCAAGGTCCAAGGTCAAGGTCAAAGGCCAAAGGTCAAAGGTCCAAGGTCAAAGGTCAAAGGTCAAGGGTCAAAGCACAAAGCACAAAGGTTAAAGCTTAAAGCTTAAAGGTCAAAGGTCAAGGTCAAGGTCAAGGTCAAGGTCAAAGGGTTATGGTCAAAGGTCAAGGTCAAAGGTCAAACGTCAAAGGTCAAGGTCAAAGGTCAAAGGTCAAGGTCAAAGGTCAAATGTCCAAGGTCCAAGGTCCAAGGTCCAAGGTCCATGGTCCAAGGTCCAAGGTCAAAGGCCAAAGGTCAAAGGTCAAGGTCAAGGTCAAAGGTCAAGGGTCAAGGGTGAAGGTCAAAGGTCAAGGTCAAAGGTCAAGGTCAAATGTCCAAGGTCCAAGGGTCAAGGGTCAACGTCAAAGGTCCATGGTCCAAGGTCCATGGTCCAAGGTCCAAGGTCAAAGGTCAAAGGCCAAAGGTCAAAGGTCAAGGTCAAGGTCAAAGGTCAAGGGTCAAGGTCAAAGGACAAAGGTCAAGGGTCAAAGCACAAAGCACAAAGCTCAAAGGTTAAAGCTCAAAGGTTAATGGTCAAAGGTCAAAGGTCAAAGGTAAAAAGGTCAAAGGTCCCAGGTCCAAGGTCAAAGCACAAAGCACAAAGCTCAAAGGTTAAAGCTCAAAGGTTAAAGGTCCAAGGTCAAAGGTCAAAGGTCAAGGGTCAAAGCACAAAGCACAAAGGTTAAAGCTTAAAGCTTAAAGGTCAAAGGTCAAGGTCAAGGTCAAGGTCAAGGTCAAAGGTCAAAGGTCAAGGTCAAAGGTCAAATGTCCAAGGTCCAAGGTCCAAGGTCCAAGTCCATGGTCCAAGGTCCAAGGTCAAAAGCCAAAGGTCAAAGGTCAAGGTCAAAGGTCCAAGGGTCAAGGGTCAACGTCAAAGGTCAAGGTCAAAGGTCAAAGGTCCAAGGTCCAAGGTCCAAGGTCCAAGGTCCAAGGTCCATGGTCCAAGGTCCATGGTCCAAGGTCCAAGGTCAAAGGCCAAAGGTCAAAGGTCAAGGTCAAGGTCAAAGGTCAAGGGTCAAGGTCAAAGGACAAAGGTCAAGGGTCAAAGCACAAAGCACAAAGGTTAAAGCTTAAAGCTTAAAGGTCAACGGTCAAGGTCAAAGGTCAAGGTCAAGGTCAAGGTCAAGGTCAAGGTCAAGGTCAAGGTCAAAGGTTAATGGTCAAAGGTCAAAGGTCAAACGTCAAAGGTCAAGGTCAAATGTCCAAGGTCCAAGGTCCAAGGTCCAAGGTCAAAGGTCAAAGGACAAAGTTCACAGGTCAAGGTCAAGGTTAAGGTCAAAGGTCAAGGTCAAAGGAAAAAGGTCAAAGGAAAAAGGTCAAAGGTCAACGTCAAGGTCAAAGGTCAAGGTCAAGGTCAAGGTCAAGGTCAAGGTGAAGGTCAAAGGTCAAAGGTGAAGGGTCAAAGGTCGAAGGTCAAAGGTCATGGTCAAGAGTCAAAGCACAAAGCACAAAGCTCAAAGTTTAAAGCTTAAAGGTTAAAGGTCAAGGGTCAAGGGTCAAAGCACAAAGCTCAAAGGTTAAAGCTTAAAGGTTAAAGGTCAAAGGTCAAAGGTCAAAGGTCAAGGTCAAAGGTCAAAGGTCAAGGTCAAAGGTCAAGGTCAAGGTCAAGGTCAAGGTCAAGGTCAAGGTCAAAGGTCAAAGGTCAAAGGTCAAGGTCAAAGGTCAAAGGTCAAGGTCAAAGGTCAAGGTCAAGGTCAAAGGTCAAAGGACAAAGGACAAAGAACAAAGGACAAAGGTCAAAGGTCAAAGGTCAAAGGTCAAAGGTCAAGGTCAAGGTCAAGGTCAAGGTCAAAGGTCCAAGGTCCAAGGTCAAGGGTCAAAGGTCCAAGGTCCAAGGTCAAGGTCAAAGGCCAAAGGTCAAAGGTCAAAGGTCCAAGGTCAAAGGTCAAGGGTCAAAGCACAAAGCACAAAGGTTAAAGCTTAAAGCTTAAAGGTCAAAGGTCAAGGTCAAGGTCAAGGTCAAGGTCAAGGTCAAAGGTTAATGGTCAAAGGTCAAGGTCAAGGGTCAAAGCACAAAGGTTAAAGCTTAAAGCTTAAAGGTTAAAGGTCAAGGTCAAAGGTCAAAGGTCAAAGGTCAAGGTCAAGGGTCAAGGGTCAAAGCACAAAGCTCAAAGGTTAAAGCTTAAAGGTTAAAGGTCAAAGGTCAAAGGTCAAGGTCAAAGGTCAAAGGTCAAAGGTCAAAGGTCAAGGTCAAAGGTCAAGGTCAAGGTCAAGGTCAAAGGTCAAAGGTCAAAGGTCCAAGGACAAGGGTCCAATGTCAAGGTCAAGGTCAAAGGTCAAAGGTCAAGGGTCAAAGGTCAAAGGTCAAAGGTCAAGGTCAAGGTCAAGGGTCAAGGGTCAAAGCACAAAGCTCAAAGCTCAAAGGTTAAAGCTTAAAGGTTAAAGGTCAAAGGTCAAAGGTCAAGGGTCAACGTCAAAGGTCAAGGTCAAAGGTCAAAGGTCCAAGGTCAAAGATCCCAAGGTCAAAGGTCCAAGGTCCAAGGTCCAGGGTCCAATGTCAAGGTCAAGGTCAAAGGTCAAAGGTCAAAGGTCAAAGGTCAAATGTCAAGGTCAAGGGTCAAGGGTCAAAGCACAAAGCTCAAAGGTTAAAGCTTAAAGGTTAAAGGTCAAAGGTCAAAGGTCAAAGGTCAAGGTCAAAGGTCAAAGGTCAAAGGTCAAGGTCAAGGTCAAAGGTCAAGGTCAAGGTCAAGGTCAAGGTCAAGGTCAAGGTCAAAGGTCAAAGGTCAAAGGTCAAAGGTCAAGGTCAAAGGTCAAAGGTCAAGGTCAAGGTCAAGGTCAAGGTCAAAGGTCAAAGGTCAAAGGTCAAAGGTCAAGGTCAAGGGTCAAAGCACAAAGGTTAAAGCTTAAAGCTTAAAGGTTAAAGGTCAAGGTCAAAGGTCAAGGTCAAAGGTTAATGGTCAAAGGTCAAAGGTCAAACGTCAAAGGTCAAGGTCAAAGGTCAAAGGTCAAAGGTCAAATGTCCAAGGTCCAAGGTCCAAGGTCCATGGTCCAAGGTCCAAGGTCAAAGGTCAAAGGCCAAAGGTCAAGGGTCAAAGCACAAAGCACAAAGCTCAAAGGTTAAAGCTCAAAGGTTAATGGTCAAAGGTCAAAGGTCAAAGGTAAAAAGGTCAAAGGTCCCAGGTCCAAGGTCAAAGCACAAAGCACAAAGCTCAAAGGTTAAAGCTCAAAGGTTAAAGCTCAAAGGTTAAAGCTCAAAGGTTAAAGGTCAAAGGTCAAAGGTCAAGGTCAAGGGTCAAAGCACAAAGCACAAAGGTTAAAGCTTAAAGCTTAAAGGTCAAAGGTCAAGGTCAAGGTCAAGGTCAAGGTCAAGGTCAAGGTCAAGGTCAAGGTCAAGTTCAAGGTCAAGGTCAAAGGTTAATGGTCAAAGGTCAAAGGTCAAGGTCAAAGGTCAAAGGTCAAAGGTCAAATGTCCAAGGTCCAAGGTCCGAGGTCCGAGGTCCAAGGTCCAAGGTCCATGGTCCAAGGTCCATGGTCCAAGGTCCAAGGCCAAAGGTCAAAGGTCAAGGTCAAGGTCAAAGGTCAAGGGTCAAGGTCAAAGGACAAAGGTCAAGGGTCAAAGCACAAAGCACAAAGGTTAAAGCTTAAAGCTTAAAGGTCAAAGGTCAAGGTCAAAGGTCAAGGTCAAGGTCAAGGTCAAAGGTTAATGGTCAAAGGTCAAAGGTCAAACGTCAAAGGTCAAGGTCAAATGTCCAAGGTCCAAGGTCCAAGGTCCAAGGTCAAAGGTCAAAGGACAAAGTTCAAAGGTCAAGGTCAAGGTTAAGGTCAAAGGTCAAGGTCAAAGGAAAAAGGTCAAAGGAAAAAGGTCAAAGGTCAACGTCAAGGTCAAAGGTCAAGGTCAAGGTCAAGGTCAAGGTGAAGGTCAAAGGTCAAAGGTCAAGGGTCAAAGGTCAAAGGTCAAAGGTCAAGGTCAAGAGTCAAAGCACAAAGCACAAAGCTTAAAGGTTAAAGGTCAAGGGTCAAGGGTCAAAGCACAAAGCTCAAAGGTTAAAGCTTAAAGGTTAAAGGTCAAAAGTCAAAGGTCAAAGGTTAAGGTCAAAGGTCAAAGGTCAAAGGTCAAGGTCAAAGGTCAAGGTCAAGGTCAAAGGTCAAAGGTCAAGGTCAAAGGTCAAGGTCAAAGGTCAAGGTCAAGGTCAAAGGTCAAAGGACAAAGGACAAAGAACAAAGGACAAAGGTCAAAGGTTAATGGTCAAAGGTCAAGGTCAAAGGTCAAACGTCAAAGGTCAAGGTCAAAGGTCAAAGGTCAAAGGTCAAGGTCAAAGGTCAAAGGTCAAATGTCAAATGTCCAAGGTCCAAGGTCCAAGGTCCAAGGTCCATGGTCCAAGGTCCAAGGCCAAAGGTCAAAGGTCAAAGGTCAAGGTCAAGGTCAAAGGTCAAGGGTCAAGGGTGAAGGTCAAAGGTCAAGGTCAAAGGTCAAGGTCAAATGTCCAAGGTCCAAGGGTCAAGGGTCAACGTCAAAGGTCCATGGTCCAAGGTCCATGGTCCAAGGTCCAAGGTCAAAGGTCAAAGGCCAAAGGTCAAAGGTCAAGGTCAAGGTCAAAGGTCAAGGGTCAAGGTCAAAGGACAAAGGTCAAGGGTCAAAGCACAAAGCACAAAGCTCAAAGGTTAAAGCTCAAAGGTTAATGGTCAAAGGTCAAAGGTAAAAAGGTCAAAGGTCCCAGGTCCAAGGTCAAAGCACAAAGCACAAAGCTCAAAGGTTAAAGCTCAAAGGTTAAAGGTCCAAGGTCAAAGGTCAAAGGTCAAAGGTCAAGGGTCAAAGCACAAAGCACAAAGGTTAAAGCTTAAAGCTTAAAGGTCAAAGGTCAAGGTCAAAGGTCAAGGTCAAGGTCAAGGTCAAGGTCAAGGTCAAAGGTTAATGGTCAAAGGTCAAAGGTCAAAGGTCAAACGTCAAAGGTCAAGGTCAAATGTCCAAGGTCCAAGGTCAAAGGTCAAAGGACAAAGGAAAAAGGTCAAAGGTCAAAGGAAAAAGGTCAAAGGTCAAAGTCAAGGTCAAAGGTCAAGGTCAAGGTCAAGGTCAAGGTGAAGGTCAAAGGTCAAGGGTCAAAGGTCAAAGGTCAAAGGTCAAGGTCAAAGGTCAAGGTCAAAGGTCAAGGTCAAGGTCAAAGGTCAAAGGACAAAGGACAAAGGACAAAGAACAAAGGACAAAGGTCAAAGGTCAAAGGTCAAAGGTCAAGGTCAAGGTCAAGGTCAAGGTCAAGGTCAAGGTCAAGGTCAAAGGTCCAAGGCCCAAGGTCAAGGGTCAAAGGTCCAAGGTCCAAGGTCCAAGGTCAAGGTCAAAGGCCAAAGGTCAAAGGTCAAGGGTCAAAGCACAAAGCACAAAGGTTAAAGCTTAAAGCTTAAAGGTCAAAGGTCAAGGTCAAGGTCAAGGTCAAGGTCAAAGGTTAATGGTCAAAGGTCAAGGTCAAAGGTCAAACGTCAAAGGTCAAGGTCAAAGGTCAAAGGTCAAGGTCAAAGGTCAAATGTCCAAGGTCCAAGGTCCAAGGTCCAAGGTCCATGGTCCAAGGTCCAAGGCCAAAGGTCAAAGGTCAAAGGTCAAGGTCAAGGTCAAAGGTCAAGGGTCAAGGGTGAAGGTCAAAGGTCAAGGTCAAAGGTCAAGGTCAAATGTCCAAGGTCCAAGGGTCAAGGGTCAACGTCAAAGGTCCATGGTCCAAGGTCCATGGTCCAAGGTCAAAGGTCAAAGGCCAAAGGTCAAAGGTCAAGGTCAAGGTCAAAGGTCAAGGGTCAAGGTCAAAGGACAAAGGTCAAGGGTCAAAGCACAAAGCACAAAGCTCAAAGGTTAAAGCTCAAAGGTTAATGGTCAAAGGTCAAAGGTAAAAAGGTCAAAGGTCCCAGGTCCAAGGTCAAAGCACAAAGCACAAAGCTCAAAGGTTAAAGCTCAAAGGTTAAAGGTCCAAGGTCAAAGGTCAAAGGTCAAAGGTCAAGGGTCAAAGCACAAAGCACAAAGGTTAAAGCTTAAAGCTTAAAGGTCAAAGGTCAAGGTCAAAGGTCAAGGTCAAGGTCAAGGTCAAGGTCAAGGTCAAAGGTTAATGGTCAAAGGTCAAAGGTCAAACGTCAAAGGTCAAGGTCAAATGTCCAAGGTCCAAGGTCAAAGGTCAAAGGACAAAGTTCACAGGTCAAGGTCAAGGTTAAGGTCAAAGGTCAAGGTCAAAGGAAAAAGGTCAAAGGAAAAAGGTCAAAGGTCAAAGTCAAGGTCAAAGGTCAAGGTCAAGGTCAAGGTCAAGGTCAAGGTCAAGGTGAAGGTCAAAGGTCAAGGGTCAAAGGTCAAAGGTCAAAGGTCAAGGTCAAGAGTCAAAGCACAAAGCACAAAGCTCAAAGTTTAAAGCTTAAAGGTTAAAGGTCAAGGGTCAAGGGTCAAAGCACAAAGCTCAAAGGTTAAAGCTTAAAGGTTAAAGGTCAAAGGTCAAAGGTCAAAGGTCAAGGTCAAAGGTCAAAGGTCAAGGTCAAAGGTCAAGGTCAAGGTCAAGGTCAAGGTCAAGGTCAAGGTCAAGGTCAAAGGTCAAAGGTCAAAGGTCAAGGTCAAAGGTCAAAGGTCAAAGGTCAAGGTCAAAGGTCAAGGTCAAGGTCAAAGGTCAAAGGTCAAAGGACAAAGAACAAAGGACAAAGGTCAAAGGTCAAAGGTCAAAGGTCAAGGTCAAGGTCAAGGTCAAGGTCAAAGGTCCAAGGTCCAAGGTCAAGGGTCAAAGGACCAAGGTCCAAGGTCCAAGGTCAAGGTCAAGGTCAAGGTCAAAGGTCCAAGGCCCAAGGTCAAGGGTCAAAGGTCAAAGGTCCAAGGTCAAGGTCAAGGTCAAAGGTCAAAGGTCAAAGGTCAAGGTCAAAGGTCAAAGGTCAAGGTCAAGGTCAAAGGTCAAGGTCAAGGTCAAAGGTCAAAGGACAAAGGACAAAGAACAAAGGACAAAGGTCAAAGGTCAAAGGTCAAAGGTCAAGGTCAAGGTCAAGGTCAAGGTCAAGGTCAAAGGTCCAAGGTCAAGGGTCAAAGGTCCAAGGTCCAAGGTCCAAGGTCAAGGTCAAAGGCCAAAGGTCAAAGGTCCAAGGTCAAAGGTCAAAGGTCAAAGGTCAAGGGTCAAAGCACAAAGCACAAAGGTTAAAGCTTAAAGCTTAAAGGTCAAAGGTCAAGGTCAAGGTCAAGGTCAAGGTCAAAGGTTAATGGTCAAAGGTCAAGGTCAAAGGTCAAGGTCAAAGGTCAAGGTCAAAGGTCAAAGGTCAAAGGTCAAGGTCAAAGGTCACAGGTCAAATGTCCAAGGTCCAAGGTCCAAGGTCCATGGTCCAAGGTCCAAGGTCAAAGGCCAAAGGTCAAAGGTCAAAGGTCAAAGGTCAAGGTCAAGGTCAAAGGTCAAGGGTCAAGGGTGAAGGTCAAAGGTCAAGGTCAAAGGTCAAGGTCAAATGTCCAAGGTCCAAGGGTCAAGGGTCAACGTCAAAGGTCCATGGTCCAAGGTCCATGGTCCAAGGTCCAAGGTCAAAGGTCAAAGGCCAAAGGTCAAAGGTCAAGGTCAAGGTCAAGGTCAAAGGTCAAGGGTCAAGGTCAAAGGACAAAGGTCAAGGGTCAAAGCACAAAGCACAAAGCTCAAAGGTTAAAGCTCAAAGGTTAATGGTCAAAGGTCAAAGGTCAAAGGTAAAAAGGTCAAAGGTCCCAGGTCCAAGGTCAAAGCACAAAGCACAAAGCTCAAAGGTTAAAGCTCAAAGGTTAAAGGTCCAAGGTCAAAGGTCAAAGGTCAAAGGTCAAGGGTCAAAGCACAAAGCACAAAGGTTAAAGCTTAAAGCTTAAAGGTCAAAGGTCAAGGTCAAGGTCAAGGTCAAGGTCAAGGTCAAAGGTTAATGGTCAAAGGTCAAAGGTCAAACGTCAAAGGTCAAGGTCAAATGTCCAAGGTCCAAGGTCCAAGGTCAAAGGTCAAAGGACAAAGTTCACAGGTCAAGGTCAAGGTTAAGGTCAAAGGTCAAGGTCAAAGGAAAAAGGTCAAAGGAAAAAGGTCAAAGGTCAAAGTCAAGGTCAAAGGTCAAGGTCAAGGTCAAGGTCAAGGTGAAGGTCAAAGGTCAAGGGTCAAAGGTCAAAGGTCAAAGGTCAAGGTCAAGAGTCAAAGCACAAAGCACAAAGCTCAAAGTTTAAAGCTTAAAGGTTAAAGGTCAAGGGTCAAGGGTCAAAGCACAAAGCTCAAAGGTTAAAGCTTAAAGGTTAAAGGTCAAAGGTCAAAGGTCAAAGGTCAAGGTCAAAGGTCAAGGTCAAAGGTCAAGGTCAAGGTCAAGGTCAAGGTCAAGGTCAAGGTCAAAGGTCAAAGGTCAAAGGTCAAGGTCAAAGGTCAAAGGTCAAGGTCAAAGGTCAAGGTCAAGGTCAAAGGTCAAAGGTCAAAGGTCAAAGGACAAAGGACAAAGAACAAAGGACAAAGGTCAAAGGTCAAAGGTCAAAGGTCAAGGTCAAGGTCAAGGTCAAGGTCAAGGTCAAAGGTCCAAGGTCCAAGGTCAAGGGTCAAAGGTCCAAGGTCCAAGGTCCAAGGTCAAGGTCAAGGTCAAGGTCAAAGGTCCAAGGTCAAGGGTCAAAGGTCCAAGGTCAAGGTCAAGGTCAAGGTCAAAGGTCAAAGGTCAAAGGTCAAGGTCAAAGGTCAAAGGTCAAGGTCAAGGTCAAAGGTCAAGGTCAAGGTCAAAGGTCAAAGGACAAATGACAAAGAACAAAGGACAAAGGTCAAATGTCAAAGGTCAAAGGTCAAGGTCAAGGTCAAGGTCAAGGTCAAGGTCAAGGTCAAAGGTCCAAGGTCCAAGGTCAAGGGTCAAAGGTCCAAGGTCCAAGGTCCAAGGTCAAGGTCAAAGGCCAAAGGTCCAAGGTCAAAGGTCAAAGGTCAAAGGTCAAGGGTCAAAGCACAAAGCACAAAGGTTAAAGCTTAAAGCTTAAAGGTCAAAGGTCAAGGTCAAGGTCAAGGTCAAGGTCAAAGGTTAATGGTCAAAGGTCAAGGTCAAAGGTCAAACGTCAAAGGTCAAGGTCAAAGGTCAAAGGTCAAAGGTCAAGGTCAAAGGTCAAAGGTCAAATGTCCAAGGTCCAAGGTCCAAGGTCCATGGTCCAAGGTCCAAGGTCAAAGGCCAAAGGTCAAAGGTCAAAGGTCAAGGTCAAGGTCAAAGGTCAAGGGTCAAGGGTGAAGGTCAAAGGTCAAGGTCAAAGGTAAAGGTCAAATGTCCAAGGTCCAAGGGTCAAGGGTCAACGTCAAAGGTCCATGGTCCAAGGTCCATGGTCCAAGGTCCAAGGTCAAAGGTCAAAGGCCAAAGGTCAAAGGTCAAAGGTCAAGGTCAAGGTCAAAGGTCAAGGGTCAAGGTCAAAGGACAAAGGTCAAGGGTCAAAGCACAAAGCACAAAGCTCAAAGGTTAAAGCTCAAAAGGTTAATGGTCAAAGGTCAAAGGTCAAAGGTAAAAAGGTCAAATTTCCCAGGTCCAAGGTCAAAGCACAAAGCACAAAGCTCAAAGGTTAAAGCTCAAAGGTTAAAGGTCCAAGGTCAAAGGTCAAAGGTCAAAGGTCAAGGGTCAAAGCACAAAGCACAAAGGTTAAAGCTTAAAGCTTAAAGGTCAAAGGTCAAGGTCAAGGTCAAGGTCAAGGTCAAGGTCAAGGTCAAAGGTCAAGGTCAAGGTCAAAGGTCAAATGTCCAAGGTCCAAGGTCCAAGGTCAAAGGTCAAAGGCCAAAGGCCAAAGGTCAAAGGTCAAGGTCAAGGTCAAAGGTCAAGGGTCAAGGTCAAAGGACAAAGGTCAAGGGTCAAAGCACAAAGCACAAAGCTCAAAGGTTAAAGCTCAAAGGTTAATGGTCAAAGGTCAAAGGTCAAAGGTAAAAAGGTCAAATTTCCCAGGTCCAAGGTCAAAGCACAAAGCACAAAGCTCAAAGGTTAAAGCTCAAGGTTAAAGGTCCAAGGTCAAAGGTCAAAGGTCAAAGGTCAAGGGTCAAAGCACAAAGCACAAAGGTTAAAGCTTAAAGCTTAAAGGTCAAAGGTCAAGGTCAAGGTCAAGGTCAAGGTCAAAGGTCAAAGGTCAAAGTCAAAGGTCAAATGTCCAAGGTCCAAGGTCCAAGGTCCAAGGTCCATGGTCCAAGGTCCAAGGTCAAAGGCCAAAGGTCAAAGGTCAAGGTCAAGGTCAAAGGTCCAAGGGTCAAGGGTCAACGTCAAAGGTCAAGGTCAAAGGTCAAATGTCCAAGGTCCAAGGTCCAAGGTCCAAGGTCCAGGGTCCAATGTCAAGGTCAAGGTCAAAGGTCAAGGGTCAAAGGTCAAAGGTCAAAGGTCAAAGGTCAAGGTCAAGGGTAAAGGGTCAAAGCACAAAGCTCAAAGGTTAAAGCTTAAAGGTCAAAGGTCAAAGGTCAAAGGACAAAGAACAAAGGACGAAGGTCAAAGGTCAAAGGTCAAAGGTCAAGGTCAAGGTCAAGGTCAAGGTCAAGGTCAAGGTCAAGGTCAAGGTCAAGGTCAAGGTCAAGGTCAAGGTCAAGGTCAAAGGTCAAGGTCAAGGTCAAAGGTCAAAGGTCAAGGTCAAAGGTCAAGGTCAAAGGTCAAGGTCAAAGGTCAAGGTCAAGGGTCAAAGCACAAAGGTTAAAGCTTAAAGCTTAAAGGTTAAAGGTCAAGGTCAAAGGTCAAAGGTCAAAGGTCAAAGGTCAAAGGTCAAGGTCAAGGGTCAAGGGTCAAAGCACAAAGCTCAAAGGTTAAAGCTTAAAGGTTTAAAGGTTAAAGGTCAAAGGTCAAGGTCAAAGGTCAAGGTCAAGGTCAAGGTCAAAGGTCAAAGGTCAAAGGTCCAAGGTCCAGGGTCCAATGTCAAGGTCAAGGTCAAGGTCAAAGGTCAAAGGTCAAGGGTCAAAGGTCAAAGGTCAAAGGTCAAGGTCAAGGTCAAGGGTCAAGGGTCAAAGCACAAAGCTCAAAGCTCAAAGGTTAAAGCTTAAAGGTTAAAGGTCAAAGGTCAAAGGTCAAGGGTCAACGTCAAAGGTCAAGGTCAAATGTCAAAGGTCCAAGGTCAAAGATCCTCACAGGTCAAGGTCAAGGTCAAGGGTCAAGGGTCAAAGCACAAAGCTCAAAGGTTAAAGCTTAAAGGTTAAAGGTCAAAGGTCAAAGGTCAAAGGTCAAGGTCAAAGGTCAAAGGTCCAGGGTCCAATGTCAAGGTCAAGGTCAAAGGTCAAAGGTCAAAGGTCAAAGGTCAAAGGTCAAGGTCAAAGGTCAAAGGTCCAGGGTCCAATGTCAAGGTCAAGGTCAAAGGTCAAAGGTCAAAGGTCAAAGGTCAAAGGTCAAAGGTCAAAGGTCAAGGTCAAGGGTCAAGGGTCAAAGCACAAAGCTCAAAGGATTAAAGGCTTAAAGGTTAAAGGTCAAAGGTCAAAGCGTCAAAGGTCAAGGTCAAAGGTCAAAGGTCAAGGTCAAGGTCAAGGTCAAGGTCAAGGTCAAAGGTCAAGGTCAAAGGTCCAGGGTCCAATGTCAAGGTCAAGGTCAAAGGTCAAAGGTCAAAGGTCAAAGGTCAAAGGTCAAAGGTCAGAAGGTCAAAGGTCAAAGGTCAAGGTCAAGGGTCAAGGGTCAAAGCACAAAGCTCAAAGGTTAAAGCTTAAAGGTTAAAGGTCAAAGGTCAAAGGTCAAAGGTCAAGGTCAAAGGTCAAAGGTCAAGGTCAAAGGTCAAGGTCAAGGTCAAGGTCAAGGTCAAGGTCAAGGTCAAGGTCAAAGGTCAAAGGTCAAAGGTCAAAGGTCAAGGTCAAAGGTCAAAGGTCAAGGTCAAGGTCAAGGTCAAGGTCAAAGGTCAAAGGTCAAAGGTCAAAGGTCAAAGGTCAAGGTCAAGGTCAAAGGTCAAGGGTCAAGGGTCAAGGTCAAAGGACAAAGGTCCAAGGGTCAAAGCACAAAGCACAAAGCTCAAAGGTTAAAGCTCAAAGGTTAATGGCTCAAAGGTCAAAGGTCAAAGGTCAAAGGTAAAAGGTCAAAGGTCCCAGGTCCAAGGTCAAAGCACAAAGCACAAAGCTCAAAGGTTAAAGCTCAAAGGTTAAAGGTCAAAGGTCAAGGTCAAGGTCAAAGCACAAAGCACAAAGGTTAAAGCTTAAAGCTTAAAGGTCAAAGGTCAAGGTCAAGGTCAAGGTCAAGGTCAAGGTCAAGGTCAAGGTCAAGGTCAAAGGTTAATGGTCAAAGGTCAAAGGTCAAACGTCAAAGGTCAAGGTCAAAGGTCAAAGGTCAAAGGTCAAATGTCCAAGGTCCAAGGTCCAAGGTCCAAGGTCCAAGGTCCAAGGTCCATGGTCCAAGGTCCATGGTCCAAGGTCCAAGGTCAAAGGCCAAAGGTCAAAGGTCAAGGTCAAGGTCAAAGGTCAAAGGTCAAGGTCAAAGGTCAAAGGTCAAGGTCAAAGGTCAAGGTCAAGGTCAAAGGTCAAAGGTCAAAGGTCAAGGTCAAGGGTCAAAGCACAAAGGTTAAAGCTTAAAGCTTAAAGGTTAAAGGTCAAGGTCAAAGGTCAAAGGTCAAGGTCAAGGTCAAGGGTCAAGGGTCAAAGCACAAAGCTCAAAGGTTAAAGCTTAAAGGTTTAAAGGTTAAAGGTCAAAGGTCAAGGTCAAAGGTCAAGGTCAAAGGTCAAGGTCAAGGTCAAGGTCAAAGGTCAAAGGTCAAAGGTCCAAGGTCCAGGGTCCAATGTCAAGGTCAAGGTCAAGGTCAAAGGTCAAAGGTCAAGGGTCAAAGGTCAAAGGTCAAAGGTCAAGGTCAAGGTCAAGGGTCAAGGGTCAAAGCACAAAGCTCAAAGCTCAAAGGTTAAAGCTTAAAGGTTAAAGGTCAAAGGTCAAAGGTCAAGGGTCAACGTCAAAGGTCAAGGTCAAATGTCAAAGGTCCAAGGTCAAAGATCCCAAGGTCAAAGGTCAAGGTCAAGGGTCAAGGGTCAAAGCACAAAGCTCAAAGGTTAAAGCTTAAAGGTTAAAGGTCAAAGGTCAAAGGTCAAAGGTCAAGGTCAAAGGTCAAAGGTCCAGGGTCCAATGTCAAGGTCAAGGTCAAAGGTCAAAGGTCAAAGGTCAAAGGTTAAAGCTTAAAGGTTAAAGGTCAAAGGTCAAAGGTCAAAGGTCAAGGTCAAAGGTCAAAGGTCAAGGTCAAGGTCAAGGTCAAGGTCAAAGGTCAAAGGTCAAGGTCAAAGGTCAAAGGTCCAGGGTCCAATGTCAAGGTCAAGGTCAAAGGTCAAAGGTCAAAGGTCAAAGGTCAAAGGTCAAAGGTCAAGGTCAAGGGTCAAGGTCAAAGCACAAAGCTCAAAGGTTAAAGCTTAAAGGTTAAAGGTCAAAGGTCAAAGGTCAAAGGTCAAGGTCAAAGGTCAAAGGTCAAGGTCAAGGTCAAGGTCAAGGTCAAAGGTCAAAGGTCAAGGTCAAAGGTCAAAGGTCCAGGGTCCAATGTCAAGGTCAAGGTCAAAGGTCAAAGGTCAAAGGTCAAAGGTCAAAGGTCAAAGGTCAAGGTCAAGGGTCAAGGGTCAAAGCACAAAGCTCAAGGTTAAAGCTTAAAGGTTAAAGGTCAAAGGTCAAAGGTCAAGGTCAAAGGTCAAGGTCAAAGGTCAAGGTCAAGGTCAAGGTCAAGGTCAAGGTCAAGGTCAAGGTCAAAGGTCAAAGGTCAAAGGTCAAAGGTCAAGGTCAAAGGTCAAAGGTCAAGGTCAAGGTCAAGGTCAAGGTCAAAGGTCAAAGGTCAAAGGTCAAGGTCAAGGTCAAGGTCAAAGGTCAAGGGTCAAGGGTCAAGGTCAAAGGACAAAGGTCAAGGGTCAAAGCACAAAGCACAAAGCTCAAAGGTTAAAGCTCAAAGGTTAATGGTCAAAGGTCAAAGGTCAAAGGTAAAAAGGTCAAAGGTCCCAGGTCCAAGGTCAAAGCACAAAGCACAAAGCTCAAAGGTTAAAGCTCAAAGGTTAAAGGTCAAAGGTCAAGGTCAAGGGTCAAAGCACAAAGCACAAAGGTTAAAGCTTAAAGCTTAAAGGTCAAAGATCAAGGTCAAGGTCAAGGTCAAGGTCAAGGTCAAGGTCAAGTTCAAGGTCAAGGTCAAAGGTTAATGGTCAAAGGTCAAACGTCAAAGGTTAATGGTCAAAGGTCAAAGGTCAAAGGTCAAACGTCAAAGGTCAAGGTCAAGGGTCAAGGGTCAAAGCACAAAGCTCAAAGGTTAAAGCTTAAAGGTTTAAAGGTTAAAGGTCAAAGGTCAAGGTCAAAGGTCAAGGTCAAGGTCAAGGTCAAAGGTCAAAGGTCAAAGGTCCAAGGTCCAGGGTCCAATGTCAAGGTCAAGGTCAAGGTCAAAGGTCAAAGGTCAAGGGTCAAAGGTCAAAGGTCAAAGGTCAAGGTCAAGGTCAAGGGTCTAGGGTCAAAGCACAAAGCTCAAAGCTCAAAGGTTAAAGCTTAAAGGTTAAAGGTCAAAGGTCAAAGGTCAAGGGTCAACGTCAAAGGTCAAGGTCAAGGTCAAGGTCAAAGGTCAAAGGACAAAGGACAAAGAACAAAGGACGAAGGTCAAAGGTCAAAGGTCAAAGGTCAAGGTCAAGGTCAAGGTCAAGGTCAAGGTCAAGGTCAAGGTCAAGGTCAAAGGTCAAAGGACAAAGAACAAAGGACGAAGGTCAAAGGTCAAAGGTCAAAGGTCAAAGGTCAAGGTCAAGGTCAAGGTCAAAGGTCAAAGGACAAAGGACAAAGAACAAAGGACGAAGGTCAAAGGTCAAAGGTGAAAGGTCAAGGTCAAGGTCAAGGTCAAGGTCAAGGTCAAGGTCAAGGTCAAGGTCAAGGTCAAGGTCAAGGTCAAGGTCAAGGTCAAAGGTCAAAGGTCAAGGTCAAAGGTCAAAGGTCAAGGTCAAAGGTCAAGGTCAAGGTCAAAGGTCAAAGGTCAAAGGTCAAGGTCAAGGGTCAAAGCACAAAGGTTAAAGCTTAAAGCTTAAAGGTTAAAGGTCAAGGTCAAAGGTCAAAGGTCAAAGGTCAAAGGTCAAAGGTCAAGGTCAAGGGTCAAGGGTCAAAGCACAAAGCTCAAAGGTTAAAGCTTAAAGGTTTAAAGGTTAAAGGTCAAAGGTCAAGGTCAAAGGTCAAGGTCAAGGTCAAGGTCAAAGGTCAAAGGTCAAAGGTCAAGGTCAAGGTCAAGGTCAAGGGTCAAGGGTCAAAGCACAAAGCTCAAAGCTCAAAGGTTAAAGCTTAAAGGTTAAAGGTCAAAGGTCAAAGGTCAAGGGTCAACGTCAAAGGTCAAGGTCAAATGTCAAAGGTCCAAGGTCAAAGATCCCAAGGTCAAAGGTCAAGGTCAAGGGTCAAGGGTCAAAGCACAAAGCTCAAAGGTTAAAGCTTAAAGGTTAAAGGTCAAAGGTCAAAGGTCAAAGGTCAAGGTCAAAGGTCAAAGGTCCAGGGTCCAATGTCAAGGTCAAGGTCAAAGGTCAAAGGTCAAAGGTCAAAGGTCAAGGTCAAAGGTCAAAGGTCCAGGGTCCAATGTCAAGGTCAAGGTCAAAGGTCAAAGGTCAAAGGTCAAAGGTCAAAGGTCAAAGGTCAAGGTCAAGGGTCAAGGGTCAAACCACAAAGCTCAAAGGTTAAAGCTTAAAGGTTAAAGGTCAAAGGTCAAAGGTCAAAGGTCAAGGTCAAAGGTCAAAGGTCAAGGTCAAGGTCAAGGTCAAGGTCAAAGGTCAAGGTCAAAGGTCAAAGGTCCAGGGTCCAATGTCAAGGTCAAGGTCAAAGGTCAAAGGTCAAAGGTCAAAGGTCAAAGGTCAAAGGTCAAAGGTCAAAGGTCAAGGTCAAGGTCAAAGCACAAAGCTCAAAGGTTAAAGGTCAAAGGTCAAGGTCAAAGGTCAAAGGTCAAGGTCAAAGGTCAAAGTCAAGGTCAAGGTCAAGGTCAAGGTCAAGGTCAAGGTCAAAGGTCAAAGGTCAAAGGTCAAAGGTCAAGGTCAAAGGTCAAAGGTCAAGGTCAAGGTCAAGGTCAAGGTCAAAGGTCAAAGGTCAAAGGTCAAAGGTCAAAGGTCAAGGTCAAGGGTCAAAGCACAAAGCACAAAGGTTAAAGCTTAAAGCTTAAAGGTCAAAGGTCAAGGTCAAGGTCAAGGTCAAGGTCAAGGTCAAGGTCAAGGTCAAGGTCAAAGGTTAATGGTCAAAGGTCAAAGGTCAAACGTCAAAGGTCAAGGTCAAAGGTCAAAGGTCAAAGGTCAAATGTCCAAGGTACAAGGTCCAAGGTCCAAGGTCCAAGGTCCAAGGTCCATGGTCCAAGGTCCAGTGGTCCAAGGTCCAAGGTCAAAGGCCAAAGGTCAAAGGTCAAGGTCAAGGTCAAAGGTCAAAGGTCAAGGTCAAAGGTCAAAGGTCAAGGTCAAAGGTCAAGGTCAAGGTCAAAGGTCAAAGGTCAAAGGTCAAGGTCAAGGGTCAAAGCACAAAGGTTAAAGCTTAAAGCTTAAAGGTTAAAGGTCAAGGTCAAAGGTCAAAGGTCAAAGGTCAAAGGTCAAAGGTCAAGGTCAAGGGTCAAGGGTCAAAGCACAAAGCTCAAAGGTTAAAGCTTAAAGGTTTAAAGGTTAAAGGTCAAAGGTCAAGGTCAAAGGTCAAGGTCAAAGGTCAAGGTCAAGGTCAAGGTCAAAGGTCAAAGGTCAAAGGTCCAAGGTCCAGGGTCCAATGTCAAGGTCAAGGTCAAGGTCAAAGGTCAAAGGTCAAGGGTCAAAGGTCAAAGGTCAAAGGTCAAGGTCAAGGTCAAGGGTCAAGGGTCAAAGCACAAAGCTCAAAGCTCAAAGGTTAAAGCTTAAAGGTTAAAGGTCAAAGGTCAAAGGTCAAGGGTCAACGTCAAAGGTCAAGGTCAAATGTCAAAGGTCCAAGGTCAAAGATCCCAAGGTCAAAGGTCAAGGTCAAGGGTCAAGGGTCAAAGCACAAAGCTCAAAGGTTAAAGCTTAAAGGTTAAAGGTCAAAGGTCAAAGGTCAAAGGTCAAGGTCAAAGGTCAAAGGTCAAAGGTCCAGGGTCCAATGTCAAGGTCAAAGGTCAAAGGTCAAAGGTCAAGGTCAAAGGTCAAAGGTCCAGGGTCCAATGTCAAGGTCAAGGTCAAAGGTCAAAGGTCAAAGGTCAAAGGTCAAAGGTCAAAGGTCAAAGGTCAAAGGTCAAAGGTCAAAGGTCAAAGGTCAAAGGTCAAAGGTCAAAGGTCAAGGTCAAGGGTCAAAGCACAAAGCTCAAAGGTTAAAGCTTAAAGGTTAAAGGTCAAAGGTCAAAGGTCAAAGGTCAAAGGTCAAAGGTCAAGGTCAAGGTCAAGGTCAAGGTCAAGGTCAAAGGTCAAAGGTCCAGGGTCCAATGTCAAGGTCAAGGTCAAAGGTCAAAGGTCAAAGGTCAAAGGTCAAAGGTCAAAGGTCAAAGGTCAAAGGTCAAAGGTCAAAGGTCAAAGGTCAAGGGTCAAGGGTCAAAGCACAAAGCTCAAAGGTTAAAGCTTAAAGGTTAAAGGTCAAAGGTCAAAGGTCAAGGTCAAAGGTCAAGGTCAAAGGTCAAGGTCAAAGGTCAAGGTCAAGGTCAAGGTCAAGGTCAAGGTCAAGGTCAAGGTCAAAGGTCAAAGGTCAAAGGTCAAAGGTCAAGGTCAAAGGTCAAAGGTCAAGGTCAAGGTCAAGGTCAAGGTCAAAGGTCAAAGGTCAAAGGTCAAAGGTCAAGGTCAAGGTCAAAGGTCAAGGGTCAAGGGTCAAGGTCAAAGGACAAAGGTCAAGGGTCAAAGCACAAAGCACAAAGCTCAAAGGTTAAAGCTCAAAGGTTAATGGTCAAAGGTCAAAGGTCAAAGGTCAAAGGTAAAAAGGTCAAAGGTCCCAGGTCCAAGGTCAAAGCACAAAGCACAAAGCTCAAAGGTTAAAGCTCAAAGGTTAAAGGTCAAAGGTCAAGGTCAAGGGTCAAAGCACAAAGCACAAAGGTTAAAGCTTAAAGCTTAAAGGTCAAAGATCAAGGTCAAGGTCAAGGTCAAGGTCAAGGTCAAGGTCAAGGTCAAGGTCAAGTTCAAGGTCAAGGTCAAAGGTTAATGGTCAAAGGTCAAACGTCAAAGGTTAATGGTCAAAGGTCAAAGGTCAAACGTCAAAGGTCAAGGTCAAGGGTCAAGGGTCAAAGCACAAAGCTCAAAGGTTAAAGCTTAAAGGTTTAAAGGTTAAAGGTCAAAGGTCAAGGTCAAAGGTCAAGGTCAAGGTCAAAGGTCAAAGGTCAAAGGTCCAAGGTCCAGGGTCCAATGTCAAGGTCAAGGTCAAGGTCAAAGGTCAAAGGTCAAGGGTCAAAGGTCAAAGGTCAAAGGTCAAGGTCAAGGTCAAGGGTCTAGGGTCAAAGCACAAAGCTCAAAGCTCAAAGGTTAAAGCTTAAAGGTTAAAGGTCAAAGGTCAAAGGTCAAGGGTCAACGTCAAAGGTCAAGGTCAAGGTCAAGGTCAAAGGTCAAAGGACAAAGGACAAAGAACAAAGGACGAAGGTCAAAGGTCAAAGGTCAAAGGTCAAGGTCAAGGTCAAGGTCAAGGTCAAGGTCAAGGTCAAGGTCAAAGGTCAAAGGACAAAGGACAAAGAACAAAGGACGAAGGTCAAAGGTCAAAGGTCAAAGGTCAAAGGTCAAGGTCAAGGTCAAGGTCAAAGGTCAAAGGACAAAGGACAAAGAACAAAGGACGAAGGTCAAAGGTCAAAGGTCAAAGGTCAAGGTCAAGGTCAAGGTCAAGGTCAAGGTCAAGGTCAAGGTCAAGGTCAAGGTCAAGGTCAAGGTCAAGGTCAAGGTCAAAGGTCAAAGGTCAAGGTCAAAGGTCAAAGGTCAAGGTCAAAGGTCAAGGTCAAGGTCAAAGGTCAAAGGTCAAAGGTCAAGGTCAAGGGTCAAAGCACAAAGGTTAAAGCTTAAAGCTTAAAGGTTAAAGGTCAAGGTCAAAGGTCAAAGGTCAAAGGTCAAAGGTCAAAGGTCAAGGTCAAGGGTCAAGGGTCAAAGCACAAAGCTCAAAGGTTAAAGCTTAAAGGTTTAAAGGTTAAAGGTCAAAGGTCAAGGTCAAAGGTCAAGGTCAAGGTCAAGGTCAAAGGTCAAAGGTCAAAGGTCAAGGTCAAGGTCAAGGTCAAGGGTCAAAGCACAAAGCTCAAAGCTCAAAGGTTAAAGCTTAAAGGTTAAAGGTCAAAGGTCAAAGGTCAAGGGTCAACGTCAAAGGTCAAGGTCAAATGTCAAAGGTCCAAGGTCAAAGATCCCAAGGTCAAAGGTCAAGGTCAAGGGTCAAGGGTCAAAGCACAAAGCTCAAAGGTTAAAGCTTAAAGGTTAAAGGTCAAAGGTCAAAGGTCAAAGGTCAAGGTCAAAGGTCAAAGGTTCAGGGTCCAATGTCAAGGTCAAGGTCAAAGGTCAAAGGTCAAAGGTCAAAGGTCAAAGGTCAAGGTCAAAGGTCAAAGGTCCAGGGTCCAATGTCAAGGTCAAGGTCAAAGGTCAAAGGTCAAAGGTCAAAGGTCAAAGGTCAAAGGTCAAAGGTCAAGGTCAAGGGTCAAGGGTCAAACCACAAAGCTCAAAGGTTAAAGCTTAAAGGTTAAAGGTCAAAGGTCAAAGGTCAAAGGTCAAGGTCAAAGGTCAAAGGTCAAGGTCAAGGTCAAGGTCAAGGTCAAGGTCAAAGGTCAAGGTCAAAGGTCAAAGGTCCAGGGTCCAATGTCAAGGTCAAGGTCAAAGGTCAAAGGTAAAAGGTCAAAGGTCAAAGGTCAAAGGTCAAAGGTCAAAGGTCAAAGGTCAAAGGTCAAAGGTCAAAGGTCAAAGGTCAAAGGTCAAAGGTCAAAGGTCAAAGGTCAAAGGTCAAGGTCAAGGGTCAAGGGTCAAAGCACAAAGCTCAAAGGTTAAAGCTTAAAGGTTAAAGGTCAAAGGTCAAAGGTCAAAGGTCAAGGTCAAAGGTCAAAGGTCAAGGTCAAAGGTCAAAGTCAAGGTCAAGGTCAAGGTCAAGGTCAAGGTCAAGGTCAAGGTCAAGGTCACAAGGTCAAAGGTCAAAGGTCAAAGGTCAAGGTCAAAGGTCAAAGGTCAAGGTCAAGGTCAAGGTCAAAGGTCAAAGGTCAAAGGTCAAAGGTCAAAGGTCAAGGTCAAAGGTCAAGGGTCAAGGGTCAAGGTCAAAGGACAAAGGTCAAGGGTCAAAGCACAAAGCACAAAGCTCAAAGGTTAAAGCTCAAAGGTTAATGGTCAAAGGTCAAAGGTCAAAGGTCAAAGGTAAAAAGGTCAAAGGTCCCAGGTCCAAGGTCAAAGCACAAAGCACAAAGCTCAAAGGTTAAAGCTCAAAGGTTAAAGGTCAAAGGTCAAGGTCAAGGGTCAAAGCACAAAGCACAAAGGTTAAAGCTTAAAGCTTAAAGGTCAAAGGTCAAGGTCAAGGTCAAGGTCAAGGTCAAGGTCAAGGTCAAGGTCAAGGTCAAGGTCAAGGTCAAAGGTTAATGGTCAAAGGTCAAAGGTCAAACGTCAAAGGTCAAGGTCAAAGGTCAAAGGTCAAAGGTCAAATGTCCAAGGTCCAAGGTCCAAGGTCCAAGGTCCAAGGTCCAAGGTCCATGGTCCAAGGTCCATGGTCCAAGGTCCAAGGTCAAAGGCCAAAGGTCAAAGGTCAAGGTCAAGGTCAAAGGTCAAAGGTCAAGGTCAAAGGTCAAAGGTCAAGGTCAAAGGTCAAGGTCAAGGTCAAAGGTCAAAGGTCAAGGTCAAGGTCAAGGGTCAAAGCACAAAGGTTAAAGCTTAAAGCTTAAAGGTTAAAGGTCAAGGTCAAAGGTCAAAGGTCAAAGGTCAAGGTCAAGGGTCAAGGGTCAAAGCACAAAGCTCAAAGGTTAAAGCTTAAAGGTTTAAAGGTTAAAGGTCAAAGGTCAAGGTCAAAGGTCAAGGTCAAAGGTCAAGGTCAAGGTCAAGGTCAAGGTCAAAGGTCAAAGGTCAAAGGTCCAAGGTCCAGGGTCCAATGTCAAGGTCAAGGTCAAGGTCAAGGTCAAAGGTCAAAGGTCAAGGGTCAAAGGTCAAAGGTCAAAGGTCAAAGGTCAAGGTCAAGGTCAAGGGTCAAGGGTCAAAGCACAAAGCTCAAAGCTCAAAGGTTAAAGCTTAAAGGTTAAAGGTCAAAGGTCAAAGGAGAAGGGTCAACGTCAAAGGTCAAGGTCAAATGTCAAAGGTCCAAGGTCAAAGATCCCAAGGTCAAAGGTCAAGGTCAAGGGTCAAGGGTCAAAGCACAAAGCTCAAAGGTTAAAGGTTAAAGGTCAAAGGTCAAAGGTCAAAGGTCAAAGGTCAAGGTCAAAGGTCAAAGGTCCAGGGTCCAATGTCAAGGTCAAGGTCAAAGGTCAAAGGTCAAAGGTCAAAGGTCAAGGTCAAAGGTCAAAGGTCCAGGGTCCAATGTCAAGGTCAAGGTCAAAGGTCAAAGGTCAAAGGTCAAAGGTCAAAGGTCAAAGGTCAAAGGTCAAAGGTCAAAGGTCAAGGTCAAGGGTCAAGGGTCAAAGCACAAAGCTCAAAGGTTAAAGCTTAAAGGTTAAAGGTCAAAGGTCAAAGGTCAAAGGTCAAGGTCAAAGGTCAAAGGTCAAGGTCAAGGTCAAGGTCAAGGTCAAGGTCAAGGTCAAAGGTCAAAGGTCAAGGTCAAAGGTCAAAGGTCCAGGGTCCAATGTCAAGGTCAAGGTCAAAGGTCAAAGGTCAAAGGTCAAAGGTCAAAGGTCAAAGGTCAAAGGTCAAAGGTCAAAGGTCAAAGGTCAAAGGTCAAAGGTCAAGGTCAAGGGTCAAGGGTCAAAGCACAAAGCTCAAAGGTTAAAGCTTAAAGGTTAAAGGTCAAAGGTCAAAGGTCAAGGTCAAAGGTCAAGGTCAAAGGTCAAGGTCAAGGTCAAGGTCAAGGTCAAGGTCAAGGTCAAAGGTCAAAGGTCAAAGGTCAAAGGTCAAAGGTCAAGGTCAAGGTCAAGGTCAAGGTCAAAGGTCAAAGGTCAAAGGTCAAAGGTCAAGGTCAAGGTCAAAGGTCAAGGGTCAAGGGTCAAGGTCAAAGGACAAAGGTCAAGGGTCAAAGCACAAAGCACAAAGCTCAAAGGTTAAAGCTCAAAGGTTAATGGTCAAAGGTCAAAGGTCAAAGGTCAAAGGTAACAAGGTCAAAGGTCCCAGGTCCAAGGTCAAAGCACAAAGCACAAAGCTCAAGGTTAAAGCTCAAAGGTTAAAGGTCAAAGGTCAAGGTCAAGGGTCAAAGCACAAAGCACAAAGGTTAAAGCTTAAAGCTTAAAGGTCAAAGGTCAAGATCAAGGTCAAGGTCAAGGTCAAGGTCAAGGTCAAGGTCCAAGGTCCAAGGTCCATGGTCCAAGGTCCATGGTCCAAGGTCCAAGGTCAAAGGCCAAAGGTCAAAGGTCAAGGTCAAGGTCAAAGGTCAAGGTCAAAGGACAAAGGTCAAGGGTCAAAGCACAAAGCACAAAGGTTAAAGCTTAAAGCTTAAAGGTCAAAGGTCAAGGTCAAAGGTCAAGGTCAAGGTCAAGGTCAAGGTCAAGGTCAAAGGTTAATGGTCAAAGGTCAAAGGTCAAACGTCAAAGGTCAAGGTCAAATGTCCAAGGTCCAAGGTCCAAGGTCCAAGGTCAAAGGTCAAAGGACAAAGTTCACAGGTCAAGGTCAAGGTTAAGGTCAAAGGTCAAGGTCAAAGGAAAAAGGTCAAAGGAAAAAGGTCAAAGGTCAACGTCAAGGTCAAAGGTCAAAGGTCAAAGGTCAAGGTCAAGAGTCAAAGCACAAAGCACAAAGCTCAAAGGTTAAAGCTTAAAGGTTAAAGGTCAAGGGTCAAAGCACAAAGCTCAAAGGTTAAAGCTTAAAGGTTAAAGGTCAAAGGTCAAAGGTCAAGGTCAAAGGTCAAGGTCAAAGGTCAAGGTCAAGGTCAAGGTCAAAGGTCAAAGGTCAAAGGTCAAAGGTCAAGGTCAAAGGTCAAAGGTCAAGGTCAAAGGTCAAGGTCAAAGGACAAAGGACAAAGAACAAAGGACAAAGGTCAAAGGTCAAAGGTCAAGGTCAAAGGACAAAGGTCAAGGGTCAAAGCACAAAGCACAAAGCTCAAAGGTTAAAGCTCAAAGGTTAATGGTCAAAGGTCAACGGTCAAAGGTAAAAAGGTCAAAGGTCCCAGGTCCAAGGTCAAAGCACAAAGCACAAAGCTCAAAGGTTAAAGCTCAAAGGTTAAAGGTCCAAGGTCAAAGGTCAAAGGTCAAGGGTCAAAGCACAAAGCGCAAAGGTTAAAGCTTAAAGCTTAAAGGTCAAAGGTCAAGGTCAAGGTCAAGGTCATAGGTCAAAGGTCAAGGTCAAAGGTCAAATGTCCAAGGTCCAAGGTCCAAGGTCCAAGGTCCATGGTCCAAGGTCCAAGGTCAAGGTCAAAGGTCAAGGGTCAAAGGTCAAAGGTCAAAGGTCAAGGTCAAGGGTCAAGGGTCAAAGCACAAAGCTCAAAGGTTAAAGCTTAAAGGTTAAAGGTCAAAGGTCAAAGGTCAAGGTCAAGGTCAAAGGTCCCAGGTCCAAGGTCAAAGCGCAAAGCACAAAGCTCAAAGGTTAAAGCTCAAAGGTTAAAGGTCAAAGGTCAAAGGTCAAGGTCAAGGGTCAAGGGTCAACGTCAAAGGTCAAGGTCAAAGGTCAAAGGTCCAAGGTCAAAGATCCCAAGGTCAAAGGTCCAAGGTCAAAGGTCCAAGGTCCAGGGTCCAATGTCAAGGTCAAGGTCAAAGGTCAAGGGTCAAAGGTCAAAGGTCAAAGGTCAAGGTCAAGGGTCAAGGGTCAAAGCACAAAGCTCAAAGGTTAAAGCTTAAAGGTTAAAGGTCAAAGGTCAAAGGTCAAGGTCAAGGTCAAGGTCAAGGTCAAGGTCAAGGTCAAAGGTCCCAGGTCCAAGGTCAAAGCGCAAAGCACAAAGCTCAAAGGTTAAAGCTCAAAGGTTAAAGGTCAAAGGTCAAAGGTCAAGGTCAAGGGTCAAAGCACAAAGAACAAAGGTTAAAGCTTAAAGCTTAAAGGTCAAAGGTCAAGGTCAAGGTCAAGGTCAAGGTCAAGGTCAAGGTCAAAGGTTAATGGTCAAAGGTCAAACGTCAAAGGTCAAGGTCAAAGGTCAAAGGTCAAAGGTCAAATGTCCAAGGTCCAAGGTCCAAGGTCCAAGGTCCAAGGTCCAAGGTCCAAGGTCCAAGGTCCAAGGTCCATGGTCCAAGGTCCATGGTCCAAGGTCCAAGGTCAAAGGCCAAAGGTCAAAGGTCAAGGTCAAGGTCAAAGGTCAAGGGTCAAGGTCAAAGGACAAAGGTCAAGGGTCAAAGCACAAAGCACAAAGGTTAAAGCTTAAAGCTTAAAGGTCAAAGGTCAAGGTCAAAGGTCAAGGTCAAGGTCAAGGTCAAGGTCAAAGGTTAACGGTCAAAGGTCAAAGGTCAAACGTCAAAGGTCAAGGTCAAATGTCCAAGGTCCAAGGTCCAAGGTCAAAGGTTAAGGTCAAGGTCAAAGGACAAAGGACAAAGAACAAAGGACAAAGGTCAAAGGTCAAAGGTCAAAGGTCAAGGTCAAGGTCAAGGTCAAGGTCAAAGGTCCAAGGTCCAAGGTCAAGGGTCAAAGGTCCAAGGTCCAAGGTCCAAGGTCAAGGTCAAAGGCCAAGGTCAAAGGTCCAAGGTCCAAGGTCAAAGGTCAAAGGTCAAGGGTCAAAGCACAAAGCACAAAGGTTAAAGCTTAAAGCTTAAAGGTCAAAGGTCAAGGTCAAGGTCAAGGTCAAGGTCAAGGTCAAAGGTTAATGGTCAAAGGTCAAACGTCAAAGGTCAAGGTCAAAGGTCAAAGGTCAAGGTCAAAGGTCAAATGTCCAAGGTCCAAGGTCCAAGGTCCAAGGTCCAAGGTCCATGGTCCAAGGTCCAAGGTCAAAGGCCAAAGGTCAAAGGTCAAAGGTCAAGGTCAAGGTCAAGGTCAAAGGTCAAGGGTCAAGGGTCAAGGTCAAAGGTCAAGGTCAAAGGTCAAGGTCAAATGTCCAAGGTCCAAGGTCCAAGGGTCAAGGGTCCAAGGTCCAGGGTCCAATGTCAAGGTCAAAGGTCAAAGGTCAAGGGTCAAAGGTCAAAGGTCAAAGGTCAAAGGTCAAGGTCAAGGGTCGAGGGTCAAAGCACAAAGCTCAAAGGTTAAAGCTTAAAGCTTAAAGGTCAAAGGTCAAGGTCAAGGTCAAGGTCAAGGTCAAGGTCAAGGTCAAGGTCAAGGTCAAGGTCAAAGGTTAATGGTCAAAGGTCAAACGTCAAAGGTCAAGGTCAAAGGTCAAAGGTCAAAGGTCAAATGTCCAAGGTCCAAGGTCCAAGGTCCAAGGTCCAAGGTCCAAGGTCCAAGGTCCATGGTCCAAGGTCCATGGTCCAAGGTCCAAGGTCAAAGGCCAAAGGTCAAAGGTCAAGGTCAAGGTCAAAGGTCAAGGGTCAAGGTCAAAGGACAAAGGTCAAGGGTCAAAGCACAAAGCACAAAGGTTAAAGCTTAAAGCTTAAAGGTCAAAGGTCAAGGTCAAAGGTCAAGGTCAAGGTCAAGGTCAAGGTCAAAGGTTAACGGTCAAAGGTCAAAGGTCAAACGTCAAAGGTCAAGGTCAAATGTCCAAGGTCCAAGGTCCAAGGTCAAAGGTTAAGGTCAAGGTCAAAGGACAAAGGACAAAGAACAAAGGACAAAGGTCAAAGGTCAAAGGTCAAGGTCAAGGTCAAGGTCAAGGTCAAAGGTCCAAGGTCCAAGGTCAAGGGTCAAAGGTCCAAGGTCCAAGGTCCAAGGTCAAGGTCAAAGGCCAAAGGTCAAAGGTCCAAGGTCCAAGGTCAAAGGTCAAAGGTCAAGGGTCAAAGCACAAAGCACAAAGGTTAAAGCTTAAAGCTTAAAGGTCAAAGGTCAAGGTCAAGGTCAAGGTCAAGGTCAAGGTCAAAGGTTAATGGTCAAAGGTCAAACGTCAAAGGTCAAGGTCAAAGGTCAAAGGTCAAGGTCAAAGGTCAAATGTCCAAGGTCCAAGGTCCAAGGTCCAAGGTCCAAGGTCCAAGGTCCAAGGTCCAAGGTCCATGGTCCAAGGTCCAAGGTCAAAGGCCAAAGGTCAAAGGTCAAAGGTCAAGGTCAAGGTCAAGGTCAAAGGTCAAGGGTCAAGGTCAAAGGTCAAGGTCAAAGGTCAAGGTCAAATGTCCAAGGTCCAAGGGTCAAGGGTCCAAGGTCCAGGGTCCAATGTCAAGGTCAAAGGTCAAAGGTCAAGGGTCAAAGGTCAAAGGTCAAAGGTCAAAGGTCAAGGTCAAGGGTCGAGGGTCAAAGCACAAAGCTCAAAGGTTAAAGCTTAAAGGTTAAAGGTCAAAGGTCAAAGGTCAAGGTCAAAGGTCAAAGGTCAAAGGTCAAGGTCAAAGGTCAAGGTCAAGGTCAAGGTCAAGGTCAAGGTCAAAGGTTAATGGTCAAAGGTCAAGGTCAAAGGTCAAACGTCAAAGGTCAAGGTCAAAGGTCAAAGGTCAAGGTCAAAGGTCAAATGTCCAAGGTCCAAGGTCCAAGGTCCAAGGTCCATGGTCCAAGGTCCAAGGCCAAAGGTCAAAGGTCAAAGGTCAAAGGTCAAGGTCATGGTCAAGGTCAAAGGTCAAGGGTCAAGGGTCAAGGTCAAAGGTCAAGGTCAAAGATCCCAAGGTCAAAGGTCCAAGGTCCAAGGTCAAAGGTCCAAGGTCCAGGGTCCAATGTCAAGGTCAAGGTCAAAGGTCGAAGGTCAAAGGTCAAGGGTCAAAGGTCAAAGGTCAAAGGTCAAAGGTCAAGGTCAAGGGTCGAGGGTCAAAGCACAAAGCTCAAAGGTTAAAGCTTAAAGGTTAAAGGTCAAAGGTCAAAGGTCAAGGTCAAAGGTCAAAGGTCAAGGTCAAAGGTCAAGGTCAAGGTCAAGGTCAAAGGTCAAAGGTCAAGGGTCAAGGGTCAAGGTCAAAGGTCAAAGGTCAAGGTCAAAGGTCAAGGTCAAGGTCAAGGTCAAAGGTCAAAGGTCAAAGGTTAAGGTCAAATGTCAAAGGTCCCAGGTCCAAGGTCCAAGGTCAAAGCACAAAGCACAAAGCTCAAAGGTTAAAGGTCAAAGGTCAAAGGTCAAGGTCAAGGGTCAAAGCACAAAGCACAAAGGTTAAAGCTTAAAGCTTAAAGGTTAAAGGTCAAGGTCAAAGGTCAAGGTCAAGGTCAAGGTCAAGGTCAAAGGTTAATGGTCAAAGGTCAAACGTCAAAGGTCAAGGTCAAAGGTTAATGGTCAAAGGTCAAACGTCAAAGGTCAAGGTCAAAGGTCAAAGGTCAAAGGTCAAATGTCCAAGGTCCAAGGTCCAAGGTCCAAGGTCCAAGGTCCATGGTCCAAGGTCCATGGTCCAAGGTCCAAGGTCAAAGGCCAAAGGTCAAAGGTCAAGGTCAAGGTCAAGGGTCAAGGTCAAAGGTCAAGGGTCAAAGCATCAAAGCACAAAGCTCAAAGGTTAAAGCTCAAAGGTTAATGGTCAAAGGTCAAAGGTCAAAGGTCAAGGGTCAAAGCACAAAGCACAAAGGTTAATGCTTAAAGCTTAAAGGTCAAAGGTCAAGGTCAAGGTCAAGGTCAAGGTCAAAGGTTAATGGTCAAAGGTCAAAGGTCAAACGTCAAAGGTCAAGGTCAAAGGTCAAAGGTCAAAGGTCCAAGGTCCAAGGTCCAAGGTCCAAGGTCCAAGGTCCATGGTCCAAGGTCC
This sequence comes from Drosophila monieri, assembly GCA_035047585.1. Classification (NCBI taxonomy): domain Eukaryota; kingdom Metazoa; phylum Arthropoda; class Insecta; order Diptera; family Drosophilidae; genus Drosophila; species Drosophila monieri. Next base: position 408,321 of record JAWNPJ010000038.1, read on the forward strand.
ATGGTCCAAGGTCCAAGGTCAAGGGTCAAAGGCCAAAGGTCAAAGGTCAAAGGTCAAGGTCAAGGTCAAAGGTCAAGGGTCAAGGTCAAAGGACAAAGGTCAAGGGTCAAAGCACAAAGCACAAAGCTCAAAGGTTAAAGCTCAAAGGTTAAAGGTCAAAGGTCAAAGGTCAAGGTCAAGGGTCAAAGCACAAAGCACAAAGGTTAAAGCTTAAAGCTTAAAGGTCAAAGGTCAAAGGTCAAGGTCAAAGGTCAAGGTCCAAGGTCAAGGGTCAAGGGTCAAAGATCAAAGGTCCAAGGTCCAAGGTCAAGGTCAAAGGTTAATGGTCAAAGGTCTAAGGCCAAAGGTCAAAGGTCCCAGGTCCAAGCACAAAGCACAAAGCTCAAAGGTCAAAGGTCAGGGTCAAAGGTCAAAGGTCAAGGTCAAGGGTCAAGGGTCAAAGCACAAAGCTCAAAGGTTAAAGCTTAAAGGTTAAAGGTCAAAGGTCAAAGGTCAAGGTCAAAGGTCAAAGGTCAAAGGTCAAGGTCAAAGGTCAAGGTCAAGGTCAAGGTCAAAGGTCAAAGGTCAAAGGTCCAAGGTCCAGGGTCCAATGTCAAGGTCAAGGTCAAAGGTCAAAGGTCAAGGGTCAAAGGTCAAAGGTCAAAGGTCAAGGTCAAGGTCAAGGGTCAAAGCACAAAGCTCAAAGGTTAAAGCTTAAAGGTTAAAGGTCAAAGGTCAAAGGTCAAGGGTCAACGTCAAAGGTCAAGGTCAAAGGTCAAAGGTCCAAGGTCAAAGATCCCAAGGTCAAAGGTCCAAGGTCCAAGGTCCAGGGTCCAATGTCAAGGTCAAGGTCAAAGGTCAAAGGTCAAAGGTCAAATGTCAAGGTCAAGGGTCAAGGGTCAAAGCACAAAGCTCAAAGGTTAAAGCTTAAAGGTTAAAGGTCAAAGGTCAAAGGTCAAGGTCAAAGGTCAAAGGTCAAGGTCAAAGGTCAAGGTCAAGGTCAAGGTCAAAGGTCAAAGGTCAAGGGTCAAGGTCAAAGGTCAAAGGTCAAGGTCAAAGGTCAAGGTCAAGGTCAAGGTCAAAGGTCAAAGGTCAAAGGTTAAGGTCAAATGTCAAAGGTCCCAGGTCCAAGGTCCAAGGTCAAAGCACAAAGCACAAAGCTCAAAGGTTAAAGGTCAAAGGTCAAAGGTCAAGGTCAAGGGTCAAAGCACAAAGCACAAAGGTTAAAGCTTAAAGCTTAAAGGTTAAAGGTTAAAGGTCAAGGTCAAAGGTCAAGGTCAAGGTCAAGGTCAAGGTCAAAGGTTAATGGTCAAAGGTCAAACGTCAAAGGTCAAGGTCAAAGGTTAATGGTCAAAGGTCAAACGTCAAAGGTCAAGGTCAAAGGTCAAAGGTCAAAGGTCAAATGTCCAAGGTCCAAGGTCCAAGGTCCAAGGTCCATGGTCCAAGGTCCATGGTCCAAGGTCCAAGGTCCAAGGTCAAAGGCCAAAGGTCAAAGGTCAAGGTCAAAGGTCAAGGGTCAAGGTCAAAGGTCAAGGGTCAAAGCACAAAGCACAAAGCTCAAAGGTTAAAGCTCAAAGGTTAATGGTCAAAGGTCAAAGGTCAAAGGTCAAGGGTCAAAGCACAAAGCACAAAGGTTAATGCTTAAAGCTTAAAGGTCAAAGGTCAAGGTCAAGGTCAAGGTCAAGGTCAAAGGTTAATGGTCAAAGGTCAAAGGTCAAACGTCAAAGGTCAAGGTCAAAGGTCAAAGGTCAAAGGTCCAAGGTCCAAGGTCCAAGGTCCAAGGTCCAAGGTCCAAGGTCCATGGTCCAAGGTCCATGGTCCAAGGTCCAAGGTCAAAGGTCAAAGGCCAAAGGTCAAAGGTCAAGGTCAAGGTCAAGGTCAAAGGTCAAGGGTCAAGGTCAAAGGACAAAGGTCAAGGGTCAAAGCACAAAGCACAAAGCTCAAAGGTTAAAGCTCAAAGGTTAAAGGTCAAAGGTCAAAGGTCAAGGTCAAGGGTCAAAGCACAAAGCACAAAGGTTAAAGCTTAAAGCTTAAAGGTCAAAGGTCAAAGGTCAAGGTCAAAGGTCAAGGTCCAAGGTCAAGGGTCAAGGGTCAAAGATCAAAGGTCCAAGGTCCAAAGTCAAGGTCAAAGGTTAATGGTCAAAGGTCTAAGGCCAAAGGTCAAAGGTCCCAGGTCCAAGCACAAAGCACAAAGCTCAAAGGTTAAAGCTCAAAGGTTAAAGGTCAAAGGCCAAAGGTCAAAGGTCAAGGTCAAGGGTCAAAGCACAAAGCACAAAGGTTAAAGCTTAAAGCTTAAAGGTTAAAGGTCAAAGGTCAAGGTCAAGGTCAAGGTCAAAGGTCAAGGTCAAGGTCAAGGTCAAGGTCAAGGTCAAGGTCAAGGTCAAAGGTCAAGGTCAAAGGTTAATGGTCAAAGGTCAAACGTCAAAGGTCAAGGTCAAAGGTCAAAGGTCAAAGGTCAAATGTCCAAGGTCCAAGGTCCAAGGTCCATGGTCCAAGGTCCATGGTCCAAGGTCCAAGGTCCAAGGTCAAAGGTCAAAGGCCAAAGGTCAAAGGTCAAGGTCAAAGGTCAGGGTCAAAGGTCAAAGGTCAAGGTCAAGGGTCAAGGGTCAAAGCACAAAGCTCAAAGGTTAAAGCTTAAAGGTTAAAGGTCAAAGGTCAAAGGTCAAGGTCAAAGGTCAAAGGTCAAAGGTCAAGGTCAAAGGTCAAGGTCAAGGTCAAGGTCAAAGGTCAAAGGTCAAAGGTCCAAGGTCCAGGGTCCAATGTCAAGGTCAAGGTCAAAGGTCAAAGGTCAAGGGTCAAAGGTCAAAGGTCAAAGGTCAAGGTCAAGGTCAAGGGTCAAAGAACAAAGCTCAAAGGTTAAAGCTTAAAGGTTAAAGGTCAAAGGTCAAAGGTCAAGGGTCAACGTCAAAGGTCAAGGTCAAAGGTCAAAGGTCCAAGGTCAAAGATCCCAAGGTCAAGGTCCAAGGTCCAAGGTCCAGGGTCCAATGTCAAGGTCAAGGTCAAAGGTCAAAGGTCAAAGGTCAAAGGTCAAATGTCAAGGTCAAGGGTCAAGGGTCAAAGCACAAAGCTCAAAGGTTAAAGCTTAAAGGTTAAAGGTCAAAGGTCAAAGGTCAAAGGTCAAGGTCAAAGGTCAAAGGTCAAAGGTCAAGGTCAAAGGTCAAGGTCAAGGTCAAGGTCAAGGTCAAGGTCAAAGGTCAAAGGTCAAAGGTCAAAGGTCAAAGGTCAAGGTCAAGGTCAAGGTCAAGGTCAAAGGTCAAAGGTCAAAGGTCAAAGGTCAAGGTCAAGGGTCAAAGCACAAAGGTTAAAGCTTAAAGCTTAAAGGTTAAAGGTCAAGGTCAAAGGTCAAGGTCAAAGGTCAAAGGTCAAACGTCAAAGGTCAAGGTCAAAGGTCAAAGGTCAAAGGTCAAATGTCCAAGGTCCAAGGTCCAAGGTCCAAGGTCCATGGTCCAAGGTCCAAGGTCAAAGGTCAAAGGCCAAAGGTCAAGGGTCAAAGCACAAAGCACAAAGCTCAAAGGTTAAAGCTCAAAGGTTAATGGTCAAAGGTCAAAGGTCAAAGGTCAAAGGTAAAAAGGTCAAAGGTCCCAGGTCCAAGGTCAAAGCACAAAGCACAAAGCTCAAAGGTTAAAGCTCAAAGGTTAAAGGTCAAAGGTCAAAGGTCAAAGGTCAAGGTCAAGGGTCAAAGCACATAGCACAAAGGTTAAAGCTTAAAGCTTAAAGGTCAAAGGTCAAGGTCAAGGTCAAGGTCAAGGTCAAGGTCAAGGTCAAGGTCAAGGTCAAGGTCAAGGTCAAGGTCCAAGGTCCGAGGTCCAAGGTCCAAGGTCCATGGTCCAAGGCGGTCCAAGGTCCAAGGTCAAAGGCCAAAGGTCAAAGGTCAAGGTCAAGGTCAAAGGTCAAGGGTCAAGGTCAAAGGACAAAGGTCAAGGGTCAAAGCACAAAGCACAAAGGTTAAAGCTTAAAGCTTAAAGGTCAAAGGTCAAGGTCAAAGGTCAAGGTCAAGGTCAAGGTCAAGGTCAAGGTCAAAGGTTAATGGTCAAAGGTCAAAGGTCAAACGTCAAAGGTCAAGGTCAAATGTCCAAGGTCCAAGGTCCAAGGTCAAAGGTCAAAGGACAAAGTTCACAGGTCAAGGTCAAGGTTAAGGTCAAAGGTCAAGGTCAAAGGAAAAAGGTCAAAGGAAAAAGGTCAAAGGTCAACGTCAAGGTCAAAGGTCAAGGTCAAGGTCAAGGTCAAGGTGAAGGTCAAAGGTCAAAGGTCAAGGGTCAAAGGTCAAAGGTCAAGGTCAAGAGTCAAAGCACAAAGCACAAAGCTCAAAGGTTAAAGCTTAAAGGTTAAAGGTCAAGGGTCAAGGGTCAAAGCACAAAGCTCAAAGGTTAAAGCTTAAAGGTTAAAGGTCAAAGGTCAAAGGTCAAAGGTTAAGGTCAAAGGTCAAAGGTCAAAGGTCAAGGTCAAAGGTCAAGGTCAAGGTCAAAGGTCAAAGGTCAAGGTCAAAGGTCAAGGTCAAAGGTCAAGGTCAAGGTCAAAGGTCAAAGGACAAAGGACAAAGAACAAAGGACAAAGGTCAAAGGTCAAAGGTCAAAGGTCAAAGGTCAAAGGTCAAGGTCAAGGTCAAGGTCAAGGTCAAGGTCAAAGGTCCAAGGCCCAAGGTCAAGGGTCAAAGGTCCAAGGTCAAAGGTCCAAGGTCAAGGTCAAAGGCCAAAGGTCAAAGGTCCAAGGTCAAAGGTCAAGGTCAAGGGTCAAAGCACAAAGCACAAAGGTTAAAGCTTAAAGCTTAAAGGTCAAAGGTCAAGGTCAAGGTCAAGGTCAAGGTCAAAGGTTAATGGTCAAAGGTCAAGGTCAAAGGTCAAACGTCAAAGGTCAAGGTCAAAGGTCAAAGGTCAAGGTCAAAGGTCAAATGTCCAAGGTCCAAGGTCCATGGTCCAAGGTCCAAGGTCAAAGGCCAAAGGTCAAAGGTCAAAGGTCAAGGTCAAGGTCAAAGGTCAAGGGTCAAGGGTGAAGGTCAAAGGTCAAGGTCAAAGGTCAAGGTCAAATGTCCAAGGTCCAAGGGTCAAGGGTCAACGTCAAAGGTCCATGGTCCAAGGTCCATGGTCCAAGGTCCAAGGTCAAAGGTCAAAGGCCAAAGGTCAAAGGTCAAGGTCAAGGTCAAAGGTCAAGGGTCAAGGTCAAAGGACAAAGGTCAAGGGTCAAAGCACAAAGCACAAAGCTCAAAGGTTAAAGCTCAAAGGTTAATGGTCAAAGGTCAAAGGTAAAAAGGTCAAAGGTCCCAGGTCCAAGGTCAAAGCACAAAGCACAAAGCTCAAAGGTTAAAGCTCAAAGGTTAAAGGTCCAAGGTCAAAGGTCAAAGGTCAAAGGTCAAGGGTCAAAGCACAAAGCACAAAGGTTAAAGCTTAAAGCTTAAAGGTCAAAGGTCAAGGTCAAAGGTCAAGGTCAAGGTCAAGGTCAAGGTCAAGGTCAAAGGTTAATGGTCAAAGGTCAAAGGTCAAACGTCAAAGGTCAAGGTCAAATGTCCAAGGTCCAAGGTCCAAGGTCCAAGGTCAAAGGTCAAAGGACAAAGCTCACAGGTCAAGGTCAAGGTTAAGGTCAAAGGTCAAGGTCAAAGGGAAAAGGTCAAAGGAAAAAGGTCAAAGGTCAACGTCAAGGTCAAAGGTCAAGGTCAAGGTCAAGGTCAAGGTGAAGGTCAAAGGTCAAGGGTCAAAGGTCAAAGGTCAAAGGTCAAGGTCAAGAGTCAAAGCACAAAGCACAAAGCTCAAAGTTTAAAGCTTAAAGGTTAAAGGTCAAGGGTCAAAGCACAAAGCTCAAAGGTTAAAGCTTAAAGGTTAAAGGTCAAAGGTCAAAGGTCAAAGGTCAAGGTCAAAGGTCAAAGGTCAAGGTCAAAGGTCAAGGTCAAGGTCAAGGTCAAGGTCAAGGTCAAAGGTCAAAGGTCAAAGGTCAAGGTCAAAGGTCAAAGGTCAAGGTCAAAGGTCAAGGTCAAGGTCAAAGGTCAAAGGTCAAAGGACAAAGGACAAAGAACAAAGGACAAAGGTCAAAGGTCAAAGGTCAAAGGTCAAGGTCAAGGTCAAGGTCAAGGTCAAGGTCAAAGGTCCAAGGTCCAAGGTCAAGGGTCAAAGGTCCAAGGTCCAAGGTCCAAGGTCAAGGTCAAGGTCAAAGGTCCAAGGTCCAAGGTCAAGGGTCAAAGGTCCAAGGTCAAGGTCAAGGTCAAAGGTCAAAGGTCAAAGGTCAAGGTCAAAGGTCAAAGGTCAAGGTCAAGGTCAAAGGTCAAGGTCAAGGTCAAAGGTCAAAGGACAAAGGACAAAGGACAAAGGTCAAAGGTCAAAGGTCAAAGGTCAAGGTCAAGGTCAAGGTCAAAGGTCCAAGGTCCAAGGTCAAGGGTCAAAGGTCCAAGGTCCAAGGTCAAGGTCAAAGGCCAAAGGTCAAAGGTCCAAGGTCAAAGGTCAAAGGTCAAAGGTCAAGGGTCAAAGCACAAAGCACAAAGGTTAAAGCTTAAAGCTTAAAGGTCAAAGGTCAAGGTCAAGGTCAAGGTCAAGGTCAAAGGTTAATGGTCAAAGGTCAAGGTCAAAGGTCAAACGTCAAAGGTCAAGGTCAAAGGTCAAAGGTCAAGGTCAAAGGTCAAAGGTCAAAGGTCAAATGTCCAAGGTCAAAGGTCAAAGGTCAAGGTCAAGGTCAAAGGTCCAAGGGTCAAGGGTCAACGTCAAAGGTCCAAGGTCAAAGGTCAAATGTCCAAGGTCCAAGGTCCAAGGTCCAGGGTCCAATGTCAAGGTCAAGGTCAAAGGTCAAAGGTCAAGGGTCAAAGGTCAAAGGTCAAAGGTCAAAGGTCAAGGTCAAGGGTCAAGGGTCAAAGCACAAAGCTCAAAGGTTAAAGCTTAAAGGTCAAAGGTCAAAGGTCAAGGTCAAAGGTCACAGGTCAAGGTCAAAGGTCAAGGTCAAGGTCAAGGTCAAGGTCAAGGTCAAGGTCACAAAGGTCAAAGGTCAAAGGTCAAGGTCAAAGGTCAAAGGTCAAGGTCAAGGTCAAGGTCAAGGTCAAAGGTCAAAGGTCAAAGGTCAAAGGTCAAGGTCAAGGGTCAAAGCACAAAGCACAAAGCTCAAAGGTTAAAGCTTAAAGGTCAAAGGTCAAGGTCAAGGTCAAGGTCAAGGTCAAGGTCAAGGTCAAAGGTTAATGGTCAAAGGTCAAACGTCAAAGGTCAAGGTCAAAGGTCAAAGGTCAAAGGTCAAATGTCCAAGGTCCAAGGTCCAAGGTCCAAGGTCCAAGGTCCAAGGTCCAAGGTCCAAGGTCCAAGGTCCATGGTCCAAGGTCCATGGTCCAAGGTCCAAGGTCAAAGGCCAAAGGTCAAAGGTCAAGGTCAAGGTCAAAGGTCAAGGGTCAAGGTCAAAGGACAAAGGTCAAGGGTCAAAGCACAAAGCACAAAGGTTAAAGCTTAAAGCTTAAAGGTCAAAGGTCAAGGTCAAAGGTCAAGGTCAAGGTCAAGGTCAAGGTCAAAGGTTAACGGTCAAAGGTCAAAGGTCAAACGTCAAAGGTCAAGGTCAAATGTCCAAGGTCCAAGGTCCAAGGTCAAAGGTTAAGGTCAAGGTCAAAGGACAAAGGACAAAGAACAAAGGACAAAGGTCAAAGGTCAAAGGTCAAAGGTCAAGGTCAAGGTCAAGGTCAAGGTCAAAGGTCCAAGGTCCAAGGTCAAGGGTCAAAGGTCCAAGGTCCAAGGTCCAAGGTCAAGGTCAAAGGCCAAAGGTCAAAGGTCCAAGGTCCAAGGTCAAAGGTCAAAGGTCAAGGGTCAAAGCACAAAGCACAAAGGTTAAAGCTTAAAGCTTAAAGGTCAAAGGTCAAGGTCAAGGTCAAGGTCAAGGTCAAGGTCAAAGGTTAATGGTCAAAGGTCAAACGTCAAAGGTCAAGGTCAAAGGTCAAAGGTCAAGGTCAAAGGTCAAATGTCCAAGGTCCAAGGTCCAAGGTCCAAGGTCCAAGGTCCATGGTCCAAGGTCCAAGGTCAAAGGCCAAAGGTCAAAGGTCAAAGGTCAAGGTCAAGGTCAAGGTCAAAGGTCAAGGGTCAAGGGTCAAGGTCAAAGGTCAAGGTCAAAGGTCAAGGTCAAATGTCCAAGGTCCAAGGTCCAAGGGTCAAGGGTCCAAGGTCCAGGGTCCAATGTCAAGGTCAAAGGTCAAAGGTCAAGGGTCAAAGGTCAAAGGTCAAAGGTCAAAGGTCAAGGTCAAGGGTCGAGGGTCAAAGCACAAAGCTCAAAGGTTAAAGCTTAAAGCTTAAAGGTCAAAGGTCAAGGTCAAGGTCAAGGTCAAGGTCAAGGTCAAGGTCAAGGTCAAGGTCAAAGGTTAATGGTCAAAGGTCAAACGTCAAAGGTCAAGGTCAAAGGTCAAAGGTCAAAGGTCAAATGTCCAAGGTCCAAGGTCCAAGGTCCAAGGTCCAAGGTCCAAGGTCCAAGGTCCATGGTCCAAGGTCCATGGTCCAAGGTCCAAGGTCAAAGGCCAAAGGTCAAAGGTCAAGGTCAAGGTCAAAGGTCAAGGGTCAAGGTCAAAGGACAAAGGTCAAGGGTCAAAGCACAAAGCACAAAGGTTAAAGCTTAAAGCTTAAAGGTCAAAGGTCAAGGTCAAAGGTCAAGGTCAAGGTCAAGGTCAAGGTCAAAGGTTAACGGTCAAAGGTCAAAGGTCAAACGTCAAAGGTCAAGGTCAAATGTCCAAGGTCCAAGGTCCAAGGTCAAAGGTTAAGGTCAAGGTCAAAGGACAAAGGACAAAGAACAAAGGACAAAGGTCAAAGGTCAAAGGTCAAGGTCAAGGTCAAGGTCAAGGTCAAAGGTCCAAGGTCCAAGGTCAAGGGTCAAAGGTCCAAGGTCCAAGGTCCAAGGTCAAGGTCAAAGGCCAAAGGTCAAAGGTCCAAGGTCCAAGGTCAAAGGTCAAAGGTCAAGGGTCAAAGCACAAAGCACAAAGGTTAAAGCTTAAAGCTTAAAGGTCAAAGGTCAAGGTCAAGGTCAAGGTCAAGGTCAAGGTCAAAGGTTAATGGTCAAAGGTCAAACGTCAAAGGTCAAGGTCAAAGGTCAAAGGTCAAGGTCAAAGGTCAAATGTCCAAGGTCCAAGGTCCAAGGTCCAAGGTCCAAGGTCCAAGGTCCAAGGTCCAAGGTCCATGGTCCAAGGTCCAAGGTCAAAGGCCAAAGGTCAAAGGTCAAAGGTCAAGGTCAAGGTCAAGGTCAAAGGTCAAGGGTCAAGGTCAAAGGTCAAGGTCAAAGGTCAAGGTCAAATGTCCAAGGTCCAAGGGTCAAGGGTCCAAGGTCCAGGGTCCAATGTCAAGGTCAAAGGTCAAAGGTCAAGGGTCAAAGGTCAAAGGTCAAAGGTCAAAGGTCAAGGTCAAGGGTCGAGGGTCAAAGCACAAAGCTCAAAGGTTAAAGCTTAAAGGTTAAAGGTCAAAGGTCAAAGGTCAAGGTCAAAGGTCAAAGGTCAAAGGTCAAGGTCAAAGGTCAAGGTCAAGGTCAAGGTCAAGGTCAAGGTCAAAGGTTAATGGTCAAAGGTCAAGGTCAAAGGTCAAACGTCAAAGGTCAAGGTCAAAGGTCAAAGGTCAAGGTCAAAGGTCAAATGTCCAAGGTCCAAGGTCCAAGGTCCAAGGTCCATGGTCCAAGGTCCAAGGCCAAAGGTCAAAGGTCAAAGGTCAAAGGTCAAGGTCATGGTCAAGGTCAAAGGTCAAGGGTCAAGGGTCAAGGTCAAAGGTCAAGGTCAAAGATCCCAAGGTCAAAGGTCCAAGGTCCAAGGTCAAAGGTCCAAGGTCCAGGGTCCAATGTCAAGGTCAAGGTCAAAGGTCGAAGGTCAAAGGTCAAGGGTCAAAGGTCAAAGGTCAAAGGTCAAAGGTCAAGGTCAAGGGTCGAGGGTCAAAGCACAAAGCTCAAAGGTTAAAGCTTAAAGGTTAAAGGTCAAAGGTCAAAGGTCAAGGTCAAAGGTCAAAGGTCAAGGTCAAAGGTCAAGGTCAAGGTCAAGGTCAAAGGTCAAAGGTCAAGGGTCAAGGGTCAAGGTCAAAGGTCAAAGGTCAAGGTCAAAGGTCAAGGTCAAGGTCAAGGTCAAAGGTCAAAGGTCAAAGGTTAAGGTCAAATGTCAAAGGTCCCAGGTCCAAGGTCCAAGGTCAAAGCACAAAGCACAAAGCTCAAAGGTTAAAGGTCAAAGGTCAAAGGTCAAGGTCAAGGGTCAAAGCACAAAGCACAAAGGTTAAAGCTTAAAGCTTAAAGGTTAAAGGTCAAGGTCAAAGGTCAAGGTCAAGGTCAAGGTCAAGGTCAAGGTCAAAGGTTAATGGTCAAAGGTCAAACGTCAAAGGTCAAGGTCAAAGGTTAATGGTCAAAGGTCAAACGTCAAAGGTCAAGGTCAAAGGTCAAAGGTCAAAGGTCAAATGTCCAAGGTCCAAGGTCCAAGGTCCAAGGTCCAAGGTCCATGGTCCAAGGTCCATGGTCCAAGGTCCAAGGTCCAAGGTCAAAGGCCAAAGGTCAAAGGTCAAGGTCAAAGGTCAAGGGTCAAGGTCAAAGGTCAAGGGTCAAAGCACAAAGCACAAAGCTCAAAGGTTAAAGCTCAAAGGTTAATGGTCAAAGGTCAAAGGTCAAAGGTCAAGGGTCAAAGCACAAAGCACAAAGGTTAATGCTTAAAGCTTAAAGGTCAAAGGTCAAGGTCAAGGTCAAGGTCAAGGTCAAAGGTTAATGGTCAAAGGTCAAAGGTCAAACGTCAAAGGTCAAGGTCAAAGGTCAAAGGTCAAAGGTCCAAGGTCCAAGGTCCAAGGTCCAAGGTCCAAGGTCCATGGTCCAAGGTCCATGGTCCAAGGTCCAAGGTCAAGGGTCAAAGGCCAAAGGTCAAAGGTCAAAGGTCAAGGTCAAGGTCAAAGGTCAAGGGTCAAGGTCAAAGGACAAAGGTCAAGGGTCAAAGCACAAAGCACAAAGCTCAAAGGTTAAAGCTCAAAGGTTAAAGGTCAAAGGTCAAAGGTCAAGGTCAAGGGTCAAAGCACAAAGCACAAAGGTTAAAGCTTAAAGCTTAAAGGTCAAAGGTCAAAGGTCAAGGTCAAAGGTCAAGGTCCAAGGTCAAGGGTCAAGGGTCAAAGATCAAAGGTCCAAGGTCCAAGGTCAAGGTCAAAGGTTAATGGTCAAAGGTCTAAGGCCAAAGGTCAAAGGTCCCAGGTCCAAGCACAAAGCACAAAGCTCAAAGGTTAAAGCTCAAAGGTTAAAGGCCAAAGGTCAAAGGTCAAGGTCAAGGGTCAAAGCACAAAGCACAAAGGTTAAAGCTTAAAGCTTAAAGGTTAAAGGTCAAAGGTCAAGGTCAAGGTCAAGGTCAAAGGTCAAGGTCAAGGTCAAGGTCAAGGTCAAGGTCAAGGTCAAAGGTCAAGGTCAAAGGTTAATGGTCAAAGGTCAAACGTCAAAGGTCAAGGTCAAAGGTCAAAGGTCAAAGGTCAAATGTCCAAGGTCCAAGGTCCAAGGTCCATGGTCCAAGGTCCATGGTCCAAGGTCCAAGGTCCAAGGTCAAAGGTCAAAGGCCAAAGGTCAAAGGTCAAGGTCAAAGGTCAAAGGTCAGGGTCAAAGGTCAAAGGTCAAGGTCAAGGGTCAAGGGTCAAAGCACAAAGCTCAAAGGTTAAAGCTTAAAGGTTAAAGGTCAAAGGTCAAAGGTCAAGGTCAAAGGTCAAAGGTCAAAGGTCAAGGTCAAAGGTCAAGGTCAAGGTCAAGGTCAAAGGTCAAAGGTCAAAGGTCCAAGGTCCAGGGTCCAATGTCAAGGTCAAGGTCAAAGGTCAAAGGTCAAGGGTCAAAGGTCAAAGGTCAAAGGTCAAGGTCAAGGTCAAGGGTCAAAGCACAAAGCTCAAAGGTTAAAGCTTAAAGGTTAAAGGTCAAAGGTCAAAGGTCAAGGGTCAACGTCAAAGGTCAAGGTCAAAGGTCAAAGGTCCAAGGTCAAAGATCCCAAGGTCAAAGGTCCAAGGTCCAAGGTCCAGGGTCCAATGTCAAGGTCAAGGTCAAAGGTCAAAGGTCAAAGGTCAAATGTCAAGGTCAAGGGTCAAGGGTCAAAGCACAAAGCTCAAAGGTTAAAGCTTAAAGGTTAAAGGTCAAAGGTCAAAGGTCAAGGTCAAAGGTCAAAGGTCAAGGTCAAAGGTCAAGGTCAAGGTCAAGGTCAAAGGTCAAAGGTCAAGGGTCAAGGGTCAAGGTCAAAGGTCAAAGGTCAAGGTCAAAGGTCAAGGTCAAGGTCAAGGTCAAGGTCAAAGGTCAAAGGTCAAAGGTTAAGGTCAAATGTCAAAGGTCCCAGGTCCAAGGTCCAAGGTCAAAGCACAAAGCACAAAGCTCAAAGGTTAAAGGTCAAAGGTCAAAGGTCAAGGTCAAGGGTCAAAGCACAAAGCACAAAGGTTAAAGCTTAAAGCTTAAAGGTTAAAGGTTAAAGGTCAAGGTCAAAGGTCAAGGTCAAGGTCAAGGTCAAGGTCAAAGGTTAATGGTCAAAGGTCAAACGTCAAAGGTCAAGGTCAAAGGTTAATGGTCAAAGGTCAAACGTCAAAGGTCAAGGTCAAAGGTCAAAGGTCAAAGGTCAAATGTCCAAGGTCCAAGGTCCAAGGTCCAAGGTCCATGGTCCAAGGTCCATGGTCCAAGGTCCAAGGTCCAAGGTCAAAGGCCAAAGGTCAAAGGTCAAGGTCAAAGGTCAAGGGTCAAGGTCAAAGGTCAAGGGTCAAAGCACAAAGCACAAAGCTCAAAGGTTAAAGCTCAAAGGTTAATGGTCAAAGGTCAAAGGTCAAAGGTCAAGGGTCAAAGCACAAAGCACAAAGGTTAATGCTTAAAGCTTAAAGGTCAAAGGTCAAGGTCAAGGTCAAGGTCAAGGTCAAAGGTTAATGGTCAAAGGTCAAAGGTCAAACGTCAAAGGTGAAGGTCAAAGGTCAAAGGTCAAAGGTCCAAGGTCCAAGGTCCAAGGTCCAAGGTCCAAGGTCCAAGGTCCATGGTCCAAGGTCCATGGTCCAAGGTCCAAGGTCAAAGGCCAAAGGTCAAAGGTCAAGGTCAAGGTCAAGGTCAAAGGTCAAGGGTCAAGGTCAAAGGACAAAGGTCAAGGGTCAAAGCACAAAGCACAAAGCTCAAAGGTTAAAGCTCAAAGGTTAAAGGTCAAAGGTCAAAGGTCAAGGTCAAGGGTCAAAGCACAAAGCACAAAGGTTAAAGCTTAAAGCTTAAAGGTCAAAGGTCAAAGGTCAAGGTCAAAGGTCAAGGTCCAAGGTCAAGGGTCAAGGGTCAAAGATCAAAGGTCCAAGGTCCAAAGTCAAGGTCAAAGGTTAATGGTCAAAGGTCTAAGGCCAAAGGTCAAAGGTCCCAGGTCCAAGCACAAAGCACAAAGCTCAAAGGTTAAAGCTCAAAGGTTAAAGGTCAAAGGCCAAAGGTCAAAGGTCAAGGTCAAGGGTCAAAGCACAAAGCACAAAGGTTAAAGCTTAAAGCTTAAAGGTTAAAGGTCAAAGGTCAAGGTCAAGGTCAAGGTCAAAAGGTCAAGGTCAAGGTCAAGGTCAAGGTCAAGGTCAAGGTCAAAGGTCAAGGTCAAAGGTTAATGGTCAAAGGTCAAACGTCAAAGGTCAAGGTCAAAGGTCAAAGGTCAAAGGTCAAATGTCCAAGGTCCAAGGTCCAAGGTCCATGGTCCAAGGTCCATGGTCCAAGGTCCAAGGTCCAAGGTCAAAGGTCAAAGGCCAAAGGTCAAAGGTCAAGGTCAAAGGTCAGGGTCAAAGGTCAAAGGTCAAGGTCAAGGGTCAAGGGTCAAAGCACAAAGCTCAAAGGTTAAAGCTTAAAGGTTAAAGGTCAAAGGTCAAAGGTCAAGGTCAAAGGTCAAAGGTCAAAGGTCAAGGTCAAAGGTCAAGGTCAAGGTCAAGGTCAAAGGTCAAAGGTCAAAGGTCCAAGGTCCAGGGTCCAATGTCAAGGTCAAGGTCAAAGGTCAAAGGTCAAGGGTCAAAGGTCAAAGGTCAAAGGTCAAGGTCAAGGTCAAGGGTCAAAGAACAAAGCTCAAAGGTTAAAGCTTAAAGGTTAAAGGTCAAAGGTCAAAGGTCAAGGGTCAACGTCAAAGGTCAAGGTCAAAGGTCAAAGGTCCAAGGTCAAAGATCCCAAGGTCAAAGGTCCAAGGTCCAAGGTCCAGGGTCCAATGTCAAGGTCAAGGTCAAAGGTCAAAGGTCAAAGGTCAAAGGTCAAATGTCAAGGTCAAGGGTCAAGGGTCAAAGCACAAAGCTCAAAGGTTAAAGCTTAAAGGTTAAAGGTCAAAGGTCAAAGGTCAAAGGTCAAGGTGAAAGGTCAAAGGTCAAAGGTCAAGGTCAAAGGTCAAGGTCAAGGTCAAGGTCAAGGTCAAAGGTCAAAGGTCAAAGGTCAAAGGTCAAAGGTCAAGGTCAAGGTCAAGGTCAAGGTCAAAGGTCAAAGGTCAAAGGTCAAAGGTCAAGGTCAAGGGTCAAAGCACAAAGGTTAAAGCTTAAAGCTTAAAGGTTAAAGGTCAAGGTCAAAGGTCAAGGTCAAAGGTCAAAGGTCAAACGTCAAAGGTCAAGGTCAAAGGTCAAAGGTCAAAGGTCAAATGTCCAAGGTCCAAGGTCCAAGGTCCAAGGTCCATGGTCCAAGGTCCAAGGTCAAAGGTCAAAGGCCAAAGGTCAAGGGTCAAAGCACAAAGCACAAAGCTCAAAGGTTAAAGCTCAAAGGTTAATGGTCAAAGGTCAAAGGTCAAAGGTCAAAGGTAAAAGGTCAAAGGTCCCAGGTCCAAGGTCAAAGCACAAAGCACAAAGCTCAAAGGTTAAAGCTCAAAGGTTAAAGGTCAAAGGTCAAAGGTCAAAGGTCAAGGTCAAGGGTCAAAGCACATAGCACAAAGGTTAAAGCTTAAAGCTTAAAGGTCAAAGGTCAAGGTCAAGGTCAAGGTCAAGGTCAAGGTCAAGGTCAAGGTCAAGGTCAAGGTCAAGGTCCAAGGTCCGAGGTCCAAGGTCCAAGGTCCATGGTCCAAGGTCCATGGTCCAAGGTCCAAGGTCAAAGGCCAAAGGTCAAAGGTCAAGGTCAAGGTCAAAGGTCAAGGGTCAAGGTCAAAGGACAAAGGTCAAGGGTCAAAGCACAAAGCACAAAGGTTAAAGCTTAAAGCTTAAAGGTCAAAGGTCAAGGTCAAAGGTCAAGGTCAAGGTCAAGGTCAAGGTCAAGGTCAAAGGTTAATGGTCAAAGGTCAAAGGTCAAACGTCAAAGGTCAAGGTCAAATGTCCAAGGTCCAAGGTCCAAGGTCAAAGGTCAAAGGACAAAGTTCACAGGTCAAGGTCAAGGTTAAGGTCAAAGGTCAAGGTCAAAGGAAAAAGGTCAAAGGAAAAAGGTCAAAGGTCAACGTCAAGGTCAAAGGTCAAGGTCAAGGTCAAGGTCAAGGTCAAGGTGAAGGTCAAAGGTCAAAGGTCAAGGGTCAAAGGTCAAAGGTCAAGGTCAAGAGTCAAAGCACAAAGCACAAAGCTCAAAGGTTAAAGCTTAAAGGTTAAAGGTCAAGGGTCAAGGGTCAAAGCACAAAGCTCAAAGGTTAAAGCTTAAAGGTTAAAGGTCAAAGGTCAAAGGTCAAAGGTTAAGGTCAAAGGTCAAAGGTCAAAGGTCAAGGTCAAAGGTCAAGGTCAAGGTCAAAGGTCAAAGGTCAAGGTCAAAGGTCAAGGTCAAAGGTCAAGGTCAAGGTCAAAGGTCAAAGGACAAAGGACAAAGAACAAAGGACAAAGGTCAAAGGTCAAAGGTCAAAGGTCAAAGGTCAAGGTCAAGGTCAAGGTCAAGGTCAAGGTCAAAGGTCCAAGGCCCAAGGTCAAGGGTCAAAGGTCCAAGGTCAAAGGTCCAAGGTCAAGGTCAAAGGCCAAAGGTCAAAGGTCCAAGGTCAAAGGTCAAAGGTCAAGGGTCAAAGCACAAAGCACAAAGGTTAAAGCTTAAAGCTTAAAGGTCAAAGGTCAAGGTCAAGGTCAAGGTCAAGGTCAAAGGTTAATGGTCAAAGGTCAAGGTCAAAGGTCAAACGTCAAAGGTCAAGGTCAAAGGTCAAAGGTCAAGGTCAAAGGTCAAATGTCCAAGGTCCAAGGTCCATGGTCCAAGGTCCAAGGTCAAAGGCCAAAGGTCAAAGGTCAAAGGTCAAGGTCAAGGTCAAAGGTCAAGGGTCAAGGGTGAAGGTCAAAGGTCAAGGTCAAAGGTCAAGGTCAAATGTCCAAGGTCCAAGGGTCAAGGGTCAACGTCAAAGGTCCATGGTCCAAGGTCCATGGTCCAAGGTCCAAGGTCAAAGGTCAAAGGCCAAAGGTCAAAGGTCAAGGTCAAGGTCAAAGGTCAAGGGTCAAGGTCAAAGGACAAAGGTCAAGGGTCAAAGCACAAAGCACAAAGCTCAAAGGTTAAAGCTCAAAGGTTAATGGTCAAAGGTCAAAGGTAAAAAGGTCAAAGGTCCCAGGTCCAAGGTCAAAGCACAAAGCACAAAGCTCAAAGGTTAAAGCTCAAAGGTTAAAGGTCCAAGGTCAAAGGTCAAAGGTCAAGGGTCAAAGCACAAAGCACAAAGGTTAAAGCTTAAAGCTTAAAGGTCAAAGGTCAAGGTCAAAGGTCAAGGTCAAGGTCAAGGTCAAGGTCAAGGTCAAAGGTTAATGGTCAAAGGTCAAAGGTCAAATGTCAAGGTCAAGGGTCAAGGGTCAAAGCACAAAGCTCAAAGGTTAAAGCTTAAAGGTTAAAGGTCAAAGGTCAAAGGTCAAGGTCAAAGGTCAAAGGTCAAGGTCAAAGGTCAAGGTCAAGGTCAAGGTCAAAGGTCAAAGGTCAAGGGTCAAGGGTCAAGGTCAAAGGTCAAAGGTCAAGGTCAAAGGTCAAGGTCAAGGTCAAGGTCAAAGGTCAAAGGTCAAAGGTTAAGGTCAAATGTCAAAGGTCCCAGGTCCAAGGTCCAAGGTCAAAGCACAAAGCACAAAGCTCAAAGGTTAAAGGTCAAAGGTCAAAGGTCAAGGTCAAGGGTCAAAGCACAAAGCACAAAGGTTAAAGCTTAAAGCTTAAAGGTTAAAGGTTAAAGGTCAAGGTCAAAGGTCAAGGTCAAGGTCAAGGTCAAGGTCAAAGGTTAATGGTCAAAGGTCAAACGTCAAAGGTCAAGGTCAAAGGTTAATGGTCAAAGGTCAAACGTCAAAGGTCAAGGTCAAAGGTCAAAGGTCAAAGGTCAAATGTCCAAGGTCCAAGGTCCAAGGTCCAAGGTCCATGGTCCAAGGTCCATGGTCCAAGGTCCAAGGTCCAAGGTCAAAGGCCAAAGGTCAAAGGTCAAGGTCAAAGGTCAAGGGTCAAGGTCAAAGGTCAAGGGTCAAAGCACAAAGCACAAAGCTCAGAGGTTAAAGCTCAAAGGTTAATGGTCAAAGGTCAAAGGTCAAAGGTCAAGGGTCAAAGCACAAAGCACAAAGGTTAATGCTTAAAGCTCAAAGGTCAAAGGTCAAGGTCAAGGTCAAGGTCAAGAAGGTCAAAGGTCAATGGTCAAAGGTCAAAGGGTCAAAGGTCAAAGGTCAAAGGTCAAAGGTCCAAGGTCCAAGGTCCAAGGTCCAAGGTCCAAGGTCCAAGGTCCATGGTCCAAGGTCCATGGTCCAAGGTCCAAGGTCAAAGGCCAAAGGTCAAAGGTCAAGGTCAAGGTCAAGGTCAAAGGTCAAGGGTCAAGGTCAAAGGACAAAGGTCAAGGGTCAAAGCACAAAGCACAAAGCTCAAAGGTTAAAGCTCAAAGGTTAAAGGTCAAAGGTCAAAGGTCAAGGTCAAGGGTCAAAGCACAAAGCACAAAGGTTAAAGCTTAAAGCTTAAAGGTCAAAGGTCAAAGGTCAAGGTCAAAGGTCAAGGTCCAAGGTCAAGGGTCAAGGGTCAAAGATCAAAGGTCCAAGGTCCAAAGTCAAGGTCAAAGGTTAATGGTCAAAGGTCTAAGGCCAAAGGTCAAAGGTCCCAGGTCCAAGCACAAAGCACAAAGCTCAAAGGTTAAAGCTCAAAGGTTAAAGGTCAAAGGCCAAAGGTCAAAGGTCAAGGTCAAGGGTCAAAGCACAAAGCACAAAGGTTAAAGCTTAAAGCTTAAAGGTTAAAGGTCAAAGGTCAAGGTCAAGGTCAAGGTCAAGGTCAAGGTCAAGGTCAAGGTCAAGGTCAAGGTCAAGGTCAAAGGTCAAGGTCAAAGGTTAATGGTCAAAGGTCAAACGTCAAAGGTCAAGGTCAAAGGTCAAAGGTCAAAGGTCAAATGTCCAAGGTCCAAGGTCCAAGGTCCCATGGTCCAAGGTCCATGGTCCAAGGTCCAAGGTCCAAGGTCAAAGGTCAAAGGCCAAAGGTCAAAGGTCAAGGTCAAAGGTCAGGGTCAAAGGTCAAAGGTCAAGGTCAAGGGTCAAGGGTCAAAGCACAAAGCTCAAAGGTTAAAGCTTAAAGGTTAAAGGTCAAAGGTCAAAGGTCAAGGTCAAAGGTCAAAGGTCAAAGGTCAAGGTCAAAGGTCAAGGTCAAGGTCAAGGTCAAAGGTCAAAGGTCAAAGGTCCAAGGTCCAGGGTCCAATGTCAAGGTCAAGGTCAAAGGTCAAAGGTCAAGGGTCAAAGGTCAAAGGTCAAAGGTCAAGGTCAAGGTCAAGGGTCAAAGAACAAAGCTCAAAGGTTAAAGCTTAAAGGTTAAAGGTCAAAGGTCAAAGGTCAAGGGTCAACGTCAAAGGTCAAGGTCAAAGGTCAAAGGTCCAAGGTCAAAGATCCCAAGGTCAAAGGTCCAAGGTCCAAGGTCCAGGGTCCAATGTCAAGGTCAAGGTCAAAGGTCAAAGGTCAAAGGTCAAAGGTCAAATGTCAAGGTCAAGGGTCAAGGGTCAAAGCACAAAGCTCAAAGGTTAAAGCTTAAAGGTTAAAGGTCAAAGGTCAAAGGTCAAAGGTCAAGGTCAAAGGTCAAAGGTCAAAGGTCAAGGTCAAAGGTCAAGGTCAAGGTCAAGGTCAAGGTCAAGGTCAAAGGTCAAAGGTCAAAGGTCAAAGGTCAAAGGTCAAGGTCAAGGTCAAGGTCAAGGTCAAAGGTCAAAGGTCAAAGGTCAAAGGTCAAGGTCAAGGGTCAAAGCACAAAGGTTAAAGCTTAAAGCTTAAAGGTTAAAGGTCAAGGTCAAAGGTCAAGGTCAAAGGTCAAAGGTCAAACGTCAAAGGTCAAGGTCAAAGGTCAAAGGTCAAAGGTCAAATGTCCAAGGTCCAAGGTCCAAGGTCCAAGGTCCATGGTCCAAGGTCCAAGGTCAAAGGTCAAAGGCCAAAGGTCAAGGGTCAAAGCACAAAGCACAAAGCTCAAAGGTTAAAGCTCAAAGGTTAATGGTCAAAGGTCAAAGGTCAAAGGTCAAAGGTAAAAAGGTCAAAGGTCCCAGGTCCAAGGTCAAAGCACAAAGCACAAAGCTCAAAGGTTAAAGCTCAAAGGTTAAAGGTCAAAGGTCAAAGGTCAAAGGTCAAGGTCAAGGGTCAAAGCACATAGCACAAAGGTTAAAGCTTAAAGCTTAAAGGTCAAAGGTCAAGGTCAAGGTCAAGGTCAAGGTCAAGGTCAAGGTCAAGGTCAAGGTCAAGGTCAAGGTCAAGGTCCAAGGTCCGAGGTCCAAGGTCCAAGGTCCATGGTCCAAGGTCCATGGTCCAAGGTCCAAGGTCAAAGGCCAAAGGTCAAAGGTCAAGGTCAAGGTCAAAGGTCAAGGGTCAAGGTCAAAGGACAAAGGTCAAGGGTCAAAGCACAAAGCACAAAGGTTAAAGCTTAAAGCTTAAAGGTCAAAGGTCAAGGTCAAAGGTCAAGGTCAAGGTCAAGGTCAAGGTCAAGGTCAAGGTCAAAGGTTAATGGTCAAAGGTCAAAGGTCAAACGTCAAAGGTCAAGGTCAAATGTCCAAGGTCCAAGGTCCAAGGTCAAAGGTCAAAGGACAAAGTTCACAGGTCAAGGTCAAGGTTAAGGTCAAAGGTCAAGGTCAAAGGAAAAGGTCAAAGGAAAAAGGTCAAAGGTCAACGTCAAGGTCAAAGGTCAAGGTCAAGGTCAAGGTCAAGGTGAAGGTCAAAGGTCAAAGGTCAAGGGTCAAAGGTCAAAGGTCAAGGTCAAGAGTCAAAGCACAAAGCACAAAGCTCAAAGGTTAAAGCTTAAAGGTTAAAGGTCAAGGGTCAAGGGTCAAAGCACAAAGCTCAAAGGTTAAAGCTTAAAGGTTAAAGGTCAAAGGTCAAAGGTCAAAGGTTAAGGTCAAAGGTCAAAGGTCAAAGGTCAAGGTCAAAGGTCAAGGTCAAGGTCAAAGGTCAAAGGTCAAGGTCAAAGGTCAAGGTCAAAGGTCAAGGTCAAGGTCAAAGGTCAAAGGACAAAGGACAAAGAACAAAGGACAAAGGTCAAAGGTCAAAGGTCAAAGGTCAAAGGTCAAGGTCAAGGTCAAGGTCAAGGTCAAGGTCAAAGGTCCAAGGCCCAAGGTCAAGGGTCAAAGGTCCAAGGTCAAAGGTCCAAGGTCAAGGTCAAAGGCCAAAGGTCAAAGGTCCAAGGTCAAAGGTCAAAGGTCAAGGGTCAAAGCACAAAGCACAAAGGTTAAAGCTTAAAGCTTAAAGGTCAAAGGTCAAGGTCAAGGTCAAGGTCAAGGTCAAAGGTTAATGGTCAAAGGTCAAGGTCAAAGGTCAAACGTCAAAGGTCAAGGTCAAAGGTCAAAGGTCAAGGTCAAAGGTCAAATGTCCAAGGTCCAAGGTCCATGGTCCAAGGTCCAAGGTCAAAGGCCAAAGGTCAAAGGTCAAAGGTCAAGGTCAAGGTCAAAGGTCAAGGGTCAAGGGTGAAGGTCAAAGGTCAAGGTCAAAGGTCAAGGTCAAATGTCCAAGGTCCAAGGGTCAAGGGTCAACGTCAAAGGTCCATGGTCCAAGGTCCATGGTCCAAGGTCCAAGGTCAAAGGTCAAAGGCCAAAGGTCAAAGGTCAAGGTCAAGGTCAAAGGTCAAGGGTCAAGGTCAAAGGACAAAGGTCAAGGGTCAAAGCACAAAGCACAAAGCTCAAAGGTTAAAGCTCAAAGGTTAATGGTCAAAGGTCAAAGGTAAAAAGGTCAAAGGTCCCAGGTCCAAGGTCAAAGCACAAAGCACAAAGCTCAAAGGTTAAAGCTCAAAGGTTAAAGGTCCAAGGTCAAAGGTCAAAGGTCAAGGGTCAAAGCACAAAGCACAAAGGTTAAAGCTTAAAGCTTAAAGGTCAAAGGTCAAGGTCAAAGGTCAAGGTCAAGGTCAAGGTCAAGGTCAAGGTCAAAGGTTAATGGTCAAAGGTCAAAGGTCAAACGTCAAAGGTCAAGGTCAAATGTCCAAGGTCCAAGGTCCAAGGTCCAAGGTCAAAGGTCAAAGGACAAAGCTCACAGGTCAAGGTCAAGGTTAAGGTCAAAGGTCAAGGTCAAAGGAAAAAGGTCAAAGGAAAAAGGTCAAAGGTCAACGTCAAGGTCAAAGGTCAAGGTCAAGGTCAAGGTCAAGGTGAAGGTCAAAGGTCAAGGGTCAAAGGTCAAAGGTCAAAGGTCAAGGTCAAGAGTCAAAGCACAAAGCACAAAGCTCAAAGTTTAAAGCTTAAAGGTTAAAGGTCAAGGGTCAAAGCACAAAGCTCAAAGGTTAAAGCTTAAAGGTTAAAGGTCAAAGGTCAAAGGTCAAAGGTCAAGGTCAAAGGTCAAAGGTCAAGGTCAAAGGTCAAGGTCAAGGTCAAGGTCAAGGTCAAGGTCAAAGGTCAAAGGTCAAAGGTCAAGGTCAAAGGTCAAAGGTCAAGGTCAAAGGTCAAGGTCAAGGTCAAAGGTCAAAGGTCAAAGGACAAAGGACAAAGAACAAAGGACAAAGGTCAAAGGTCAAAGGTCAAAGGTCAAGGTCAAGGTCAAGGTCAAGGTCAAGGTCAAAGGTCCAAGGTCCAAGGTCAAGGGTCAAAGGTCCAAGGTCCAAGGTCCAAGGTCAAGGTCAAGGTCAAGGTCAAAGGTCCAAGGTCCAAGGTCAAGGGTCAAAGGTCCAAGGTCAAGGTCAAGGTCAAAGGTCAAAGGTCAAAGGTCAAGGTCAAAGGTCAAAGGTCAAGGTCAAGGTCAAAGGTCAAGGTCAAGGTCAAAGGTCAAAGGACAAAGGACAAAGGACAAAGGTCAAAGGTCAAAGGTCAAAGGTCAAGGTCAAGGTCAAGGTCAAAGGTCCAAGGTCCAAGGTCAAGGGTCAAAGGTCCAAGGTCCAAGGTCAAGGTCAAAGGCCAAAGGTCAAAGGTCCAAGGTCAAAGGTCAAAGGTCAAAGGTCAAGGGTCAAAGCACAAAGCACAAAGGTTAAAGCTTAAAGCTTAAAGGTCAAAGGTCAAGGTCAAGGTCAAGGTCAAGGTCAAAGGTTAATGGTCAAAGGTCAAGGTCAAAGGTCAAACGTCAAAGGTCAAGGTCAAAGGTCAAAGGTCAAGGTCAAAGGTCAAAGGTCAAAGGTCAAATGTCCAAGGTCAAAGGTCAAAGGTCAAGGTCAAGGTCAAAGGTCCAAGGGTCAAGGGTCAACGTCAAAGGTCAAGGTCAAAGGTCAAATGTCCAAGGTCCAAGGTCCAAGGTCCAGGGTCCAATGTCAAGGTCAAGGTCAAAGGTCAAAGGTCAAGGGTCAAAGGTCAAAGGTCAAAGGTCAAAGGTCAAGGTCAAGGGTCAAAGCACAAAGCTCAAAGGTTAAAGCTTAAAGGTCAAAGGTCAAAGGTCAAGGTCAAAGGTCAC
Source organism: Drosophila monieri (assembly GCA_035047585.1). NCBI lineage: Eukaryota > Metazoa > Arthropoda > Insecta > Diptera > Drosophilidae > Drosophila > Drosophila monieri. Next base: position 430,853 of record JAWNPJ010000038.1, read on the forward strand.
AGGTCAAGGTCAAAGGTCAAGGTCAAGGTCAAGGTCAAGGTCAAGGTCAAGGTCAAAGGTCAAAGGTCAAAGGTCAAAGGTCAAGGTCAAAGGTCAAAGGTCAAGGTCAAGGTCAAGGTCAAGGTCAAAGGTCAAAGGTCAAAGGTCAAAGGTCAAGGTCAAGGGTCAAAGCACAAAGCACAAAGCTCAAAGGTTAAAGCTTAAAGGTTAAGGGTCAAAGGTCAAAGGTCAAAGGTCAAGGTCAAGGTCAAAGGTCAAAGGACAAAGGACAAAGAACAAAGGACGAAGGTCAAAGGTCAAAGGTCAAAGGTCAAGGTCAAGGTCAAGGTCAAGGTCAAGGTCAAGGTCAAGGTCAAGGTCAAGGTCAAGGTCAAAGGTCAAAGGTCAAGGTCAAAGGTCAAAGGTCAAGGTCAAAGGTCAAGGTCAAGGTCAAAGGTCAAAGGTCAAAGGTCAAGGTCAAGGGTCAAAGCACAAAGGTTAAAGCTTAAAGCTTAAAGGTTAAAGGTCAAGGTCAAAGGTCAAAGGTCAAAGGTCAAGGTCAAGGGTCAAGGGTCAAAGCACAAAGCTCAAAGGTTAAAGCTTAAAGGTTAAAGGTCAAAGGTCAAGGTCAAAGGTCAAAGGTCAAGGTCAAAGGTCAAAGGTCAAGGTCAAGGTCAAAGGTCAAAGGTCAAAGGTCAAAGGTCCAAGGTCCAGGGTCCAATGTCAAGGTCAAGGTCAAGGTCAAAGGTCAAAGGTCAAGGGTCAAAGGTCAAAGGTCAAAGGTCAAGGTCAAGGTCAAGGGTCAAGGGTCAAAGCACAAAGCTCAAAGCTCAAAGGTTAAAGCTTAAAGGTTAAAGGTCAAAGGTCAAAGGTCAAGGGTCAACGTCAAAGGTCAAGGTCAAATGTCCAAGGTCAAAGATCCCAAGGTCAAAGGTCAAGGTCAAGGGTCAAAGCACAAAGCTCAAAGGTTAAAGCTTAAAGGTTAAAGGTCAAAGGTCAAAGGTCAAGGTCAAAGGTCAAAGGTCAAGGGTCAAGGTCAAAGGACAAAGGTCAAGGGTCAAAGCACAAAGCACAAAGGTTAAAGCTTAAAGCTTAAAGGTCAAAGGTCAAGGTCAAAGGTCAAGGTCAAGGTCAAGGTCAAGGTCAAGGTCAAAGGTTAATGGTCAAAGGTCAAAGGTCAAACGTCAAAGGTCAAGGTCAAATGTCCAAGGTCCAAGGTCCAAGGTCAAAGGTCAAAGGACAAAGTTCACAGGTCAAGGTCAAGGTTAAGGTCAAAGGTCAAGGTCAAAGGAAAAGGTCAAAGGAAAAAGGTCAAAGGTCAACGTCAAGGTCAAAGGTCAAGGTCAAGGTCAAGGTCAAGGTGAAGGTCAAAGGTCAAAGGTCAAGGGTCAAAGGTCAAAGGTCAAAGGTCAAGGTCAAGAGTCAAAGCACAAAGCACAAAGCTCAAAGGTTAAAGCTTAAAGGTTAAAGGTCAAGGGTCAAGGGTCAAAGCACAAAGCTCAAAGGTTAAAGCTTAAAGGTTAAAGGTCAAAGGTCAAAGGTCAAAGGTCAAGGTCAAGGTCAAGGTCAAAGGTCAAAGGTCAAAGGTCAAGGTCAAAGGTCAAAGGTCAAGGTCAAAGGTCAAGGTCAAGGTCAAAGGTCAAAGGTCAAAGGTCAAAGGTCAAAGGACAAAGGACAAAGAACAAAGGACAAAGGTCAAAGGTCAAAGGTCAAAGGTCAAGGTCAAGGTCAAGGTCAAGGTCAAGGTCAAAGGTCCAAGGTCCAAGGTCAAGGGTCAAAGGTCCAAGGTCCAAGGTCCAAGGTCAAGGTCAAGGTCAAGGTCAAAGGTCCAAGGTCCAAGGTCAAGGGTCAAAGGTCCAAGGTCAAGGTCAAGGTCAAAGGTCAAAGGTCAAAGGTCAAAGGTCAAGGTCAAAGGTCAAAGGTCAAGGTCAAGGTCAAAGGTCAAGGTCAAGGTCAAAGGTCAAAGGACAAAGGACAAAGAACAAAGGACAAAGGTCAAAGGTCAAAGGTCAAAGGTCAAGGTCAAGGTCAAGGTCAAGGTCAAGGTCAAGGTCAAAGGTCCAAGGTCCAAGGTCAAGGGTCAAAGGTCCAAGGTCCAAGGTCCAAGGTCAAGGTCAAAGGCCAAAGGTCAAAGGTCCAAGGTCAAAGGTCAAAGGTCAAAGGTCAAGGGTCAAAGCACAAAGCACAAAGGTTAAAGCTTAAAGCTTAAAGGTCAAAGGTCAAGGTCAAGGTCAAGGTCAAGGTCAAAGGTTAATGGTCAAAGGTCAAGGTCAAAGGTCAAACGTCAAAGGTCAAGGTCAAGGTCAAAGGTCAAAGGTCAAAGGTCAAGGTCAAAGGTCAAAGGTCAAATGTCCAAGGTCCAAGGTCCAAGGTCCATGGTCCAAGGTCCAAGGTCAAAGGCCAAAGGTCAAAGGTCAAAGGTCAAGGTCAAGGTCAAAGGTCAAGGGGTCAAGGGTGAAGGTCAAAGGTCAAGGTCAAAGGTCAAGGTCAAATGTCCAAGGTCCAAGGGTCAAGGGTCAACGTCAAAGGTCCATGGTCCAAGGTCCATGGTCCAAGGTCCAAGGTCAAAGGTCAAAGGCCAAAGGTCAAAGGTCAAGGTCAAGGTCAAAGGTCAAGGGTCAAGGTCAAAGGACAAAGGTCAAGGGTCAAAGCACAAAGCACAAAGCTCAAAGGTTAAAGCTCAAAGGTTAATGGTCAAAGGTCAAAGGTCAAAGGTAAAAAGGTCAAAGGTCCCAGGTCCAAGGTCAAAGCACAAAGCACAAAGCTCAAAGGTTAAAGCTCAAAGGTTAAAGGTCCAAGGTCAAAGGTCAAAGGTCAAAGGTCAAGGGTCAAAGCACAAAGCACAAAGGTTAAAGCTTAAAGCTTAAAGGTCAAAGGTCAAGGTCAAGGTCAAGGTCAAGGTCAAGGTCAAGGTCAAAGGTCAAAGGTCAAGGTCAAAGGTCAAATGTCCAAGGTCCAAGGTCCAAGGTCCAAGGTCCATGGTCCAAGGTCCAAGGTCAAAGGCCAAAGGTCAAAGGTCAAAGGTCAAGGTCAAGGTCAAAGGTCCAAGGGTCAAGGGTCAACGTCAAAGGTCAAGGTCAAAGGTCAAATGTCCAAGGTCCAAGGTCCAAGGTCCAAGGTCCAGGGTCCAATGTCAAGGTCAAGGTCAAAGGTCAAGGGTCAAAGGTCAAAGGTCAAAGGTCAAAGGTCAAGGTCAAGGGTCAAGGGTCAAAGCACAAAGCTCAAAGGTTAAAGCTTAAAGGTCAAAGGTCAAAGGTCAAGGTCAAAGGTCAAAGGTCACAGGTCAAGCTCAAAGGTCAAGGTCAAGGTCAAGGTCAAGGTCAAAGGTCAAAGGTCAAAGGTCAAAGGTCAAGGTCAAAGGTCAAAGGTCAAGGTCAAGGTCAAGGTCAAGGTCAAAGGTCAAAGGTCAAAGGTCAAGGTCAAGGGTCAAAGCACAAAGCACAAAGCTCAAAGGTTAAAGCTTAAAGGTTAAGGGTCAAAGGTCAAAGGTCAAAGGTCAAAGGTCAAGGTCAAGGTCAAAGGTCAAAGGACAAAGGACAAAGAACAAAGGACGAAGGTCAAAGGTCAAAGGTCAAAGGTCAAGGTCAAGGTCAAGGTCAAGGTCAAGGTCAAGGTCAAGGTCAAGGTCAAGGTCAAGGTCAAGGTCAAGGTCAAGGTCAAGGTCAAGGTCAAAGGTCAAAGGTCAAGGTCAAAGGTCAAAGGTCAAGGTCAAAGGTCAAGGTCAAGGTCAAAGGTCAAAGGTCAAAGGTCAAGGTCAAGGGTCAAAGCACAAAGGTTAAAGCTTAAAGCTTAAAGGTTAAAAGTCAAGGTCAAAGGTCAAAGGTCAAAGGTCAAGGTCAAGGGTCAAGGGTCAAAGCACAAAGCTCAAAGGTTAAAGCTTAAAGGTTAAAGGTCAAAAGTCAAGGTCAAAGGTCAAAGGTCAAGGTCAAAGGTCAAGGTCAAGGTCAAGGTCAAGGTCAAAGGTCAAAGGTCAAAGGTCAAAGGTCCAAGGTCCAGGGTCCAATGTCAAGGTCAAGGTCAAGGTCAAAGGTCAAAGGTCAAAGGTCAAGGGTCAAAGGTCAAAGGTCAAGGTCAAGGTCAAGGGTCAAGGGTCAAAGCACAAAGCTCAAAGCTCAAAGGTTAAAGCTTAAAGGTTAAAGGTCAAAGGTCAAAGGTCAAGGGTCAACGTCAAAGGTCAAGGTCAAATGTCAAAGGTCCAAGGTCAAAGATCCCAAGGTCAAAGGTCAAGGTCAAGGTTCAAGGGTCAAAGCACAAAGCTCAAAGGTTAAAGCTTAAAGGTTACAGGTCACAGGTCAAAGGTCAAGGTCAAAGGTCAAAGGTCCAGGGTCCAATGTCAAGGTCAAGGTCAAAGGTCAAAGGTCAAAGGTCAAGGTCAAAGGTCAAAGGTCCAGGGTCCAATGTCAAGGTCAAGGTCAAAGGTCAAAGGTCAAAGGTCAAAGGTCAAAGGTCAAAGGTCAAGGTCAAGGGTCAAGGGTCAAAGCACAAAGCTCAAAGGTTAAAGCTTAAAGGTTAAAGGTCAAAGGTCAAAGGTCAAAGGTCAAAGGTCAAGGTCAAAGGTCAAAGGTCAAGGTCAAGGTCAAGGTCAAGGTCAAAGGTCAAAGGTCAAGGTCAAAGGTCAAAGGTCAAAGGTCCAGGGTCCAATGTCAAGGTCAAGGTCAAAGGTCAAAGGTCAAAGGTCAAAGGTCAAAGGTCAAGGTCAAGGGTCAAGGGTCAAAGCACAAAGCTCAAAGGTTAAAGCTTAAAGGTTAAAGGTCAAAGGTCAAAGGTCAAAGGTCAAGGTCAAAGGTCAAGGTCAAAGGTCAAGGTCAAGGTCAAGGTCAAGGTCAAGGTCAAGGTCAAGGTCAAGGTCAAAGGTCAAAGGTCAAAGGTCAAAGGTCAAGGTCAAAGCTCAAAGGTTAAAGGTCCAAGGTCAAAGGTCAAAGGTCAAGGGTCAAAGCACAAAGCACAAAGGTTAAAGCTTAAAGCTTAAAGGTCAAAGTTCAAGGTCAAGGTCAAGGTCAAGGTCAAAGGTCAAAGGTCAAGGTCAAAGGTCAAATGTCCAAGGTCCAAGGTCCAAGGTCCAAGGTCCATGGTCCAAGGTCCAAGGTCAAAGGCCAAAGGTCAAAGGTCAAAGGTCAAGGTCAAGGTCAAAGGTCAAGGGTCAAGGGTGAAGGTCAAAGGTCAAGGTCAAAGGTCAAGGTCAAATGTCCAAGGTCCAAGGGTCAAGGGTCAAGGTCAAAGGACAAAGGTCAAGGGTCAAAGCACAAAGCACAAAGCTCAAAGGTTAAAGCTCAAAGGTTAATGGTCAAAGGTCAAAGGTCAAAGGTAAAAAGGTCAAATTTCCCAGGTCCAAGGTCAAAGCACAAAGCACAAAGCTCAAAGGTTAAAGCTCAAAGGTTAAAGGTCCAAGGTCAAAGGTCAAAGGTCAAAGGTCAAAGGTCAAGGGTCAAAGCACAAAGCACAAAGGTTAAAGCTTAAAGCTTAAAGGTCAAAGGTCAAGGTCAAGGTCAAGGTCAAGGTCAAGGTCAAGGTCAAAGGTCAAAGGTCAAGGTCAAAGGTCAAATGTCCAAGGTCCAAGGTCCAAGGTCCAAGGTCCATGGTCCAAGGTCCAAGGTCAAAGGCCAAAGGTCAAAGGTCAAGGTCAAGGTCAAAGGTCCAAGGGTCAAGGGTCAACGTCAAAGGTCAAGGTCAAAGGTCAAATGTCCAAGGTCCAAGGTCAAAGGTCAAAGGCCAAAGGCCAAAGGTCAAAGGTCAAGGTCAAGGTCAAAGGTCAAGGGTCAAGGTCAAAGGACAAAGGTCAAGGGTCAAAGCACAAAGCACAAAGCTCAAAGGTTAAAGCTCAAAGGTTAATGGTCAAAGGTCAAAGGTCAAAGGTAAAAAGGTCAAATTTCCCAGGTCCAAGGTCAAAGCACAAAGCACAAAGCTCAAAGGTTAAAGCTCAAAGGTTAATGGTCAAAGGTCAAAGGTCAAAGGTAAAAAGGTCAAATTTCCCAGGTCCAAGGTCAAAGCACAAAGCACAAAGCTCAAAGGTTAAAGCTCAAAGGTTAAAGGTCCAAGGTCAAAGGTCAAAGGTCAAAGGTCAAGGGTCAAAGCACAAAGCACAAAGGTTAAAGCTTAAAGCTTAAAGGTCAAAGGTCAAGGTCAAGGTCAAGGTCAAGGTCAAGGTCAAAGGTCAAAGGTCAAGGTCAAAGGTCAAATGTCCAAGGTCCAAGGTCCAAGGTCCAAGGTCCATGGTCCAAGGTCCAAGGTCAAAGGCCAAAGGTCAAAGGTCAAGGTCAAGGTCAAAGGTCCAAGGGTCAAGGGTCAACGTCAAAGGTCAAGGTCAAATGTCAAATGTCCAAGGTCCAAGGTCCAAGGTTTAAGGTCCAGGGTCCAATGTCAAGGTCAAGGTCAAAGGTCAAGGGTCAAAGGTCAAAGGTCAAAGGTCAAAGGTCAAAGGTCAAGGTCAAGGGTAAAGGGTCAAAGCACAAAGCTCAAAGGTTAAAGCTTAAAGGTCAAAGGTCAAAGGTCAAGGTCAAAGGTCAAAGGTCACAGGTCAAGGTCAAAGGTCAAGGTCAAGGTCAAGGTCAAGGTCAAGGTCAAGGTCAAAGGTCAAAGGTCAAAGGTCAAAGGTCAAGGTCAAAGGTCAAGGTCAAGGTCAAGGTCAAGGTCAAGGTCAAAGGTCAAAGGTCAAAGGTCAAAGGTCAAGGTCAAGGGTCAAAGCACAAAGCACAAAGCTCAAAGGTTAAAGCTTAAAGGTTAAGGGTCAAAGGTCAAAGGTCAAGGTCAAGGTCAAGGTCAAAGGTCAAAGGACAAAGGACATAGAACAAAGGACGAAGGTCAAAGGTCAAAGGTCAAAGGTCAAAGGTCAAGGTCAAGGTCAAGGTCAAGGTCAAGGTCAAGGTCAAGGTCAAGGTCAAGGTCAAGGTCAAAGGTCAAAGGTCAAGGTCAAAGGTCAAAGGTCAAGGTCAAAGGTCAAGGTCAAGGTCAAAGGTCAAGGTCAAGGGTCAAAGCACAAAGGTTAAAGCTTAAAGCTTAAAGGTTAAAGGTCAAGGTCAAAGGTCAAAGGTCAAAGGTCAAAGGTCAAAGGTCAAAGGTCAAGGGTCAAGGGTCAAAGCACAAAGCTCAAAGGTTAAAGCTTAAAGGTTAAAGGTTGAAGGTCAAAGGTCAAGGTCAAAGGTCAAGGTCAAGGTCAAGGTCAAAGGTCAAAGGTCAAAGGTCCAAGGTCCAGGGTCCAATGTCAAGGTCAAGGTCAAGGTCAAAGGTCAAAGGTCAAGGGTCAAAGGTCAAAGGTCAAAGGTCAAGGTCAAGGTCAAGGGTCAAGGGTCAAAGCACAAAGCTCAAAGCTCAAAGGTTAAAGCTTAAAGGTTAAAGGTCAAAGGTCAAAGGTCAAGGGTCAACGTCAAAGGTCAAGGTCAAATGTCAAAGGTCCAAGGTCAAAGATCCCAAGGTCAAAGGTCAAGGTCAAGGGTCAAGGGTCAAAGCACAAAGCTCAAAGGTTAAAGCTTAAAGGTTAAAGGTCAAAGGTCAAAGGTCAAGGTCAAAGGTCAAGGTCAAAGGTCAAGGTCAAGGTCAAAGGTCAAAGGTCAAGGTCAAAGGTCAAAGGTCAAGGTCAAGGTCAAGGTCAAGGTCAAAGGTCAAAGGTCAAGGTCAAAGGTCAAAGGTCAAGGTCAAAGGTCAAGGTCAAGGTCAAAGGTCAAAGGTCAAGGTCAAGGGTCAAAGCACAAAGGTTAAAGCTTAAAGCTTAAAGGTTAAAGGTCAAGGTCAAAGGTCAAAGGTCAAAGGTCAAAGGTCAAGGTCAAGGTCAAAGGTCCAAGGGTCAAGGGTCAACGTCAAAGGTCAAGGTCAAATGTCAAATGTCCAAGGTCCAAGGTCCAAGGTTTAAGGTCCAGGGTCCAATGTCAAGGTCAAGGTCAAAGGTCAAGGGTCAAAGGTCAAAGGTCAAAGGTCAAAGGTCAAAGGTCAAGGTCAAGGGTAAAGGGTCAAAGCACAAAGCTCAAAGGTTAAAGCTTAAAGGTCAAAGGTCAAAGGTCAAGGTCAAAGGTCAAAGGTCACAGGTCAAGGTCAAAGGTCAAGGTCAAGGTCAAGGTCAAGGTCAAGGTCAAGGTCAAAGGTCAAAGGTCAAAGGTCAAGGTCAAAGGTCAAGGTCAAGGTCAAGGTCAAGGTCAAGGTCAAAGGTCAAAGGTCAAAGGTCAAAGGTCAAAGGTCAAGGTCAAGGGTCAAAGCACAAAGCACAAAGCTCAAAGGTTAAAGCTTAAAGGTTAAGGGTCAAAGGTCAAAGGTCAAGGTCAAGGTCAAGGTCAAAGGTCAAAGGACAAAGGACATAGAACAAAGGACGAAGGTCAAAGGTCAAAGGTCAAAGGTCAAAGGTCAAGGTCAAGGTCAAGGTCAAGGTCAAGGTCAAGGTCAAGGTCAAGGTCAAGGTCAAGGTCAAGGTCAAGGTCAAGGTCAAGGTCAAAGGTCAAAGGTCAAAGTTCAAAGGTCAAGGTCAAAGGTCAAGGTCAAGGTCAAAGGTCAAAGGTCAAGGTCAAGGGTCAAAGCACAAAGGTTAAAGCTTAAAGCTTAAAGGTTAAAGGTCAAGGTCAAAGGTCAAAGGTCAAAGGTCAAAGGTCAAAGGTCAAGGGTCAAGGGTCAAAGCACAAAGCTCAAAGGTTAAAGCTTAAAGGTTAAAGGTTAAAGGTCAAAGGTCAAGGTCAAAGGTCAAGGTCAAGGTCAAGGTCAAAGGCCAAAGGTCAAAGGTCCAAGGTCCAGGGTCCAATGTCAAGGTCAAGGTCAAGGTCAAAGGTCAAAGGTCAAGGGTCAAAGGTCAAAGGTCAAAGGTCAAGGTCAAGGTCAAGGGTCAAGGTCAAAGCACAAAGCTCAAAGCTCAAAGGTTAAAGCTTAAAGGTTAAAGGTCAAAGGTCAAAGGTCAAGGGTCAACGTCAAAGGTCAAGGTCAAATGTCAAAGGTCCAAGGTCAAAGATCCCAAGGTCAAAGGTCAAGGTCAAGGGTCAAGGGTCAAAGCACAAAGCTCAAAGGTTAAAGCTTAAAGGTTAAAGGTCAAAGGTCAAAGGTCAAAGGTCAAGGTCAAAGGTCAAGGTCAAAGGTCAAGGTCAAGGTCAAAGGTCAAAGGTCAAGGTCAAAGGTCAAAGGTCAAGGTCAAGGTCAAGGTCAAGGTCAAAGGTCAAAGGTCAAGGTCAAAGGTCAAAGGTCAAGGTCAAAGGTCAAGGTCAAGGTCAAAGGTCAAAGGTCAAGGTCAAGGGTCAAAGCACAAAGGTTAAAGCTTAAAGCTTAAAGGTTAAAGGTCAAGGTCAAAGGTCAAAGGTCAAAGGTCAAAGGTCAAGGGTCAAGGGTCAAAGCACAAAGCTCAAAGGTTAAAGCTTAAAGGTTAAAGGTTAAAGGTCAAAGGTCAAGGTCAAAGGTCAAGGTCAAAGGTCAAGGTCAAGGTCAAGGTCAAAGGTCAAAGGTCAAAGGTCCAAGGTCCAGGGTCCAATGTCAAGGTCAAGGTCAAGGTCAAAGGTCAAAGGTCAAGGGTCAAAGGTCAAAGGTCAAAGGTCAAGGTCAAGGTCAAGGGTCAAGGGTCAAAGCACAAAGCTCAAAGCTCAAAGGTTAAAGCTTAAAGGTTAAAGGTCAAAGGTCAAAGGTCAAGGGTCAACGTCAAAGGTCAAGGTCAAATGTCAAAGGTCCAAGGTCAAAGATCCCAAGGTCAATGGTCAAGGTCAAGGGTCAAGGGTCAAAGCACAAAGCTCAAAGGTTAAAGCTTAAAGGTTAAAGGTCAAAGGTCAAAGGTCAAAGGTCAAGGTCAAAGGTCAAAGGTCCAGGGTCCAATGTCAAGGTCAAGGTCAAAGGTCAAAGGTCAAAGGTCAAGGTCAAAGGTCAAAGGTCCAGGGTCCAATGTCAAGGTCAAGGTCAAAGGTCAAAGGTCAAAGGTCAAAGGTCAAAGGTCAAAGGTCAAAGGTCAAAGGTCAAAGGTCAAGGTCAAGGGTCAAGGGTCAAAGCACAAAGCTCAAAGGTTAAAGCTTAAAGGTTAAAGGTCAAAGGTCAAAGGTCAAAGGTCAAAGGTCAAGGTCAAAGGTCAAAGGTCAAGGTCAAGGTCAAGGTCAAGGTCAAGGTCAAAGGTCAAAGGTCAAGGTCAAAGGTCAAAGGTCCAGGGTCCAATGTCAAGGTCAAGGTCAAAGGTCAAAGGTCAAAGGTCAAAGGTCAAAGGTCAAACGTCAAAGGTCAAAGGTCAAAGGTCAAAGGTCAAAGGTCAAAGGTCAAAGGTCAAGGGTCAAGGGTCAAAGCACAAAGCTCAAAGGTTAAAGCTTAAAGGTTAAAGGTCAAAGGTCAAAGGTCAAGGTCAAAGGTCAAAGGTCAAGGTCAAAGGTCAAGGTCAAGGTCAAGGTCAAGGTCAAGGTCAAGGTCAAGGTCAAGGTCAAGGTCAAGGTCAAGGTCAAGGTCAAAGGTCAAAGGTCAAAGGTCAAAGGTCAAGGTCAAAGGTCAAAGGTCAAGGTCAAGGTCAAGGTCAAAGGTCAAAGGTCAAAGGTCAAAGGTCAAGGTCAAGGTCAAAGGTCAAGGGTCAAGGACAAAGGTCAAGGGTCAAAGCACAAAGCACAAAGCTCAAAGGTTAAAGCTCAAAGGTTAATGGTCAAAGGTCAAAGGTCAAAGGTAAAAAGGTCAAAGGTCCCAGGTCCAAGGTCAAAGCACAAAGCACAAAGCTCAAAGGTTACAGCTCAAAGGTTAAAGGTCAAAGGTCAAGGTCAAGGGTCAAAGCACAAAGCACAAAGGTTAAAGCTTAAAGCTTAAAGGTCAAAGGTCAAGGTCAAGGTCAAGGTCAAGGTCAAGGTCAAGGTCAAGGTCAAGGTCAAGGTCAAGGTCAAAGGTTAATGGTCAAAGGTCAAACGTCAAAGGTCAAGGTCAAAGGTCAAAGGTCAAAGGTCAAATGTCCAAGGTCCAAGGTCCAAGGTCCAAGGTCCAAGGTCCAAGGTCCATGGTCCAAGGTCCATGGTCCAAGGTCCAAGGTCAAAGGCCAAAGGTCAAAGGTCAAGGTCAAGGTCAAAGGTCAAGGTCAAAGGACAAAGGTCAAGGGTCAAAGCACAAAGCACAAAGGTTAAAGCTTAAAGCTTAAAGGTCAAAGGTCAAGGTCAAAGGTCAAGGTCAAGGTCAAGGTCAAGGTCAAGGTCAAAGGTTAATGGTCAAAGGTCAAAGGTCAAACGTCAAAGGTCAAGGTCAAATGTCCAAGGTCCAAGGTCCAAGGTCAAAGGTCAAAGGACAAAGTTCACAGGTCAAGGTCAAGGTTAAGGTCAAAGGTCAAGGTCAAAGGAAAAAGGTCAAAGGTCAACGTCAAGGTCAAAGGTCAAGGTCAAGGTCAAGGTGAAGGTCAAAGGTCAAAGGTCAAGGGTCAAAGGTCAAAGGTCAAAGGTCAAGGTCAAGAGTCAAAGCACAAAGCACAAAGCTCAAAGGTTAAAGCTTAAAGGTTAAAGGTCAAGGGTCAAAGCACAAAGCTCAAAGGTTAAAGCTTAAAGGTTAAAGGTCAAGGGTCAAAGCACAAAGCTCAAAGGTTAAAGCTTAAAGGTTAAAGGTCAAGGGTCAAAGCACAAAGCTCAAAGGTTAAAGCTTAAAGGTTAAAGGTCAAAGGTCAAAGGTCAAAGGTCAAGGTCAAAGGTCAAGGTCAAAGGTCAAGGTCAAGGTCAAAGGTCAAAGGTCAAGGTCAAAGGTCAAAGGTCAAAGGTCAAGGTCAAAGGTCAAGGTCAAGGTCAAAGGTCAAAGGTCAAAGGATAAAGGACAAAGAACAAAGGACAAAGGTCAAAGGTCAAGGTCAAAGGACAAAGGTCAAGGGTCAAAGCACAAAGCACAAAGCTCAAAGGTTAAAGCTCAAAGGTTAATGGTCAAAGGTCAACGGTCAAAGGTAAAAAGGTCAAAGGTCCCAGGTCCAAGGTCAAAGCACAAAGCACAAAGCTCAAAGGTTAAAGCTCAAAGGTTAAAGGTCCAAGGTCAAAGGTCAAGGGTCAAAGCACAAAGCACAAAGGTTAAAGCTTAAAGCTTAAAGGTCAAAGGTCAAGGTCAAGGTCAAGGTCAAGGTCAAGGTCAAGGTCAAAGGTCAAAGGTCAAGGTCAAAGGTCAAATGTCCAAGGTCCAAGGTCCAAGGTCCAAGGTCCATGGTCCAAGGTCCAAGGTCAAAGGCCAAAGGTCAAAGGTCAAGGTCAAAGGTCCAAGGGTCAAGGGTCAACGTCAAAGGTCAAGGTCAAAGGTCAAAGGTCCAAGGTCAAAGATCCCAAGGTCAAAGGTCCAAGGTCCAAGGTCAAAGGTCCAAGGTCCAGGGTCCAATGTCAAGGTCAAGGTCAAAGGTCAAGGGTCAAAGGTCAAAGGTCAAAGGTCAAGGTCAAGGGTCAAGGGTCAAAGCACAAAGCTCAAAGGTTAAAGCTTAAAGGTTAAAGGTCAAAGGTCAAAGGTCAAAGGTCAAGGTCAAAGGTTAAAGGTCAAAGGTCAAGGTCAAAGGTCAAGGTCAAGGTCAAGGTCAAGGTCAAGGTCAAGGTCAAGGTCAAGGTCAAGGTCAAAGGTCAAAGGTCAAAGGTCAAGGTCAAAGGTCAAAGGTCAAGGTCAAGGTCAAGGTCAAGGTCAAAGGTCAAAGGTCAAAGGTCAAAGGTCAAGGTCAAGGGTCAAAGCACAAAGGTTAAAGCTTAAAGCTTAAAGTTTAAAGGTCAAGGTCAAGGTCAAGGTCAAGGTCAAGGTCAAAGGTCCCAGGTCCAAGGTCAAAGCGCAAAGCACAAAGCTCAAAGGTTAAAGCTCAAAGGTTAAAGGTCAAAGGTCAAAGGTCAAAGGTCAAGGTCAAGGGTCAAAGCACAAAGCACAAAGGTTAAAGCTTAAAGCTTAAAGGTCAAAGGTCAAGGTCAAGGTCAAGGTCAAGGTCAAGGTCAAGGTCAAGGTCAAGGTCAAGGTCAAGGTCAAAGGTTAATGGTCAAAGGTCAAACGTCAAAGGTCAAGGTCAAAGGTCAAAGGTCAAAGGTCAAATGTCCAAGGTCCAAGGTCCAAGGTCCAAGGTCCAAGGTCCAAGGTCCAAGGTCCAAGGTCCAAGGTCCATGGTCCAAGGTCCATGGTCCAAGGTCCAAGGCCAAAGGTCAAAGGTCAAGGTCAAGGTCAAAGGTCAAGGGTCAAGGTCAAAGGACAAAGGTCAAGGGTCAAAGCACAAAGCACAAAGGTTAAAGCTTAAAGCTTAAAGGTCAAAGGTCAAGGTCAAAGGTCAAGGTCAAGGTCAAGGTCAAGGTCAAAGGTTAACGGTCAAAGGTCAAAGGTCAAACGTCAAAGGTCAAGGTCAAATGTCCAAGGTCCAAGGTCCAAGGTCAAAGGTCAAGGTCAAGAGTCAAAGCACAAAGCACAAAGCTCAAAGGTTAAAGCTTAAAGGTTAAAGGTCAAGGGTCAAAGCACAAAGCTCAAAGGTTAAAGCTTAAAGGTTAAAGGTCAAGGGTCAAAGCACAAAGCTCAAAGGTTAAAGCTTAAAGGTTAAAGGTCAAAGGTCAAAGGTCAAGGTCAAAGGTCAAAGGTCAAGGTCAAAGGTCAAGGTCAAGGTCAAGGTCAAGGTCAAGGTCAAGGTCAAGGTCAAGGTCAAGGTCAAAGGTCAAAGGTCAAAGGTCAAAGGTCAAGGTCAAAGGTCAAAGGTCAAGGGTCAAAGCACAAAGCACAAAGGTTAAAGCTTAAAGCTTAAAGGTCAAAGGTCAAGGTCAAGGTCAAGGTCAAGGTCAAGGTCAAGGTCAAAGGTCAAAGGTCAAGGTCAAAGGTCAAATGTCCAAGGTCCAAGGTCCAAGGTCCAAGGTCCATGGTCCAAGGTCCAAGGTCAAAGGCCAAAGGTCAAAGGTCAAGGTCAAGGTCAAAGGTCCAAGGGTCAAGGGTCAACGTCAAAGGTCAAGGTCAAAGGTCAAATGTCCAAGGTCCAAGGTCAAAGGTCAAAGGCCAAAGGCCAAAGGTCAAAGGTCAAAGGTCAAGGTCAAGGTCAAAGGTCAAGGGTCAAGGTCAAAGGACAAAGGTCAAGGGTCAAAGCACAAAGCACAAAGCTCAAAGGTTAAAGCTCAAAGGTTAATGGTCAAAGGTCAAAGGTCAAAGGTAAAAAGGTCAAATTTCCCAGGTCCAAGGTCAAGCACAAAGCACAAAGCTCAAAGGTTAAAGCTCAAAGGTTAAAGGTCCAAGGTCAAAGGTCAAAGGTCAAAGGTCAAGGGTCAAAGCACAAAGCACAAAGGTTAAAGCTTAAAGCTTAAAGGTCAAAGGTCAAGGTCAAGGTCAAGGTCAAGGTCAAGGACAAGGTCAAAGGTCAAAGGTCAAGGTCAAAGGTCAAATGTCCAAGGTCCAAGGTCCAAGGTCCAAGGTCCATGGTCCAAGGTCCAAGGTCAAAGGCCAAAGGTCAAAGGTCAAGGTCAAGGTCAAAGGTCCAAGGGTCAAGGGTCAACGTCAAAGGTCAAGGTCAAAGGTCAAATGTCCAAGGTCCAAGGTCAAAGGTCAAAGGCCAAAGGCCAAAGGTCAAAGGTCAAAGGTCAAGGTCAAGGTCAAAGGTCAAGGGTCAAGGTCAAAGGACAAAGGTCAAGGGTCAAGGTCAAAGGTCAGGGTCAAAGGTCAAAGGTCAAGGTCAAGGGTCAAGGGTCAAAGCACAAAGCTCAAAGGTTAAAGCTTAAAGGTTAAAGGTCAAAGGTCAAAGGTCAAGGTCAAAGGTCAAAGGTCAAAGGTCAAGGTCAAAGGTCAAGGTCAAGGTCAAGGTCAAAGGTCAAAGGTCAAAGGTCCAAGGTCCAGGGTCCAATGTCAAGGTCAAGGTCAAAGGTCAAAGGTCAAGGGTCAAAGGTCAAAGGTCAAAGGTCAAGGTCAAGGTCAAGGGTCAAAGCACAAAGCTCAAAGGTTAAAGCTTAAAGGTTAAAGGTCAAAGGTCAAAGGTCAAGGGTCAACGTCAAAGGTCAAGGTCAAAGGTCAAAGGTCCAAGGTCAAAGATCCCAAGGTCAAAGGTCCAAGGTCCAAGGTCCAGGGTCCAATGTCAAGGTCAAGGTCAAAGGTCAAAGGTCAAATGTCAAGGTCAAGGGTCAAGGGTCAAAGCACAAAGCTCAAAGGTTAAAGCTTAAAGGTTAAAGGTCAAAGGTCAAAGGTCAAGGTCAAAGGTCAAAGGTCAAAGGTCAAGGTCAAAGGTCAAGGTCAAGGTCAAGGTCAAGGTCAAGGTCAAAGGTCAAAGGTCAAAGGTCAAAGGTCAAAGGTCAAAGGTCAAGGTCAAGGTCAAGGTCAAGGTCAAAGGTCAAAGGTCACAAAGGTCAAAGGTCAAGGTCAAGGGTCAAAGCACAAAGGTTAAAGCTTAAAGGTTAAAGGTCAAGGTCAAAGGTCAAGGTCAAAGGTCAAAGGTCAAACGTCAAAGGTCAAGGTCAAAGGTCAAAGGTCAAATGTCCAAGGTCCAAGGTCCAAGGTCCAAGGTCCATGGTCCAAGGTCCAAGGTCAAAGGTCAAAGGCCAAAGGTCAAGGGTCAAAGCACAAAGCACAAAGCTCAAAGGTTAAAGCTCAAAGGTTAATGGTCAAAGGTCAAAGGTCAAAGGTCAAAGGTAAAAAGGTCAAAGGTCCCAGGTCCAAGGTCAAAGCACAAAGCACAAAGCTCAAAGGTTAAAGCTCAAAGGTTAAAGGTCAAAGGTCAAAGGTCAAAGGTCAAGGTCAAGGGTCAAAGCACATAGCACAAAGGTTAAAGCTTAAAGCTTAAAGGTCAAAGGTCAAGGTCAAGGTCAAGGTCAAGGTCAAGGTCAAGGTCAAGGTCAAGGTCAAGGTCAAGGTCCAAGGTCCGAGGTCCAAGGTCCAAGGTCCATGGTCCAAGGTCCATGGTCCAAGGTCCAAGGTCAAAGGCCAAAGGTCAAAGGTCAAGGTCAAGGTCAAAGGTCAAGGGTCAAGGTCAAAGGACAAAGGTCAAGGGTCAAAGCACAAAGCACAAAGGTTAAAGCTTAAAGCTTAAAGGTCAAAGGTCAAGGTCAAAGGTCAAGGTCAAGGTCAAGGTCAAGGTCAAGGTCAAAGGTTAATGGTCAAAGGTCAAAGGTCAAACGTCAAAGGTCAAGGTCAAATGTCCAAGGTCCAAGGTCCAAGGTCCAAGGTCAAAGGTCAAAGGACAAAGTTCACAGGTCAAGGTCAAGGTTAAGGTCAAAGGTCAAGGTCAAAGGAAAAAGGTCAAAGGAAAAAGGTCAAAGGTCAACGTCAAGGTCAAAGGTCAAGGTCAAGGTCAAGGTCAAGGTGAAGGTCAAAGGTCAAAGGTCAAGGGTCAAAGGTCAAAGGTCAAGGTCAAGAGTCAAAGCACAAAGCACAAAGCTCAAAGGTTAAAGCTTAAAGGTTAAAGGTCAAGGGTCAAGGGTCAAAGCACAAAGCTCAAAGGTTAAAGCTTAAAGGTTAAAGGTCAAAGGTCAAAGGTCAAAGGTTAAGGTCAAAGGTCAAAGGTCAAAGGTCAAGGTCAAAGGTCAAGGTCAAGGTCAAAGGTCAAAGGTCAAGGTCAAAGGTCAAGGTCAAAGGTCAAGGTCAAGGTCAAAGGTCAAAGGACAAAGGACAAAGAACAAAGGACAAAGGTCAAAGGTCAAAGGTCAAAGGTCAAAGGTCAAGGTCAAGGTCAAGGTCAAGGTCAAGGTCAAAGGTCCAAGGCCCAAGGTCAAGGGTCAAAGGTCCAAGGTCAAAGGTCCAAGGTCAAGGTCAAAGGCCAAAGGTCAAAGGTCCAAGGTCAAAGGTCAAAGGTCAAGGGTCAAAGCACAAAGCACAAAGGTTAAAGCTTAAAGCTTAAAGGTCAAAGGTCAAGGTCAAGGTCAAGGTCAAGGTCAAAGGTTAATGGTCAAAGGTCAAGGTCAAAGGTCAAAGGTCAAAGGTCAAGGTCAAAGGTCAAAGGTCAAGGTCAAAGGTCAAATGTCCAAGGTCCAAGGTCCATGGTCCAAGGTCCAAGGTCAAAGGCCAAAGGTCAAAGGTCAAAGGTCAAGGTCAAGGTCAAAGGTCAAGGGTCAAGGGTGAAGGTCAAAGGACAAGGTCAAAGGTCAAGGTCAAATGTCCAAGGTCCAAGGGTCAAGGGTCAACGTCAAAGGTCCATGGTCCAAGGTCCATGGTCCAAGGTCCAAGGTCAAAGGTCAAAGGCCAAAGGTCAAAGGTCAAGGTCAAGGTCAAAGGTCAAGGGTCAAGGTCAAAGGACAAAGGTCAAGGGTCAAAGCACAAAGCACAAAGCTCAAAGGTTAAAGCTCAAAGGTTAATGGTCAAAGGTCAAAGGTAAAAAGGTCAAAGGTCCCAGGTCCAAGGTCAAAGCACAAAGCACAAAGCTCAAAGGTTAAAGCTCAAAGGTTAAAGGTCCAAGGTCAAAGGTCAAAGGTCAAAGGTCAAGGGTCAAAGCACAAAGCACAAAGGTTAAAGCTTAAAGCTTAAAGGTCAAAGGTCAAGGTCAAAGGTCAAGGTCAAGGTCAAGGTCAAGGTCAAGGTCAAAGGTTAATGGTCAAAGGTCAAAGGTCAAACGTCAAAGGTCAAGGTCAAATGTCCAAGGTCCAAGGTCCAAGGTCCAAGGTCAAAGGTCAAAGGACAAAGCTCACAGGTCAAGGTCAAGGTTAAGGTCAAAGGTCAAGGTCAAAGGAAAAAGGTCAAAGGAAAAAGGTCAAAGGTCAACGTCAAGGTCAAAGGTCAAGGTCAAGGTCAAGGTCAAGGTGAAGGTCAAAGGTCAAGGGTCAAAGGTCAAAGGTCAAAGGTCAAGGTCAAGAGTCAAAGCACAAAGCACAAAGCTCAAAGGTTAAAGCTTAAAGGTTAAGGGTCAAAGGTCAAAGGTCAAAGGTCAAGGTCAAGGTCAAAGGTCAAAGGACAAAGGACAAAGAACAAAGGACGAAGGTCAAAGGTCAAAGGTCAAAGGTCAAGGTCAAAGGTCAAGGTCAAGGTCAAGGTCAAGGTCAAGGTCAAAGGTCAAAGGTCAAAGGTCAAGGTCAAAGGTCAAAGGTCAAGGTCAAAGGTCAAGGTCAAGGTCAAAGGTCAAAGGTCAAAGGACAAAGGACAAAGAACAAAGGACAAAGGTCAAAGGTCAAAGGTCAAAGGTCAAGGTCAAGGTCAAGGTCAAGGTCAAGGTCAAAGGTCCAAGGTCCAAGGTCAAGGGTCAAAGGTCCAAGGTCCAAGGTCCAAGGTCAAGGTCAAGGTCAAGGTCAAAGGTCCAAGGTCCAAGGTCAAGGGTCAAAGGTCCAAGGTCAAGGTCAAGGTCAAAGGTCAAAGGTCAAAGGTCAAGGTCAAAGGTCAAAGGTCAAGGTCAAGGTCAAAGGTCAAGGTCAAGGTCAAAGGTCAAAGGACAAAGGACAAAGGACAAAGGTCAAAGGTCAAAGGTCAAAGGTCAAAGGTCAAGGTCAAGGTCAAGGTCAAAGGTCCAAGGTCCAAGGTCAAGGGTCAAAGGTCCAAGGTCCAAGGTCAAGGTCAAAGGCCAAAGGTCAAAGGTCCAAGGTCAAAGGTCAAAGGTCAAAGGTCAAGGGTCAAAGCACAAAGCACAAAGGTTAAAGCTTAAAGCTTAAAGGTCAAAGGTCAAGGTCAAGGTCAAGGTCAAGGTCAAGGTCAAAGGTTAATGGTCAAAGGTCAAGGTCAAAGGTCAAACGTCAAAGGTCAAGGTCAAAGGTCAAAGGTCAAGGTCAAAGGTCAAAGGTCAAAGGTCAAATGTCCAAGGTCCAGGGTCCAATGTCAAGGTCAAGGTCAAAGGTCAAAGGTCAAGGGTCAAAGGTCAAAGGTCAAAGGTCAAAGGTCAAAGGTCAAGGTCAAGGGTCAAGGGTCAAAGCACAAAGCTCAAAGGTTAAAGCTTAAAGGTCAAAGGTCAAAGGTCAAGGTCAAAGGTCACAGGTCAAGGTCAAAGGTCAAGGTCAAGGTCAAGGTCAAGGTCAAGGTCAAGGTCAAAGGTCAAAGGTCAAAGGTCAAAGGTCAAGGTCAAAGGTCAAAGGTCAAGGTCAAGGTCAAGGTCAAGGTCAAAGGTCAAAGGTCAAAGGTCAAAGGTCAAGGTCAAGGGTCAAAGCACAAAGCACAAAGCTCAAAGGTTAAAGCTTAAAGGTTAAGGGTCAAAGGTCAAAGGTCAAAGGTCAAGGTCAAGGTCAAAGGTCAAAGGACAAAGGACAAAGAACAAAGGACGAAGGTCAAAGGTCAAAGGTCAAAGGTCAAGGTCAAGGTCAAGGTCAAGGTCAAGGTCAAGGTCAAGGTCAAGGTCAAGGTCAAGGTCAAGGTCAAGGTCAAGGTCAAGGTCAAAGGTCAAAGGTCAAGGTCAAAGGTCAAAGGTCAAGGTCAAAGGTCAAGGTCAAGGTCAAAGGTCAAAGGTCAAAGGTCAAGGTCAAGGGTCAAAGCACAAAGGTTAAAGCTTAAAGCTTAAAGGTTAAAGGTCAAGGTCAAAGGTCAAAGGTCAAAGGTCAAGGTCAAGGGTCAAGGGTCAAAGCACAAAGCTCAAAGGTTAAAGCTTAAAGGTTAAAGGTCAAAGGTCAAGGTCAAAGGTCAAAGGTCAAGGTCAAAGGTCAAAGGTCAAGGTCAAGGTCAAAGGTCAAAGGTCAAAGGTCCAAGGTCAGAGGGTCCAATGTCAAGGTCAAGGTCAAGGTCAAAGGTCAAAGGTCAAGGGTCAAAGGTCAAAGGTCAAAGGTCAAGGTCAAGGTCAAGGGTCAAGGGTCAAAGCACAAAGCTCAAAGCTCAAAGGTTAAAGCTTAAAGGTTAAAGGTCAAAGGTCAAAGGTCAAGGGTCAACGTCAAAGGTCAAGGTCAAATGTCCAAGGTCAAAGATCCCAAGGTCAAAGGTCAAGGTCAAGGGTCAAAGCACAAAGCTCAAAGGTTAAAGCTTAAAGGTTAAAGGTCAAAGGTCAAAGGTCAAGGTCAAAGGTCAAAGGTCAAGGGTCAAGGTCAAAGGACAAAGGTCAAGGGTCAAAGCACAAAGCACAAAGCTCAAAGGTTAAAGCTCAAAGGTTAATGGTCAAAGGTCAAAGGTAAAAAGGTCAAAGGTCCCAGGTCCAAGGTCAAAGCACAAAGCACAAAGCTCAAAGGTTAAAGCTCAAAGGTTAAAGGTCCAAGGTCAAAGGTCAAAGGTCAAAGGTCAAGGGTCAAAGCACAAAGCACAAAGGTTAAAGCTTAAAGCTTAAAGGTCAAAGGTCAAGGTCAAAGGTCAAGGTCAAGGTCAAGGTCAAGGTCAAGGTCAAAGGTTAATGGTCAAAGGTCAAAGGTCAAACGTCAAAGGTCAAGGTCAAATGTCCAAGGTCCAAGGTCCAAGGTCAAAGGTCAAAGGACAAAGCTCACAGGTCAAGGTCAAGGTTAAGGTCAAAGGTCAAGGTCAAAGGAAAAAGGTCAAAGGAAAAAGGTCAAAGGTCAACGTCAAGGTCAAAGGTCAAGGTCAAGGTCAAGGTCAAGGTGAAGGTCAAAGGTCAAGGGTCAAAGGTCAAAGGTCAAAGGTCAAGGTCAAGAGTCAAAGCACAAAGCACAAAGCTCAAAGGTTAAAGCTTAAAGGTTAAGGGTCAAAGGTCAAAGGTCAAAGGTCAAGGTCAAGGTCAAAGGTCAAAGGACAAAGGACAAAGAACAAAGGACGAAGGTCAAAGGTCAAAGGTCAAAGGTCAAGGTCAAAGGTCAAGGTCAAGGTCAAGGTCAAGGTCAAGGTCAAGGTCAAAGGTCAAAGGTCAAAGGTCAAGGTCAAAGGTCAAAGGTCAAGGTCAAAGGTCAAGGTCAAGGTCAAAGGTCAAAGGTCAAAGGACAAAGGACAAAGAACAAAGGACAAAGGTCAAAGGTCAAAGGTCAAAGGTCAAGGTCAAGGTCAAGGTCAAGGTCAAGGTCAAAGGTCCAAGGTCCAAGGTCAAGGGTCAAAGGTCCAAGGTCCAAGGTCCAAGGTCAAGGTCAAGGTCAAGGTCAAAGGTCCAAGGTCCAAGGTCAAGGGTCAAAGGTCCAAGGTCAAGGTCAAGGTCAAAGGTCAAAGGTCAAAGGTCAAGGTCAAAGGTCAAAGGTCAAGGTCAAGGTCAAAGGTCAAGGTCAAGGTCAAAGGTCAAAGGACAAAGGACAAAGGTCAAAGGTCAAAGGTCAAAGGTCAAAGGTCAAGGTCAAGGTCAAGGTCAAAGGTCCAAGGTCCAAGGTCAAGGGTCAAAGGTCCAAGGTCCAAGGTCAAGGTCAAAGGCCAAAGGTCAAAGGTCAAAGGTCAAAGGTCAAAGGTCAAGGGTCAAAGCACAAAGCACAAAGGTTAAAGCTTAAAGCTTAAAGGTCAAAGGTCAAGGTCAAGGTCAAGGTCAAGGTCAAGGTCAAAGGTTAATGGTCAAAGGTCAAGGTCAAAGGTCAAACGTCAAAGGTCAAGGTCAAAGGTCAAAGGTCAAGGTCAAAGGTCAAAGGTCAAAGGTCAACTGGCCAAGGTCACAGGTCAAAGGTCAAGGTCAAGGTCAAAGGTCCAAGGGTCAAGGGTCAACGTCAAAGGTCAAGGTCAAAGGTCAAATGTCCAAGGTCCAAGGTCCAAGGTCCAGGGTCCAATGTCAAGGTCAAGGTCAAAGGTCAAAGGTCAAGGGTCAAAGGTCAAAGGTCAAAGGTCAAAGGTCAAGGTCAAGGGTCAAGGGTCAAAGCACAAAGCTCAAAGGTTAAAGCTTAAAGGTCAAAGGTCAAAGGTCAAGGTCAAAGGTCACAGGTCAAGGTCAAAGGTCAAGGTCAAGGTCAAGGTCAAGGTCAAGGTCAAGGTCAAAGGTCAAAGGTCAAAGGTCAAAGGTCAAGGTCAAAGGTCAAAGGTCAAGGTCAAGGTCAAGGTCAAGGTCAAAGGTCAAAGGTCAAAGGTCAAGGTCAAGGGTCAAAGCACAAAGCACAAAGCTCAAAGGTTAAAGCTTAAAGGTTAAGGGTCAAAGGTCAAAGGTCAAAGGTCAAGGTCAAGGTCAAAGGTCAAAGGACAAAGGACAAAGAACAAAGGACGAAGGTCAAAGGTCAAAGGTCAAAGGTCAAGGTCAAGGTCAAGGTCAAGGTCAAGGTCAAGGTCAAGGTCAAGGTCAAGGTCAAGGTCAAGGTCAAGGTCAAGGTCAAGGTCAAGGTCAAAGGTCAAAGGTCAAGGTCAAAGGTCAAAGGTCAAGGTCAAAGGTCAAGGTCAAGGTCAAAGGTCAAAGGTCAAAGGTCAAGGTCAAGGGTCAAAGCACAAAGGTTAAAGCTTAAAGCTTAAAGGTTAAAGGTCAAGGTCAAAGGTCAAAGGTCAAGGGTCAAAGCACAAAGCTCAAAGGTTAAAGCTTAAAGGTTAAAGGTCAAAGGTCAAGGTCAAAGGTCAAAGGTCAAGGTCAAAGGTCAAAGGTCAAGGTCAAGGTCAAAGGTCAAAGGTCAAAGGTCCAAGGTCGAGGGTCCAATGTCAAGGTCAAGGTCAAGGTCAAAGGTCAAAGGTCAAGGGTCAAAGGTCAAAGGTCAAAGGTCAAGGTCAAGGTCAAGGGTCAAGGGTCAAAGCACAAAGCTCAAAGCTCAAAGGTTAAAGCTTAAAGGTTAAAGGTCAAAGGTCAAAGGTCAAGGGTCAACGTCAAAGGTCAAGGTCAAATGTCCAAGGTCAAAGATCCCAAGGTCAAAGGTCAAGGTCAAGGGTCAAAGCACAAAGCTCAAAGGTTAAAGCTTAAAGGTTAAAGGTCAAAGGTCAAAGGTCAAGGTCAAAGGTCAAAGGTCAAGGGTCAAGGTCAAAGGACAAAGGTCAAGGGTCAAAGAACAAAGCACAAAGGTTAAAGCTTAAAGCTTAAAGGTCAAAGGTCAAGGTCAAAGGTCAAGGTCAAGGTCAAGGTCAAGGTCAAGGTCAAAGGTTAATGGTCAAAGGTCAAAGGTCAAACGTCAAAGGTCAAGGTCAAATGTCCAAGGTCCAAGGTCCAAGGTCAAAGGTCAAAGGACAAAGTTCACAGGTCAAGGTCAAGGTTAAGGTCAAAGGTCAAGGTCAAAGGAAAAAGGTCAAAGGAAAAAGGTCAAAGGTCAACGTCAAGGTCAAAGGTCAAGGTCAAGGTCAAGGTCAAGGTGAAGGTCAAAGGTCAAAGGTCAAGGGTCAAAGGTCAAAGGTCAAAGGTCAAGGTCAAGAGTCAAAGCACAAAGCACAAAGCTCAAAGGTTAAAGCTTAAAGGTTAAAGGTCAAGGGTCAAGGGTCAAAGCACAAAGCTCAAAGGTTAAAGCTTAAAGGTTAAAGGTCAAAGGTCAAAGGTCAAAGGTCAAGGTCAAGGTCAAGGTCAAAGGTCAAAGGTCAAAGGTCAAGGTCAAAGGTCAAAGGTCAAGGTCAAAGGTCAAGGTCAAGGTCAAAGGTCAAAGGTCAAAGGTCAAAGGTCAAAGGACAAAGGACAAAGAACAAAGGACAAAGGTCAAAGGTCAAAGGTCAAAGGTCAAGGTCAAGGTCAAGGTCAAGGTCAAGGTCAAAGGTCCAAGGTCCAAGGTCAAGGGTCAAAGGTCCAAGGTCCAAGGTCCAAGGTCCAAGGTCAAGGTCAAGGTCAAGGTCAAAGGTCCAAGGTCCAAGGTCCAAGGTCAAGGGTCAAAGGTCCAAGGTCAAGGTCAAAATCAAAGGTCAAAGGTCAAAGGTCAAAGGTCAAGGTCAAAGGTCAAAGGTCAAGGTCAAGGTCAAAGGTCAAGGTCAAGGTCAAAGGTCAAAGGACAAAGGACAAAGAACAAAGGACAAAGGTCAAAGGTCAAAGGTCAAAGGTCAAGGTCAAGGTCAAGGTCAAGGTCAAGGTCAAGGTCAAAGGTCCAAGGTCCAAGGTCAAGGGTCAAAGGTCCAAGGTCCAAGGTCCAAGGTCAAGGTCAAAGGCCAAAGGTCAAAGGTCCAAGGTCAAAGGTCAAAGGTCAAAGGTCAAGGGTCAAAGCACAAAGCACAAAGGTTAAAGCTTAAAGGTCAAAGGTCAAGGTCAAGGTCAAGGTCAAGGTCAAAGGTTAATGGTCAAAGGTCAAGGTCAAAGGTCAAACGTCAAAGGTCAAGGTCAAAGGTCAAAGGTCAAAGGTCAAGGTCAAAGGTCAAAGGTCAAATGTCCAAGGTCCAAGGTCCAAGGTCCATGGTCCAAGGTCCAAGGTCAAAGGCCAAAGGTCAAAGGTCAAAGGTCAAGGTCAAGGTCAAAGGTCAAGGGTCAAGGGTGAAGGTCAAAGGTCAAGGTCAAAGGTCAAGGTCAAATGTCCAAGGTCCAAGGGTCAAGGTCAACGTCAAAGGTCCATGGTCCAAGGTCCATGGTCCAAGGTCCAAGGTCAAAGGTCAAAGGCCAAAGGTCAAAGGTCAAGGTCAAGGTCAAAGGTCAAGGGTCAAGGTCAAAGGACAAAGGTCAAGGGTCAAAGCACAAAGCACAAAGCTCAAAGGTTAAAGCTCAAAGGTTAATGGTCAAAGGTCAAAGGTCAAAGGTAAAAAGGTCAAAGGTCCCAGGTCCAAGGTCAAAGCACAAAGCACAAAGCTCAAAGGTTAAAGCTCAAAGGTTAAAGGTCCAAGGTCAAAGGTCAAAGGTCAAAGGTCAAGGGTCAAAGCACAAAGCACAAAGGTTAAAGCTTAAAGCTTAAAGGTCAAAGGTCAAGGTCAAGGTCAAGGTCAAGGTCAAGGTCAAGGTCAAAGGTCAAAGGTCAAGGTCAAAGGTCAAATGTCCAAGGTCCAAGGTCCAAGGTCCAAGGTCCATGGTCCAAGGTCCAAGGTCAAAGGCCAAAGGTCAAAGGTCAAAGGTCAAAGGTCAAGGTCAAGGTCAAAGGTCCAAGGGTCAAGGGTCAACGTCAAAGGTCAAGGTCAAAGGTCAAATGTCCAAGGTCCAAGGTCCAAGGTCCAAGGTCCAGGGTCCAATGTCAAGGTCAAGGTCAAAGGTCAAGGGTCAAAGGTCAAAGGTCAAAGGTCAAAGGTCAAGGTCAAGGGTCAAGGGTCAAAGCACAAAGCTCAAAGTTTAAAGCTTAAAGGTCAAAGGTCAAAGGTCAAGGTCAAAGGTCAAAGGTCACAGGTCAAGCTCAAAGGTCAAGGTCAAGGTCAAGGTCAAGGTCAAAGGTCAAAGGTCAAAGGTCAAAGGTCAAGGTCAAAGGTCAAAGGTCAAGGTCAAGGTCAAGGTCAAGGTCAAAGGTCAAAGGTCAAAGGTCAAGGTCAAGGGTCAAAGCACAAAGGACAAAGAACAAAGGACGAAGGTCAAAGGTCAAAGGTCAAAGGTCAAGGTCAAGGTCAAGGTCAAGGTCAAGGTCAAGGTCAAGGTCAAGGTCAAGGTCAAGGTCAAGGTCAAGGTCAAGGTCAAGGTCAAAGGTCAAAGGTCAAGGTCAAAGGTCAAAGGTCAAGGTCAAAGGTCAAGGTCAAGGTCAAAGGTCAAAGGTCAAAGGTCAAGGTCAAGGGTCAAAGCACAAAGGTTAAAGCTTAAAGCTTAAAGGTTAAAAGTCAAGGTCAAAGGTCAAAGGTCAAAGGTCAAGGTCAAGGGTCAAGGGTCAAAGCACAAAGCTCAAAGGTTAAAGCTTAAAGGTTAAAGGTCAAAAGTCAAGGTCAAAGGTCAAAGGTCAAGGTCAAAGGTCAAGGTCAAGGTCAAGGTCAAGGTCAAAGGTCAAAGGTCAAAGGTCAAAGGTCCAAGGTCCAGGGTCCAATGTCAAGGTCAAGGTCAAGGTCAAAGGTCAAAGGTCAAGGGTCAAAGGTCAAAGGTCAAGGTCAAGGTCAAGGGTCAAGGGTCAAAGCACAAAGCTCAAAGCTCAAAGGTTAAAGCTTAAAGGTTAAAGGTCAAAGGTCAAAGGTCAAGGGTCAACGTCAAAGGTCAAGGTCAAATGTCAAAGGTCCAAGGTCAAAGATCCCAAGGTCAAAGGTCAAGGTCAAGGTTCAAGGGTCAAAGCACAAAGCTCAAAGGTTAAAGCTTAAAGGTTAAAGGTCAAAGGTCAAAGGTCAAGGTCAAAGGTCAAAGGTCCAGGGTCCAATGTCAAGGTCAAGGTCAAAGGTCAAAGGTCAAAGGTCAAAGGTCAAAGGTCAAGGTCAAGGTCAAAGGTCAAAGGACAAAGGACAAAGAACAAAGGACGAAGGTCAAAGGTCAAAGGTCAAAGGTCAAGGTCAAGGTCAAGGTCAAGGTCAAGGTCAAGGTCAAGGTCAAGGTCAAGGTCAAGGTCAAGGTCAAGGTCAAGGTCAAGGTCAAGGTCAAAGGTCAAAGGTCAAGGTCAAAGGTCAAAGGTCAAGGTCAAAGGTCAAGGTCAAGGTCAAAGGTCAAAGGTCAAAGGTCAAAGGTCAAGGTCAAGGGTCAAAGCACAAAGGTTAAAGCTTAAAGCTTAAAGGTTAAAAGTCAAGGTCAAAGGTCAAAGGTCAAAGGTCAAGGTCAAGGGTCAAGGGTCAAAGCACAAAGCTCAAAGGTTAAAGCTTAAAGGTTAAAGGTCAAAAGTCAAGGTCAAAGGTCAAAGGTCAAGGTCAAAGGTCAAGGTCAAGGTCAAGGTCAAGGTCAAAGGTCAAAGGTCAAAGGTCAAAGGTCCAAGGTCCAGGGTCCAATGTCAAGGTCAAGGTCAAGGTCAAAGGTCAAAGGTCAAGGGTCAAAGGTCAAAGGTCAAGGTCAAGGTCAAGGGTCAAGGGTCAAAGCACAAAGCTCAAAGCTCAAAGGTTAAAGCTTAAAGGTTAAAGGTCAAAGGTCAAAGGTCAAGGGTCAACGTCAAAGGTCAAGGTCAAATGTCAAAGGTCCAAGGTCAAAGATCCCAAGGTCAAAGGTCAAGGTCAAGGTTCAAGGGTCAAAGCACAAAGCTCAAAGGTTAAAGCTTAAAGGTTAAAGGTCAAAGGTCAAAGGTCCAGGGTCCAATGTCAAGGTCAAGGTCAAAGGTCAAAGGTCAAAGGTCAAAGGTCAAAGTTCAAGGTCAAAGGTCAAAGGTCCAGGGTCCAATGTCAAGGTCAAGGTCAAAGGTCAAAGGTCAAAGGTCAAAGGTCAAAGGTCAAAGGTCAAGGTCAAGGGTCAAGGGTCAAAGCACAAAGCTCAAAGGTTAAAGCTTAAAGGTTAAAGGTCAAAGGTCAAAGGTCAAAGGTCAAAGGTCAAGGTCAAAGGTCAAAGGTCAAGGTCAAGGTCAAGGTCAAGGTCAAAGGTCAAAGGTCAAGGTCAAAGGTCAAAGGTCAAAGGTCCAGGGTCCAATGTCAAGGTCAAGGTCAAAGGTCAAAGGTCAAAGGTCAAAGGTCAAAGGTCAAGGTCAAGGGTCAAGGGTCAAAGCACAAAGCTCAAAGGTTAAAGCTTAAAGGTTAAAGGTCAAAGGTCAAAGGTCAATGGTCAAGGTCAAAGGTCAAGGTCAAAGGTCAAGGTCAAGGTCAAGGTCAAGGTCAAGGTCAAGGTCAAGGTCAAAGGTCAAAGGTCAAAGGTCAAAGGTCAAAGGTCAAGGTCAAAGCTCAAAGGTTAAAGGTCCAAGGTCAAAGGTCAAAGGTCAAGGGTCAAAGCACAAAGCACAAAGGTTAAAGCTTAAAGCTTAAAGGTCAAAGGTCAAGGTCAAGGTCAAGGTCAAGGTCAAAGGTCAAAGGTCAAGGTCAAAGGTCAAATGTCCAAGGTCCAAGGTCCAAGGTCCAAGGTCCATGGTCCAAGGTCCAAGGTCAAAGGCCAAAGGTCAAAGGTCAAAGGTCAAGGTCAAGGTCAAAGGTCAAGGGTCAAGGGTGAAGGTCAAAGGTCAAGGTCAAAGGTCAAGGTCAAATGTCCAAGGTCCAAGGGTCAAGGGTCAAGGTCAAAGGACAAAGGTCAAGGGTCAAAGCACAAAGCACAAAGCTCAAAGGTTAAAGCTCAAAGGTTAATGGTCAAAGGTCAAAGGTCAAAGGTAAAAAGGTCAAATTTCCCAGGTCCAAGGTCAAAGCACAAAGCACAAAGCTCAAAGGTTAAAGCTCAAAGGTTAAAGGTCCAAGGTCAAAGGTCAAAGGTCAAAGGTCAAGGGTCAAAGCACAAAGCACAAAGGTTAAAGCTTAAAGCTTAAAGGTCAAAGGTCAAGGTCAAGGTCAAGGTCAAGGTCAAGGTCAAGGTCAAAGGTCAAAGGTCAAGGTCAAAGGTCAAATGTCCAAGGTCCAAGGTCCAAGGTCCAAGGTCCATGGTCCAAGGTCCAAGGTCAAAGGCCAAAGGTCAAAGGTCAAGGTCAAGGTCAAAGGTCCAAGGGTCAAGGGTCAACGTCAAAGGTCAAGGTCAAAGGTCAAATGTCCAAGGTCCAAGGTCAAAGGTCAAAGGCCAAAGGCCAAAGGTCAAAGGTCAAAGGTCAAGGTCAAGGTCAAAGGTCAAGGGTCAAGGTCAAAGGACAAAGGTCAAGGGTCAAAGCACAAAGCACAAAGCTCAGAGGTTAAAGCTCAAAGGTTAATGGTCAAAGGTCAAAGGTCAAAGGTAAAAAGGTCAAATTTCCCAGGTCCAAGGTCAAAGCACAAAGCACAAAGCTCAAAGGTTAAAGCTCAAAGGTTAAAGGTCCAAGGTCAAAGGTCAAAGGTCAAAGGTCAAGGGTCAAAGCACAAAGCACAAAGGTTAAAGCTTAAAGCTTAAAGGTCAAAGGTCAAGGTCAAGGTCAAGGTCAAGGTCAAGGTCAAAGGTCAAAGGTCAAGGTCAAAGGTCAAATGTCCAAGGTCCAAGGTCCAAGGTCCAAGGTCCATGGTCCAAGGTCCAAGGTCAAAGGCCAAAGGTCAAAGGTCAAGGTCAAGGTCAAAGGTCCAAGGGTCAAGGGTCAACGTCAAAGGTCAAGGTCAAATGTCAAATGTCCAAGGTCCAAGGTCCAAGGTTTAAGGTCCAGGGTCCAATGTCAAGGTCAAGGTCAAAGGTCAAGGGTCAAAGGTCAAAGGTCAAAGGTCAAAGGTCAAAGGTCAAGGTCAAGGGTAAAGGGTCAAAGCACAAAGCTCAAAGGTTAAAGCTTAAAGGTCAAAGGTCAAAGGTCAAGGTCAAAGGTCAAAGGTCACAGGTCAAGGTCAAAGGTCAAGGTCAAGGTCAAGGTCAAGGTCAAGGTCAAGGTCAAAGGTCAAAGGTCAAAGGTCAAAGGTCAAGGTCAAAGGTCAAGGTCAAGGTCAAGGTCAAGGTCAAAGGTCAAAGGTCAAAGGTCAAAGGTCAAGGTCAAGGGTCAAAGCACAAAGCACAAAGCTCAAAGGTTAAAGCTTAAAGGTTAAGGGTCAAAGGTCAAAGGTCAAGGTCAAGGTCAAGGTCAAAGGTCAAAGGACAAAGGACATAGAACAAAGGACGAAGGTCAAAGGTCAAAGGTCAAAGGTCAAAGGTCAAGGTCAAGGTCAAGGTCAAGGTCAAGGTCAAGGTCAAGGTCAAGGTCAAGGTCAAGGTCAAAGGTCAAAGGTCAAGGTCAAAGGTCAAAGGTCAAGGTCAAAGGTCAAGGTCAAGGTCAAAGGTCAAAGGTCAAGGTCAAAGGTCAAAGGTCAAGGTCAAGGTCAAGGTCAAGGTCAAGGTCAAAGGTCAAAGGTCAAAGGTCAAAGGTCAAAGGTCAAAGGTCAAGGGTCAAGGGTCAAAGCACAAAGCTCAAAGGTTAAAGCTTAAAGGTTAAAGGTTGAAGGTCAAAGGTCAAGGTCAAAGGTCAAGGTCAAGGTCAAGGTCAAAGGTCAAAGGTCAAAGGTCCAAGGTCCAGGGTCCAATGTCAAGGTCAAGGTCAAGGTCAAAGGTCAAAGGTCAAGGGTCAAAGGTCAAAGGTCAAAGGTCAAGGTCAAGGTCAAGGGTCAAGGGTCAAAGCACAAAGCTCAAAGCTCAAAGGTTAAAGCTTAAAGGTTAAAGGTCAAAGGTCAAAGGTCAAGGGTCAACGTCAAAGGTCAAGGTCAAATGTCAAAGGTCCAAGGTCAAAGATCCCAAGGTCAAAGGTCAAGGTCAAGGGTCAAGGGTCAAAGCACAAAGCTCAAAGGTTAAAGCTTAAAGGTTAAAGGTCAAAGGTCAAAGGTCAAGGTCAAAGGTCAAGGTCAAAGGTCAAGGTCAAGGTCAAAGGTCAAAGGTCAAGGTCAAAGGTCAAAGGTCAAGGTCAAGGTCAAGGTCAAGGTCAAGGTCAAAGGTCAAAGGTCAAGGTCAAAGGTCAAAGGTCAAGGTCAAAGGTCAAGGTCAAGGTCAAAGGTCAAAGGTCAAGGTCAAGGGTCAAAGCACAAAGGTTAAAGCTTAAAGCTTAAAGGTTAAAGGTCAAGGTCAAAGGTCAAAGGTCAAAGGTCAAAGGTCAAGGTCAAGGTCAAAGGTCCAAGGGTCAAGGGTCAACGTCAAAGGTCAAGGTCAAATGTCAAATGTCCAAGGTCCAAGGTCCAAGGTTTAAGGTCCAGGGTCCAATGTCAAGGTCAAGGTCAAAGGTCAAGGGTCAAAGGTCAAAGGTCAAAGGTCAAAGGTCAAAGGTCAAGGTCAAGGGTAAAGGGTCAAAGCACAAAGCTCAAAGGTTAAAGCTTAAAGGTCAAAGGTCAAAGGTCAAGGTCAAAGGTCAAAGGTCACAGGTCAAGGTCAAAGGTCAAGGTCAAGGTCAAGGTCAAGGTCAAGGTCAAGGTCAAAGGTCAAAGGTCAAAGGTCAAAGGTCAAGGTCAAAGGTCAAGGTCAAGGTCAAGGTCAAGGTCAAAGGTCAAAGGTCAAAGGTCAAAGGTCAAGGTCAAGGGTCAAAGCACAAAGCACAAAGCTCAAAGGTTAAAGCTTAAAGGTTTAGGGTCAAAGGTCAAAGGTCAAGGTCAAGGTCAAGGTCAAAGGTCAAAGGACAAAGGACATAGAACAAAGGACGAAGGTCAAAGGTCAAAGGTCAAAGGTCAAAGGTCAAGGTCAAGGTCAAGGTCAAGGTCAAGGTCAAGGTCAAGGTCAAGGTCAAGGTCAAGGTCAAGGTCAAGGTCAAGGTCAAGGTCAAAGGTCAAAGGTCAAAGGTCAAAGGTCAAGGTCAAAGGTCAAGGTCAAGGTCAAAGGTCAAAGGTCAAGGTCAAGGGTCAAAGCACAAAGGTTAAAGCTTAAAGCTTAAAGGTTAAAGGTCAAGGTCAAAGGTCAAAGGTCAAAGGTCAAAGGTCAAAGGTCAAAGGTCAAAGGTCAAGGGTCAAGGGTCAAAGCACAAAGCTCAAAGGTTAAAGCTTAAAGGTTAAAGGTTAAAGGTCAAAGGTCAAGGTCAAAGGTCAAGGTCAAGGTCAAGGTCAAGGTCAAAGGTCAAAGGTCAAAGGTCCAAGGTCCAGGGTCCAATGTCAAGGTCAAGGTCAAGGTCAAAGGTCAAAGGTCAAGGGTCAAAGGTCAAAGGTCAAAGGTCAAAGGTCAAGGTCAAGGTCAAGGGTCAAAGCACAAAGCTCAAAGCTCAAAGGTTAAAGCTTAAAGGTTAAAGGTCAAAGGTCAAAGGTCAAGGGTCAACGTCAAAGGTCAAGGTCAAATGTCAAAGGTCCAAGGTCAAAGATCCCAAGGTCAAAGGTCAAGGTCAAGGGTCAAGGGTCAAAGCACAAAGCTCAAAGGTTAAAGCTTAAAGGTTAAAGGTCAAAGGTCAAAGGTCAAAGGTCAAAGGTCAAGGTCAAAGGTCAAGGTCAAAGGTCAAGGTCAAGGTCAAAGGTCAAAGGTCAAGGTCAAAGGTCAAAGGTCAAGGTCAAGGTCAAGGTCAAGGTCAAGGTCAAAGGTCAAAGGTCAAGGTCAAAGGTCAAAGGTCAAGGTCAAAGGTCAAGGTCAAGGTCAAAGGTCAAAGGTCAAGGTCAAGGGTCAAAGCACAAAGGTTAAAGCTTAAAGCTTAAAGGTTAAAGGTCAAGGTCAAAGGTCAAAGGTCAAAGGTCAAGGGTCAAGGGTCAAAGCACAAAGCTCAAAGGTTAAAGCTTAAAGGTTAAAGGTTAAAGGTCAAAGGTCAAGGTCAAAGGTCAAGGTCAAAGGTCAAGGTCAAGGTCAAGGTCAAAGGTCAAAGGTCAAAGGTCCAAGGTCCAGGGTCCAATGTCAAGGTCAAGGTCAAGGTCAAAGGTCAAAGGTCAAGGGTCAAAGGTCAAAGGTCAAAGGTCAAGGTCAAGGTCAAGGGTCAAGGGTCAAAGCACAAAGCTCAAAGCTCAAAGGTTAAAGCTTAAAGGTTAAAGGTCAAAGGTCAAAGGTCAAGGGTCAACGTCAAAGGTCAAGGTCAAATGTCAAAGGTCCAAGGTCAAAGATCCCAAGGTCAAAGGTCAAGGTCAAGGGTCAAGGGTCAAAGCACAAAGCTCAAAGGTTAAAGCTTAAAGGTTAAAGGTCAAAGGTCAAAGGTCAAAGGTCAAGGTCAAAGGTCAAAGGTCCAGGGTCCAATGTCAAGGTCAAGGTCAAAGGTCAAAGGTCAAAGGTCAAAGGTCAAGGTCAAAGGTCAAAGGTCCAGGGTCCAATGTCAAGGTCAAGGTCAAAGGTCAAAGGTCAAAGGTCAAAGGTCAAAGGTCAAAGGTCAAGGTCAAGGGTCAAGGGTCAAAGCACAAAGCTCAAAGGTTAAAGCTTAAAGGTTAAAGGTCAAAGGTCAAAGGTCAAAGGTCAAGGTCAAAGGTCAAAGGTCAAGGTCAAGGTCAAGGTCAAGGTCAAAGGTCAAAGGTCAAGGTCAAAGGTCAAAGGTCCAGGGTCCAATGTCAAGGTCAAGGTCAAAGGTCAAAGGTCAAAGGTCAAAGGTCAAAGGTCAAACGTCAAAGGTCAAAGGTCAAAGGTCAAAGGTCAAAGGTCAAAGGTCAAGGGTCAAGGGTCAAAGCACAAAGCTCAAAGGTTAAAGCTTAAAGGTTAAAGGTCAAAGGTCAAAGGTCAAGGTCAAAGGTCAAAGGTCAAGGTCAAAGGTCAAGGTCAAGGTCAAGGTCAAGGTCAAGGTCAAGGTCAAGGTCAAGGTCAAGGTCAAGGTCAAAGGTCAAAGGTCAAAGGTCAAAGGTCAAGGTCAAAGGTCAAAGGTCAAGGTCAAGGTCAAGGTCAAAGGTCAAAGGTCAAAGGTCAAAGGTCAAGGTCAAGGTCAAAGGTCAAGGGTCAAGGACAAAGGTCAAGGGTCAAAGCACAAAGCACAAAGCTCAAAGGTTAAAGCTCAAAGGTTAATGGTCAAAGGTCAAAGGTCAAAGGTAAAAAGGTCAAAGGTCCCAGGTCCAAGGTCAAAGCACAAAGCACAAAGCTCAAAGGTTAAAGCTCAAAGGTTAAAGGTCAAAGGTCAAGGTCAAGGGTCAAAGCACAAAGCACAAAGGTTAAAGCTTAAAGCTTAAAGGTCAAAGGTCAAGGTCAAGGTCAAGGTCAAGGTCAAGGTCAAGGTCAAGGTCAAAGGTTAATGGTCAAAGGTCAAAGGTCAAACGTCAAAGGTCAAGGTCAAAGGTCAAAGGTCAAAGGTCAAATGTCCAAGGTCCAAGGTCCAAGGTCCAAGGTCCAAGGTCCAAGGTCCATGGTCCAAGGTCCATGGTCCAAGGTCCAAGGTCAAAGGCCAAAGGTCAAAGGTCAAGGTCAAGGTCAAAGGTCAAGGTCAAAGGACAAAGGTCAAGGGTCAAAGCACAAAGCACAAAGGTTAAAGCTTAAAGCTTAAAGGTCAAAGGTCAAGGTCAAAGGTCAAGGTCAAGGTCAAGGTCAAGGTCAAGGTCAAAGGTTAATGGTCAAAGGTCAAAGGTCAAACGTCAAAGGTCAAGGTCAAATGTCCAAGGTCCAAGGTCCAAGGTCAAAGGTCAAAGGACAAAGTTCACAGGTCAAGGTCAAGGTTAAGGTCAAAGGTCAAGGTCAAAGGAAAAAGGTCAAAGGTCAACGTCAAGGTCAAAGGTCAAGGTCAAGGTCAAGGTGAAGGTCAAAGGTCAAAGGTCAAGGGTCAAAGGTCAAAGGTCAAAGGTCAAGGTCAAGAGTCAAAGCACAAAGCACAAAGCTCAAAGGTTAAAGCTTAAAGGTTAAAGGTCAAGGGTCAAAGCACAAAGCTCAAAGGTTAAAGCTTAAAGGTTAAAGGTCAAGGGTCAAAGCACAAAGCTCAAAGGTTAAAGCTTAAAGGTTAAAGGTCAAAGGTCAAAGGTCAAAGGTCAAGGTCAAAGGTCAAGGTCAAAGGTCAAGGTCAAGGTCAAAGGTCAAAGGTCAAGGTCAAAGGTCAAAGGTCAAAGGTCAAGGTCAAAGGTCAAGGTCAAGGTCAAAGGTCAAAGGTCAAAGGATAAAGGACAAAGAACAAAGGACAAAGGTCAAAGGTCAAGGTCAAAGGACAAAGGTCAAGGGTCAAAGCACAAAGCACAAAGCTCAAAGGTTAAAGCTCAAAGGTTAATGGTCAAAGGTCAACGGTCAAAGGTAAAAAGGTCAAAGGTCCCAGGTCCAAGGTCAAAGCACAAAGCACAAAGCTCAAAGGTTAAAGCTCAAAGGTTAAAGGTCCAAGGTCAAAGGTCAAAGGTCAAGGGTCAAAGCACAAAGCACAAAGGTTAAAGCTTAAAGCTTAAAGGTCAAAGGTCAAGGTCAAGGTCAAGGTCAAGGTCAAGGTCAAGGTCAAGGTCAAAGGTCAAAGGTCAAGGTCAAAGGTCAAATGTCCAAGGTCCAAGGTCCAAGGTCCAAGGTCCATGGTCCAAGGTCAAAGGCCAAAGGTCAAAGGTCAAGGTCAAAGGTCCAAGGGTCAAGGGTCAACGTCAAAGGTCAAGGTCAAAGGTCAAAGGTCCAAGGTCAAAGATCCCAAGGTCAAAGGTCCAAGGTCCAAGGTCAAAGGTCCAAGGTCCAGGGTCCAATGTCAAGGTCAAGGTCAAAGGTCAAGGGTCAAAGGTCAAAGGTCAAAGGTCAAGGTCAAGGGTCAAGGGTCAAAGCACAAAGCTCAAAGGTTAAAGCTTAAAGGTTAAAGGTCAAAGGTCAAAGGTCAAAGGTCAAGGTCAAAGGTCAAAGGTCAAAGGTCAAGGTCAAAGGTCAAGGTCAAGGTCAAGGTCAAGGTCAAGGTCAAGGTCAAGGTCAAAGGTCAAAGGTCAAAGGTCAAGGTCAAAGGTCAAAGGTCAAGGTCAAGGTCAAGGTCAAGGTCAAAGGTCAAAGGTCAAAGGTCAAAGGTCAAGGTCAAGGGTCAAAGCACAAAGGTTAAAGCTTAAAGCTTAAAGTTTAAAGGTCAAGGTCAAGGTCAAGGTCAAGGTCAAAGGTCCCAGGTCCAAGGTCAAAGCGCAAAGCACAAAGCTCAAAGGTTAAAGCTCAAAGGTTAAAGGTCAAAGGTCAAAGGTCAAAGGTCAAGGTCAAGGGTCAAAGCACAAAGCACAAAGGTTAAAGCTTAAAGCTTAAAGCTTAAAGGTCAAAGGTCAAGGTCAAGGTCAAAGGTCAAAGGTCAAGGTCAAGGTCAAGGTCAAGGTCAAGGTCAAGGTCAAGGTCAAGGTCAAAGGTCAAAGGTCAAACGTCAAAGGTCAAGGTCAAAGGTCAAAGGTCAAAGGTCAAATGTCCAAGGTCCAAGGTCCAAGGTCCAAGGTCCAAGGTCCAAGGTCCAAGGTCCAAGGTCCAAGGTCCATGGTCCAAGGTCCATGGTCCAAGGTCAAAGGTCAAGGTCAAGGTCAAGGTCAAGGTCAAAGGTTAACGGTCAAAGGTCAAAGGTCAAACGTCAAAGGTCAAGGTCAAATGTCCAAGGTCCAAGGTCCAAGGTCAAAGGTCAAGGTCAAGAGTCAAAGCACAAAGCACAAAGCTCAAAGGTTAAAGCTTAAAGGTTAAAGGTCAAGGGTCAAAGCACAAAGCTCAAAGGTTAAAGCTTAAAGGTTAAAGGTCAAGGGTCAAAGCACAAAGCTCAAAGGTTAAAGCTTAAAGGTTAAAGGTCAAAGGTCAAAGGTCAAGGTCAAAGGTCAAAGGTCAAGGTCAAAGGTCAAGGTCAAGGTCAAGGTCAAGGTCAAGGTCAAGGTCAAGGTCAAGGTCAAGGTCAAGGTCAAGGTCAAGGTCAAAGGTCAAAGGTCAAAGGTCAAAGGTCAAAGGTCAAAGGTCAAGGTCAAGGTCAAGGTCAAAGGTCAAAGGTCAAAGGTCAAAGGTCAAGGTCAAGGTCAAAGGTCAAGGGTCAAGGACAAAGGTCAAGGGTCAAAGCACAAAGCACAAAGCTCAAAGGTTAAAGCTCAAAGGTTAATGGTCAAAGGTCAAAGGTCAAAGGTAAAAAGGTCAAAGGAAAAAGGTCAAAGGTCAACGTCAAGGTCAAAGGTCAAGGTCAAGGTCAAGGTGAAGGTCGAAGGTCAAAGGTCAAGGGTCAAAGGTCAAAGGTCAAAGGTCAAGGTCAAGAGTCAAAGCACAAAGCTCAAAGGTTAAAGCTTAAAGGTTAAAGGTCAAGGGTCAAAGCACAAAGCTCAAAGGTTAAAGCTTAAAGGTTAAAGGTCAAGGGTCAAAGCACAAAGCTCAAAGGTTAAAGCTTAAAGGTTAAAGGTCAAAGGTCCAAGGTCCAGGGTCCAATGTCAAGGTCAAGGTCAAAGGTCAAGGGTCAAAGGTCAAGGTCAAGGGTCAAAGCACAAAGGTTAAAGCTTAAAGCTTAAAGTTTAAAGGTCAAGGTAAAGGTCAAAGGTCAAGGTCAAAGGTCAAATGTCCAAGGTCCAAGGTCCAAGGTCCAAGGTCCATGGTCCAAGGTCCAAGGTCAAAGGTCAAAGGTCCAAGGGTCAAGGGTCAACGTCAAAGGTCAAGGTCAAAGGTCAAAGGTCCAAGGTCAAAGATCCCAAGGTCAAAGGTCCAAGGTCCAAGGTCAAAGGTCCAAGGTCCAGGGTCCAATGTCAAGGTCAAGGTCAAAGGTCAAGGGTCAAAGGTCAAAGGTCAAAGGTCAAGGTCAAGGGTCAAGGTCAAGGGTCGAGGGTCAAAGCACAAAGCTCAAAGGTTAAAGCTTAAAGGTTAAAGGTCAAAGGTCAAAGGTCCAAGGTCCAGGGTCCAATGTCAAGGTCAAGGTCAAAGGTCAAGGGTCAAAGGTCAAAGGTCAAAGGTCAAGGTCAAGGGTCAAGGGTCAAAGCACAAAGCTCAAAGGTTAAAGCTTAAAGGTTAAAGGTCAAAGGTCAAAGGTCAAAGGTCAAGGTCAAAGGTCAAAGGTCAAAGGTCAAGGTCAAAGGTCAAGGTCAAGGTCAAGGTCAAGGTCAAGGTCAAGGTCAAGGTCAAAGGTCAAAGGTCAAAGGTCAAGGTCAAAGGTCAAAGGTCAAGGTCAAGGTCAAGGTCAAGGTCAAAGGTCAAAGGTCAAAGGTCAAAGGTCAAAGGTCAAGGTCAAGGGTCAAAGCACAAAGGTTAAAGCTTAAAGCTTAAAGTTTAAAGGTCAAGGTCAAGGTCAAGGTCAAGGTCAAGGTCAAGGTCAAAGGTCCCAGGTCCAAGGTCAAAGCGCAAAGCACAAAGCTCAAAGGTTAAAGCTCAAAGGTTAAAGGTCAAAGGTCAAAGGTCAAAGGTCAAGGTCAAGGGTCAAAGCACAAAGCACAAAGGTTAAAGCTTAAAGCTTAAAGGTCAAAGGTCAAGGTCAAGGTCAAGGTCAAGGTCAAGGTCAAGGTCAAGGTCAAGGTCAAGGTCAAGGTCAAGGTCAAAGGTTAATGGTCAAAGGTCAAACGTCAAAGGTCAAGGTCAAAGGTCAAAGGTCAAAGGTCAAATGTCCAAGGTCCAAGGTCCAAGGTCCAAGGTCCAAGGTCCAAGGTCCAAGGTCCATGGTCCAAGGTCCATGGTCCAAGGTCCAAGGCCAAAGGTCAAAGGTCAAGGTCAAGGTCAAAGGTCAAGGGTCAAGGTCAAAGGACAAAGGTCAAGGGTCAAAGCACAAAGCACAAAGGTTAAAGCTTAAAGCTTAAAGGTCAAAGGTCAAGGTCAAAGGTCAAGGTCAAGGTCAAGGTCAAGGTCAAAGGTTAACGGTCAAAGGTCAAAGGTCAAACGTCAAAGGTCAAGGTCAAATGTCCAAGGTCCAAGGTCCAAGGTCAAAGGTCAAGGTCAAGAGTCAAAGCACAAAGCACAAAGCTCAAAGGTTAAAGCTTAAAGGTTAAAGGTCAAGGGTCAAAGCACAAAGCTCAAAGGTTAAAGCTTAAAGGTTAAAGGTCAAGGGTCAAAGCACAAAGCTCAAAGGTTAAAGCTTAAAGGTTAAAGGTCAAAGGTCAAAGGTCAAGGTCAAAGGTCAAAGGTCAAGGTCAAAGGTCAAGGTCAAGGTCAAGGTCAAGGTCAAGGTCAAGGTCAAGGTCAAGGTCAAGGTCAAGGTCAAAGGTCAAAGGTCAAAGGTCAAAGGTCAAAGGTCAAAGGTCAAGGTCAAGGTCAAGGTCAAGGTCAAGGTCAAGGTCAAGGTCAAGGTCAAAGGTCAAAGGTCAAAGGTCAAAGGTCAAGGTCAAAGGTCAAAGGTCAAGGTCAAGGTCAAGGTCAAAGGTCAAAGGTCAAAGGTCAAAGGTCAAGGTCAAGGTCAAAGGTCAAAGGTCAAGGTCAAAGGTCAAAGGTCAAGGTCAAAGGTCCAAGGTCCAAGGTCAAAGGTCCAAGGTCCAGGGTCCAATGTCAAGGTCAAGGTCAAAGGTCAAGGGTCAAAGGTCAAAGGTCAAAGGTCAAGGTCAAAGGTCAAAGGTCAAAGGATAAAGGACAAAGAACAAAGGACAAAGGTCAAAGGTCAAAGGTCAAGGTCA
Source organism: Drosophila monieri (assembly GCA_035047585.1). Classification (NCBI taxonomy): domain Eukaryota; kingdom Metazoa; phylum Arthropoda; class Insecta; order Diptera; family Drosophilidae; genus Drosophila; species Drosophila monieri. Next base: position 468,968 of record JAWNPJ010000038.1, read on the forward strand.
AAGGACAAAGGTCAAGGGTCAAAGCACAAAGCACAAAGCTCAAAGGTTAAAGCTCAAAGGTTAATGGTCAAAGGTCAACGGTCAAAGGTAAAAAGGTCAAAGGTCCCAGGTCCAAGGTCAAAGCACAAAGCACAAAGCTCAAAGGTTAAAGCTCAAAGGTTAAAGGTCCAAGGTCAAAGGTCAAAGGTCAAGGGTCAAAGCACAAAGCACAAAGGTTAAAGCTTAAAGCTTAAAGGTCAAAGGTCAAGGTCAAGGTCAAGGTCAAGGTCAAGGTCAAGGTCAAGGTCAAAGGTCAAAGGTCAAGGTCAAAGGTCAAATGTCCAAGGTCCAAGGTCCAAGGTCCAAGTTCCATGGTCCAAGGTCCAAGGTCAAAGGCCAAAGGTCAAAGGTCAAGGTCAAAGGTCCAAGGGTCAAGGGTCAACGTCAAAGGTCAAGGTCAAAGGTCAAAGGTCCAAGGTCAAAGATCCCAAGGTCAAAGGTCCAAGGTCCAAGGTCAAAGGTCCAAGGTCCAGGGTCCAATGTCAAGGTCAAGGTCAAAGGTCAAGGGTCAAAGGTCAAGGTCAAGGGTCAAAGCACAAAGGTTAAAGCTTAAAGCTTAAAGTTTAAAGGTCAAGGTAAAGGTCAAAGGTCAAGGTCAAAGGTCAAATGTCCAAGGTCCAAGGTCCAAGGTCCAAGGTCCATGGTCCAAGGTCCAAGGTCAAAGGTCAAAGGTCCAAGGGTCAAGGGTCAACGTCAAAGGTCAAGGTCAAAGGTCAAAGGTCCAAGGTCAAAGATCCCAAGGTCAAAGGTCCAAGGTCCAAGGTCAAAGGTCCAAGGTCCAGGGTCCAATGTCAAGGTCAAGGTCAAAGGTCAAGGGTCAAAGGTCAAAGGTCAAAGGTCAAGGTCAAGGGTCAAGGTCAAGGGTCGAGGGTCAAAGCACAAAGCTCAAAGGTTAAAGCTTAAAGGTTAAAGGTCAAAGGTCAAAGGTCAAAGGTCAAAGGTCAAAGGTCAAAGGTCAAGGTCAAAGGTCAAGGTCAAGGTCAAGGTCAAAGGTCAAAGGTCAAGGGTCAAGGGTCAAGGTCAAAGGTCAAAGGTCAAGGTCAAAGGTCAAGGTCAAGGTCAAGGTCAAAGGTCAAAGGTCAAAGGTTAAGGTCAAATGTCAAAGGTCCCAGGTCCAAGGTCCAAGGTCAAAGCACAAAGCACAAAGCTCAAAGGTTAAAGGTCAAAGGTCAAAGGTCAAGGTCAAGGGTCAAAGCACAAAGCACAAAGGTTAAAGCTTAAAGCTTAAAGGTTAAAGGTCAAGGTCAAAGGTCAAGGTCAAGGTCAAGGTCAAGGTCAAAGGTTAATGGTCAAAGGTCAAACGTCAAAGGTCAAGGTCAAAGGTTAATGGTCAAAGGTCAAACGTCAAAGGTCAAGGTCAAAGGTCAAAGGTCAAAGGTCAAATGTCCAAGGTCCAAGGTCCAAGGTCCAAGGTCCATGGTCCAAGGTCCATGGTCCAAGGTCCAAGGTCCAAGGTCAAAGGTCAAAGGCCAAAGGTCAAAGGTCAAGGTCAAAGGTCAAGGGTCAAGGTCAAAGGTCAAGGGTCAAAGCACAAAGCACAAAGCTCAAAGGTTAAAGCTCAAAGGTTAATGGTCAAAGGTCAAAGGTCAAAGGTCAAGGGTCAAAGCACAAAGCACAAAGGTTAATGCTTAAAGCTTAAAGGTCAAAGGTCAAGGTCAAGGTCAAGGTCAAGGTCAAGGTCAAAGGTTAATGGTCAAAGGTCAAAGGTCAAACGTCAAAGGTCAAGGTCAAAGGTCACAGGTCAAAGGTCCAAGGTCCAAGGTCCAAGGTCCAAGGTCCAAGGTCCAAGGTCCAAGGTCCATGGTCCAAGGTCCATGGTCCAAGGTCCAAGGTCAAAGGTCAAAGGCCAAAGGTCAAAGGTCAAGGTCAAGGTCAAAGGTCAAGGGTCAAGGTCAAGGTCAAAGGTCAAGGGTCAAGGGTCAAGGTCAAAGGTCAAGGTCAAAGATCCCAAGGTCAAAGGTCCAAGGTCCAAGGTCAAAGGTCCAAGGTCCAGGGTCCAATGTCAAGGTCAAAGGTCAAAGGTCAAGGGTCAAAGGTCAAAGGTCAAAGGTCAAAGGTCAAAGGTCAAAGGTCAAGGTCAAGGGTCGAGGGTCAAAGCACAAAGCTCAAAGGTTAAAGCTTAAAGGTTAAAGGTCAAAGGTCAAAGGTCAAAGGTCAAAGGTCAAAGGTCAAGGTCAAAGGTCAAGGTCAAGGTCAAGGTCAAAGGTCAAAGGTCAAGGGTCAAGGGTCAAGGTCAAAGGTCAAAGGTCAAGGTCAAAGGTCAAGGTCAAGGTCAAGGTCAAGGTCAAGGTCAAAGGTCAAAGGTCAAAGGTTAAGGTCAAATGTCAAAGGTCCCAGGTCCAAGGTCCAAGGTCAAAGCACAAAGCACAAAGCTCAAAGGTTAAAGGTCAAAGGTCAAAGGTCAAGGTCAAGGGTCAAAGCACAAAGCACAAAGGTTAAAGCTTAAAGCTTAAAGGTTAAAGGTCAAGGTCAAAGGTCAAGGTCAAGGTCAAGGTCAAGGTCAAAGGTTAATGGTCAAAGGTCAAACGTCAAAGGTCAAGGTCAAAGGTTAATGGTCAAAGGTCAAACGTCAAAGGTCAAGGTCAAAGGTCAAAGGTCAAAGGTCAAATGTCCAAGGTCCAAGGTCCAAGGTCCATGGTCCAAGGTCCATGGTCCAAGGTCCAAGGTCCAAGGTCAAAGGTCAAAGGCCAAAGGTCAAAGGTCAAGGTCAAAGGTCAAGGGTCAAGGTCAAAGGTCAAGGGTCAAAGCACAAAGCACAAAGCTCAAAGGTTAAAGCTCAAAGGTTAATGGTCAAAGGTCAAAGGTCAAAGGTCAAAGGTCAAGGGTCAAAGCACAAAGCACAAAGGTTAATGCTTAAAGCTTAAAGGTCAAAGGTCAAGGTCAAGGTCAAGGTCAAGGTCAAGGTCAAAGGTTAATGGTCAAAGGTCAAAGGTCAAACGTCAAAGGTCAAGGTCAAAGGTCACAGGTCAAAGGTCCAAGGTCCAAGGTCCAAGGTCCAAGGTCCAAGGTCCAAGGTCCAAGGTCCAAGGTCCATGGTCCAAGGTCCATGGTCCAAGGTCCAAGGTCAAAGGTCAAAGGCCAAAGGTCAAAGGTCAAGGTCAAGGTCAAAGGTCAAGGGTCAAGGTCAAAGGACAAAGGTCAAGGGTCAAAGCACAAAGCACAAAGCTCAAAGGTTAAAGCTCAAAGGTTAAAGGTCAAAGGTCAAAGGTCAAGGTCAAGGGTCAAAGCACAAAGCACAAAGGTTAAAGCTTAAAGCTTAAAGCTTAAAGGTCAAAGGTCAAAGGTCAAGGTCAAAGGTCAAGGTCCAAGGTCAAGGGTCAAGGGTCAAAGATCAAAGGTCCAAGGTCCAAGGTCAAGGTCAAAGGTTAATGGTCAAAGGTCTAAGGCCAAAGGTCAAAGGTCCCAGGTCTAAGCACAAAGCACAAAGCTCAAAGGTTAAAGCTCAAAGGTTAAAGGTCAAAGGTCAAAGGTCAAGGTCAAGGGTCAAAGCACAAAGCACAAAGGTTAAAGCTTAAAGCTTAAAGGTCAAAGGTCAAAGGTCAAAGGTCAAGGTCAAAGGTCAAGGTCCAAGGTCAAGGGTCAAGGGTCAAAGATCAAAGGTCCAAGGTCCAAGGTCAAGGTCAAAGGTTAATGGTCAAAGGTCAAAGGCCAAAGGTCAAAGGTCAAGGTCAAGGGTCAAAGCACAAAGCACAAAGGTTAAAGCTTAAAGCTTAAAGCTTAAAGGTCAAAGGTCAAGGTCAAGGTCAAGGTCAAAGGTCAAGGTCAAGGTCAAGGTCAAGGTCAAGGTCAAGGTCAAGGTCAAGGTCAAGGTCAAGGTCAAAGGTCAAACGTCAAAGGTCAAAGGTCAAAGGTCAAAGGTCAAAGGTCAAGGGTCAAGGTCAAAGGTCAAGGTCAAGGTCAAAGGTCAAAGGTCAGAGGTCAAGGGTCAAGGTCAACGTCAACGTCAAAGGTCAAAGGTCCAAGTCAAAGGTCAAGGGTCAAGGTCAAAGGTCAAGGTCAAAGGTCAAGGTCAAAGGTCAAGGTCAAATGTCCAAGGTCCAAGGTCCAAGGTCAAAGGTCAAGGTCAAAGGTCCAAGGTCAAGGGTCAAAGGTCAAAGGTCCAAGGTCCAAGGTCCAAGGTCAAGGTCAAGGTCAAGGGTCAAGGTCAACGTCAAAGGTCAAAGGTCCAAGTCAAAGGTCAAGGGTCAAGGGTCAAGGTCAAAGGTCAAGGTCAAAGGTCAAGGTCAAATGTCCAAGGTCCAAGGTCAAGGTCAAAGGTCCAAGGTCAAGGGTCAAGGGTCAAAGGTCAAAGGTCCCAGGTCCAAGGCCAAAGCACAAAGCACAAAGCTCAAAGGTTAAAGCTCAAAGGTTAAAGGTCAAAGGTAAAAGGTCAAGGGTCAAAGCGCAAAGCACAAAGGTTAAAGCTTAAAGCTTAAAGGTCAAAGGTCAAGGTCAAAGGTCAAAGGTCAAAGGTCAAAGGTCAAGGTCAAAGGTCAAAGGTCAAAGGTCAAAGAAAAAAGGTCAAAGGTCAGCGTCAAGGTCAAAGGTCAAGGTCAAGGGTCAAGGGTCAAGGGTCAAAGCACTAAGCACAAAGCTCAAAGGTTAAGCAAAGGTTAAAGGTCAAAGGTCAAGGTCAAGGTCAAAGGTCAAAGGTCAAAGGTCAAAGGTCAAAGGTCAAGGTCAAAGGTCAAAGGTCAAAGGTCAAACGTCAAAGGTCAAAGGTCAAAGGTCAAAGGTCAAAGGTCAAGGGTCAAGGTCAAAGGTCAAGGTCAAGGTCAAAGGTCAAAGGTCAGAGGTCAAGGGTCAAGGTCAACGTCAACGTCAAAGGTCAAAGGTCCAAGTCAAAGGTCAAGGGTCAAGGTCAAAGGTCAAGGTCAAAGGTCAAGGTCAAATGTCCAAGGTCCAAGGTCCAAGGTCAAAGGTCAAAGGTCAAGGGTCAAGGGTAACAGGTCAAAGGTCCAAGGTCCCTAGGTCAAATGTCCAAGGTCCAAGGTCCAAGTCAAAGGTCAAGGGTCAAGGTCAAAGGTCAAGGTCAAAGGTCAAGGTCAAATGTCCAAGGTCCAAGGTCCAAGGTCAAAGGTCAAGGTCAAAGGTCCAAGGTCAAGGGTCAAAGGTCAAAGGTCCAAGGTCCAAGGTCAAGGTCAAGGTCAAGGGTCAAGGTCAACGTCAAAGGTCAAAGGTCCAAGTCAAAGGTCAAGGGTCAAGGGTCAAGGTCAAAGGTCAAGGTCAAAGGTCAAGGTCAAATGTCCAAGGTCCAAGGTCAAGGTCAAAGGTCCAAGGTCAAGGGTCAAGGGTCAAAGGTCAAAGGTCCCAGGTCCAAGGCCAAAGCACAAAGCACAAAGCTCAAAGGTTAAAGCTCAAAGGTTAAAGGTCAAAGGTAAAAGGTCAAGGGTCAAAGCGCAAAGCACAAAGGTTAAAGCTTAAAGCTTAAAGGTCAAAGGTCAAGGTCAAAGGTCAAAGGTCAAAGGTCAAGGTCAAGGTCAAGGTCAAAGGTCAAAGGTCAAAGGTCAAAGGTCAAGGTCAAGGGTCAAAGCACAAAGGTTAAAGCTTAAAGCTTAAAGTTTAAAGGTCAAGGTCAAGGTCAAGGTCAAGGTCAAGGTCAAGGTCAAAGGTCCCAGGTCCAAGGTCAAAGCGCAAAGCACAAAGCTCAAAGGTTAAAGCTCAAAGGTTAAAGGTCAAAGGTCAAAGGTCAAAGGTCAAAGGTCAAAGGTCAAGGTCAAGGGTCAAAGCACAAAGCACAAAGGTTAAAGCTTAAAGCTTAAAGGTCAAAGGTCAAGGTCAAGGTCAAGGTCAAGGTCAAGGTCAAGGTCAAGGTCAAGGTCAAGGTCAAAGGTTAATGGTCAAAGGTCAAACGTCAAAGGTCAAGGTCAAAGGTCAAAGGTCAAAGGTCAAATGTCCAAGGTCCAAGGTCCAAGGTCCAAGGTCCAAGGTCCAAGGTCCAAGGTCCAAGGTCCAAGGTCCAAGGTCCATGGTCCAAGGTCCATGGTCCAAGGTCCAAGGTCAAAGGCCAAAGGTCAAGGTCAAGGTCAAAGGTCAAGGGTCAAGGTCAAAGGACAAAGGTCAAGGGTCAAAGCACAAAGCACAAAGGTTAAAGCTTAAAGCTTAAAGGTCAAGGTCAAAGGTCAAGGTCAAGGTCAAGGTCAAGGTCAAAGGTTAACGGTCAAAGGTCAAAGGTCAAACGTCAAAGGTCAAGGTCAAATGTCCAAGGTCCAAGGTCAAAGGTTAAGGTCAAGGTCAAGGTCAAGGTCAAGGTCAAGGTCAAGGTCAAAGTTCACAGGTCAAGGGTCAAAGGTCAAAGGTCAAGGTCAAGGGTCAAAGCACAAAGCACAAAGCTCAAAGGTTAAAGCTTAAAGGTTAAGGGTCAAAGGTCAAAGGTCAAGGTCAAGGTCAAAGGTCAAAGGACAAAGGACAAAGAACAAAGAACAAAGGACGAAGGTCAAAGGTCAAAGGTCAAAGGACAAAGGACAAAGAACAAAGGACAAAGGTCAAAGGTCAAAGGTCAAAGGTCAAGGTCAAGGTCAAGGTCAAAGGTCCAAGGTCCAAGGTCAAGGGTCAAAGGTCCAAGGTCCAAGGTCCAAGGTCAAGGTCAAAGGCCAAAGGTCAAAGGTCCAAGGTCCAAGGTCAAAGGTCAAAGGTCAAGGGTCAAAGCACAAAGCACAAAGGTTAAAGCTTAAAGCTTAAAGCTTAAAGGTCAAAGGTCAAGGTCAAGGTCAAGGTCAAGGTCAAAGGTTAATGGTCAAAGGTCAAGGTCAAAGGTCAAACGTCAAAGGTCAAGGTCAAAGGTCAAAGGTCAAGGTCAAATGTCCAAGGTCCAAGGTCCAAGGTCCAAGGTCCAAGGTCCATGGTCCAAGGTCCAAGGTCAAAGGCCATAGGTCATAGGTCTCAGGTCTAGGTCAAGGTCAAGGTCAAAGGTCAAGGGTCAAGGGTCAAGGGTCAAGGTCAAAGGTCAAGGTCAAAGGTCAAGGTCAAATGTCCAAGGTCCAAGGGTCAAGGGTCCAAGGTCCAGGGTCCAATGTCAAGGTCAAGGTCAAAGGTCAAAGGTCAAAGGTCAAGGGTCAAAGGTCAAAGGTCAAAGGTCAAGGTCAAGGGTCGAGGGTCAAAGCACAAAGCTCAAAGGTTAAAGCTTAAAGGTTAAAGGTCAAAGGTCAAAGGTCAAAGGTCAAAGGTCAAGGGTTAAAGGTCAAAGGTCAAAGGTCAAAGGTCAAGGTCAAGGGTCGAGGGTCAAAGCACAAAGCTCAAAGGTTAAAGCTTAAAGGTTAAAGGTCAAAGGTCAAAGGTCAAGGTCAAAGGTCAAAGGTCAAGTTCAAAGGTCAAGGTCAAGGTCAAGGTCAAAGGTCAAAGGTCAAGGGTCAAGGGTCAAGGTCAAAGGTCAAGGTCAAAGGTCAAGGTCAAGGTCAAGGTCAAAGGTCAAAGGTCAAAGGTTAAGGTCAAATGTCAAATGTCAAAGGTCCCAGGTCCAAGGTCCAAGGTCAAAGCACAAAGCTCAAAGGTTAAAGGTCAAAGGTCAAAGGTCAAGGTCAAGGGTCAAAGCACAAAGCACAAAGGTTAAAGCTTAAAGCTTAAAGGTTAAAGGTCAAGGTCAAAGGTCAAGGTCAAGGTCAAGGTCAAGGTCAAGGTCAAAGGTTAATGGTCAAAGGTCAAACGTCAAAGGTCAAGGTCAAAGGTTAATGGTCAAAGGTCAAACGTCAAAGGTCAAGGTCAAAGGTCAAAGGTCAAAGGTCAAATGTCCAAGGTCCAAGGTCCAAGGTCCACGGTCCATGGTCCAAGGTCCATGGTCCAAGGTCCAAGGTCCATGGTCCAAGGTCAAGGTCAAGGTGAAGGGTCAAGGTCAACGTCAAAGGTCAAAGGTCCAAGTCAAAGGTCAAGGGTCAAGGTCAAAGGTCAAGGTCAAAGGTCAAGGTCAAATGTCCAAGGTCCAAGGTCAAGGTCAAAGGTCCAAGGTCAAGGGTCAAGGGTCAAAGGTCAAAGGTCCCAGGTCCAAGGCCAAAGCACAAAGCACAAAGCTCAAAGGTTAAAGCTCAAAGGTTAAAGGTCAAAGGTAAAAGGTCAAGGGTCAAAGCACAAAGCACAAAGCTCAAAGGTTAAAGCTCAAAGGTTAATGGTCAAAGGTCCAAGGTCAAAGGTCAAAGGCCAAAGGTCAAAGGTCAAGGTCAAGGTCAAAGGTCAAGGGTCAAGGTCAAAGGACAAAGGTCAAGGGTCAAAGCACAAAGCACAAAGCTCAAAGGTTAAAGCTCAAAGGTTAATGGTCAAAGGTCAAAGGTCAAAGGTCAAAGGTCAAGGGTCAAAGCACAAAGCACAAAGGTTAATGCTTAAAGCTTAAAGGTCAAAGGTCAAGGTCAAGGTCAAGGTCAAGGTCAAGGTCAAAGGTTAATGGTCAAAGGTCAAAGGTCAAACGTCAAAGGTCAAGGTCAAAGGTCAAAGGTCCAAGGTCAAAGGTCAAGGTCAAAGGTCAAAGGTCCAAGGTCCAAGGTCCAAGGTCCAAGGTCCAAGGTCCATGGTCCAAGGTCCATGGTCCAAGGTCCAAGGTCAAAGGTCAAAGGCCAAAGGTCAAAGGTCAAGGTCAAGGTCAAAGGTCAAGGGTCAAGGTCAAAGGACAAAGGTCAAAGGTCAAATGTCCAAGGTCCAAGGTCCAAGGTCCAAGGTCCATGGTCCAAGGTCCATGGTCCAAGGTCCAAGGTCCATGGTCCAAGGTCAAGGTCAAGGTGAAGGGTCAAGGTCAACGTCAAAGGTCAAAGGTCCAAGTCAAAGGTCAAGGGTCAAGGTCAAAGGTCAAGGTCAAAGGTCAAGGTCAAATGTCCAAGGTCCAAGGTCAAGGTCAAAGGTCAAGGTCAAAGGTCAAGGTCAAATGTCCAAGGTCCAAGGTCCAAGGTCCAAGGTCCAAGGTCCAAGTCAAAGGTCAAGGGTCAAGGTCAAAGGTCAAGGTCAAAGGTCAAGGTCAAATGTCCAAGGTCCAAGGTCAAATGTCCAAGGTCCAAGGTCAAGGTCAAAGGTCCAAGGTCAAGGGTCAAGGGTCAAAGGTCAAAGGTCCCAGGTCCAAGGCCAAAGCACAAAGCACAAAGCTCAAAGGTTAAAGCTCAAAGGTTAAAGGTCAAAGGTAAAAGGTCAAGGGTCAAAGCACAAAGCACAAAGGTTAAAGCTTAAAGCTTAAAGGTCAAAGGTCAAGGTCAAAGGTCAAGGTCAAAGGTCAAAGGTCAAGGTCAAAGGTCAAAGGTCAAAGAAAAAAGGTCAAAGGTCAGCGTCAAGGTCAAAGGTCAAGGTCAAGGGTCAAAGCACTAAGCACAAAGCTCAAAGGTTAAGCAAAGGTTAAAGGTCAAAGGTCAAGGTCAAGGTCAAGGTCAAAGGTCAAAGGTCAAAGGTCAAAGGTCAAAGGTCAAGGTCAAAGGCCAAAGGTCAAAGGTCAAAGGTCAAGGGTCAAGGCCAAAAGTCAAGGTCAAAGGTCAAGGTCAAAGGTCAAGGTCAAATGTCCAAGGTCCAAGGTCAAAGGTCAAAGGTCAGAGGTCAAGGTCAAGGTCAACGTCAACGTCAAAGGTCAAAGGTCAAGGTCAGAAGAACAACCTTGCAACCAAACACCATATTTCCGAAAATAAATAAATAACTATCAAACTATCGTGTTCTTAACTGCCCAATAATGAATAGTAAGCAGTTTTAGGTCATAACGGTGTATATTATTCCTCCATTTGCATTATCAAAATTACAGACTTTTCCCTGTTATGTACGTTACCCATTTTATGCATAATTTGACCAAAATGAACAACCTTGCAACCAAACACCCTATTTCCGAAAATAAATATATAACTATCAAACGGTTTATTGTTGTGTTTTAAACTGCACAATAATGAGTAGTAAGCAGTTTATAGATATAAATCCAAAAAAGTATGTATGTAATCATGCATTTGTATTTCCAAATTACGCACTATTCCTTGTTATGTACGTTACCCATTTTATGCATAATTTAAGCAAAATTAACAACAACCTTGCAACTAAACACCCTATTTCCGAAAATAAATATATAACTAGCAAACTGTTTATTGATGTGTTCTAAACTGCACAACAATAAACAGTTTATAGATATAGTGTGTATGTTATCATCTATTTGTATCTTCCAAATTACGGATTGTTTCCTGTTATGTATGCTACCCATTTTATGCATAATTTGAGCAAAATAAACAACAACAACCTTGCAACCAAACACCCTATTTCCGAAAATAAATATATAACTATCAAACGGTTTATTGTTGTGTTTTAAACTGCACAATAATGAGTAGTAAGCAGTTTATAGATATAAATCCAAAGAAGTATGTATGTAATCATCCATTTGTATCTTCCAAATTACGGACTTTTCCTTGTTATGTACGCTACCCGTTTTATGCATAATATAAGCAAAATGAACAACAACCTTGCAACCAAACACCATATTTCCGAAAATAAATAAATAACTATCAAACTATCGTGTTCTTAACTGCACATTAATGAGTAGTAAGCAGTTTATAGGTCATAATGGTGTATATTATTCCTCCATTTGCATTATCTAAATTACAGACTTTTCCCTGTTATGTACGTTACCCATTTTATGCATAATTTGACCAAAATGAACAACAACCTTGCAACCAAAACACCCTATTTCCGAAAATAAATATATAACTATCAAACGGTTTATTGTTGTGTTTTAAACTGCACAATAATGAGTAGTAAGCAGTTTATAGATATAGTGTGTATGTTATCATCCATTTGTATATTCCAAATTACGGATTATTCCTTGTTATGTACGCTACCCATTTTATGCATAATATAAGCAAAATGAACAACAACCTTGCAACCAAACACCATATTTCCGAAAATAAATAAATAACTATCAATATTATTGTGTTCTTAACTGCACATTAATGAGTAGTAAGCAGTTTATAGATAAAAGCCATACAGGTGTATATGTATTACTCCATTTGCATTGTCAATATTACGGACTTTTCCCTGTTATGTACGCTACCCATTTTATGCATAATTTGAGCAAAATTAACAACAACCTTGCAACCAAACATCCATATTTCCGAAAATAAATAAATAACTATCAAACTGTTTATTGTTGTGTTTTAAACTGCACATTAATGAGTAGTAAGCAGTTTTTAGATAAAAACCCATAAATCAGTGTGTATGTAATCATCCATTTGTATATTCCAAATTACGGATTATTTCTTGTTATGTACGCTACCCATTTTATGCATAATATAAGCAAAATTAACAACAACCTTGCAACCAAACACCCTATTTTTGAAAATAAATAAATAACAAACAATCTGTTTATTGTTGTGTTCTAAACTGCACATTAATGAGTAGCAAGCAGTTTATAGATATAGTGTGTATGTTATCATCCATTTGTATCTTCCAAATTACGGATTTTTCCTTGTTATGTACGCTACCCATTTTATGCATAATTTGAGCAAAATTAACAACAACCTTGCAACCAAACACCATATTTCCGAAAATAAATAAATAACTATCAAACTATTGTGTTCTTAACTGCACATTAATGAGTAGTAAGCAGTTTATAGATCATAACAGTGTATATTATTCCTCCATTTGCATTATCCAAATTACGGACTTTTCCCTGTTATGTACGCTACCCATTTTATGCATAATTTGAGCAAAATTAACAACAACCTTGCAACCAAAACACCATATTTCCGAAAATAAATAAATAACTATCAAACAGTTTATTGTTGTGTTTTAAACTGCACATTAATGAGTAGTAAGCAGTTTATAGATATAAGTGTGTATGTTATCATCCATTTGTATCTTCCAAATTACGGATTTTTCCTTGTTATGTACGCTACCCATTTTATGCATAATTTGAGCAAAATTAACAACAACCTTGCAACCAAACACCATATTTCCGAAAATAAATAAATAACTATCAATTTAGTTGTGTTCTTAACTGCACATTAATGAGTAGTAAGCAGTTTATAGATAAGCCATAAAAGTGTATATTATTACTCCATTTGCATTGTCAATATTACGGACTTTGCCCTTTTATGTACGCTACCCATTTTATGCATAATTTGAGCAGAATTAACAACAACCTTGCAACCTAACACCATATGTCCGAAAATAAATATATAACTATCAACCGGTTTATTGTTGTGTTTTAAAATGCACAATAATGACTAGTAAGCAGTTTATAGATATAGTGTGTATGTAATCATCCATTTGTATCTTCCAAATTACGGATTATTTCTTGTTATGTACGCTACCCATTTTATGCATAATTTGAGCAAAATTAACAACAACCTTGCAACCAAACACCCTATTTTTAAAAATAAATAACAAACTATCAAATAGTTTATTGTTGTGTTTTAAACTGCACATTAATGAGTAGTAACCAGTTTATAGATATAAATCCAAAAAAGTGTGTATGTAATCATCCATTTGTATCTTCCAAATTACGGACTTTGCCCTTTTATGTACGATACCCGTTTTATGCATAATTTGAGCAAAATTAACAACAACCTTGCAACCAAACACCCTATTTCCGAAAATAAATAAATAACTATCAATTTTATTTGTGTTCTTAACTGCACATTAATGAGTATTAAGCAGTTTATAGATAAAAGCCATAACGGTGTATATTATTCCTCCATTTGCATTATCAAAATTACTGACTTTTCCCTGTTATGTACGCTACCCGTTTTATGCATAATTTGAGCAAATTGACAAAACAATTTTGCAACCAAACACCCTATATCCAAAAATAAATAAATAACTATCAAATGGTTTATTGTTGTGTTCTAAACTGCACAATAATGAGTAGTAAGCAGTTTATAGATATAAATCCAAAAAAAGTGTGTTGTAATCATCAATTTGTATATTCCAATTTACGGACTTTGCCCTTTTATGTACGCTACCCGTTTTATGCATAATTTGAGCAAAATTAACAACAACCTTGCAACCAAACACCCTATTTTCGAAAATAAATAAATAACTACCAAACTGTTTATTGTTGTGTTCTAAACTGCACATTAATGAGTAGCAAGCAGTTTATAGATATAGTGTGTATGTTATCATCTATTTGTATCTTCCAAATTACGGATTGTTTCCTGTTATGTACGCTACCCGTTTTATGCATAATTTGAGCAAATTGACAAAACAATTTTGCAACCAAACACCATATATCCAAAAATAAATAAATAACTATCAAATGGTTTATTGTTGTGTTCTAAACTGCACATTAATGAGTAGTAAGCAGTTTATAGATATAAATCCAAAAAAGTGTGTTGTAATCATCAATTTGTATATTCCAATTTACGGACTTTGTCCTTGTTATGTACGCTACCCGTTTTATGCATAATTTAAGCAAAATTAACAACAACCTTGCAACCAAACACCCTATTTTTGAAAAAAATAAATAACTACCAAACTATTTTGTGTTCTTAACTGCACATTAATGAGTAGTAAGCAGTTTATAGATAAAAACCATAATGAGTATATATTATTCCTCCATTTGCATTATCTAAATTACGGACTTTTCCCTGTTATGTACGCTACCCATTTTATGCATAATTTGAGCAAAATTAACAACAACCTTGCAACCAAACACCATATTTCCGAAAATAAATAAATAACTGTCAAATGGTTTATTGTTGTGTTCTAAACTGCACATTAATGAGTAGTAAGCAGTTTATAGATAATAGTGTGTATGTAATCATCCATTTGTATATTCCAAATTACGGATTTTTCCTTGTTATGTACGCTACCCGTTTTATGCATAATTTAAGCAAAATTAACAACAACCTTGCAACCAAACACCATATTTCCGAAAATAAATAAATAACTATCAATTTATCGTGTTCTTAATTGCCCATTAATGAGTAGTAAGCAGTTTATAGAAAGCCATAAAAGTGTATATTATTACTCCATTTGCATTGTCCATATTACGGACTTTTCCCTGTTATGTACGTTACCCATTTTATGCATAATTTGACCAAAATGAACAACAACCTTGCAACCAAACACCCTATTTCCGAAAATAAATATATAACTATCACACGGTTTATTGTTGTGTTTTAAACTGCACAATAATGAGTAGTAAGCAGTTTTTAGATATAGTGTGTATGTAATCATCCATTTGTATATTCCAAATTACGGATTATTTCTTGTTATGTACGCTACCCATTTTATGCATAATATAAGCAAAATGAACAACAACCTTGCAACCAAACACCCTATTTCCGAAAATAAAAATATAACTATCAAACAGTTTATTGTTGTGTTTTAAACTGCACATTAATGAGTAGCAAGCAGTTTATAGATAAAAACCCAAACAAGTATATATGTGATCATCCAATTGCATCTTCCAAATTACGGACTTTTCCTTTTATGTACGCTACCCGTTTTATGCATAATTTAAGCAAAATTAACAACAACCTTACAACCAAACACCCTATTTCCGAAAATAAATAAATAACTACCAAACTATGTGTTCTTAACTGCACATTAATGAGTATTAAGCAGTTTTAGACCCATAACGGTGTATATTATTCCTCCAATTGCATTATCAAAATTACTGACTTTTCCCTGTTATGTACGCTACCCATTTTATGCATAATTTGGGCAAAATTAACAACAACATTGCAACCAAACACCATATATCGGAAAATAAATAGATAACTATCAAATAGTATATTATTGTGGTATAAGCTGCTTATTAATGAGTAGCAAGCAGTTTATAGATAAAAACCCAAATGAATATATATGTGATCCTCCAATTGCATCTTCCAAATTACGGACTTTGTCCTTTTATGTACGCTACCCGTTTTATGCATAATTTAAGCAAAATTAACAACAACCTTACAACCAAACACCCTATTTCCGAAAATAAATAAATAACTACCAAACTGTGTAACTGCACATTAATGAGTATTAAGCAGTTTTAGACCAAACGGTTATATTATCCTCCATTTGCATAGTCAAATTACTGACTTTTCCCAGGTATGTACGCTACCCATTTTATGCATAATTTGAGCAAAATTAACAACAACATTGCAACCAAACACCATATATCCGAAAATAAATAAATAACTATCAAATAGTATATTATTGTGGTATAAACTGCTCATTAATGAGTAGTAAGCAGTTTATAGATATAAATCCTAATAGTCTATATGTGCTGCTCCATTTGCATCTTCCAAATTACGGACTTTGTCCTTTTATGTACGCTACCCGTTTTATGCATAATTTAAGCAAAATTAACAACAACCTTGCAACCAAACACCCTATTTCCGAAAATAAATAAATAACTACCAAATTGTTTATTCTTGTGTTCTAAACTGCACATTAATGAGTAGTAAGCAGTTTATAGATATAAATCCCAAAAAAGTATATATGTAATCATCCATTTGCATTTTCCAAATTACGGACTTTTCCTTGTTATGTACGCTACCCGCTTTATGCATAATTTGAGTAAATTGACAACACAACATTGCAACCAAACACCATATATCCAAAAATAAATAAATAACTATCAAATAGATTATTGTTGTGTTCTAAACTGCACATTAATGAGTAGTAAGCAGTTTATAGATATAAATCCAAAAAAGTATATATGTAATCATCCATTTGCATCTTCCAAATTAAAGATTTTATCTTTTTATGTACGCTACCCGTTTTATGCATAATTTAAGCAAAATTAACAACAACCTTGCAACCAAACACCATATTTCCGAAAATAAATAAATACTATCAAACTATGTGTTCTTAACTGCACATTAATGAGTAGTAAGCAGTTTATAGATAAACCATAACGGTGTATATTATTCCTCCATTTGCATTGTCAATATTACTGACTTTTCCCTGTTATGTACGCTACCCATTTTATGCATAATTTGAGCAAAATTAACAACAACATTGCAACCAAACACCATATTTCCGAAAATAAATAAATAACTATCAAACAGTTTATTGTTGTGTTCTAAACTGCACATTAATGAGATAGAAGCAGTTTATAGATATAAACCAATAGTGTGTATGTAATCATCCATTTGTATCTTCCAAATTACGGACTTTTTCCTTTTATGTACGCTACCCGTTTTATGCATAATTTGAGCAAAATTAACAACAACCTTGCAACCAAACACCCTATTTCCGAAAATAAATAAATAACTATCAATCAGTTTATTGTTGTGTTCTAAACTGCACATTAATGAGTAGTAAGCAGTTTATAGATATAAATTCAAAAAAAGTATATATGTAATCCTCCATTTGCATCTTCCAAATTACGGACTTTTCCTTGTTATGTACGCTACCCATTTTATGCATAATTTGAGCAAAATTAACAACAACCTTGCAACCAAACACCATATATCCGAAAATAAATAAATAACTATCAAACAGTTTATTGTTGTGTTATAAACTGCACATTAATGAGTAGTAAGCAGTTTATAGATAAAACATAAGTGTATATGTAATCATCCATTTGTATCTTCCAAATTACGGATTTTTCCTTGTTATGTACGCTACCCGTTTTATGCATAATTTGAGCAAAATTAACAACAACCTTGCAACCAAACACCATATTTCCGAAAATAAATAAATAACTACCAAACTGTGTAACTGCACATTAATGAGTAGCTGACTTTTCCCAGGTATGTACCCAACCATTTTATGCATAATTTGGGAAAAATTAACAACAACATTGCAACCAAACACCCTATATCCGAAAATAAATAAATAACTATCAAATAGTTTATTATTGTGTTCTAAACTGCACATTAATGAGTGAAGCAGTTTATAGATATAAATCCATAGTGTATATGTAATCCTCCATTTGCATCTTCCAAATTACGGATTTTTTCCTTTTATGTACGCTACCCGTTTTATGCATAATTTGAGCAAAATTAACAACTACGTTGCAACCAAACACCCTATTTTCGAAAATAAATAAATAACTACCAAACTGTTTATTGTTGTGTTTTAAACTGCACATTAATGAGTAGTAAGCAGTTTTTAGATATAGTGTGTATGTAATCATCCATTTGTATATTCCAAATTACGGATTATTCCATGTTATGTACGCTACCCATTTTATGCATAATTTGAGCAAAATTAACAACAACATTGCAACCAAACACCATATATCCGAAAATAAATAAATAACTATCAAATAGTTTATTGTTGTGTTCTAAACTGCACATTAATGAGTAGTAAGCAGTTTATAGATATAAATCCAAAAAAAGTATATATGTTATCCTCCATTTGCATCTTCCAAATTACGGACTTTGTCCTTTTATGTACGCTACCCGTTTTATGCATAATTTAAGCAAAATTAACAACAACCTTGCAACCAAACACCCTATTTCCGAAAATAAATAAATAACTACCAAACTGTTTATTGATGTGTTCTAAACTGCACATTAATAGTAGAAGCAGTTTATAGATATAGTGTATATGTTATCATCTATTTGTATCTTCCAAATTACGGACTTTTCCCTGTTATGTACGCTACCCGCTTTATGCATAATTTGAGTAAATTGACAAAACAATTTTGCAACCAAACACCATATATCCAAAAATAAATAAATAACTATCAAATAGTTTATTGTTGTGTTCTAAACTGCACATTAATGAGTAGTAAGCAGTTTATAGATATAAATCCAAATAGTCTATATGTGATGCTCCATTTGCATCTTCCAAATTACGGACTTTGTCCTTTTATGTACGCTACCCGTTTTATGCATAATTTAAGCAAAATTAACAACAACCTTACAACCAAACACCCTATTTCCGAAAATAAATAAATAACTACCAAACTGTGTAACTGCACATTAATGAGTAGCAAGCAGTTTATAGATAAAAACCATAATGGTGTATATGTATTCCTCCATTTGCATTATCCAAATTACTGACTTTTCCCTGTTATGTACGCTACCCATTTTATGCATAATTTGAGCAAAATTAACAACAACATTGCAACCAAACACCATATATCCGAAAATAAATAAATAACTATCAAATAGTTTATTGTTGTGTTATAAACTGCACATTAATGAGTAGTAAGCAGTTTATAGATAAAAATCCAATAAAAGTGTATATGTGATCATCCATTTGCATCTTCCAAATTACGGACTTTTTCCTTGTTATGTACGCTACCCGTTTTATGCATAATTTAAGCAAAATTAACAACAACCTTGCAACCAAACACCATATTTCCGAAAATAAATAAATAACTATCAATATTATTGTGTTCTTAACTGCACATTAATGAGTAGTAAGCAGTTTATAGATAAAAAGCCATAAAAGTGTATATGTATTACTCCATTTGCATTGTCAATATTACGGACTTTTCCCTTTTATGTACGCTACCCATTTTATGCATAATTTGAGCAAAATTAACAACAACCTTGCAACCAAACACCCTATTTCCGAAAATAAATAAATAACTATCAAACAGTTTATTGTTGTGTTATAAACTGCACATTAATGAGTAGTAAGCAGTTTATAGATCATAGTGTGTATGTGATCATCCATTTGTATATTCCAAATTACGGATTTTTTCTTGTTATGTACGCTACCCATTTTATGCATAATTTGAGCAAAATTAACAACAACATTGCAACCAAACACCATATTTCCGAAAATAAATAAATAACTATCAAATAGTTTATTGTTGTGTTCTAAACTGCACATTAATGAGTAGTAAGCAGTTTATAGATAAAAACCCAAACGAGTATATATGTAATCATCCATTTGCATCGTCCATATTATGGAGTCTGTCCCTTTGTACGCTACCCGTTTTATGCATAATTTAAGCAAAATTAACAACAACCTTACAACCAAACACCCTATTTCCGAAAATAAATAAATAACTACCAAACTATGTAACTGCACATTAATGAGTATTAAGCAGTTTATAGATACCAAACGGTTATATTTCCTCCATTGCATTATCAATTACTGACTTTTCCCAGGTATGTACGCTACCCATTTTATGCATAATTTGGGCAAAATTAACAACAACATTGCAACCAAACACCATATATCCAAACATAAATAAATAACTATCAAATAGTATATTATTGTAATATAAACTGCTCATTAATGAGTAGTAAGCAGTTTATAGATATAAATCCAAAAAAGTATGTAATCCTCCATTTGCATCTTCCAAATTACGGACTATTGTCCTTTTATGTACGCTACCCGTTTTATGCATAATTTAAGCAAAATTAACAACAACCTTACAACCAAACACCCTATTTCCGAAAATAAATAAATAACTACCAAACTTTATTGTGTTCTTAACTGCACATTAATGAGTATTAAGCAGTTTATAGATAAACCAAACGGTTATATTATCCTCCATTTGTATCTTCCATATTACTGACTTTTCCCAGGTATGTACGCTACCCATTTTATGCATAATTTGTGCAAAATTAACAACAACATTGCAACCAAACACCATATATCCGAAAACAAATAAATAACTATCAAATAGTATATTATTGTGTTCTAAACTGCACATTAATGAGTAGTAAGCAGTTTATAGATATAAATCCAAATAAAGTCTATATGTAATCATCCATTTGCATCTTCCAAATTACGGACTTTGTCCTTGTTATGTACGCTACCCGTTTTATGCATAATTTGAGCAAAATTAACAACAACCTTGCAACCAAACACCCTATTTCCGAAAATAAATAAATAACTATCAAATAGTTTATTATTGTGTTATAAACTGCTCATTAATGAGTAGCAAGCAGTTTATAGATATAAATCCAAAAAAAGTATATATGTGATCCTCCAATTGCATCTTCCAAATTACGGACTTTGTCCTTTTATGTACGCTACCCGTTTTATGCATAATTTAAGCAAAATTAACAACAACCTTACAACCAAACACCCTATTTCCGAAAATAAATAAATAACTACCAAACTGTTTATTGATGTGTTTAAACTGCACATTAATAAGCAGTTTATAGATAATTTTTATCTCATTTGTATCTTCAAATTGCTGACTTTTCCCAGGTATGTACGCTACCCATTTTATGCATAATTTGGGCAAAATTAACAACAACATTGCAACCAAACACCATATATCGGAAAATAAATAGATAACTATCAAATAGTATATTGTTGTGTTATAAACTGCACACTAGTGAGTAGTAAGCAGTTTATAGATATAAATCCAAAAAAGTCTATATGTGATCCTCCATTTGCATATTCCAAATTACGGATTTTTCCTTTTATGTACGCTACCCGTTTTATGCATAATTTAAGCAAAATTAACAACAACCTTGCAACCAAACACCATATTTCCGAAAATAAATTAATAACTACCAAACTATTGTGTTCTTAACTGCACATTAATGAGTAGTAAGCAGTTTATAGATAACCATAACGGTGTATATTATCCTCCATTTGCATTGTCAATATTACTGACTTTTCCCTGTTATGTACGCTACCCATTTTATGCATAATTTGAGCAAAATTAACAACAACATTGCAACCAAACACCATATTTCCGAAAATAAATAAATAACTATCAAACGGTTTATTGTTGTGTTCTAAACTGCACATTAATGGATGAGTAGAAGCAGTTTATAGATATAAATCCAATAGTGTATATGTGATCCACCATTTGCATCTTCCATATTAAAGATTTTATCCTTTTATGTACGCTACCCGTTTTATGCATAATTTGAGCAAAATTAACAACAACCTTGCAACCAAACACCCTATTTCCGAAAATAAATAAATAACTATCAAACGGTTTATTGTTGTGTTCTAAACTGCACATTAATGAGTAGTAAGCAGTTTATAGATATAAATCCAAAAAAAGTATGTATGTAATCATCCATTTGTATTTCCAAATTACGGACTATTCCTTGTTATGTACGTTACCCATTTTATGCATAATTTGAGCAAAATTAACAACAACCTTGCAACCAAACACCCTATTTTCGAAAATAAATAAATAACAAACAAACTGTTTATTGTTGTGTTCTAAACTGCACATTAATGAGTAGCAAGCAGTTTATAGATAAAAATCCTAATAGTCGATATGTGCTGCTCCATTTGCATCTACCAAATTACGGATTTTTCCTTTTATGTACGCTACCCGTTTTATGCATAATTTAAGCAAAATTAACAACAACCTTGCAACCAAACACCCTATTTCCAAAAATAAATAAATAACTACCAAACTGTGTAACTGCACATTAATGAGTAGGATTTGGTAGTATTAATAATTTGAGCAAAATTAACAACAACATTGCAACCAAACACCATATATCGGAAAATAAATAAATAACTATCAAATAGTTTATTATTGTGTTCTAAACTGCACATTAAGTAAGCAGTTTATAGATATAAATCCTAATAGTCGATATGTGCTGCTCCATTTGCATCTTCCAAATTACGGATTTTGCCCTTTTATGTACGATACCCGTTTTATGCATAATTTGAGCAAAATTAACAACAACCTTGCAACCAAACACCCTATTTCCGAAAATAAATAAATAACTACCAAACTGTTTATTGTTGTGTTCTAAACTGCACATTAATGAGTAGCAAGCAGTTTATAGATATAGTGTATATGTAATCATCCATTTGTATCTTCCAAATTACTGACTTTTCCCTTTTATGTGCGATACCCATTTTATGCATAATTTGTGGAAAATTAACAACAACATTGCAACCAAACACCAAATATCCGAAAACAAATAAATAACTATCAAATAGTTTATTGTTGTGTTCTAAACTGCACAATAATGAGTAGTAAGCAGTTTATAGATATAAATCCAAAAAAAGTATATATGTAATCATCCATTTGCATCTTCCAAATTACGGACTTTTCCTTTTTATGTACGCTACCCGTTTTATGCATAATTTAAGCAAAATTAACAACAACCTTGCAACCAAACACCCTATTTCCGAAAATAAATAAATAACTACCAAACTGTTTATTGTTGTGTTCTAAACTGCACATTAATAGTAGAAGCAGTTTATAGATATAGTATATATGTGATCCTCCATTTGTATCTTCCATATTACGGATTTTTCCCTGTTATGTACGCTACCCATTTTATGCATAATTTGAGCAAAATTAACAACAACAACTTGCAACCAAACACCATATATCCGAAAAGAAATAAATAACTATCAAATAGTATATTATTGTGTTCTAAACTGCACATTAATGAGTAGTAAGCAGTTTATAGATAAAAACCCAAACGAGTATATATGTAATCATCCAATTGCATCTTCCAAATTACGGACTTTGCCCTTTTATGTACGCTACCCGTTTTATGCATAATTTAAGCAAAATTAACAACAACCTTGCAACCAAACACCATATTTTCGAAAATAAATAAATAACTACCAAACTGTTTATTGTTGTGTTCTTAACTGCACATTAATGAGTAGCAAGCAGTTTATAGATAACAAATGGTGTATATTATCCTCCATTTGCATTATCCAAATTACTGACTTTTCCCTGTTATGTACGCTACCCATTTTATGCATAATTTGAGCAAAATTAACAACAACATTGCAACCAAACACCATATATCCGAAAATAAATAAATAACTATCAAATAGTTTATTGTTGTGTTATAAACTGCACATTAATGAGTAGTAAGCAGTTTATAGATATAAACCCATAAGTGTATATGTGATCATCCATTTGCATCTTCCAAATTACGGATTTTTCCTTTTATGTACGCTACCCGTTTTATGCATAATTTAAGCAAAATTAACAACAACCTTGCAACCAAACACCATATTTCCGAAAATAAATAAATAACTATCAATTTATTGTGTTCTTAACTGCACATTAATGAGTAGTAAGCAGTTTATAGATAAGCCATAAAAGTGTATATGTATTACTCCATTTGCATTGTCAATATTACGGACTTTTCCCTGTTATGTACGCTACCCATTTTATGCATAATTTGAGCAAAATTAACAACAACCTTGCAACCAAACACCCTATTTCCGAAAATAAATAAATAACTATCAAATAGTTTATTGTTGTGTTTTAAACTGCACATTAATGAGTAGTAAGCAGTTTATAGATAAAATAGTGTGTATGTGATCCTCCATTTGTATCTTCCAAATTACGGATTTTTTCTTGTTATGTACGCTACCCATTTTATGCATAATTTAAGCAAAATTAACAACAACATTGCAACCAAACACCATATATCCAAAAATAAATAAATAACTATCAAATAGTTTATTGTTGTGTTCTAAACTGCACATTAATGAGTAGCAAGCAGTTTATAGATAAAAACCCAAACAAGTATATATGTGATCCTCCAATTGCATCGTCCATATTATGACTTCTACCCTTTTATGTACGCTACCCGTTTTATGCATAATTTAAGCAAAATTAACAACAACCTTACAACCAAACACCCTATTTCCGAAAATAAATAAATAACTACCAAACTAGTTGTGTTCTTAACTGCACATTAATGAGTATTAAGCAGTTTATAGAAAGCCAAACAGTGTATATTATCCTCCATTTGCATTATCCAAATTACTGACTTTTCCCTGTTATGTACGCTACCCGTTTTATGCATAATTTGAGCAAATTAACAACCTTGCAACCAAACACCATATATCCAAAAATAAATAAATAACTATCAAATAGTTTATTGTTGTGTTCTAAACTGCACATTAATGAGTAGTAAGCAGTTTATAGATATAAATCCAAAAAAGTATATATGTAATCATCCATTTGCATCTTCCAAATTACGGACTTTGTCCTTTTATGTACGCTACCCGTTTTATGCATAATTTAAGCAAAATTAACAACAACCTTGCAACCAAACACCCTATTTTCGAAAATAAATAAATAACTACCAAACTGTTTATTGTTGTGTTCTAAACTGCACATTAATGAGTAGCAAGCAGTTTATAGATATAGTGTATATGTTATCCTCCATTTGTATCTTCCAAATTACGGACTTTTCCCTGGTATGTACGCTACCCATTTTATGCATAATTTGAGCAAAATTAACAACAACAACTTGCAACCAAACACCATATATCGAAAAATAAATAAATAACTATCAAATAGTATATTATTGTGGTATAAACTGCTCATTAATGAGTAGTAAGCAGTTTATAGATATAAATCCAAAAAGTCTATATGTGCTCCTCCATTTGTATCTTCCAAATTACGGACTTTGTCCTTTTATGTACGCTACCCGTTTTATGCATAATTTAAGCAAAATTAACAACAACCTTTCAACCAAACACACTATTTCCGAAAATAAATAAATAACTATCAAACTATTGTGTTCTAAACTGCACATTAATGAGTAGTAAGCAGTTTATAGATAACATAATGTGTATATTATCCTCCATTTGCATTATCCAAATTACTGACTTTTCCCAGTTATGTACGCTACCCATTTTATGCATAATTTGAGCAAAATTAACAACAACATTGCAACCAAACACCATATATCCGAAAATAAATAAATAACTATCAAATAGTTTATTGTTGTGTTATAAACTGCACACTAGTGAGTATTAAACAGTGTATAGATATAAATCCAATAGTGTATATGTGATCCTCCATTTGTATCTTCCAAATTACGGACTTTTTCCTTGTTATGTACGCTACCCGTTTTATGCATAATTTAAGCAAAATTAACAACAACCTTGCAACCAAACACCATATTTCCGAAAATAAATAAATAACTATCAATATTATTGTGTTCTTAACTGCACATTAATGAGTAGTAAGCAGTTTATAGATAAGCCATAAAGGTGTATATGTATTACTCCATTTGCATTGTCAATATTACGGACTTTTCCCTGTTATGTACGCTACCCATTTTATGCATAATTTGAGCAAAATTAACAACAACCTTGCAACCAAACACCCTATTTCCGAAAATAAATAAATAACTATCAAACAGTTTATTGTTGTGTTATAAACTGCACATTAATGAGTAGTAAGCAGTTTTTAGATAAATAGTGTATATGTGATCCTCCATTTGCATCTTCCAAATTACGGATTTTTTCTTGTTATGTACGCTACCCATTTTATGCATAATTTAAGCAAAATTAACAACAACCTTGCAACCAAACACCATATTTCCGAAAATAAATAAATAACTATCAAACAGTTTATTATTGTGGTATAAGCTGCTCATTAATGAGTAGTAAGCAGTTTATAGATATAAATCCAAAAAAGTATATATGTGATCCTCCATTTGCATCTTCCAAATTACGGACTTTGTCCTTTTTATGTACGCTACCCGTTTTATGCATATTTTAAGCAAAATTAACAACAACCTTGCAACCAAACACCATATTTCCAAAAATAAATAAATAACTACCAAACTATGTAACTGCACATTAATGAGTATTAAGCAGTTTTAGCCATAACGTGTATATTATCCTCCAATTGCATTATCAAAATTGCTGACTTTTCCCAGGTATGTACGCTACCCATTTTATGCATAATTTGGGCAAAATTAACAACAACATTGCAACCAAACACCATATATCGGAAAATAAATAGATAACTATCAAATAGTATATTATTGTGGTATAAGCTGCTTATTAATGAGTAGCAAGCAGTTTATAGATAAAAATCCAAAAAAGTATGTAATCCTCCATTTGCATCTTCCAAATTACGGCTATTTTCCTTTTATGTACGCTACCCGTTTTATGCATAATTTAAGCAAAATTAACAACAACCTTACAACCAAACACCCTATTTCCGAAAATAAATAAATAACTACCAAACTGTGTAACTGCACATTAATGAGTATTAAGCAGTTTATAGATAAACCATAACAGTGTATATTATTCCTCCATTTGCATAGTCAAAATTACTGACTTTTCCCAGGTATGTACGCTACCCATTTTATGCATAATTTGGGCAAAATTAACAACAACATTGCAACCAAACACCATATATCGGAAAATAAATAAATAACTATCAAATAGTATATTATTGTGGTATAAACTGCTCATTAATGAGTAGTAAGCAGTTTATAGATATAAATCCAAATGAAGTATATATGTGATCCTCCATTTGCATCTTCCAAATTACGGACTTTGTCCTTTTATGTACGCTACCCGTTTTATGCATAATTTAAGCAAAATTAACAACAACCTTGCAACCAAACACCCTATTTCCGAAAATAAATAAATAACTATCAAATAGTTTATTCTTGTGTTATAAACTGCACATTAATGAGTAGCAAGCAGTTTATAGATAAAAACCCAAACAAGTATATATGTGATCCTCCAATTGCATCGTCCATATTATGACTTCTACCCTTTTATGTACGCTACCCGTTTTATGCATAATTTAAGCAAAATTAACAACAACCTTACAACCAAACACCCTATTTCCGAAAATAAATAAATAACTACCAAACTGTTTATTGATGTGTTTTAAACTGCACATTAATAAGCAGTTTATAGATATAGTGTATATGTAATCATCTATTTGTATCTTCCAAATTGCGGATTTTTTCCTGTTATGTACGCTACCCATTTTATGCATAATTTGGGCAAAATTAACAACAAACAACCTTGCAACCAAACACCATATATCCAAACATAAATAAATAACTATCAAACAGTTTATTGTTGTGTTCTAAACTGCACATTAATGAGTAGTAAGCAGTTTATAGATATAAATCCAAAAAAGTCTATATGTAATCATCCATTTGTATCTTCCAAATTACGGATTTTTCCTTTTTATGTACGCTACCCGTTTTATGCATAATTTAAGCAAAATTAACAACAACCTTGCAACCAAACACCATATTTCCGAAAATAAATAAATAACTATCAAACTATTGTGTTCTTAACTGCACATTAATGAGTAGTAAGCAGTTTATAGATAAAAACCCATAACGAGTGTATATTATTCCTCCATTTGCATTGTCAATATTACTGACTTTTCCCTGTTATGTACGCTACCCATTTTATGCATAATTTGAGCAAAATTAACAACAACATTGCAACCAAACACCCTATTTCCGAAAATAAATAAATAACTATCAAACAGTTTATTGTTGTGTTCTAAACTGCACATTAATGTTAAGCAGTTTATAGATATAAATCCATAGTGTGTATGTGATCATCCATTTGTATCTTCCAAATTACGGATTTTTTCCTGTTATGTACGCTACCCATTTTATGCATAATTTGAGCAAAATTAACAACAACCTTGCAACCAAACACCATATTTCCGAAAATAAATAAATAACTATCAAATAGTTTATTGTTGTGTTATAAACTGCACATTAATGAGTAGTAAGCAGTTTATAGATATAAATTCAAAAAAAGTCTATATGTGATCCTCCATTTGCATTTTCCAAATTACGGACTTTTCCTTGTTATGTACGCTACCCGTTTTATGCATAATTTGAGCAAAATTAACAACAACCTTGCAACCAAACACCCTATTTCCGAAAATAAATAAATAACTATCAAACGGTTTATTGTTGTGTTCTAAACTGCACATTAATGAGTAGTAAGCAGTTTTTAGATAAATAGTGTGTATGTAATCATCCATTTGTATCTTCCAAATTACGGATTTTTCCTTGTTATGTACGCTACCCGTTTTATGCATAATTTAAGCAAAATTAACAACAACCTTGCAACCAAACACCCTATTTCCGAAAAATAAATAAATAACTATCAAACTATGTGTTCTTAACTGCACATTAATGAGTAGCTGACTTTTCCAAGGAAATAACCCAAACAAATTTATGATAATTTGAGCAAAATTAACAACAACCTTGCAACCAAACACCATATTTCGGAAAATAAATAAATAACTATCAAATAGTTTATTGTTGTGTTCTAAACTGCACATTAATGAGTAGAAGCAGTTTATAGATACAACATAGTCTATATGTAATCCTCCATTTGCATCTTCCAAATTACGGACTTTGTCCTTTTATGTACGCTACCCGTTTTATGCATAATTTGAGCAAAATTAACAACAACCTTGCAACCAAACACCCTATTTTCGAAAATAAATAAATAACTACCAAACTGTTTATTGTTGTGTTCTAAACTGCACATTAATGAGTAGCAAGCAGTTTATAGATATAGTGTGTATGTAATCATCCATTTGTATATTCCAAATTACTGATTTTTCCCTGGTATGTACGCTACCCATTTTATGCATAAATTGTGCAAAATTAACAACAACATTGCAACCAAACACCATATATCGGAAAATAAATAAATAACTATCAAATGGTTTATTGTTGTGTTCTAAACTGCACATTAATGAGTAGCAAGCAGTTTATAGATAAAAACCCAAACGAGTATATATGTGATCCTCCAATTGCATCGTCCATATTACGGACTTTGTCCTTTTATGTACGCTACCCGTTTTATGCATAATTTAAGCAAAATTAACAACAACTTTGCAACCAAACACCATATTTCCGAAAATAAATAAATAACTATCAAACTATCGTGTTCTTAACTGCACATTAATGAGTATTAAGCAGTTTTAGCCCATAACGGTGTATATTATTCCTCCATTTGCATTATCAAAATTACTGACTTTTCCCTGTTATGTACGCTACCCATTTTATGCATAATTTGGGAAAATAAAAAAGAAAAATGTCCATATATCCGAAAATAAATTTCATGGCTTATTGTGGTCTAAACTGCACATTAATGAGTAGTAAGCAGTTTATAGATATAAATCCAAATAAAGTATATATGTAATCCTCCATTTGTATCTTCCAAATTACGGACTTTTCCTTGTTATGTACGCTACCCGTTTTATGCATAATTTGAGCAAAATTAACAACAACCTTGCAACCAAACACCATATTTCCGAAAATAAATAAATAACTACCAAACGGATTATTGTTGTGTTCTAAACTGCACATTAATGAGTAGTAAGCAGTTTATAGATATAAATCCAAAAAAGTGTGTATGTAATCATCCATTTGTATCTTCCAAATTACGGACTTTTCCCTGTTATGTACGCTACCCATTTTATGCATAATTTGAGCAAAATTAACAACAACCTTGCAACCAAACACCATATTTCCGAAAATAAATAAATAACTATCAAATAGTATATTATTGTGGTATAAGCTGCTCATTAATGAGTAGCAAGCAGTTTATAGATAAAAACCCAAACCAGTATATATGTGATCCTCCAATTGCATCGTCCATATTACGGAATTTGCCCTTTTATGTACGCTACCCGTTTTATGCATAATTTGAGCAAAATTAACAACAACCTTGCAACCAAACACCCTATTTCCGAAAATAAATAAATAACTAACAAACTGTTTATTGTTGTGTTCTAAACTGCACATTAATAAAGCAGTTTATAGATATAGTGTGTATGTAATCATCTATTTGTATCTTCCAAATTACGGATTTTTCCCTGTTATGTACGCTACCCATTTTATGCATAATTTGAGCAAAATTAACAACAACATTGCAACCAAACACCATATATCCGAAAATAAATAAATAATTATCAAATAGTATATTATTGTGTTATAAGCTGCACATTAATGAGTAGCAAGCAGTTTATAGATAAAAACCCAAATAAATAAGTGTGTATGTAATCATCCATTTGTATATTCCAAATTACGGATTATTCCTTGTTATGTACGCTACCCGTTTTATGCATAATTTAAGCAAAATTAACAACAACCTTGCAACCAAACACCCTATTTCCGAAAATAAATAAATAACTACCAAACTATTCGTGTTCTTAACTGCACATTAATGAGTAGCAAGCAGTTTATAGATAAAACCCCAAACGAGTATATAAGTTATCCTCCAATTGCATCGTCAATATTACTGACTTTTCCCTGTTATGTACGCTACCCGCTTTATGCATAATTTGAGCAAAATTAACAACAACCTTGCAACCAAACACCATATATCCGAAAATAAATAAATAACTATCAAATAGTTTATTGTTGTGTTTTAAACTGCACATTAATGAGTAGTAAGCAGTTTATAGATATAAATCATAGTGTGTTTGTAATCATCCATTTGTATCTTCCAAATTACGGATTTTTCCTTGTTATGTACGCTACCCGTTTTATGCATAATTTAAGCAAAATTAACAACAACCTTGCAACCAAACACCCTATTTCCGAAAATAAATAAATAACTATCAAACTATCGTGTTCTTAACTGCACATTAATGAATATTAAGCAGTTTATAGATAAAAGCCATAACGGTGTATATTATTCCTCCATTTGCATTGTCAATATTACTGACTTTTCCCTGGTATGTACGCTACCCATTTTATGCATAATTTGAGCAAAATTAACAACAACATTGCAACCAAACACCATATATCCGAAAATAAATAAATAACTATCAAATAGTTTATTGTTGTGTTATAAACTGCTCATTAATGAGTAGCAAGCAGTTTATAGATATAAACCCAAAAAAGTATATATGTGATCCTCCATTTGTATCTTCCAAATTACGGACCTTGTTCCCTTTTATGTACGCTACCCGTTTTATGCATAATTTGAGCAAAATTAACAACAACCTTGCAACCAAACACCCTATTTCCGAAAATAAATAAATAACTATCAAATGGTTTATTGTTGTGTTTTAAACTGCACATTAATGAGTAGTAAGCAGTTTTTAGATATAAGTGTGTATGTAATCATCCATTTGTATATTCCAAATTACGGATTTTTCCCTGTTATGTACGCTACCCATTTTATGCATAATTTGAGCAAAATTAACAACAACCTTGCAACCAAACACCATATTTCCGAAAATAAATAAATAACTATCAAATAGATTATTGTGTTCTTAACTGCACATTAATGAGTAGTAAGCAGTTTATAGATAAGTATACACCGGTGTATAATATATTATTCCTCCATTTGCATGTATGTAATCATGCATATGTATTTCCAAATTACAGCCTTTTCCTTGTTATGTACGCTACCCGTTTTATGCATAATTTAAGCAAAATTAACAACAACCTTGCAACCAAACACCATATTTCCGAAAATAAATAAATAACTATCAAACTATTGTGTTCTTAACTGCACATTAATGAGTATTAAGCAGTTTTAGTCCATAACGGTGTATATTATTCCTCCATTTGCATTATCAAAATTACTGACTTTTCCCAGTTATGTACGCTACCCATTTTATGCATAATTTGGGAAAAATTAACAACAACATTGCAACCAAACACCATATATCCAAACATAAATACATAACTATCAAATATTATATTATTGTGGTCTAAACTGCACATTAATGAGTAGTAAGCAGTTTATAGATATAAATCCGAATAGTCTATATGTAATCCTCCATTTGTATCTTCCAAATTACGGACTTTGTCCTTGTTATGTACGCTACCCGTTTTATGCATAATTTAAGCAAAATTAACAACAACCTTGCAACCAAACACCCTATTTCCGAAAATAAATAAATAACTATCAAACTATTGTGTTCTTAACTGCACATTAATGAACATTAAGCAGTTTATAGATGCCATAACGGTGTATATTATTCCTCCATTTGCAATATCAAAATTAGCTGACTTTTCCCTGTTATGTACGCTACCCATTTTATGCATAATTTGGCTAAAATTAACAACAACATTGCAACCAAACACCATATATCCGAAAATAAATAAATAACTATCAAATGGTTTATTGTTGTGTTCTAAACTGCACAATAATGAGTAGTAAGCAGTTTATAGATATAAATCCAAATAAAGTATATATGTAATCATCCATTTGTATCTTCCAAATTACGGACTTTGTCCTTGTTATGTACCTTACCCATTTTATGCATAATTTGACCAAAATGAACAACAACCTTGCAACCAAACACCCTATTTCCGAAAATAAATATATAACTATCACACGGTTTATTGTTGTGTTTTAAACTGCACAATAATGAGTAGTAAGCAGTTTTTAGATATAGTGTGTATGTAATCATCCATTTGTATATTCCAAATTACGGATTATTCCTTGTTATGTACGCTACCCATTTTATGCATAATATAAGCAAAATGAACAACAACCTTGCAACCAAACACCATATTTCCGAAAATAAATAAATACTATCAAACTATGTGTTCTTAACTGCACATTAATGAGTAGTAAGCAGTTTATAGATAAATCCATAGCGGTGTATATGTATTCCTCCATTTGCATTGTCAATATTACGGACTTTTCCCTGTTATGTACGCTACCCATTTTATGCATAATTTAAGCAAAATTAACAACAACCTTGCAACCAAACACCCTATTTCCGAAAATAAATAAATAACTATCAAATGGTTTATTGTTGTGTTCTAAACTGCACAATAATGAGTAGTAAGCAGTTTATAGATATAAATCCAAAAAAGTGTGTTGTAATCATCAATTTGTATCTTCCAAATTACGGACTTTGCCCTGTTATGTACGCTACCCGTTTTATGCATAATTTAAGCAAAATTAACAACAACCTTGCAACCAAACACCCTATTTCCGAAAATAAATAAATAACTACCAAACTATTGTGTTCTTAACTGCACATTAATGAGCAGTAAGCAGTTTATAGATAAGCCATAACGAGTGTATATTATTCCTCCATTTGCAATATCAAAATTAGCTGACTTTTCCCAGGTATGTACGCTACCCATTTTATGCATAATTTGGGAAAAATTAACAACAACATTGCAACCAAACACCATATATCCAAAAATAAATAAATAACTATCAAATGGATTATTGTTGTGTTCTAAACTGCACAATAATGAGTAGTAAGCAGTTTATAGATATAAATCCAAATAAAGTATGTATGTAATCATCCATTTGTATCTTCCAAATTACGGACTTTTCCTTGTTATGTACGCTACCCATTTTATGCATAATTTGAGCAAAATTAACAACAACCTTGCAACCAAACACCATATTTTCGAAAATAAATAAATAACTACCAAACTGTTTATTGTTGTGTTTTAAACTGCACATTAATGAGTAGCAAGCAGTTTATAGATAAAAACCCAAAAAAGTATGTAATTATCCATTTGCATCTTCCAAATTACGGACTTTTTCCTGTTATGTACGCTACCCGTTTTATGCATAATTTGAGCAAAATTAACAACAACCTTGCAACCAAACACCCTATTTCCGAAAATAAATAAATAACTATCAAACAGTTTATTGTTGTGTTTTAAACTGCACATTAATGAGTAGTAAGCAGTTTTTAGATAAAAATAGTGTGTATGTAATCCTCCATTTGTATCTTCCAAATTAAGCACTTTTCCTTGTTATGTACGCTACCCGTTTTATGCATAATTTAAGCAAAATTAACAACAACCTTGCAACCAAACACCCTATTTCCGAAAATAAATAAATAACTATCAAACTATCGTGTTCTTAACTGCACATTAATGAGTAGTAAGCAGTTTTAGAAAAGCCATAACGGTGTATATTATTCCTCCATTTGCATTATCAAAATTACAGACTTTTCCCTGTTATGTACGCTACCCATTTTATGCATAATTTGGGAAAAATTAACAACAACATAGCAACCAAACACCATATATCCAAAAATAAATAAATAACTATCAAATGGTTTATTGTTGTGTTTTAAACTGCACAATAATGAGTAGTAAGCAGTTTATAGATATAAATCCAAAAAAAGTATGTATGTAAGCATCCATTTGTATCTTCCAAATTACGGATTATTCCCTGTTATGTACGCTACCCGTTTTATGCATAATTATGATGCAAAATTAACAACAACCAAAAATATTTCCGAAAATAAATAAATAACTATCAAACTGTTTATTGTTGTGTTCTAAACTGCACATTAATGAGTAGTAAGCAGTTTATAGATATAAATCAAAAAATGTGTGTATGTAAGCATCCATTTGTATCTTCCAAATTAGGGACTTTTCCCTGTAGTGTACGCTACCCATTTTATGCATAATTTGAGCAAAATAAACAACAATCTTGCAACCAAACACCATATTTCCGAAAATAAATAAATAACTATCAAACTGTTTATTATCGTGTTCTTAACTGCTCATTAATGAGTAGTAAGCAGTTTATAGATATAAAGCCATAACGGTATATTATTCCTCCATTTGCAATATCCAAATTACGGACTTTTCCCTTTTATGTACGCTACCCGTTTTATGCATAATTTGAGCAAAATTAACAACAACCTTGCAACCAAACACCATATTTCCAAAAATAAATAAATAACTATCAAACAGTTTATTGTTGTGTTCTAAACTGCACATTAATGAGTAGCAAGCAGTTTATAGATAGTGTGTATGTAAGCATCCATATGTATCTTCCAAATGAGGGACTTTTTCCTGTTATGTACGCTACCCATTTTATGCATAATTTGAGCAAAATTAACAACAACCTTGCAACCAAACACCATATTTCCGAAAATAAATAAATAACTATCAAACGGTTTATTATTGTGTTCTTAACTGCACATTAATGAGTAGTAAGCAGTTTATAGATAAAGCCATAACGGTGTATATTATTCCTCCATTTGCATTATCCAAATTACGGACTTTTCCCTGTTATGTACGCTACCCGTTTTATGCATAATTTGAGCAAAATAAACAACAACCTTACATGGCCTAAACTTCACAATAATAAGCAGTTTATAGATATAGTGTGTATGTAAGCATACATTTGTATCTTCCAAATCACGGATTTTTCCCTGTTGTGTACGTTACCCATTTTATGCATAATTTGAGCAAAATGAACAACAACCTTGCAACCAAACACCATATTCCGAAAATAAATAAATAACTATCAAACAGTTTATTATTGTGTTCTTAACTGCACATTAATGAGTAGTAAGCAGTTTATAGATAAAGCCATAACGGTGTATATTATTCCTCCATTTGCAATATCAAAATTACAGACTTTTCCCTGTTATGTACGCTACCCATTTTATGCATAATTTGAGCAAAATTAACAACAACCTTGCAACCAAACACCATATATCCGAAAATAAATAAATAACTATCAAACGGTTTATTATTGTGTTCTAAACTGCACATTAATAAGCAGTTTATAGAAATAGTGTGTATGAAAGCATCCATTTGTATCTTCCAAATTAGGGACTTTTCCCTGGTATGTACGCTACCCATTTTATGCATAATTTGAGCAAAATTAACAACAACCTTGCAACCAAACAACATCTATCCAAAAATAAATAAATAACTATCAAACGGTTTATTGTTGTGTTCTAAACTGCACATTAATAAGCAGTTTATAGATATAGTGTGTATGTAATCATCCATTTGTATCTTCCAAATTACGGACTTTTCCCTGTTATGTACGCTACCCATTTTATGCATAATTTGAGCAAAATTAACAACAACCTTGCAACCAAACACTATATTTCCGAAAATAAATAAATAACTATCAAACAGTTTATTATTGTGTTCTTAACTGCATATTAATGAGTTGTAAGCAGTTTATAGATAAAAAGCCATAACGGTGTATATTATTCCTTCATTTGCATTATCCAAATTACAGACTTTTCCCTGTTATGTACGCTACCCATTTTATGCATAATTTGAGCAAAATTAACAACAACCTTGCAACCAAACACCATATGTCCGAAAATAAATAAATAACTATCAAATGCTTTATTGTTGTGTTCTAAACTGCACAATAATAAGCAGTTTATAGAAATAGTGTGTATGAAAGCATCCATTTGTATCTTCCAAATTAGGGACTTTTCCCTGATATGTACGCTACGTATTTTAAGCATAATTTGAGCAAAATGAACAACAACCTTGCAACCTAACACCATATGTCCGAAAATAAATATATATCTATCAAATGCTTTATTATTGTGTTCTAAACTGCACATTAATGAGTAGTAAGCAGTTTATAGATATAAATCAAAAACAAAAGTATGAATGTGATCCTCCATTTGTATTTCCAAATTACGGACTTTTCCTTGTTATGTACGCTACCCGTTTTATGCATAATTTGAGCAAAATTAACAACAACCTTGCAACCAAACACCATATTTCCGAAAATAAATAAATAACTATCAAATGCTTTATTGTTGTGTTCTAAACTGCACATTATTGAGTAGTAAACAGTATATAGATATGAAACCAAACACCATATGTCCGAAAATAAATACATAACTATCAAATGGTTTATTGTTGTGTTCTAAACTGCACAATAATGGAAGCAGTTTATAGTAAATGAGTGTGTATGAAAGCATCCATTTGCATCTTCCAAATTACGGACTTTTCCCTGTTATGTACGCTACCTGTTTTATGCATAATTTGAGCAAAATGAACAACAACCTTGCAACCAAACACCATATGTCCGAAAATAAATATATATCTATCAAATGCTTTATTGTTGTGTTCTAAACTGCACAATATTAAGTAGTAAACAGTTTATAGATATAAACCTTACACCATATGTCCGAAAATAAATACATAACTATCAAACGGTTTATTGTTGTGTTCTAAACTGCACAATAATAAGCAGTTTATAGAAAATGAGTGTGTATGTAATCATCCATTTGTATCTTCCAAATTACGGAATTTGCCCTTTTATGTACGCTACCCGTTTTATGCATAATTTGAGCAAAATTAACAACAACCTTGCAACCAAACACCATATTTTTGAAAATAAATAAATAACAACCAATCGGTTTATTGTTGTGTTCTAAACTGCACAATATTGCAGTTTATAGATATAAACCTTACACCATATGTCCGAAAATAAATACATAACTATCAAACGGTTTATTGTTGTGTTCTAAACTGCACAATAATAAGCAGTTTATAGAAATAGTGTGTATGAAAGCATCCATTTGTATCTTCCAAATTAGGGACTTTTCCCTTTTATGTACGCTACCCGTTTTATGCATAATTTGAGCAAAATGTCAAAACAATTTTACAACCAAACAACATCTATCCAAAAATAAATAAATAACTATCAAACGGTTTATGGTTGTGTTCTAAACTGCACAATTATAAGGAGTTTATAGATATAAAGTGTGTATGTAATCCTCCATTTGTATCTTCCAAATTACGCACTATTCCTTGTTATTACCCAAATGGGTATCACGCTACCCATTTTATGCATAATTTGAGCAAAATTAACAACAACCTTGCAACCAAACACCATATATCCGAAAATAAATAAATAACTATCAAACGGTTTATTATTGTGTTATAAACTGCACATTAATGAGTAGTAAGCAGTTTATAGATATAAATCAAAAAAATGTATGTATGTAATCCTCCATTTGTATCTTCCAAATTACGGACTTTTCCTTGTTATTATCAAAAATGGGTATTACGCTACCCATTTTATGCATAATTTGAGCAAAATTAACAACAACATTGCAACCAAACACCATATATCCAAAAATAAATAAATAACTATCAAATGGTTTATTGTTGTGTTCTAAACTGCACAATAATGAGTAGTAAGCAGTTTATAGATATAAATCCAAAAAGTGTTGTAATCATCAATTTGTATATTTTAATTTACGGAATTTGCCCTTTTATGTACGCTACCCGTTTTATGCATAATTTGATCAAAATTAACAACAACCTAACAACCAAACACCATATTTCCGAAAATAAATAAATAACTATCAAACGGCTTATAGTTGTGTTCTAAACTGCACATTAATGAGTAGTAAGCAGTTTATAGCACTATTTTATGCATAATTTGAGCAAAATGAACAACAACCTTGCAATCAAACACCATATATCCGAAAATAAATATATAACTATCAAATGGTTTATTGTTGTGTTCTAAACTGCACAATAATGAGTAGTAAGCAGTTTATAGATATAAATCCAAAAAAGTATGTAATTATCCATTTGTATCTTCCAAATTACGGACTTTGCCCTTTTATGTACGCTACCCGTTTTATGCATAATTTGAGCAAAATTAACAACAACCTTGCAACCAAACACCATATTTCCGAAAATAAATAAATAACTACCAAACTGTGTAACTGCACATTAATGAGTAGCTGAGCAGTTTATAGCACCATTTTATGCATAATTTGAGCAAAATTAACAACAACATTGCAACCAAACACCATATATCCGAAAATAAATATATAACTATCAAACAGCTTATTGTTGTGTTCTAAACTGCACAATAATGAGTAGTAAGCAGTTTATAGATATAACTAGAAAATAGTATGTTTATAGATATAATATAGAAAATAACTAGAAAATTATCCATTTGTATCTTCCAAATTACGGACTTTTTCCTTTTATGTACGCTACCCGTTTTATGCATAATTTGAGCAAAATTAACAACAACCTTGCAACCAAACACCATATTTCCGAAAATAAATAAATAACTATCAACCTGCTTATTGTTGTGTTCTAACTGACAATAATGGGAAGCAGTTTATAGATTTATTGTTTGTAAGCATCCATTTGTATCTTCCAAATTGCAGATTATTCCCTGTTATGTACGCTACCCATTTTATGCATAATTTGGGAAAAATTAACAACAATATTGCAACCAAACACCATATATCCAAAAATAAATAAATAACTATCAAATGGTTTATTGTTGTGTTCTAAACTGCACAATAATGAGTAGTAAGCAGTTTGTAGATATAAATCCAAAAAAGTGTGTTGTAATCATCAATTTGTATATTCCAATTTACGGACTTTGCCCTTTTATGTACGCTACCCGTTTTATGCATAATTTGAGCAAAATTAACAACAACCTTGCAACCAAACACCATATTTTCGAAAATAAATAAATAACTACCAAACTGTTTATTGTCGTGTTCTTCTAAACTGCACATTAATGAGTAGTAAGCCGTTTATAGGCAAACCTAACGGTGTATATTATTCCTCCATTTGCACATATCATACTTACGGAATTTTCCCTGTTATGTACGCTACCCATTTTATGCATAATTTGAGCAAAATTAACAACAACCTTGCAACCAAACACCATATTTCCGAAAATAAATAAATAACTATCAAATGGCTTATTGTTGTGTTATAAACTGCACAATAATGAGTAGTAAGCAGTTTATAGATATAACTACAAAATAGTATGTAATTATTCATTTGTATCTTCCAAATTACGGACTTTTTCCTGTTATGTACGCTACCCATTTTATGCATAATTTGAGCAAAATTAACAACAACCTTGCAACCAAACACCATATTTCCGAAAATAAATAAATAACTATCAAACGGTTTATTGTTGTGTTCTAAACTGCACATTAATAAGCAGTTTATAGATATATTGTGTGTAAGCATCCATTTGTATCTTCCAAATTGCAGATTTTTCTCTGTTATGTACGCTACCCATTTTATGCATAATTTGAGCAAAATTAACAACAACCTTGCAACCAAACACCATATATCCGAAAATAAATAAATAACTATCAAATGGTTTATTGTTGTGTTCTAAACTGCACATTAATGAGTAGTAAGCAGTTTATAGATATAAATACCAAAAAAGTGTGTATGTAATCATCCATTTGTATCTTCCAAATTACGGACTTTGCCCTTTTATGTACGATACCCGTTTTATGCATAATTTGAGCAAAATGAACAACAACCTTGCAACCAAACACCATATTTCCGAAAATAAATAAATAACTATCAAACGGTTTATTATCGTGTTCTTAACTGCACAATAATGAATAGTAAGCAGTTTTAGATATAAGCCATAACGGTGTATATTATTCCTCCATTTGCAATATCAAAATAACAGACTTTTCCCTGTTATGTACGCTATTTTATGCATAATTTGAGCAAAATGAACAACAACCTTGCAACCAAACACCATATGTCCGAAAATAAATAAATAACTATCAAACGGTTTATTGTTGTGTTCTAAACTGCACAATTATAAGCAGTTTATAGATATAGTGTGTATGTAATCATCCATTTGTATTTCCTAATTACGCACTTTTCCTTGTTATTACCCAAAATGGGTATCACGTTACCCATTTTATGCATAATTTGAGCAAAATGAACAACAACCTTGCAACCAAACACCATATATCCGAAAATAAATATATAACTATCAAACGGTTTATTATCGTGTTATAAACTGCACATTAATGAGTAGTAAGCAGTTTATAGATATAAATCAAAAAAATGTATGTATGTAATCATCCATTTGTATCTTCCAAATTACGCACTATTCCTTGTTATTACCAAAAATGAGTATTACGTTACCCATTTTATGCATAATTTGAGCAAAATTAACAACAACCTTGCAATCAAACACCATATATCCAAAAATAAATAAATAATTATCAAATGGATTATGGTTGTGTTCTAAACTGCACAATAATGAGTAGTAAGCAGTTTATAGATATAAATACAAAAAGTATGTAATTATCCATTTGTATATTCCAAATTACGGACTTTTTCCTGTTATGTACGGTACCCGTTTTATGCATAATTTGAGCAAAATTAACAACAACCTTGCAACCAAACACCATATTTCCGAAAATAAATAAATAACTATCAACCGGCTTATTGTTGTGTTCTAAACTGAACATTAATGAATAGTAAGCAGTTTATACGCACTATTTTATGCATAATTTGAGCAAAATGAACAAGAACCTTGCAATCAAACACCATATATCCAAAAATAAATAAATATTTATCAAATAGATTATTGTTGTGTTCTAAACTGAACAATAATGAGTAATAAGCATTTTATATATATAAATCGAAAAAAGTATGTAATGATCCATTTGTATATTCCAAATTACGGACTTTTTCCTGTTATGTACGGTACTTATTTTATGCATAATTTGAGCAAAATTAACAACAACCTTGCAACCAAACACCATATTTCCGAAAATAAATAAATAACTATCAACCGGCTTATTGTTGTGTTCTAAACTGCACATTAATGAGTAGTAAGCAGTATATAGATATAAATACAAAAAAGTATGTAATTATCCATTTGCATCTTCCAAATTACGGACTTTTTCCTTTTATGTACGCTACCCATTTTATGCATAATTTGAGCAAAATTAACAACAACCTTGCAACCAAACACCATATTTCCGAAAATAAATATATAACTACCAACCGGCTTATTGTTGTGTTCTAAACTTAACAATAATAAGCAGTCTATAGATATATTGTGTGTAAGCATCCATTTGTATCTTCCAAATTGCAGATTTTTCCCTGTTATGTACGCTACCCATTTTATGCATAATTTGAGCAAAATTAACAACAACCTTGCAACCAAACACCATATATCCGAAAATAAATAAATAACTATCAAACAGTTTATTATTGTGTTCTAAACTGCACAATAATGAGTAGTAAGCAGTTTATAGATAGAAATACAAAAAAATTATGTATGTAATCATCCATTTGTATCTTCCAAATTACGAACTTTTCCCTGTTATGTACGTTACCCGTTTTATGCATAATTTGAGCAAAATTAACAACAACCTTGCAACCAAACACCCTATTTCCGAAAATAAATAAATAACTACCAAACGGTTTATTATCGTGTTCTTAACTGCACATTAATGAGTAGTAAGCAGTTTTAGGCAATAACGGTGTATATTATTCCTCCATTTGCAATATCATACTTACAGAATTTTCCCTGTTATGTACGCTACCCATTTTATGCATAATTTGAGCAAAATTAACAACAACCTTGCAACCAAACACCATATTTCCGAAAATAAATATATAACTATCAAATAGCTTATTGTTGTGTTCTAAACTGAACATTAATGAGTAGTAAGCAGTTTATAGATATAAATACAAAAAAGTATGTGATTATCCATTTGTATCTTCCAAATTACGGACTTTTTCCTTTTATGTACGCTACCCGTTTTATGCATAATTTGAGCAAAATTAACAACAACCTTGCAACCAAACACCATATTTCCGAAAATAAATATATAACTATCAACTGGCTTATTGTTGTGTTCTAAACTGCACATTAATGAGTACTAAGCAGTTTATAGATATAAATCCAAAAAAGTATGTAATTATCCATTTGTTTCTTCCAAATTACGGACTTTTTCCAGGTATGTACGCTACCCATTTTATGCATAATTTGGGCAAAATTAACAACAACATTGCAACCAAACACCATATATCCAAAAATAAATAAATAACTATCAAATAGTTTATTATTGTGTTCTAAACTGCACATTAATGAGTAGTAAGCAGTTTATAGATGTAAATACAAAAAGCGAGTATGTAACTATCCATTTGTATCTTCCAAATTACGGACTTTTTCCTGTTATGTACGCTACCCATTTTATGCATAATTTGAGCAAAATTAACAACAACCTTGCAACCAAACACCCTATTTCCGAAAATAAATAAATAACTATCAACCGACTTATTGTTGTGTTCTAAACTGCACATTAATAAGCAGTTTATAGATATATTGTGTGTAAGCATCCATTTGTATCTTCAAATTGCTGATTTTTCCCAGGTATGTACGCTATCCATTTTATGCATAATTTGAGCAAAATTAACAACAACATTGCAACCAAACACCATATATCCGAAAATAAATAAATAAATATCAAACAGTTTATTATTGTGTTCTAAACTGCACATTAATGAGTAGTAAGCAGTTTATAGATAGAGATACAAAAAAATTATATATGTGATCCTCCATTTGTATCTTCCAAATTACGAACTTTTCCCTGTTATGTACGCTACCCATTTTATGCATAATTTGAGCAAAATTAACAACAACCTTGCAACCAAACACCATATTTCCGAAAATAAATAAATAACTATCAACTGGTTTATTGTTGTGTTCTAAACTGAACATTAATGAGTAGTAAGCAGTTTATAGATATAACTACAAAATAGCTATGTGATTCTCCATTTGTATCTTCCAAATTACGGACTTTTTCCTGTTATGTACGCTACCCATTTTATGCATAATTTAAGCAAAATTAACAACAACCTTGCAACCAAACACCATATTTCCGAAAATAAATATATAACTATCAACTGGCTTTTTGTTGTGTTCTAAACTGAGCAATAATGAGTAGTAAGCAGTTTATAGATAACACTACAAAATAGTATGTAATTATCCATTTGTATCTTCCAAATTACGGACTTTTTCCTGTTATGTACGCTACCCATTTTATGCATAATTTGAGCAAAATGAACAACAACCTTGCAACCAAACACCATATTTCCGAAAATAAATAAATAACTATCAAACGGTTTATTGTTGTGTTCTAAACTGAACAATAATGAGTAGTAAGCAGTTTATAGATATAACTAGAAAATAGTATGTAATTATCCATTTGTATCTTCCAAATTACGGACTTTTTCCTGTTATGTACGCTACCCATTTTATGCATAATTTGAGCAAAATTAACAACAACCTTGCAACCAAACACCATATATCCGAAAATAAATATATAAATATCAACCGGTTTATTGTTGTGTTCTAAACTGAACATTAATAAGCAGTTTATAGATATATTGTGTGTAAGCATCCATTTGTATCTTCCAAATTGCAGATTTTTCCCTGTTATGTACGCTACCCATTTTATGCATAATTTGAGCAAAATTAACAACAACCTTGCAACCAAACACCATATATCCGAAAATAAATAAATAACTATCAAACGGTTTATTATTGTGTTCTAAACTGCACAATAATGAGTAGTAAGCAGTTTATAGATATAAATACAAAAAAGTATGTAATTATCCATTTGTATCTTCCAAATTACGGACTTTTTCCTGTTATGTACGGTACCCATTTTATGCATAATTTGAGCAAAATTAACAACAACCTTGCAACCAAACACCATATTTCCGAAAATAAATATATAACTATCAACTAGTTTATTGTTGTGTTTTAAACTGCTCATTAATGAGTAGTAAGCAGTTTATAGATATAAATACAAAAAAGTATGTGATTATCCATTTGTTTCTTCCAAATTACGGACTTTTTCCTTTTATGTACGCTACCCGTTTTATGCATAATTTGAGCAAAATTAACAACAACCTTGCAACCAAACACCCTATTTCCGAAAATAAATATATAACTATCAACCGGCTTATTGTTGTGTTCTAAACTTAACAATAATAAGCAGTCTATAGATATATTGTGTGTAAGCATCCATTTGTATCTTCCAAATTGCAGATTATTCCCTGGTATGTACGCTACCCATTTTATGCATAATTTGAGCAAAATTAACAACAACCTTGCAACCAAACACCATATATCCGAAAATAAATAAATAACTATCAAACAGTTTATTATTGTGTTCTAAACTGCACATTAATGAGTAG
Source organism: Drosophila monieri (assembly GCA_035047585.1). NCBI lineage: Eukaryota > Metazoa > Arthropoda > Insecta > Diptera > Drosophilidae > Drosophila > Drosophila monieri. The sequence continues at coordinate 513,259 of JAWNPJ010000038.1, forward strand.
TAAGCAGTTTATAGATAGAAATCCAAAAAAATTATATATGTAATCATCCATTTGTATATTCCAAATTAAGAACTTTTCCCTGTTATGTACGTTACCCGTTTTATGCATAATTTGAGCAAAATTAACAACAACCTTGCAACCAAACACCCATATTTCCGAAAATAAATAAATAACTATCAACTGGCTTATTGTTGTGTTCTAAACTGAACATTAATGAGTAATAAGCAGTTTATAGATATAAATACAAAAAAGTATGTAATTATCCATTTGTATCTTCCAAATTACGGACTTTTTCCTGTTATGTACGCTACCCATTTTATGCATAATTTGAGCAAAATTAACAACAACATAGCAACCAAACACCATATATCCGAAAATAAATATATAACTATCAACTGGCTTTTTGTTGTGTTCTAAACTGAACATTAATGAGTAGTAAGCAGTTTATAGATATAAATCTAGAAAATAGTATGTAATTCTCCATTTGCATCTTCCAAATTACGGACTTTTTCCTTTTATGTACGGTACCCATTTTATGCATAATTTGAGCAAAATTAACAACAACCTTGCAACCAAACACCCTATTTCCGAAAATAAATATATAAATATCAACCGGCTTATTGTTGTGTTCTAAACTGAACAATAATAAGCAGTTTATAGATATATTGTGTGTAAGCATCCATTTGTATCTTCAAAATTGCAGATTATTCCCAGTTATGTACGCTATCCATTTTATGCATAATTTGAGCAAAATTAACAACAACATTGCAACCAAACACCATATATCCGAAAATAAATAAATAAATATCAAACAGTTTATTATTGTGTTCTAAACTGCACATTAATGAGTAGTAAGCAGTTTATAGATAGAAATACAAAAAAATTATGTATGTGATCCTCCATTTGTATATTCCAAATTACGAACTTTTCCCTGTTATGTACGCTACCCATTTTATGCATAATTTGAGCAAAATTAACAACAACCTTGCAACCAAACACCATATTTCCGAAAATAAATAAATAACTATCAAACGGTTTATTATCGTGTTCTTAACTGCCCAGAAATGAATAGTAAGCAGTTTTAGGCAATAACGGTGTATATTATTCCTCCATTTGCAATATCATACTTACAGAATTTTCCCTGTTATGTACGTTACCCATTTTATGCATAATATGAGCAAAATTAACAACAACCTTGCAACCAAACACCATATATCCGAAAATAAATATATAACTATCAAATGGCTTATTGTTGTGTTCTAAACTGAACATTAATGAGTACTAAGCAGTTTTTAGATATAAATACAAAAAGCAGTATGTGATTATCCATTTGTATCTTCCAAATTACGGACTTTGTCCTGTTATGTACGCTACCCATTTTATGCATAATTTGAGCAAAATTAACAACAACCTAGCAACCAAACACCATATTTCCGAAAATAAATATATAACTATCAACTGGCTTATTGTTGTGTTCTAAACTGAACATTAATGAGTAGTAAGCAGTTTATAGATATAAATACAAAAAAGTATGTAATTATCCATTTGTATCTTCCAAATTACGGACTTTTTCCTGTTATGTACGCTACCCGTTTTATGCATAATTTGAGCAAAATTAACAACAACCTTGCAACCAAACACCATATTTCCGAAAATAAATATATAAATATCAACCGGCTTATTGTTGTGTTCTAAACTGAACAATAATAAGCAGTTTATAGATATATTGTGTGTAAGCATCCATTTGTATCTTCCAAATTGCAGATTATTCCCTATTATGTACACTATCCATTTTATGCATAATTTGAGCAAAATTAACAACAACCTTGCAGCCAAACACCATATGTCCGAAAATAAATAAATACATATCAAACAGTTTATTATTGTGTTATAAACTGCACATTAATGAGTAGTAAGCAGTTTATAGATAGAAATACAAAAAAATTATGTATGTAATCATCCATTTGTATATTCCAAATTACGAACTTTTCCCTGTTATGTACGTTACCCATTTTATGCATAATTTGAGCAAAATTAACAACAACCTTGCAACCAAACACCATATTTCCGAAAATAAATAAATAACTATCAAACGGTTTATTGTTGTGTTCTAAACTGCACAATTATAAGCAGTTTATAGATATAGTGTGTATGTAATCATCCATTTGTATTTCCTAATTACGCACTATTCCTTGTTATTACCCAAAATGGGTATCACGTTAGCTATTTTATGCATAATTTGAGCAAAATTAACAACAACCTTGCAACCAAACACCATATATCCGAAAATAAATATATAACTAGCAAACGGTTTATTATCGTGTTCTTAACTGAACAATAATGAGTAATAAGCAGTTTATAGATATAAATCCAAAAAAGTATGTAATTATCCATTTGTATCTTCCAAATTACGGACTTTTTCCTGTTATGTAGGTACCCATTTTATGCATAATTTGAGCAAAATTAACAACAACCTAGCAACCAAACACCATATATCCGAAAATAAATAAATAACTATCAAACGGTTTATTATCGTGTTCTTAACTGCACATTAATGAGTAGTAAGCAGTTTTAGGCAATAACAGTGTATATTATTCCTCCATTTGCAATATCATACTTACAGAATTTTCCCTGTTATGTACGCTACCCATTTTATGCATAATTTGAGCAAAATTAACAACAACCTTGCAACCAAACACCATATTTCCGAAAATAAATATATAACTATCAAATGGCTTATTGTTGTGTTCTAAACTGAACATTAATGAGTACTAAGCAGTTTATAGATATAAATACAAATAGTCGAGTATGTAATTCTCCATTTGTATCTTCCAAATTACGGACTTTTTCCTGTTATGTACGCTACCCATTTTATGCATAATTTGAGCAAAATTAATAACAACCTTGCAACCAAACACCATATTTCCGAAAATAAATATATAACTATCAACTGGTTTATTGTTGTGTTCTAAACTGAACATTAATGAGTAGTAAGCAGTTTATAGATATAAATACAAAAAAGTATGTGATTATCCATTTGTTTCTTCCAAATTACGGACTTTTTCCTGTTATGTACGCTACCCATTTTATGCATAATTTGAGCAAAATTAACAACAACCTTGCAACCAAACACCATATTTCCGAAAATAAATAAATAACTATCAACTAGCTTATTGTTGTGTTCTAAACTGAACATTAATGAGTACTAAGCAGTTTATAGATATAAATACAAAAAAGTATGTAATTATCCATTTGTATCTTCCAAATTACGGACTTTTTCCTGTTATGTACATTACCCATTTTATGCATAATTTGAGCAAAATTAACAACAACCTTGCAACCAAACACCATATATCCGAAAATAAATAAATACATATCAAACAGTTTATTATTGTGTTCTAAACTGCTCATTAATGAGTAGTAAGCAGTTTATAGATAGAAATACTAAGATATTATATATGTGCTCCTCCATTTGTATATTCCAAATTACGAACTTTTCCCTGTTATGTACGTTACCCATTTTATGCATAATTTGAGCAAAATGAACAACAACCTTGCAACCAAACACCATATTTCCGAAAATAAATATATAACTATCAACTGGCTTTTTGTTGTGTTCTAAACTGCACAATAATGAGTAGTAAGCAGTTTATAGATAGAAATACAAAGAAATTATGTATGTAATCATCCATTTGTATATTCCAAATTACGAACTTTTCCCTGTTATGTACATTACCCATTTTATGCATAATTTGAGCAAAATGAACAACAACCTTGCAACCAAACACCATATTTCCGAAAATAAATAAATAACTATCAAACAGTTTATTATCGTGTTCTTAACTGCCCAGTAATGAATAGTAAGCAGTTTTAGTTCAATAACGGTGTATATTATTCCTCCATTTGCAATATCATACTTACAGAATTTTCCCTGTTATGTACGCTACCCATTTTATGCATAATTTGAGCAAAATTAACAACAACCTTGCAACCAAACACCATATTTCCGAAAATAAATATATAACTATCAAATGGCTTATTGTTGTGTTCTAAACTGCACATTAATGAGTACTAAACAGTTTATAGATATAAATACAAAAAAGTATGTAATTATCCATTTGTATCTTCCAAATTACGGACTTTTTCCTGCTATGTACGCTACCCATTTTATGCATAATTTGAGCAAAATTAACAACAACCTTGCAACCAAACACCATATTTCCGAAAATAAATATATAACTATCAACTGGCTTATTGTTGTGTTCTAAACTGAACATTAATGAGTACTAAGCAGTTTATAGATATAAATACAAAAAAGTATGTAATTATCCATTTGTATCTTCCAAATTACGGACTTTTTCCTGTTATGTACGCTACCCATTTTATGCATAATTTGAGCAAAATTAACAACAACCTAGCAACCAAACACCATATTTCCGAAAATAAATATATAACTATCAACTGGCTTTTTGTCGTGTTCTAAACTGAACAATAATGAGTAGTAAGCAGTTTATAGATATAACTAGAAAATAGTATGTAATTATCCATTTGTTTCTTCCAAATTACGGACTTTTTCCTGTTATGTACGCTACCCATTTTATGCATAATTTGAGCAAAATTAACAACAACATTGCAACCAAACACCATATTTCCGAAAATAAATATATAACTATCAACTGGCTTTTTGTTGTGTTCTAAACTGAACAATAATGAGTAGTAAGCAGTTTATAGATATAAATACAAAAAAGTATGTAATTATCCATTTGTATCTTCCAAATTACGGACTTTTTCCTGTTATGTACGCTACCCATTTTATGCATAATTTGAGCAAAATGAACAACAACCTAGCAACCAAACACCATATTTCCGAAAATAAATATATAACTATCAACTGGCTTTTTGTTGTGTTCTAAACTGAACAATAATGAGTACTAAGCAGTTTATAGATATAAATACAAAAAAGTATGTAATTATCCATTTGTTTCTTCCAAATTACGGACTTTTTCCTGTTATGTACGCTACCCATTTTATGCATAATTTGAGCAAAATTAACAACAACCTTGCAACCAAACACCATATTTTCGAAAATAAATAAATAACTACCAAACTGTTTATTATTGTGTTCTAAACTGCACATTAATGAGTAGCAAGCAGTTTATAGATAGAAATACAAAGAAATTATATATGTAATCCTCCATTTGTATCTTCCAAATTACGAACTTTTCCCTGTTATGTACGTTACCCATTTTATGCATAATTTGAGCAAAATTAACAACAACCTTGCAACCAAACACCATATTTCCGAAAATAAATAAATAACTATCAAACGGTTTATTGTTGTGTTCTAAACTGCACAATTATAAGCAGTTTATAGATATAGTGTGTATGTAATCATCCATTTGTATTTCATAATTACGCACTATTCCTTGTTATTACCCAAAATGGGTATCACGTTACCTATTTTATGCATAATTTGAGCAAAATGAACAACAACCTTGCAACCAAACACCATATGTCCGAAAATAAATATATAACTAGCAAACGGTTTATTATCGTGTTCTTAACTGAACAATAATGAGTAATAAGCAGTTTATAGATATAAATGCAAAAAAGTATGTAATTATCCATTTGTATCTTCCAAATTACAGACTTTTTCCTGTTATGTACGCTACCCATTTTATGCATAATTTGAGCAAAATTAACAACAACCTAGCAACCAAACACCATATTTCCGAAAATAAATATATAACTATCAACTGGCTTTTTGTCGTGTTCTAAACTGAACATTAATGAGTAGTAAGCAGTTTATAGATATAACTAGAAAATAGTACGTAATTATCCATTTGTATCTTCCAAATTACGGACTTTTTCCTGTTATGTACGCTACCCATTTTATGCATAATTTGAGCAAAATTAACAACAACCTTGCAACCAAACACCATATTTCCGAAAATAAATATATAACTATCAACTGGCTTTTTGTTGTGTTCTAAACTGAACATTAATGAGTAATAAGCAGTTTATATATATAAATACAAAAAAGTATGTAATTATCCATTTGTATCTTCCAAATTACGGACTTTTTCCTGTTATGTACGCTACCCATTTTATGCATAATTTGAGCAAAATTAACAACAACCTTGCAACCAAACACCATATTTCCGAAAATAAATATATAACTATCAACTGGCTTTTTGTTGTGTTCTAAACTGAACATTAATGAGTACTAAGCAGTTTATAGATATAAATACAAAAAGTATGTAATTCTCCATTTGTTTCTTCCAAATTACGGACTTTTTCCTGTTATGTACGCTACCCATTTTATGCATAATTTGAGCAAAATTAACAACAACCTTGCAACCAAACACCATATTTCCGAAAATAAATAAATAACTATCAAACGGTTTATTATCGTGTTCTTAACTGCACAGTAATGAGTAGTAAGCAGTTTTAGGCAATAACCGTGTATATTATTCCTCCATTTGCAATATCAGACTTACAGAATTTTCCCAGTTATGTACGCTACCCATTTTATGCATAATTTGAGCAAAATTAACAACAACCTTGCAACCAAACACCATATTTCCGAAAATAAATAAATAACTATCAAACGGTTTATTGTTGTGTTCTAAACTGCACAATGTAGTAAGCAGTTTATAGATAAATAGTGTGTATGTAATCCTCCATTTGTATTTCCAAATTACGCACTTTTCCTTGTTATTACCCAAAATGGGTATCACGCTACCCATTTTATGCATAATTTGAGCAAAATGAACAACAACCTTGCAACCAAACACCATATGTCCGAAAATAAATACATAACTATCAAACGGTTTATTGTTGTGTTCTAAACTGCACAATTATAAGCAGTTTATAGATATAGTGTGTATGTAATCATCCATTTGTATTTCCTAATTACGCACTATTCCTTGTTATTACCCAAAATGGGTATCACGTTACCCATTTTATGCATAATTTGAGCAAAATTAACAACAACCTTGCAACCAAACACCATATTTCCGAAAATAAATATATAACTATCAACTGGTTTATTGTTGTGTTCTAAACTGAACATTAATGAGTAGCAAGCAGTTTATAGATATAACTAGAAAATAGTATGTAATTCTCCATTTGCATCTTCCAAATTACGGACTTTTTCCTTTTATGTACGGTACCCATTTTATGCATAATTTGAGCAAAATGAACAACAACCTTGCAACCAAACACCATATTTCCGAAAATAAATAAATAACTATCAAACGGTTTATTATCGTGTTCTTAACTGCACAGTAATGAATAGTAAGCAGTTTTAGGCAATAACCGTGTATATTATTCCTCCATTTGCAATATCAGACTTACTGACTTTTCCCAGGTATGTACGTTACCCATTTTATGCATAATTTGAGCAAAATTAACAACAACCTTGCAATCAAACACCATATTTCCGAAAATAAATATATAAATATCAACCAGCTTATTGTTGTGTTCTAAACTTAACAATAATAAGCAGTCTATAGATATAAATTGTGTGTAAGCATCCATTTGTATCTTCCAAATTGCAGATTTTTCCCTGTTATGTACGCTATCCATTTTATGCATAATTTGAGCAAAATTAACAACAACCTTGCAGCCAAACACCATATGTCCGAAAATAAATAAATACATATCAAACGGTTTATTATTGTGTTCTAAACTGCACAATAATGAATAGCAAGCAGTTTATAGATAGAAACACAAAAAAATTATGTATGTAATCATCCATTTGTATATTCCAAATTAAGAACTTTTCCCAGGTATGTACGTTACCCATTTTATGCATAATTTGAGCAAAATTAACAACAACCTTGCAACCAAACCCCATATTTCCGAAAATAAATAAATAACTATCAACTGGCTTATTGTTGTGTTCTAAACTGATCATTAATGAGTAATAAGCAGTTTATAGATATAACCTAGAAAATAGTATGTAATTCTCCATTTGCATCTTCCAAATTACGGACTTTTTCCTTTTATGTACGGTACCCATTTTATGCATAATTTGAGCAAAATGAACAACAACCTTGCAACCAAACACCCTATTTCCGAAAATAAATATATAAATATCAACCGGCTTATTGTTGTGTTCTAAACTGAACATTAATAAGCAGTTTATAGATATATTGTGTGTAAGCATCCATTTGTATCTTCAAAATTGCAGATTATTCCCTGTTATGTACGCTATCCATTTTATGCATAATTTGAGCAAAATGAACAACAACCTTGCAGCCAAACACCATATATCCGAAAATAAATAAATACCTATCAAACAGTTTATTATTGTGTTCTAAACTGCACATTAATGAGTAGTAAGCAGTTTATAGATAGAAATACAAAAAAATTATGTATGTAATCATCCATTTGTATATTCCAAATTACGAACTTTTCCCTGTTATGTACGTTACCCATTTTATGCATAATTTGAGCAAAATGAACAACAACCTTGCAACCAAACACCATATTTCCGAAAATAAATAAATAACTATCAAACGGTTTATTATCGTGTTCTTAACTGCCCAGTAATGAATAGTAAGCAGTTTTAGGCAATAACGGTGTATATTATTCCTCCATTTGCAATATCATACTTACAGAATTTTCCCTGTTATGTACGTTACCCATTTTATGCATAATTTGACCAAAATGAACAACAACCTTGCAACCAAACACCATATTTCCGAAAATAAATATATAACTATCAAATGGCTTATTGTTGTGTTCTAAACTGAACAATAATGAGTACTAAACAGTTTATAGATATAAATACAAAAAAGTATGTAATTATCCATTTGTATCTTCCAAATTACGGACTTTTTCCTGCTATGTACGCTACCCATTTTATGCATAATTTGAGCAAAATTAACAACAACCTAGCAACCAAACACCATATTTCCGAAAATAAATATATAACTATCAACTGGCTTATTGTTGTGTTCTAAACTGAACAATAATGAGTACTAAGCAGTTTATAGATATAAATACAAAAAAGTATGTAATTCTCCATTTGTATCTTCCAAATTACGGACTTTTTCCTGTTATGTACGGTACCCATTTTATGCATAATTTGAGCAAAATTAACAACAACCTTGCAACCAAACACCATATTTCCGAAAATAAATATATAAATATCAACCGGCTTATTGTTGTGTTCTAAACTGAACAATAATAAGCAGTTTATAGATATATTGTGTGTAAGCATCCATTTGTATCTTCCAAATTGCAGATTATTCCCTGTTATGTACGCTATCCATTTTATGCATAATTTGAGCAAAATGAACAACAACCTTGCAGCCAAACACCATATGTCCGAAAATAAATAAATACATATCAAACGGTTTATTATTGTGTTATAAACTGCACAATAATGAGTAGTAAGCAGTTTATAGATAGAAATACAAAAAAATTATGTATGTAATCATCCATTTGTATATTCCAAATTACGAACTTTTCCCTGTTATGTACATTACCCATTTTATGCATAATTTGAGCAAAATGAACAACAACCTTGCAACCAAACACCATATTTCCGAAAATAAATAAATAACTATCAAACGGTTTATTGTTGTGTTCTAAACTGCACAATTATAAGCAGTTTATAGATTATAGTGTGTATGTAATCATCCATTTGTATTTCATAATTACGCACTATTCCTTGTTATTACCCAAAATGGGTATCACGTTAGCCATTTTATGCATAATTTGAGCAAAATTAACAACAACCTTGCAACCAAACACCATATGTCCGAAAATAAATATATAACTAGCAAACAGTTTATTATCGTGTTCTTAACTGAACAATAATGAGTAATAAGCAGTTTATAGATATAAATACAAAAAAGTATGTAATTATCCATTTGTATCTTCCAAATTACGGACTTTTTCCTGTTATGTACGCTACCCATTTTATGCATAATTTGAGCAAAATTAACAACAACCTAGCAACCAAACACCATATATCCGAAAATAAATAAATAACTATCAAACGGTTTATTATCGTGTTCTTAACTGCACAAAAATGAGTAGTAAGCAGTTTTAGGCAATAACGGTGTATATTATTCCTCCATTTGCAATATCATACTTACAGAATTTTCCCTGTTATGTACGCTACCTATTTTATGCATAATTTGAGCAAAATTAACAACAACCTAGCAACCAAACACCATATTTCCGAAAATAAATATATAACTATCAAATGGCTTATTGTTGTGTTCTAAACTGAACAATAATGAGTACTAAGCAGTTTATAGATATAAATACAAAAAGAGTATGTAATTATACATTTGTATCTTCCAAATTACGGACTTTTTCCTGTTATGTACGGTACCCATTTTATGCATAATTTGTGCAAAATTAACAACAACCTAGCAACCAAACACCATATTTCCGAAAATAAATATATAACTATCAACTGGTTTATTGTTGTGTTCTAAACTGAACATTAATGAGTACTAAGCAGTTTATAGATATAAATCCAAATAAAGTATGTAATTCTCCATTTGTTTCTTCCAAATTACGGACTTTTTCCTGTTATGTACGGTACCCATTTTATGCATAATTTGAGCAAAATTAACAACAACCTAGCAACCAAACACCATATTTCCGAAAATAAATAAATAACTATCAACTGGCTTATTGTTGTGTTCTAAACTGAACAATAATGAGTACTAAGCAGTTTATAGATATAAATACAAAAAAGTATGTAATTATCCATTTGTATCTTCCAAATTACGGACTTTTTCCTGTTATGTACGTTACCCATTTTATGCATAATTTGAGCAAAATTAACAACAACCTTGCAACCAAACACCATATGTCCGAAAATAAATAAATACATATCAAACGGTTTATTATTGTGTTCTAAACTGCACAATAATGAGTAGTAAGCAGTTTATAGATAGAAATACAAAGAAATTATGTATGTAATCATCCATTTGTATATTCCAAATTACGAACTTTTCCCTGTTATGTACGTTACCCATTTTATGCATAATTTGAGCAAAATGAACAACAACCTTGCAACCAAACACCATATTTCCGAAAATAAATATATAACTATCAACTGGCTTTTTGTTGTGTTCTAAACTGCACAATAATGAGTAGTAAGCAGTTTATAGATAGAAATACAAAGAAATTATGTATGTAATCATCCATTTGTATATTCCAAATTACGAACTTTTCCCTGTTATGTACATTACCCATTTTATGCATAATTTGAGCAAAATTAACAACAACCTTGCAACCAAACACCATATTTCCGAAAATAAATAAATAACTATCAAACGGTTTATTATCGTGTTCTTAACTGCCCAGAAATGAATAGTAAGCAGTTTTAGGCAATAACGGTGTATATTATTCCTCCATTTGCAATATCATACTTACAGAATTTTCCCTGTTATGTACGCTACCCATTTTATGCATAATATGAGCAAAATTAACAACAACCTAGCAACCAAACACCATATTTCCGAAAATAATTATATAACTATCAAATAGCTTATTGTTGTGTTCTAAACTGAACATTAATGAGTACTAAACAGTTTATAGATATAAATACAAATAAAGTATGTAATTATCCATTTGTATCTTCCAAATTACGGACTTTTTCCTGCTATGTACGGTACCCATTTTATGCATAATTTGAGCAAAATGAACAACAACCTAGCAACCAAACACCATATTTCCGAAAATAAATATATAACTATCAACTGGTTTATTGTTGTGTTCTAAACTGACCAATAATGAGTACTAAGCAGTTTATAGATATAAATACAAAAAAGTATGTAATTACCCATTTGTATCTTCCAAATTACGGACTTTTTCCTGTTATGTACGGTACCCATTTTATGCATAATTTGAGCAAAATGAACAACAACCTTGCAACCAAACACCATATTTCCGAAAATAAATATATAAATATCAACCGGCTTATTGTTGTGTTCTAAACTGAACATTAATGAGCAGTTTATAGATATATTGTGTGTAAGCATCCATTTGTATCTTCCAAATTGCAGATTATTCCCTGTTATGTACACTATCCATTTTATGCATAATTTGAGCAAAATGAACAACAACCTTGCAGCCTAACACCATATGTCCGAAAATAAATAATTACATATCAAACAGTTTATTATTGTGTTCTAAACTGCACAATAATGAGTAGTAAGCAGTTTATAGATAGAAATACAAAAAAATTATGTATGTAATCATCCATTTGTATATTCCAAATTACGAACTTTTCCCTGTTATGTACATTACCCATTTTATGCATAATTTGAGCAAAATGAACAACAACCTTGCAACCAAACACCATATTTCCGAAAATAAATAAATAACTATCAAACGGTTTATTGTTGTGTTCTAAACTGCACAATTATAAGCAGTTTATAGATATAGTGTGCATGTAATCATCCATTTGTATTTCATAATTACGCACTATTCCTTGTTATTACCCAAAATGGGTATCACGTTACCTATTTTATGTATAATTTGAGCAAAATTAACAACAACCTTGCAACCAAACACCATATGTCCGAAAATAAATATATAACTAGAAAACGGTTTATTATCGTGTTCTTAACTGAACAATAATGAGTAATAAGCAGTTTATAGATATAAATGCAAAAAAGTATGTAATTATCCATTTGTATCTTCCAAATTACAGACTTTTTCCTGTTATGTACGGTACCCATTTTATGCATAATTTGAGCAAAATGAACAACGACCTTGCAGCCTAACACCATATGTCCGAAAATAAATAATTACATATCAAACGGTTTATTATTGTGTTCTAAACTGCACAATAATGAGTAGTAAGCAGTTTATAGATAGAAATACAAAAAAATTATGTATGTAATCATCCATTTGTATATTCCAAATTACGAACTTTTCCCTGTTATGTACGTTACCCATTTTATGCATAATTTGAGCAAAATGAACAACAACCTTGCAACCAAACACCATATTTCCGAAAATAAATAAATAACTATCAAACGGTTTATTGTTGTGTTCTAAACTGCACAATTATAAGCAGTTTATAGATATAGTGTGTATGTAATCATCCATTTGTATTTCCTAATTACGCACTATTCCTTGTTATTACCCAAAATGGGTATCACGTTACCCATTTTATGCATAATTTGAGCAAAATGAACAACAACCTTGCAACCTAACACCATATGTCCGAAAATAAATACATAACTATCAAACGGTTTATAGTTGTGTTCTAAACTGCACAATTATAAGCAGTTTATAGATATAGTGTGTATGTAATCATCCATTTGTATTTCCTAATTACGCACTATTCCTTGTTATTACCCAAAATGGGTATCACGTTACCTATTTTATGCATAATTTGAGCAAAATGAACAACAACCTTGCAACCAAACACCATATTTCCGAAAATAAATATATAACTATCAACTGGCTTATTGTTGTGTTCTAAACTGAACAATAATGAGTACTAAGCAGTTTATAGATATAAATACAAAAAAGTATGTAATTATCCATTTGTATCTTCCAAATTACGGACTTTTTCCTGTTATGTACGGTACCCATTTTATGCATAATTTGAGCAAAATGAACAACAACCTTGCAACCAAACACCATATTTCCGAAAATAAATATATAAATATCAACCGGCTTATTGTTGTGTTCTAAACTGAACAATAATAAGCAGTTTATAGATATATTGTGTGTAAGCATCCATTTGTATCTTCCAAATTGCAGATTATTCCCTGTTATGTACACTATCCATTTTATGCATAATTTGAGCAAAATTAACAACGACCTTGCAGCCTAACACCATATGTCCGAAAATAAATAAATACATATCAAACGGTTTATTATTGTGTTCTAAACTGCACAATAATGAGTAGTAAGCAGTTTATAGATAGAAATACAAAAAAATTATGTATGTAATCATCCATTTGTATAGTCCAAATTACGAACTTTTCCCTGTTATGTACATTACCCATTTTATGCATAATTTGAGCAAAATGAACAACAACATTGCAACCAAACACCATATTTCCGAAAATAAATAAATAACTATCAAACGGTTTATTGTTGTGTTCTAAACTGCACAATTATAAGCAGTTTATAGATATAGTGTGTATGTAATCATCCATTTGTATTTCATAATTACGCACTATTCCTTGTTATTACCCAAAATGGGTATCACGTTACCTATTTTATGCATAATTTGAGCAAAATGAACAACAACCTTGCAACCTAACACCATATGTCCGAAAATAAATATATAACTAGCAAACGGTTTATTATCGTGTTCTTAACTGAACAATAATGAGTAATAAGCAGTTTATAGATATAAATGCAAAAAAGTATGTAATTATCCATTTGTATCTTCCAAATTACAGACTTTTTCCTGTTATGTACGGTACCCATTTTATGCATAATTTGAGCAAAATGAACAACAACCTAGCAACCAAACACCATATTTCCGAAAATAAATATATAACTATCAACTGGCTTTTTGTCGTGTTCTAAACTGAACAATAATGAGTAGTAAGCAGTTTATAGATATAACTAGAAAATAGTATGTAATTATCCATTTGTATCTTCCAAATTACGGACTTTTTCCTGTTATGTACGGTACCCATTTTATGCATAATTTGAGCAAAATGAACAACAACCTTGCAACCAAACACCATATTTCCGAAAATAAATATATAACTATCAACTGGCTTTTTGTTGTGTTCTAAACTGAACAATAATGAGTAATAAGCAGTTTATAGATATAAATACAAAAAAGTATGTAATTATCCATTTGTATCTTCCAAATTACGGACTTTTTCCTGTTATGTACGGTACCCATTTTATGCATAATTTGAGCAAAATGAACAACAACCTAGCAACCAAACACCATATTTCCGAAAATAAATATATAACTACCAACTGGCTTTTTGTTGTGTTCTAAACTGAACAATAATGAGTACTAAGCAGTTTATAGATATAAATACAAAAAAGTATGTAATTATCCATTTGTTTCTTCCAAATTACGGACTTTTTCCTGTTATGTACGGTACCCATTTTATGCATAATTTGAGCAAAATGAACAACAACCTAGCAACCAAACACCATATTTCCGAAAATAAATAAATAACTATCAAACGGTTTATTATCGTGTTCTTAACTGCTCAGAAATGAGTAGTAAGCAGTTTTAGGCAATAACCGTGTATATTATTCCTCCATTTGCAATATCAGACTTACAGAATTTTCCCTGTTATGTACGTTACCTATTTTATGCATAATTTGAGCAAAATGAACAACAACCTTGCAACCAAACACCATATTTCCGAAAATAAATATATAAATATCAACCGGCTTATTGTTGTGTTCTAAACTGAACAATAATAAGCAGTTTATAGATATATTGTGTGTAAGCATCCATTTGTATCTTCCAAATTGCAGATTATTCCCTGTTATGTACGCTATCCATTTTATGCATAATTTGAGCAAAATGAACAACGACCTTGCAACCTAACACCATATGTCCGAAAATAAATAAATACATATCAAACGGTTTATTATTGTGTTATAAACTGCACAATAATGAGTAGTAAGCAGTTTATAGATAGAAATACAAAAAAATTATGTATGTAATCATCCATTTGTATATTCCAAATTACGAACTTTTCCCTGTTATGTACATTACCCATTTTATGCATAATTTGAGCAAAATGAACAACAACCTTGCAACCAAACACCATATTTCCGAAAATAAATAAATAACTATCAAACGGTTTATTGTTGTGTTCTAAACTGCACAATTATAAGCAGTTTATAGATATAGTGTGTATGTAATCATCCATTTGTATTTCCTAATTACGCACTATTCCTTGTTATTACCCAAAATGGGTATCACGTTAGCTATTTTATGCATAATTTGAGCAAAATGAACAACAACCTTGCAACCTAACACCATATGTCCGAAAATAAATATATAACTAGCAAACGGTTTATTATCGTGTTCTTAACTGAACAATAATGAGTAATAAGCAGTTTATAGATATAAATACAAAAAAGTATGTAATTATCCATTTGTATCTTCCAAATTACGGACTTTTTCCTGTTATGTAGGTACCCATTTTATGCATAATTTGAGCAAAATGAACAACAACCTAGCAACCAAACACCATATATCCGAAAATAAATAAATAACTATCAAACGGTTTATTATCGTGTTCTTAACTGCCCAAAAATGAATAGTAAGCAGTTTTAGGCAATAACGTTGTAATTTATTCCTCCATTTGCAATATCATACTTACAGAATTTTCCCTGTTATGTACGTTACCTATTTTATGCATAATATGAGCAAAATGAACAACAACCTAGCAACCAAACACCATATTTCCGAAAATAAATATATAACTATCAAATGGCTTATTGTTGTGTTCTAAACTGAACAATAATGAGTACTAAGCAGTTTATAGATATAAATACAAAAAAGTATGTAATTATACATTTGTATCTTCCAAATTACGGACTTTTTCCTGTTATGTACGGTACCCATTTTATGCATAATTTGAGCAAAATGAATAACAACCTAGCAACCAAACACCATATTTCCGAAAATAAATATATAACTATCAACTGGCTTATTGTTGTGTTCTAAACTGAACAATAATGAGTACTAAGCAGTTTATAGATATAAATACAAAAAAGTATGTAATTATCCATTTGTTTCTTCCAAATTACGGACTTTTTCCTGTTATGTACGGTACCCATTTTATGCATAATTTGAGCAAAATGAACAACAACCTAGCAACCAAACACCATATTTCCGAAAATAAATAAATAACTATCAACTGGCTTATTGTTGTGTTCTAAACTGAACAATAATGAGTACTAAGCAGTTTATAGATATAAATACAAAAAAGTATGTAATTATCCATTTGTATCTTCCAAATTACGGACTTTTTCCTGTTATGTACATTACCCATTTTATGCATAATTTGAGCAAAATGAACAACGACCTTGCAGCCTAACACCATATGTCCGAAAATAAATAAATACATATCAAACGGTTTATTATTGTGTTCTGAACTGCACAATAATGAGTAGTAAGCAGTTTATAGATAGAAATACAAAGAAATTATGTATGTAATCATCCATTTGTATATTCCAAATTACGAACTTTTCCCTGTTATGTACATTACCCATTTTATGCATAATTTGAGCAAAATGAACAACAACCTTGCAACCAAACGCCATATTTCCGAAAATAAATAAATAACTATCAACTGGCTTTTTGTTGTGTTCTAAACTGAACAATAATGAGTAGTAAGCAGTTTATAGATATAACTACAAAATAGTATGTAATTATCCATTTGTATCTTCCAAATTACGGACTTTTTCCTGTTATGTACGGTACCCATTTTATGCATAATTTGAGCAAAATGAACAACAACCTTGCAACCAAACACCATATTTCCGAAAATAAATATATAAATATCAACCGGCTTATTGTTGTGTTCTAAACTGAACAATAATGAGTACTAAGCAGTTTATAGATATAAATACAAAAAAGTATGTAATTATCCATTTGTATCTTCCAAATTACGGACTTTTTCCTGTTATGTACGGTACCCATTTTATGCATAATTTGAGCAAAATGAACAACAACCTTGCAACCAAACACCATATTTCCGAAAATAAATATATAAATATCAACCGGCTTATTGTTGTGTTCTAAACTGAACAATAATGAGTACTAAGCAGTTTATAGATATAAATACAAAAAAGTATGTAATTATCCATTTGTATCTTCCAAATTACGGACTTTTTCCTGTTATGTACGGTACCCATTTTATGCATAATTTGAGCAAAATGAACAACAACCTTGCAACCAAACACCATATTTCCGAAAATAAATATATAAATATCAACCGGCTTATTGTTGTGTTCTAAACTGAACAATAATAAGCAGTTTATAGATATATTGTGTGTAAGCATCCATTTGTATCTTCCAAATTGCAGATTATTCCCTGTTATGTACACTATCCATTTTATGCATAATTTGAGCAAAATGAACAACGACCTCGCAGCCTAACACCATATGTCCGAAAATAAATAAATACATATCAAACGATTTATTATTGTGTTCTAAACTGCACAATAATGAGTAGTAAGCAGTTTATAGATAGAAATACAAAAAAATTATGTATGTAATCATCCATTTGTATATTCCAAATTACGAACTTTTCCCTTTTATGTACATTACCCATTTTATGCATAATTTGAGCAAAATGAACAACAACCTTGCAACCAAACACCATATTTCCGAAAATAAATAAATAACTATCAAACGGTTTATTGTTGTGTTCTAAACTGCACAATTATAAGCAGTTTATAGATATAGTGTGTATGTAATCATCCATTTGTATTTCCTAATTACGCACTATTCCTTGTTATTACCCAAAATGGGTATCACGTTACCTATTTTATGCATAATTTGAGCAAAATGAACAACAACCTTGCAACCTAACACCATATGTCCGAAAATAAATATATAACTAGCAAACGGTTTATTATCGTGTTCTAAACTGAACAATATGAGTAATAAGCAGTTTATAGATATAAATACAAAAAAGTATGTAATTATCCATTTGTATCTTCCAAATTACGGACTTTTTCCTGTTATGTACGGTACCCATTTTATGCATAATTTGAGCAAAATGAACAACAACCTAGCAACCAAACACCATATTTCCGAAAATAAATATATAACTATCAACTGGCTTTTTGTTGTGTTCTAAACTGAACAATAATGAGTAGTAAGCAGTTTATAGATATAACTAGAAAATAGTATGTAATTATCCATTTGTATCTTCCAAATTACGGACTTTTTCCTGTTATGTACGGTACCCATTTTATTCATAATTTGAGCAAAATGAACAACAACCTTGCAACCAAACACCATATTTCCGAAAATAAATAAATACATATCAAACAGTTTATTATTGTGTTCTAAACTGCACAATAATGAGTAGTAAGCAGTTTATAGATAGAAAAACAAAAAAATTATGTATGTAATCATCCATTTGTATATTCCAAATTACGAACTTTTCCCTGTTATGTACATTACCCATTTTATGCATAATTTGAGCAAAATGAACAACAACCTTGCAACCAAACACCATATATCCGAAAATAAATAAATAACTATCAAACGGTTTATTATCGTGTTCTTAACTGCCCAAAAATGAATAGTAAGCAGTTTTAGGCAATAACGGTGTATATTATTCCTCCATTTGCAATATCATACTTACAGAATTTTCCTTGTTATGTACGTTACCTATTTTATGCATAATATGAGCAAAATGAACAACAACCTAGCAACCAAACACCATATTTCCGAAAATAAATATATAACTATCAAATGGCTTATTGTTGTGTTCTAAACTGAACAATAATGAGTACTAAGCAGTTTATAGATATAAATACAAAAAAGTATGTAATTATCCATTTGTATCTTCCAAATTACGGACTTTTTCCTGTTATGTACGGTACCCATTTTATGCATAATTTGAGCAAAATGAATAACAACCTAGCAACCAAACACCATATTTCCGAAAATAAATATATAACTATCAACTGGCTTATTGTTGTGTTCTAAACTAAACAAAAATGAGTACTAAGCAGTTTATAGATATAAATACAAAAAAGTATGTAATTATCCATTTGTTTCTTGCAAATTACGGACTTTTTCCTGTTATGTACGGTACCCATTTTATGCATAATTTGAGCAAAATGAACAACAACCTAGCAACCAAACACCATATTTCCGATAATAAATAAATAACTATCAACTGGCTTATTGTTGTGTTCTAAACTGAACAATAATGAGTACTAAGCAGTTTATAGATATAAATACAAAAAAGTATGTAATTATCCATTTGTATCTTCCAAATTACGGACTTTTTCCTGTTATGTACGGTACCCATTTTATGCATAATTTGAGCAAAATGAACAACAACCTTGCAACCAAACACCATATTTCCGAAAATAAATATATAACTATCAACCGGCTTATTGTTGTGTTCTAAACTGAACAATAATAAGCAGTTTATAGATATATTGTGTGTAAGCATCCATTTGTATCTTCCAAATTGCAGATTATTCCCTGTTATGTACACTATCCATTTTATGCATAATTTGAGCAAAATGAACAACGACCTTGCAGCCTAACACCATATGTCCGAAAATAAATAAATACATATCAAACGGTTTATTATTGTGTTTCTAAACTGCACAATAATGAGTAGTAAGCAGTTTATAGATAGAAATACAAAGAAATTATGTATGTAATTATCCATTTGTATCTTCCAAATTACGGACTTTTTCCTGTTATGTACGGTACCCATTTTATGCATAATTTGAGCAAAATGAACAACAACCTAGCAACCAAACACCATATTTCCGAAAATAAATAAATAACTATCAACTGGCTTATTGTTGTGTTCTAAACTGAACAATAATGAGTACTAAGCAGTTTATAGATATAAATACAAAAAAGTATGTAATTATCCATTTGTATATTCCAAATTACGAACTTTTCCCTGTTATGTACATTACCCATTTTATGCATAATTTGAGCAAAATGAACAACAACCTTGCAACCAAACGCCATATTTCCGAAAATAAATATATAACTATCAACTGGCTTTTTGTTGTGTTCTAAACTGAACAATAATGAGTAGTAAGCAGTTTATAGATATAACTAGAAAATAGTATGTAATTATCCATTTGTATCTTCCAAATTACGGACTTTTTCCTGTTATGTACGGTACCCATTTTATGCATAATTTGAGCAAAATGAACAACAACCTTGCAACCAAACACCATATTTCCGAAAATAAATATATAAATATCAACCGGCTTATTGTTGTGTTCTAAACTGAACAATAATGAGTACTAAGCAGTTTATAGATATAAATACAAAAAAGTATGTAATTATCCATTTGTATCTTCCAAATTACGGACTTTTTCCTGTTATGTACGGTACCCATTTTATTCATAATATGAGCAAAATGAACAACAACCTTGCAACCAAACACCATATTTCCGAAAATAAATATATAAATATCAACCGTCTTATTGTTGTGTTCTAAACTGAACAATAATAAGCAGTTTATAGATATATTGTGTGTAAGCATCCATTTGTATCTTCCAAATTGCAGATTATTCCCTGTTATGTACACTATCCATTTTATGCATAATTTGAGCAAAATGAACAACGACCTAGCAGCCTAACACCATATGTCCGAAAATAAATAAATACATATCAAACAGTTTTATTATTGTGTTCTAAACTGCACAATAATGAGTAGTAAGCAGTTTATAGATAGAAAAACAAAAAAATTATGTATGTAATCATCCATTTGTATATTCCAAATTACGAACTTTTCCCAGTTATGTACATTACCCATTTTATGCATAATTTGAGCAAAATGAACAACAACCTTGAAACCAAACACCATATATCCGAAAATAAATAAATAACTATCAAACGGTTTATTATCGTGTTCTTAACTGCCCAAAAATGAATAGTAAGCAGTTTTAGGCAATAACGGTGTATATTATTCCTCCATTTGCAATATCATACTTACAGAATTTTCCCTGTTATGTACGTTACCTATTTTATGCATAATATGAGCAAAATGAACAACAACCTAGCAACCAAACACCATATTTCCGAAAATAAATATATAACTATCAAATGGCTTATTGTTGTGTTCTAAACTGAACAATAATGAGTACTAAGCAGTTTATAGATATAAATACAAAAAAGTATGTAATTATCCATTTGTTTCTTGCAAATTACGGACTTTTTCCTGTTATGTACGTTACCTATTTTATGCATAATATGAGCAAAATGAACAACAACCTAGCAACCAAACACCATATTTCCGAAAATAAATATATAACTATCAAATGGCTTATTGTTGTGTTCTAAACTGAACAATAATGAGTACTAAGCAGTTTATAGATATAAATACAAAAAAGTATGTAATTATCCATTTGTATCTTCCAAATTACGGACTTTTTCCTGTTATGTACGGTACCCATTTTATGCATAATTTGAGCAAAATGAATAACAACCTAGCAACCAAACACCATATTTCCGAAAATAAATATATAACTATCAACTGGCTTATTGTTGTGTTCTAAACTAAACAAAAATGAGTACTAAGCAGTTTATAGATATAAATACAAAAAAGTATGTAATTATCCATTTGTTTCTTGCAAATTACGGACTTTTTCCTGTTATGTACGGTACCCATTTTATGCATAATTTGAGCAAAATGAACAACAACCTAGCAACCAAACACCATATTTCCGAAAATAAATAAATAACTATCAACTGGCTTATTGTTGTGTTTTAAACTGAACAATAATGAGTACTAAGCAGTTTATAGATATAAAGACAAAAAAGTATGTAATTATCCATTTGAATCTTCCAAATTACGGCTATTTTCCTGTTATGTACGGTACCCATTTTATGCATAATTTGAGCAAAATGAACAACAACCTTGCAACCAAACGCCATATTTCCGAAAATAAATATATAACTATCAACTGGCTTTTTGTTGTGTTCTAAACTGAACAATAATGAGTAGTAAGCAGTTTATAGATATAACTAGAAAATAGTATGTAATTATCCATTTGTATCTTCCAAATTACGGACTTTTTCCTGTTATGTACGGTACCCATTTTATGCATAATTTGAGCAAAATGAACAACAACCTTGCAACCAAACACCATATTTCCGAAAATAAATATATAAATATCAACCGGCTTATTGTTGTGTTCTAAACTGAACAATAATGAGTACTAAGCAGTTTATAGATATAAATACAAAAAAAGTATGTAATTATCCATTTGTATCTTCCAAATTACGGACTTTTTCCTGTTATGTACGGTACCCATTTTATTCATAATTTGAGCAAAATGAACAACAACCTTGCAACCAAACACCATATTTCCGAAAATAAATATATAAATATCAACCGTCTTATTGTTGTGTTCTAAACTGAACAATAATAAGCAGTTTATAGATATATTGTGTGTAAGCATCCATTTGTATCTTCCAAATTGCAGATTATTCCCTGTTATGTACACTATCCATTTTATGCATAATTTGAGCAAAATGAACAACGACCTAGCAGCCTAACACCATATGTCCGAAAATAAATAAATACATATCAAACAGTTTATTATTGTGTTCTAAACTGCACAATAATGAGTAGTAAGCAGTTTATAGATAGAAAAACAAAAAAATTATGTATGTAATCATCCATTTGTATATTCCAAATTACGAACTTTTCCCTGTTATGTACATTACCCATTTTATGCATAATTTGAGCAAAATGAACAACAACCTTGCAACCAAACACCATATATCCGAAAATAAATAAATAACTATCAAACGGTTTATTATCGTGTTCTTAACTGCCCAAAAATGAATAGTAAGCAGTTTTAGGCAATAACGGTGTATATTATTCCTCCATTTGCAATATCATACTTACAGAATTTTCCCTGTTATGTACGTTACCTATTTTATGCATAATATGAGCAAAATGAACAACAACCTAGCAACCAAACACCATATTTCCGAAAATAAATATATAACTATCAAATGGCTTATTGTTGTGTTCTAAACTGAACAATAATGAGTACTAAGCAGTTTATAGATATAAATACAAAAAAGTATGTAATTATCCATTTGTTTCTTGCAAATTACGGACTTTTTCCTGTTATGTACGTTACCTATTTTATGCATAATATGAGCAAAATGAACAACAACCTAGCAACCAAACACCATATTTCCGAAAATAAATATATAACTATCAAATGGCTTATTGTTGTGTTCTAAACTGAACAATAATGAGTACTAAGCAGTTTATAGATATAAATACAAAAAAGTATGTAATTATCCATTTGTATCTTCCAAATTACGGACTTTTTCCTGTTATGTACGGTACCCATTTTATGCATAATTTGAGCAAAATGAATAACAACCTAGCAACCAAACACCATATTTCCGAAAATAAATATATAACTATCAACTGGCTTATTGTTGTGTTCTAAACTAAACAAAAATGAGTACTAAGCAGTTTATAGATATAAATACAAAAAAGTATGTAATTATCCATTTGTTTCTTGCAAATTACGGACTTTTTCCTGTTATGTACGGTACCCATTTTATGCATAATTTGAGCAAAATGAACAACAACCTAGCAACCAAACACCATATTTCCGAAAATAAATAAATAACTATCAACTGGCTTATTGTTGTGTTCTAAACTGAACAATAATGAGTACTAAGCAGTTTATAGATATAAATACAAAAAAGTATGTAATTATCCTTTTGTATCTTCCAAATTACGGACTTTTTCCTGTTATGTACGGTACCCATTTTATGCATAATTTGAGCAAAATGAACAACAACCTTGCAACCAAACACCATATTTCCGAAAATAAATATATAACTATCAACCGGCTTATTGTTGTGTTCTAAACTGAACAATAATAAGCAGTTTATAGATATATTGTGTGTAAGCATCCATTTGTATCTTCCAAATTGCAGATTATTCCCTGTTATGTACACTATCCATTTTATGCATAATTTGAGCAAAATGAACAACGACCTTGCAGCCTAACACCATATGTCCGAAAATAAATAAATACATATCAAACGGTTTATTATTGTGTTCTAAACTGCACAATAATGAGTAGTAAGCAGTTTATAGATAGAAATACAAAGAAATTATGTATGTAATTATCCATTTGTATCTTCCAAATTACGGACTTTTTCCTGTTATGTACGGTACCCATTTTATGCATAATTTGAGCAAAATGAACAACAACCTAGCAACCAAACACCATATTTCCGAAAATAAATAAATAACTATCAACTGGCTTATTGTTGTGTTCTAAACTGAACAATAATGAGTACTAGGCAGTTTATAGATATAAATACAAAAAAGTATGTAATTATCCATTTGTATATTCCAAATTACGAACTTTTCCCTGTTATGTACATTACCCATTTTATGCATAATTTGAGCAAAATGAACAACAACCTTGCAACCAAACGCCATATTTCCGAAAATAAATATATAACTATCAACTGGCTTTTTGTTGTGTTCTAAACTGAACAATAATGAGTAGTAAGCAGTTTATAGATATAACTAGAAAATAGTATGTAATTATCCATTTGTATCTTCCAAATTACGGACTTTTTCCTGTTATGTACAGTACCCATTTTATGCATAATTTGAGCAAAATGAACAACAACCTTGCAACCAAACACCATATTTCCGAAAATAAATATATAAATATCAACCGGCTTATTGTTGTGTTCTAAACTGAACAATAATGAGTACTAAGCAGTTTATAGATATAAATACAAAAAAGTATGTAATTATCCATTTGTATCTTCCAAATTACGGACTTTTTCCTGTTATGTACGGTACCCATTTTATTCATAATTTGAGCAAAATGAACAACAACCTTGCAACCAAACACCATATTTCCGAAAATAAATAAATAACTATCAAACGGTTTATTGTTGTGTTCTAAACTGCACAATTATAAGCAGTTTATAGATATAGTGTGTATGTAATCATCCATTTGTATTTCCTAATTACGCACTATTCCTTGTTATTACCCAAAATGGGTATCACGTTACCTATTTTATGCATAATTTGAGCAAAATGAACAACAACCTTGCAACCTAACACCATATGTCCGAAAATAAATATATAACTAGCAAACGGTTTATTATCGTGTTCTAAACTGAACAATATGAGTAATAAGCAGTTTATAGATATAAATACAAAAAAGTATGTAATTATCCATTTGTATCTTCCAAATTACGGACTTTTTCCTGTTATGTACGGTACCCATTTTATGCATAATTTGAGCAAAATGAACAACAACCTAGCAACCAAACACCATATTTCCGAAAATAAATATATAACTATCAACTGGCTTTTTGTTGTGTTCTAAACTGAACAATAATGAGTAGTAAGCAGTTTATAGATATAACTAGAAAATAGTATGTAATTATCCATTTGTATCTTCCAAATTACGGACTTTTTCCTGTTATGTAACGGTACCCATTTTATTCATAATTTGAGCAAAATGAACAACAACCTTGCAACCAAACACCATATTTCCGAAAATAAATATATAAATATCAACCGTCTTATTGTTGTGTTCTAAACTGAACAATAATAAGCAGTTTATAGATATATTGTGTGTAAGCATCCATTTGTATCTTCCAAATTGCAGATTATTCCCTGTTATGTACACTATCCATTTTATGCATAATTTGAGCAAAATGAACAACGACCTAGCAGCCTAACACCATATGTCCGAAAATAAATAAATACATATCAAACAGTTTATTATTGTGTTCTAAACTGCACAATAATGAGTAGTAAGCAGTTTATAGATAGAAAAACAAAAAAATTATGTATGTAATCATCCATTTGTATATTCCAAATTACGAACTTTTCCCTGTTATGTACATTACCCATTTTATGCATAATTTGAGCAAAATGAACAACAACCTTGCAACCAAACACCATATATCCGAAAATAAATAAATAACTATCAAACGGTTTATTATCGTGTTCTTAACTGCCCAAAAATGAATAGTAAGCAGTTTTAGGCAATAACGGTGTATATTATTCCTCCATTTGCAATATCATACTTACAGAATTTTCCCTGTTATGTACGTTACCTATTTTATGCATAATATGAGCAAAATGAACAACAACCTAGCAACCAAACACCATATTTCCGAAAATAAATATATAACTATCAAATGGCTTATTGTTGTGTTCTAAACTGAACAATAATGAGTACTAAGCAGTTTATAGATATAAATACAAAAAAGTATGTAATTATCCATTTGTTTCTTGCAAATTACGGACTTTTTCCTGTTATGTACGGTACCCATTTTATGCATAATTTGAGCAAAATGAACAACAACCTAGCAACCAAACACCATATTTCCGAAAATAAATATATAACTATCAACTGGCTTATTGTTGTGTTCTAAACTGAACAATAATGAGTACTAAGCAGTTTATAGATATAAATACAAAAAAGTATGTAATTATCCTTTTGTATCTTCCAAATTACGGACTTTTTCCTGTTATGTACGGTACCCATTTTATGCATAATTTGAGCAAAATGAACAACAACCTTGCAACCAAACACCATATTTCCGAAAATAAATATATAAATATCAACCGGCTTATTGTTGTGTTCTAAACTGAACAATAATAAGCAGTTTATAGATATATTGTGTGTAAGCATCCATTTGTATCTTCCAAATTGCAGATTATTCCCTGTTATGTACACTATCCATTTTATGCATAATTTGAGCAAAATGAACAACGACCTTGCAGCCTAACACCATATGTCCGAAAATAAATAAATACATATCAAACGGTTTATTATTGTGTTCTAAACTGAACAATAATGAGTAGTAAGCAGTTTATAGATAGAAATACAAAGAAATTATGTATGTAATCATCCATTTGTATATTCCAAATTACGAACTTTTCCCTGTTATGTACATTACCCATTTTATGCATAATTTGAGCAAAATGAACAACAACCTTGCAACCAAACGCCATATTTCCGAAAATAAATATATAACTATCAAATGGCTTATTGTTGTGTTCTAAACTGAACAATAATGAGTACTAAGCAGTTTATAGATATAAATACAAAAAAGTATGTAATTATCCATTTGTATCTTCCAAATTACGGACTTTTTCCTGTTATGTACGGTACCCATTTTATGCATAATTTGAGCAAAATGAATAACAACCTAGCAACCAAACACCATATTTCCGAAAATAAATATATAACTATCAACTGGCTTATTGTTGTGTTCTAAACTAAACAAAAATGAGTACTAAGCAGTTTATAGATATAAATACAAAAAAGTATGTAATTATCCATTTGTTTCTTGCAAATTACGGACTTTTTCCTGTTATGTACGGTACCCATTTTATGCATAATTTGAGCAAAATGAACAACAACCTAGCAACCAAACACCATATTTCCGAAAATAAATAAATAACTATCAACTGGCTTATTGTTGTGTTCTAAACTGAACAATAATGAGTACTAAGCAGTTTATAGATATAAATACAAAAAAGTATGTAATTATCCATTTGTATCTTCCAAATTACGGACTTTTTCCTGTTATGTACGGTACCCATTTTATGCATAATTTGAGCAAAATGAACAACAACCTTGCAACCAAACGCCATATTTCCGAAAATAAATATATAACTATCAACTGGCTTTTTGTTGTGTTCTAAACTGAACAATAATGAGTAGTAAGCAGTTTATAGATATAACTAGAAAATAGTATGTAATTATCCATTTGTATCTTCCAAATTACGGACTTTTTCCTGTTATGTACGGTACCCATTTTATGCATAATTTGAGCAAAATGAACAACAACCTTGCAACCAAACACCATATTTCCGAAAATAAATATATAAATATCAACCGGCTTATTGTTGTGTTCTAAACTGAACAATAATGAGTACTAAGCAGTTTATAGATATAAATACAAAAAAGTATGTAATTATCCATTTGTATCTTCCAAATTACGGACTTTTTCCTGTTATGTACGGTACCCATTTTATTCATAATTTGAGCAAAATGAACAACAACCTTGCAACCAAACACCATATTTCCGAAAATAAATATATAAATATCAACCGTCTTATTGTTGTGTTCTAAACTGAACAATAATAAGCAGTTTATAGATATATTGTGTGTAAGCATCCATTTGTATCTTCCAAATTGCAGATTATTCCCTGTTATGTACACTATCCATTTTATGCATAATTTGAGCAAAATGAACAACGACCTAGCAGCCTAACACCATATGTCCGAAAATAAATAAATACATATCAAACAGTTTATTATTGTGTTCTAAACTGCACAATAATGAGTAGTAAGCAGTTTATAGATAGAAAAACAAAAAAATTATGTATGTAATCATCCATTTGTATATTCCAAATTACGAACTTTTCCCTGTTATGTACATTACCCATTTTATGCATAATTTGAGCAAAATGAACAACAACCTTGCAACCAAACACCATATATCCGAAAATAAATAAATAACTATCAAACGGTTTATTATCGTGTTCTTAACTGCCCAAAAATGAATAGTAAGCAGTTTTAGGCAATAACGGTGTATATTATTCCCTCCATTTGCAATATCATACTTACAGAATTTTCCCTGTTATGTACGTTACCTATTTTATGCATAATATGAGCAAAATGAACAACAACCTAGCAACCAAACACCATATTTCCGAAAATAAATATATAACTATCAAATGGCTTATTGTTGTGTTCTAAACTGAACAATAATGAGTACTAAGCAGTTTATAGATATAAATACAAAAAAGTATGTAATTATCCATTTGTTTCTTGCAAATTACGGACTTTTTCCTGTTATGTACGTTACCTATTTTATGCATAATATGAGCAAAATGAACAACAACCTAGCAACCAAACACCATATTTCCGAAAATAAATATATAACTATCAAATGGCTTATTGTTGTGTTCTAAACTGAACAATAATGAGTACTAAGCAGTTTATAGATATAAATACAAAGAATATGTATGTAATTATCCATTTGTATCTTCCAAATTACGGACTTTTTTTCCTGTTATGTACGGTACCCATTTTATGCATAATTTGAGCAAAATGAATAACAACCTAGCAACCAAACACCATATTTCCGAAAATAAATAAATAACTATCAACTGTGCTAAAGAAGAAGAAAGAGGGAAAAAAAAAGAAAAAAAATATGGAAAATAAATAGATAAAATATTGTTGTGTTCTAAACTAAACAAAAATGAGTACTAAGCAGTTTATAGATATAAATACAAAAAGATATAAGTATCCATTTGTTTCTTGCAAATTACGGACTTTTCCTAAGAAAAAAAAAGGGGTTGTACGGTACCCATTTTATGCATAATTTGAGCAAAATGAACAACAACCTAGCAACCAAACACCATATTTCCGAAAATAAATAAATAACTATCAACTGGCTTATTGTTGTGTTCTAAACTGAACAATAATGAGTACTAAGCAGTTTATAGATATAAATACAAAAAAAGTATGTAATTATCCTTTTGTATCTTCCAAATTACGGACTTTTTCCTGTTATGTACGGTACCCATTTTATGCATAATTTGAGCAAAATGAACAACAACCTTGCAACCAAACACCATATTTCCAAAAATAAATATATAACTATCAACCGGCTTATTGTTGTGTTCTAAACTGAACAATAATAAGCAGTTTTATAGATAATAGTTGTGTGTAAGCATCCATTTGTATCTTCCAAATTGCAGATTATTCCCTGTTATGTACACTATCCATTTTATGCATAATTTGAGCAAAATGAACAACGACCTTTGCAGCCTAACACCATATGTCCGAAAATAAATAAATACATATCAAACGGTTTATTGATTGTGTTCTAAACTGCACAATAATGAGTAGTAAGCAGTTTATAGATAGAAATACAAAGAAATTATGTATGTAATTATCCATTTGTATCTTCCAAATTACGGACTTTTTCCTGTTATGTACGGTACCCATTTTATGCATAATTTGAGCAAAATGAACAACAACCTAGCAACCAAACACCATATTTCCGAAAATAAATAAATAACTATCAAACTGGCTTATTGTTGTGTTCTAAACTGAACAATAATGAGTACTAGGCAGTTTATAGATATAAATACAAAAAAGTATGTAATTATCCATTTGTATATTCCAAATTACGAACTTTTCCCTGTTATTGTACATTACCCATTTTATGCATAATTTGAGCAAAATGAACAACAACCTTGCAACCAAACGCCATATTTCCGAAAATAAATATATAACTATCAACTGGCTTTTTTGTTGTGTTCTAAACTGAACAATAATGAGTAGTAAGCAGTTTATAGATATAACTAGAAAATAGTATGTAATTATCCATTTGTATCTTCCAAATTACGGACTTTTTCCTGTTATGTACGGTACCCATTTTATGCATAATTTGAGCAAAATGAACAACAACCTTGCAACCAAACACCATATTTCCGAAAATAAATATATAAATATCAACCGGCTTATTGTTGTGTTCTAAACTGAACAATAATGAGTACTAAGCAGTTTATAGATATAAATACAAAAAAGTATGTAATTATCCATTTGTATCTTCCAAATTACGGACTTTTTCCTGTTATGTACGGTACCCATTTTATTCATAATTTGAGCAAAATGAACAACAACCTTGCAACCAAACACCATATTTCCGAAAATAAATATATAAATATCAACCGTCTTATTGTTGTGTTCTAAACTGAACAATAATAAGCAGTTTATAGATATATTGTGTGTAAGCATCCATTTGTATCTTCCAAATTGCAGATTATTCCCTGTTATGTTTCCCTATCCATTTTATGCATAATTTGAGCAAAATGAACAACGACCTAGCAGCCTAACACCATATGTCCGAAAATAAATAAATACATATCAAACAGTTTATTATTGTGTTCTAAACTGCACAATAATGATTAGTAAGCAGTTTATAGATAGAAAAACAAAAAAATTATGTATGTAATCATCCATTTGTATATTCCAAATTACGAACTTTTCCCTGTTATGTACATTACCCATTTTATGCATAATTTGAGCAAAATGAACAACAACCTTGCAACCAAACACCATATATCCGAAAATAAATAAATAACTATCAAACGGTTTATTATCGTGTTCTTAACTGCCCAAAAATGAATAGTAAGCAGTTTTAGGCAATAACGGTGTATATTATTCCTCCATTTGCAATATCATACTTACAGAATTTTCCCTGTTATGTACGTTACCTATTTTATGCATAATATGAGCAAAATGAACAACAACCTAGCAACCAAACACCATATTTCCGAAAATAAATATATAACTATCAAATGGCTTATTGTTGTGTTCTAAACTGAACAATAATGAGTACTAAGCAGTTTATAGATATAAATACAAAAAAGTATGTAATTATCCATTTGTTTCTTGCAAATTACGGACTTTTTCCTGTTATGTACGGTACCCATTTTATGCATAATTTGAGCAAAATGAACAACAACCTAGCAACCAAACACCATATTTCCGAAAATAAATATATAACTATCAAATGGCTTATTGTTGTGTTCTAAACTGAACAATAATGAGTACTAAGCAGTTTATAGATATAAATACAAAAAAGTATGTAATTATCCATTTGTTTCTTGCAAATTACGGACTTTTTCCTGTTATGTACGGTACCCATTTTATGCATAATTTGAGCAAAATGAACAACAACCTTGCAACCAAACACCATATTTCCGAAAATAAATATATAAATATCAACCGGCTTATTGTTGTGTTCTAAACTGAACAATAATAAGCAGTTTATAGATATATTGTGTGTAAGCATCCATTTGTATCTTCCAAATTGCAGATTATTCCCTGTTATGTACACTATCCATTTTATGCATAATTTGAGCAAAATGAACAACGACCTTGCAGCCTAACACCATATGTCCGAAAATAAATAAATACATATCAAACGGTTTATTATTGTGTTCTAAACTGCACAATAATGAGTAGTAAGCAGTTTATAGATAGAAATACAAAGAAATTATGTATGTAATCATCCATTTGTATATTCCAAATTACGAACTTTTCCCTGTTATGTACATTACCCATTTTATGCATAATTTGAGCAAAATGAACAACAACCTTGCAACCAAACGCCATATTTCCGAAAATAAATATATAACTATCATCTGGCTTTTTTGTTGTGTTCTAAACTGAACAATAATGAGTAGTAAGCAGTTTATAGATATAACTACAAAATAGTATGTAATTATCCATTTGTATCTTCCAAATTACGGACATTTTCCTGTTATGTACGGTACCCATTTTATGCATAATTTGAGCAAAATGAACAACAACCTTGCAACCAAACTCCATATTTCCGAAAATAAATATATAACTATCAAACGGTTTATTGTTGTGTTCTAAACTGAACAATAATGAGTAGTATATAGATATAGTGTGTGTAAGCATCCATTTGTATCTTCCAAATTACGGATTATTCCCTGTTATGTACGCTACCCATTTTATGTATAATTTGAGCAAAATGAACAACAACCTTGCAACCAAACACCATATTTCCGAAAATAAATAAATAACTATCAAACGGTTTATTGTTGTGTTCTAAACTGCACAATTATAAGCAGTTTATAGATATAGTGTGTATGTTATCATCCATTTGTATTTCCTAATTACGCACTATTCCTTGTTATTACCCAAAATGGGTATCACGTTACCTATTTTATGCATAATTTGAGCAAAATGAACAACAACCTTGCAACCTAACACCATATGTCCGAAAATAAATACATAACTATCAAACGGTTTATTGTTGTGTTCTAAACTGCACAATTATAAGCAGTTTATAGATATAGTGTGTATGTAATCATCCATTTGTATTTCCTAATTACGCACTATTCCTTGTTAT
Source organism: Drosophila monieri (assembly GCA_035047585.1). Lineage (NCBI taxonomy): Eukaryota > Metazoa > Arthropoda > Insecta > Diptera > Drosophilidae > Drosophila > Drosophila monieri. The sequence goes on from JAWNPJ010000038.1 coordinate 546,926, forward strand.
TACCCAAAATGGGTATCACGTTACCTATTTTATGCATAATTTGAGCAAAATGAACAACAACCTTGCAACCTAACACCATATGTCCGAAAATAAATATATAACTATCAAACGGTTTATTATCGTGTTATAAACTGCACAATATTGAGTAGTAAGCAGTTTATAGATATAAATCAAAAAAATGTATGTATGTAATCATCCATTTGTATTTCCAAATTACGCAATATTCCTTGTTATTACCAAAAATGAGTATTACGTTACACATTTTATGCATAATTTGAGCAAAATGAACAAGAACCTAGCAATCAAACACCATATTTCCGAAAATAAATATATAACTATCAACTGGCTTATTGTTGTGTTCTAAACTGAACAATAATGAGTAGTAAGCAGTTTATAGATATAAATACAAAAAAGTATGTAATTATCCATTAGTATATTCCAAATTACGGACTTTTTCCTGTTATGTGCGGTACCCATTTTATGCATAATTTGAGCAAAATGAACAACAACCTAGCAACCAAACACCATATTTCCAAAAATAAATATATAACTATCAACCGGCTTATTGTTGTGTTCTAAACTGAACAATATGGAGTAGTAAGCAGTTTATAGCATATTTTATGCATAATTTGAGCAAAATGAACAAGAACCTAGCAATCAAACACCATATTTCCGAAAATAAATATATAACTATCAACTGGCTTATTGTTGTGTTCTAAACTGAACAATAATGAGTAGTAAGCAGTTTATAGATATAAATACAAAAAAGTATGTAATTATCCATTTGTATATTCCAAATTACGGACTTTTTCCTGTTATGTACGGTACCCATTTTATGCATAATTTGAGCAAAATGAACAACAACCTTGCAACCAAACACCATATTTCCGAAAATAAATATATAAATATCAACCGGCTTATTGTTGTGTTCTAAACTGAACAATAATAAGCAGTTTATAGATATATTGTTTGTAAGCATCCATTTGTATCTTCCAAATTGCAGATTATTCCCTGTTATGTACACTATCCATTTTATGCATAATTTGAGCAAAATGAACAACGACCTCGCAGCCTAACACCATATGTCCGAAAATAAATAAATACATATCAAACGATTTATTATTGTGTTCTAAACTGCACAATAATGAGTAGTAAGCAGTTTATAGATAGAAATACAAAAAAATTATGTATGTAATCATCCATTTGTATATTCCAAATTACGAACTTTTCCCTTTTATGTACATTACCCATTTTATGCATAATTTGAGCAAAATGAACAACAACCTTGCAACCAAACACCATATTTCCGAAAATAAATAAATAACTATCAAACGGTTTATTGTTGTGTTCTAAACTGCACAATTATAAGCAGTTTATAGATATAGTGTGTATGTAATCATCCATTTGTATTTCCTAATTACGCACTATTCCTTGTTATTACCCAAAATGGGTATCACGTTACCTATTTTATGCATAATTTGAGCAAAATGAACAACAACCTTGCAACCTAACACCATATGTCCGAAAATAAATATATAACTAGCAAACGGTTTATTATCGTGTTCTAAACTGAACAATATGAGTAATAAGCAGTTTATAGATATAAATACAAAAAAGTATGTAATTATCCATTTGTATCTTCCAAATTACGGACTTTTTCCTGTTATGTACGGTACCCATTTTATGCATAATTTGAGCAAAATGAACAACAACCTAGCAACCAAACACCATATTTCCGAAAATAAATATATAACTATCAACTGGCTTTTTGTTGTGTTCTAAACTGAACAATAATGAGTAGTAAGCAGTTTATAGATATAACTAGAAAATAGTATGTAATTATCCATTTGTATCTTCCAAATTACGGACTTTTTCCTGTTATGTACGGTACCCATTTTATTCATAATTTGAGCAAAATGAACAACAACCTTGCAACCAAACACCATATTTCCGAAAATAAATATATAAATATCAACCGTCTTATTGTTGTGTTCTAAACTGAACAATAATAAGCAGTTTATAGATATATTGTGTGTAAGCATCCATTTGTATCTTCCAAATTGCAGATTATTCCCTGTTATGTACACTATCCATTTTATGCATAATTTGAGCAAAATGAACAACGACCTAGCAGCCTAACACCATATGTCCGAAAATAAATAAATACATATCAAACAGTTTATTATTGTGTTCTAAACTGCACAATAATGAGTAGTAAGCAGTTTATAGATAGAAAAACAAAAAAATTATGTATGTAATCATCCATTTGTATATTCCAAATTACGAACTTTTCCCTGTTATGTACATTACCCATTTTATGCATAATTTGAGCAAAATGAACAACAACCTTGCAACCAAACACCATATTTCCGAAAATAAATATATAAATATCAACCGGCTTATTGTTGTGTTCTAAACTGAACAATAATAAGCAGTTTATAGATATATTGTGTGTAAGCATCCATTTGTATCTTCCAAATTGCAGATTATTCCCTGTTATGTACACTATCCATTTTATGCATAATTTGAGCAAAATGAACAACGACCTTGCAGCCTAACACCATATGTCCGAAAATAAATAAATACATATCAAACGGTTTATTATTGTGTTCTAAACTGCACAATAATGAGTAGTAAGCAGTTTATAGATAGAAATACAAAGAAATTATGTATGTAATCATCCATTTGTATATTCCAAATTACGAACTTTTCCCTGTTATGTACATTACCCATTTTATGCATAATTTGAGCAAAATGAACAACAACCTTGCAACCAAACGCCATATTTCCGAAAATAAATATATAACTATCATCTGGCTTTTTGTTGTGTTCTAAACTGAACAATAATGAGTAGTAAGCAGTTTATAGATATAACTACAAAATAGTATGTAATTATCCATTTGTATCTTCCAAATTACGGACATTTTCCTGTTATGTACGGTACCCATTTTATGCATAATTTGAGCAAAATGAACAACAACCTTGCAACCAAACACCATATTTCCGAAAATAAATATATAACTATCAAACGGTTTATTGTTGTGTTCTAAACTGAACAATAATGAGTAGTATATAGATATAGTGTGTGTAAGCATCCATTTGTATCTTCCAAATTACGGATTATTCCCTGTTATGTACGCTACCCATTTTATGCATAATTTGAGCAAAATGAACAACAACCTTGCAACCAAACACCATATTTCCGAAAATAAATAAATAACTATCAAACGGTTTATTGTTGTGTTCTAAACTGCACAATTATAAGCAGTTTATAGATATAGTGTGTATGTTATCATCCATTTGTATTTCCTAATTACGCACTATTCCTTGTTATTACCCAAAATGGGTATCACGTTACCTATTTTATGCATAATTTGAGCAAAATGAACAACAACCTTGCAACCTAACACCATATGTCCGAAAATAAATACATAACTATCAAACGGTTTATTGTTGTGTTCTAAACTGCACAATTATAAGCAGTTTATAGATATAGTGTGTATGTAATCATCCATTTGTATTTCCTAATTACGCACTATTCCTTGTTATTACCCAAAATGGGTATCACGTTACCTATTTTATGCATAATTTGAGCAAAATGAACAACAACCTTGCAACCTAACACCATATGTCCGAAAATAAATATATAACTATCAAACGGTTTATTATCGTGTTATAAACTGCACAATATTGAGTAGTAAGCAGTTTATAGATATAAATCAAAAAAATGTATGTATGTAATCATCCATTTGTATTTCCAAATTACGCAATATTCCTTGTTATTACCAAAAATGAGTATTACGTTACACATTTTATGCATAATTTGAGCAAAATGAACAAGAACCTAGCAATCAAACACCATATTTCCGAAAATAAATATATAACTATCAACTGGCTTATTGTTGTGTTCTAAACTGAACAATAATGAGTAGTAAGCAGTTTATAGATATAAATACAAAAAAGTATGTAATTATCCATTAGTATATTCCAAATTACGGACTTTTTCCTGTTATGTGCGGTACCCATTTTATGCATAATTTGAGCAAAATGAACAACAACCTAGCAACCAAACACCATATTTCCAAAAATAAATATATAACTATCAACCGGCTTATTGTTGTGTTCTAAACTGAACAATAATAAGCAGTTTATAGATATATTGTGTGTAAGCATCCATTTGTATCTTCCAAATTGCAGATTATTCCCTGTTATGTACACTATCCATTTTATGCATAATTTGAGCAAAATGAACAACGACCTTGCAGCCTAACACCATATGTCCGAAAATAAATAAATACATATCAAACGGTTTATTATTGTGTTCTAAACTGCACAATAATGAGTAGTAAGCAGTTTATAGATAGAAATACAAAGAAATTATGTATGTAATCATCCATTTGTATATTCCAAATTACGAACTTTTCCCTGTTATGTACATTACCCATTTTATGCATAATTTGAGCAAAATGAACAACAACCTTGCAACCAAACGCCATATTTCCGAAAATAAATATATAACTATCATCTGGCTTTTTGTTGTGTTCTAAACTGAACAATAATGAGTAGTAAGCAGTTTATAGATATAACTACAAAATAGTATGTAATTATCCATTTGTATCTTCCAAATTACGGACATTTTCCTGTTATGTACGGTACCCATTTTATGCATAATTTGAGCAAAATGAACAACAACCTTGCAACCAAACACCATATTTCCGAAAATAAATATATAACTATCAAACGGTTTATTGTTGTGTTCTAAACTGAACAATAATGAGTAGTATATAGATATAGTGTGTGTAAGCATCCATTTGTATCTTCCAAATTACGGATTATTCCCTGTTATGTACGCTACCCATTTTATGCATAATTTGAGCAAAATGAACAACAACCTTGCAACCAAACACCATATTTCCGAAAATAAATAAATAACTATCAAACGGTTTATTGTTGTGTTCTAAACTGCACAATTATAAGCAGTTTATAGATATAGTGTGTATGTTATCATCCATTTGTATTTCCTAATTACGCACTATTCCTTGTTATTACCCAAAATGGGTATCACGTTACCTATTTTATGCATAATTTGAGCAAAATGAACAACAACCTTGCAACCTAACACCATATGTCCGAAAATAAATACATAACTATCAAACGGTTTATTGTTGTGTTCTAAACTGCACAATTATAAGCAGTTTATAGATATAGTGTGTATGTAATCATCCATTTGTATTTCCTAATTACGCACTATTCCTTGTTATTACCCAAAATGGGTATCACGTTACCTATTTTATGCATAATTTGAGCAAAATGAACAACAACCTTGCAACCTAACACCATATGTCCGAAAATAAATATATAACTATCAAACGGTTTATTATCGTGTTATAAACTGCACAATATTGAGTAGTAAGCAGTTTATAGATATAAATCAAAAAAATGTATGTATGTAATCATCCATTTGTATTTCCAAATTACGCAATATTCCTTGTTATTACCAAAAATGAGTATTACGTTACACATTTTATGCATAATTTGAGCAAAATGAACAAGAACCTAGCAATCAAACACCATATTTCCGAAAATAAATATATAACTATCAACTGGCTTATTGTTGTGTTCTAAACTGAACAATAATGAGTAGTAAGCAGTTTATAGATATAAATACAAAAAAGTATGTAATTATCCATTAGTATATTCCAAATTACGGACTTTTTCCTGTTATGTGCGGTACCCATTTTATGCATAATTTGAGCAAAATGAACAACAACCTAGCAACCAAACACCATATTTCCAAAAATAAATATATAACTATCAACCGGCTTATTGTTGTGTTCTAAACTGAACAATATGGAGTAGTAAGCAGTTTATAGCATATTTTATGCATAATTTGAGCAAAATGAACAAGAACCTAGCAATCAAACACCATATTTCCGAAAATAAATATATAACTATCAACTGGCTTATTGTTGTGTTCTAAACTGAACAATAATGAGTAGTAAGCAGTTTATAGATATAAATACAAAAAAGTATGTAATTATCCATTTGTATATTCCAAATTACGGACTTTTTCCTGTTATGTACGGTACCCATTTTATGCATAATTTGAGCAAAATGAACAACAACCTTGCAACCAAACACCATATTTCCGAAAATAAATAAATAACTATCAAACGGTTTATTGTTGTGTTCTAAACTGCACAATTATAAGCAGTTTATAGATATAGTGTGTATGTAATCATCCATTTGTATTTCCTAATTACGCACTATTCCTTGTTATTACCCAAAATGGGTATCACGTTACCTATTTTATGCATAATTTGAGCAAAATGAACAAGAACGTAGCAATCAAACACCATATTTCCAAAAATAAATATATAACTATCAACTGGCTTATTGGTGTGTTCTAAACTGAACAATAATGAGTAGTAAGCAGTTTATAGATAGAAATACAAAAAAATTATGTATGTAATCATCCATTTGTATATTCCAAATTACGAACTTTTTCCTGTTTTGTACATTACCCATTTTATGCATAATTTGAGCAAAATGAACAACAACCTTGCAACCAAACACCATATTTCCGAAAATAAATAAATAACTATCAAACGGTTTATTGTTGTGTTCTAAACTGCACAATTATAAGCAGTTTATAGATATAGTGTGTATTTAATCATCCATTTGTATTTCCTAATTACGCACTATTCCTTGTTATTACCCAAAATGGGTATCACGTTACCTATTTTATGCATAATTTGAGCAAAATGAACAACAACCTTGCAACCTAACACCATATGTCCGAAAATAAATATATAACTAGCAAACGGTTTATTATCGTGTTCTAAACTGAACAATAATGAGTAATAAGCAGTTTATAGATATAAATACAAAAAAGTATGTAATTATCCATTTGTATCTTCCAAATTACGAACTTTTTCCTGTTATGTACGGTACCCATTTTATGCATAATTTGAGCAAAATGAACAACAACCTAGCAACCAAACACCATATTTCCGAAAATAAATATATAACTATCAACTGGATTTTTGTTGTGTCCTAAACTGAACAATAATGAGTAGTAAGCAGTTTATAGATATAACTAGAAAATAGTATGTAATTATCCATTTGTATCTTCCAAATTACGGACTTTTTCCTGTTATGTACGGTACCCATTTTATTCATAATTTGAGCAAAATGAACAACAACCTTGCAACCAAACACCATATTTCCGAAAATAAATATATAAATATCAACCGTCTTATTGTTGTGTTCTAAACTGAACAATAATAAGCAGTTTATAGATATATTGTGTGTAAGCATCCATTTGTATCTTCCAAATTGCAGATTATTCCCTGTTATGTACACTATCCATTTTATGCATAATTTGAGCAAAATGAACAACGACCTAGCAGCCTAACACCATATGTCCGAAAATAAATAAATACATATCAAACAGTTTATTATTGTGTTCTAAACTGCACAATAATGAGTAGTAAGCAGTTTATAGATAGAAAAACAAAAAAATTATGTATGTAATCATCCATTTGTATATTCCAAATTACGAACTTTTCCCTGTTATGTACATTACCCATTTTATGCATAATTTGAGCAAAATGAACAACAACCTTGCAACCAAACACCATATATCCGAAAATAAATAAATAACTATCAAACGGTTTATTATCGTGTTCTTAACTGCCCAAAAATGAATAGTAAGCAGTTTTAGGCAATAACGGTGTATATTATTCCTCCATTTGCAATATCATACTTACAGAATTTTCCTTGTTATGTACGTTACCTATTTTATGCATAATATGAGCAAAATGAACAACAACCTAGCAACCAAACACCATATTTCCGAAAATAAATATATAACTATCAAATGGCTTATTGTTGTGTTCTAAACTGAACAATAATGAGTACTAAGCAGTTTATAGATATAAATACAAAAAAGTATGTAATTATCCATTTGTATCTTCCAAATTACGGACTTTTTCCTGTTATGTACGGTACCCATTTTATGCATAATTTGAGCAAAATGAATAACAACCTAGCAACCAAACACCATATTTCCGAAAATAAATATATAACTATCAACTGGCTTATTGTTGTGTTCTAAACTAAACAAAAATGAGTACTAAGCAGTTTATAGATATAAATACAAAAAAGTATGTAATTATCCATTTGTTTCTTGCAAATTACGGACTTTTTCCTGTTATGTACGGTACCCATTTTATGCATAATTTGAGCAAAATGAACAACAACCTAGCAACCAAACACCATATTTCCGAAAATAAATAAATAACTATCAACTGGCTTATTGTTGTGTTCTAAACTGAACAATAATGAGTACTAAGCAGTTTATAGATATAAATACAAAAAAGTATGTAATTATCCATTTGTATCTTCCAAATTACGGACTTTTTCCTGTTATGTACGGTACCCATTTTATGCATAATTTGAGCAAAATGAACAACAACCTTGCAACCAAACACCATATTTCCGAAAATAAATATATAACTATCAACCGGCTTATTGTTGTGTTCTAAACTGAACAATAATAAGCAGTTTATAGATATATTGTGTGTAAGCATCCATTTGTATCTTCCAAATTGCAGATTATTCCCTGTTATGTACACTATCCATTTTATGCATAATTTGAGCAAAATGAACAACGACCTTGCAGCCTAACACCATATGTCCGAAAATAAATAAATACATATCAAACGGTTTATTATTGTGTTCTAAACTGCACAATAATGAGTAGTAAGCAGTTTATAGATAGAAATACAAAGAAATTATGTATGTAATTATCCATTTGTATCTTCCAAATTACGGACTTTTTCCTGTTATGTACGGTACCCATTTTATGCATAATTTGAGCAAAATGAACAACAACCTAGCAACCAAACACCATATTTCCGAAAATAAATAAATAACTATCAACTGGCTTATTGTTGTGTTATAAACTGAACAATAATGAGTACTAAGCAGTTTATAGATATAAATACAAAAAAGTATGTAATTATCCATTTGTATCTTCCAAATTACGGACTTTTTCCTGTTATGTACGGTACCCATTTTATGCATAATTTGAGCAAAATGAACAACAACCTAGCAACCAAACACCATATTTCCGAAAATAAATATATAACTATCAACTGGCTTTTTGTTGTGTTCTAAACTGAACAATAATGAGTACTAAGCAGTTTATAGATATAAATACAAAAAAGTATGTAATTATCCATTTGTTTCTTCCAAATTACGGACTTTTTCCTGTTATGTACGGTACCCATTTTATGCATAATTTGAGCAAAATGAACAACAACCTAGCAACCAAACACCATATTTCCGAAAATAAATAAATAACTATCAAACGGTTTATTATCGTGTTCTTAACTGCCCAGAAATGAATAGTAAGCAGTTTTAGGCAATAACCGTGTATATTATTCCTCCATTTGCAATATCAGACTTACAGAATTTTCCCTGTTATGTACGTTACCTATTTTATGCATAATTTGAGCAAAATGAACAACAACCTTGCAACCAAACACCATATTTCCGAAAATAAATAAATAACTATCAAACGGTTTATTGTTGTGTTCTAAACTGCACAATTATAAGCAGTTTATAGATATAGTGTGTATGTAATCATCCATTTGTATTTCCTAATTACGCACTATTCCTTGTTATTACCCAAAATGGGTATCACGTTACCTATTTTATGCATAATTTGAGCAAAATGAACAACAACCTTGCAACCTAACACCATATGTCCGAAAATAAATACATAACTATCAAACGGTTTATTGTTGTGTTCTAAACTGCACAATTATAAGCAGTTTATAGATATAGTGTGTATGTAATCATCCATTTGTATTTCCTAATTACGCACTATTCCTTGTTATTATCCAAAATGGGTATCACGTTACCTATTTTATGCATAATTTGAGCAAAATGAACAACAACCTTGCAACCTAACACCATATGTCCGAAAATAAATATATAACTATCAAACGGTTTATTATCGTGTTATAAACTGCACAATAATGAGTAGTAAGCAGTTTATAGATATAAATCAAAAAAATGTATGTATGTAATCATCCATTTGTATTTCCAAATTACGCAATATTCCTTGTTATTACCAAAAATGAGTATTACGTTACCCATTTTATGCATAATTTGAGCAAAATGAACAAGAACCTAGCAATCAAACACCATATTTCCGAAAATAAATATATAACTATCAACTGGCTTATTGTTGTGTTCTAAACTGAACAATAATGAGTAGTAAGCAGTTTATAGATATAAATACAAAAAAGTATGTAATTATCCATTAGTATATTCCAAATTACGGACTTTTTCCTGTTATGTGCGGTACCCATTTTATGCATAATTTGAGCAAAATGAACAACAACCTAGCAACCAAACACCATATTTCCAAAAATAAATATATAACTATCAACCGGCTTATTGTTGTGTTCTAAACTGAACAATAATGAGTAGTAAGCAGTTTATAGCATATTTTATGCATAATTTGAGCAAAATGAACAAGAACCTAGCAATCAAACACCATATTTCCGAAAATAAATATATAACTATCAACTGGCTTATTGTTGTGTTCTAAACTGAACAATAATGAGTAGTAAGCAGTTTATAGATATAAATACAAAAAAGTATGTAATTATCCATTTGTATATTCCAAATTACGGACTTTTTCCTGTTATGTGCGGTACCCATTTTATGCATAATTTGAGCAAAATGAACAACAGCCTAGCACCAAACACCATATTTCCGAAAATAAATATATAACTATCAACCGGCTTATTGTTGTGTTCTAAACTGAACAATAATGAGTAGTAAGCAGTTTATAGCATATTTTATGCATAATTTGAGCAAAATGAACAAGAACCTAGCATCAAACACCATATTTCCGAAAATAAATATATAACTATCAACTGGCTTATTGATGTGTTCTAAACTGAACAATAATGAGTAGTAAGCAGTTTATAGATATAAATACAAAAAAGTATGTAATTATCCATTTGTATATTCCAAATTACGGACTTTTTCCTGTTATGTGCGGTACCCATTTTATGCATAATTTGAGCAAAATGAACAACAACCTAGCACCAAACACCATATTTCCGAAAATAAATATATAACTATCAAACGGCTTATTGATGTGTTCTAAACTTAACAATAATAAGCAGTCTATAGATATATTGTGTGTAAGCATCCATTTGAATCTTCCAAATTGCTGATTATTCCCTGTTATGTACACTATCCATTTTATGCATAATTTGAGCAAAATGAACAACGACCTTGCAGCCTAACACCATATGTCCGAAAATAAATAAATACATATCAAACGGTTTATTATTGTGTTCTAAACTGCACAATAATGAGTAGTAAGCAGTTTATAGATAGAAATACAAAAAAATTATGTATGTAATTATCCATTTGTATCTTCCAAATTACGGACTTTTTCCTGTTATGTACGGTACCCATTTTATGCATAATTTGAGCAAAATGAACAACAACCTAGCAACCAAACACCATATTTCCGAAAATAAATATACAACTATCAACTGGATTTTTGTTGTGTTCTAAACTGAACAATAATGAGTAGTAAGCAGTTTATAGATATAACTAGAAAATAGTATGTAATTATCCATTTGTATCTTCCAAATTACGGACTTTTTCCTGTTATGTACGGTACCCATTTTATGCATAATTTGAGCAAAATGAACAACAACCTTGCAACCAAACACCATATTTCCGAAAATAAATAAATAACTATCAAACGGTTTATTGTTGTGTTCTAAACTGCACAATTATAAGCAGTTTATAGATATAGTGTGTATGTAATCATCCATTTGTATTTCCTAATTACGCACTATTCCTTGTTATTACCCAAAATGGGTATCACGTTACCTATTTTATGCATAATTTGAGCAAAATGAACAACAACCTTGCAACCTAACACCATATGTCCGAAAATAAATACATAACTATCAAACGGTTTATTGTTGTGTTCTAAACTGCACAATTATAAGCAGTTTATAGATATAGTGTGTATGTAATCATCCATTTGTATTTCCTAATTACGCACTATTCCTTGTTATTACCCAAAATGGGTATCACGTTACCTATTTTATGCATAATTTGAGCAAAATGAACAACAACCTTGCAACCTAACACCATATGTCCGAAAATAAATATATAACTATCAAACGGTTTATTATCGTGTTATAAACTGCACAATAATGAGTAGTAAGCAGTTTATAGATATAAATCAAAAAAATGTATGTATGTAATCATCCATTTGTATTTCCAAATTACGCACTATTCCTTGTTATTACCAAAAATGAGTATTACGTTACCCATTTTATGCATAATTTGAGCAAAATGAACAACAACCTAGCAACCAAACACCATATTTCCGAAAATAAATATATAACTATCAACCGGCTTATTGTTGTGTTCTAAACTGAACAATAATGAGTAGTAAGCTGTTTATAGATATAAATACAAAAAAGTATGTAATTATCCATTAGTATATTCCAAATTACGGACTTTTTCCTGTTATGTGCGGTACCCATTTTATGCATAATTTGAGCAAAATGAACAACAACCTAGCAACCAAACACCATATTTCCAAAAATAAATATATAACTATCAACCGGCTTATTCTTGTGTTCTAAACTGAACAATAATGAGTAGTAAGCAGTTTATAGCATATTTTATGCATAATTTGAGCAAAATGAACAAGAACCTAGCAATCAAACACCATATTTCCGAAAATAAATATATAACTATCAACTGGCTTATTGTTGTGTTCTAAACTGAACAATAATGAGTAGTAAGCAGTTTATAGATATAAATACAAAAAAGTATGTAATTATCCATTTGTATATTCCAAATTACGGACTTTTTCCTGTTATGTGCGGTACCCATTTTATGCATAATTTGAGCAAAATGAACAACAACCTAGCACCAAACACCATATTTCCGAAAATAAATATATAACTATCAACCGGCTTATTGTTGTGTTCTAAACTGAACAATAATGAGTAGTAAGCAGTTTATAGCATATTTTATGCATAATTTGAGCAAAATGAACAAGAACCTAGCATCAAACACCATATTTCCGAAAATAAATATATAACTATCAACTGGCTTATTGATGTGTTCTAAACTGAACAATAATGAGTAGTAAGCAGTTTATAGATATAAATACAAAAAAGTATGTAATTATCCATTTGTACATTCCAAATTACGGACTTTTTCCTGTTATGTGCGGTACCCATTTTATGCATAATTTGAGCAAAATGAACAACAACCTAGCACCAAACACCATATTTCCGAAAATAAATATATAACTATCAAACGGCTTATTGATGTGTTCTAAACTTAACAATAATAAGCAGTCTATAGATATATTGTGTGTAAGCATCCATTTGAATCTTCCAAATTGCTGATTATTCCCTGTTATGTACACTATCCATTTTATGCATAATTTGAGCAAAATGAACAACAACCTTGCAACCTAACACCATATGTCCGAAAATAAATACATAACTATCAAACGGTTTATTGTTGTGTTCTAAACTGCACAATTATAAGCAGTTTATAGATATAGTGTGTATGTAATCATCCATTTGTATTTCCTAATTACGCACTATTCCTTGTTATTACCCAAAATGGGTATCACGTTACCTATTTTATGCATAATTTGAGCAAAATGAACAACAACCTTGCAACCTAACACCATATGTCCGAAAATAAATATATAACTATCAAACGGTTTATTATCGTGTTATAAACTGCACAATAATGAGTAGTAAGCAGTTTATAGATATAAATCAAAAAATGTATGTATGTAATCATCCATTTGTATTTCCAAATTACGCAATATTCCTTGTTATTACCAAAAATGAGTATTACGTTACCCATTTTATGCATAATTTGAGCAAAATGAACAAGAACCTAGCAATCAAACACCATATTTCCGAAAATAAATATATAACTATCAACTGGCTTATTGTTGTGTTCTAAACTGAACAATAATGAGTAGTAAGCAGTTTATAGATATAAATACAAAAAAGTATGTAATTATCCATTAGTATATTCCAAATTACGGACTTTTTCCTGTTATGTGCGGTACCCATTTTATGCATAATTTGAGCAAAATGAACAACAACCTAGCAACCAAACACCATATTTCCAAAAATAAATATATAACTATCAACCGGCTTATTGTTGTGTTCTAAACTGAACAATAATGAGTAGTAAGCAGTTTATAGCATATTTTATGCATAATTTGAGCAAAATGAACAAGAACCTAGCAATCAAACACCATATTTCCGAAAATAAATATATAACTATCAACTGGCTTATTGTTGTGTTCTAAACTGAACAATAATGAGTAGTAAGCAGTTTATAGATATAAATACAAAAAAGTATGTAATTATCCATTTGTATATTCCAAATTACGGACTTTTTCCTGTTATGTGCGGTACCCATTTTATGCATAATTTGAGCAAAATGAACAACAACCTAGCACCAAACACCATATTTCCGAAAATAAATATATAACTATCAACCGGCATTATTGTTGTGTTCTAAACTGAACAATAATGAGTAGTAAGCAGTTTATAGCATATTTTATGCATAATTTGAGCAAAATGAACAAGAACCTAGCATCAAACACCATATTTCCGAAAATAAATATATAACTATCAACTGGCTTATTGATGTGTTCTAAACTGAACAATAATGAGTAGTAAGCAGTTTATAGATATAAATACAAAAAAGTATGTAATTATCCATTTGTATATTCCAAATTACGGACTTTTTCCTGTTATGTGCGGTACCCATTTTATGCATAATTTGAGCAAAATGAACAACAACCTAGCACCAAACACCATATTTCCGAAAATAAATATATAACTATCAAACGGCTTATTGATGTGTTCTAAACTTAACAATAATAAGCAGTCTATAGATATATTGTGTGTAAGCATCCATTTGAATCTTCCAAATTGCTGATTATTCCCTGTTATGTACACTATCCATTTTATGCATAATTTGAGCAAAATGAACAACGACCTTGCAGCCTAACACCATATGTCCGAAAATAAATAAATACATATCAAACGGTTTATTATTGTGTTCTAAACTGCACAATAATGAGTAGTAAGCAGTTTATAGATAGAAATACAAAAAAATTATGTATGTAATTATCCATTTGTATCTTCCAAATTACGGACTTTTTCCTGTTATGTACGGTACCCATTTTATGCATAATTTAAGCAAAATGAACAACAACCTAGCAACCAAACACCATATTTCCGAAAATAAATATATAACTATCAACTGGATTTTTGTTGTGTTCTAAACTGAACAATAATGAGTAGTAAGCAGTTTATAGATATAACTAGAAAATAGTATGTAATTATCCATTTGTATCTTCCAAATTACGGACTTTTTCCTGTTATGTACGGTACCCATTTTATGCATAATTTGAGCAAAATGAACAACAACCTTGCAACCAAACACCATATTTCCGAAAATAAATATATAAATATCAACCGGCTTATTGTTGTGTTCTAAACTGAACAATAATAAGCAGTTTATAGATATATTGTGTGTAAGCATCCATTTGTATCTTCAAAATTGCAGATTATTCCCTGTTATGTACACTATCCATTTTATGCATAATTTGAGCAAAATGAACAACGACCTTGCAGCCTAACACCATATGTCCGAAAATAAATAAATACATATCAAACGGTTTATTATTGTGTTCTAAACTGCACAATAATGAGTAGTAAGCAGTTTATAGATAGAAATACAAAAAAATTATGTATGTAATCATCCATTTGTATATTCCAAATTACGAACTTTTCCCTGTTATGTACATTACCCATTTTATGCATAATTTGAGCAAAATGAACAACAACCTTGCAACCAAACACCATATTTCCGAAAATAAATAAATAACTATCAAACGGTTTATTATCGTGTTCTTAACTGCCCAAAAATGAATAGTAAGCAGTTTTAGGCAATAACGGTGTATATTATTCCTCCATTTGCAATATCATACTTACAGAATTTTCCCTGTTATGTACGTTACCTATTTTATGCATAATATGAGCAAAATGAACAACAACCTAGCAACCAAACACCATATTTCCGAAAATAAATATATAACTATCAAATGGCTTATTGTTGTGTTCTAAACTGAACAATAATGAGTACTAAGCAGTTTATAGATATAAATACAAAAAAGTATGTAATTATCCATTTGTATATTCCAAATTACGGACTTTTTCCTGTTATGTACGGTACCCATTTTATGCATAATTTGAGCAAAATGAACAACAACCTAGCAACCAAACACCATATTTCCGAAAATAAATATAAACCTATCAACTGGCTTATTGTTGTGTTCTAAACTGAACAATAATGAGTACTAAGCAGTTTATAGATATAAATACAAAAAAGTATGTAATTATCCATTTGTATCTTCCAAATTACGGACTTTTTCCTGTTATGTACGGTACCCATTTTATGCATAATTTGAGCAAAATTAACAACAACCTAGCAACCAAACACCATATTTCCGAAAATAAATATATAACTATCAACTGGCTTTTTGTTGTGTTCTAAACTGAACAATAATAAGTAGTAAGCAGTTTATAGATATAACTACAAAATAGTATGTAATTATCCATTTGCATCTTCCAAATTACGGACTTTTTCCTGTTATGTACGGTACCCATTTTATGCATAATTTGAGCAAAATGAACAACAACCTTGCAACCAAACACCATATTTCCGAAAATAAATATATAACTATCAACTGGCTTTTTGTTGTGTTCTAAACTGAACAATAATGAGTAGTAAGCAGTTTATAGATATAACTACAAAATATTATGTAATTATCCATTTGTATCTTCCAAATTACGGACTTTTTTCCTGTTATGTACGGTACCCATTTTATGTATAATTTGAGCAAAATGAACAACAACCATGCAACCAAACACCATATTTCCGAAAATAAATATATAACTATCAACCGGCTTATTGTTGTGTTCTAAACTGAACAATAATAAGCAGTTTATAGATATAGTGTGTGTAAGCATCCATTTGTATCTTCCAAATTACGGATTATTCCCTGTTATGCACGTTACCCATTTTATGCATAATTTGAGCAAAATGAACAACAACCTTGCAGCCTAACACCATATGTCCGAAAATAAATAAATAACTATCAAACGGTTTATTGTTGTGTTCTAAACTGCACAATAATGAGTAGTAAGCAGTTTATAGATAGAAATACAAAAAAATTATGTATGTAATCATCCATTTGTATATTCCAAATTACGAACTTTTCCCTGTTATGTACATTACCCATTTTATGCATAATTTGAGCAAAATGAACAACAACCTTGCAACCAAACACCATATTTCCGAAAATAAATAAATAACTATCAAACGGTTTATTATCGTGTTCTTAACTGCCCAAAAATGAATAGTAAGCAGTTTTAGGCAATAACGGTGTATATTATTCCTCCATTTGCAATATCATACTTACAGAATTTTCCCTGTTATGTACGTTACCTATTTTATGCATAATATGAGCAAAATGAACAACAACCTAGCAACCCAACACCATATTTCCGAAAATAAATATATAACTATCAAATGGCTTATTGTTGTGTTCTAAACTGAACAATAATGAGTACTAAGCAGTTTATAGATATAAATACAAAAAAGTATGTAATTATCCATTTGTATCTTCCAAATTACGGACTTTTTCCTGTTATGTACGGTACCCATTTTATGCATAATTTGAGCAAAATTAACAACAACCTAGCAACCAAACACCATATTTCCGAAAATAAATATATAACTATCAACTGGCTTTTTGTTGTGTTCTAAACTGAACAATAATGAGTACTAAGCAGTTTATAGATATAAATACAAAAAAGTATGTAATTATCCATTTGTATCTTCCAAATTACGGACTTTTTCCTGTTATGTACGGTACCCATTTTATGCATAATTTGAGCAAAATGAACAACAACCTAGCAACCAAACACCATATTTCCGAAAATAAATATATAACTATCAACTGGCTTTTTGTTGTGTTCTAAACTGAACAATAATGAGTAGTAAGCAGTTTATAGATATAACTACAAAATAGTATGTAATTATCCATTTGTATCTTCCAAATTACGGACTTTTCCCTGTTATGTACGGTACCCATTTTATGCATAATTTGAGCAAAATGAACAACAACCTTGCAACCAAACACCATATTTCCGAAAATAAATATATAAATATCAACCGGCTTATTGTTGTGTTCTAAACTGAACAATAATAAGCAGTTTATAGATATATTGTGTGTAAGCATCCATTTGTATCTTCCAAATTGCAGATTATTCCCTGTTATGTACACTATCCATTTTATGCATAATTTGAGCAAAATGAACAACGACCTTGCAGCCTAACACCATATGTCCGAAAATAAATAAATACATATCAAACGGTTTATTATTGTGTTCTAAACTGCACAATAATGAGTAGTAAGCAGTTTATAGATAGAAATACAAAAAAATTATGTATGTAATCATCCATTTGTATATTCCAAATTACGAACTTTTCCCTGTTATGTACATTACCCATTTTATGCATAATTTGAGCAAAATGAACAACAACCTTGCAACCAAACACCATATTTCCGAAAATAAATAAATAACTATCAAACGGTTTATTATCGTGTTCTTAACTGCCCAAAAATGAATAGTAAGCAGTTTTAGGCAATAACGGTGTATATTATTCCTCCATTTGCAATATCATACTTACAGAATTTTCCCTGTTATGTACGTTACCTATTTTATGCATAATATGAGCAAAATGAACAACAACCTAGCAACCCAACACCATATTTCCGAAAATAAATATATAACTATCAAATGGCTTATTGTTGTGTTCTAAACTGAACAATAATGAGTACTAAGCAGTTTATAGATATAAATACAAAAAAGTATGTAATTATCCATTTGTATCTTCCAAATTACGGACTTTTTCCTGTTATGTACGGTACCCATTTTATGCATAATTTGAGCAAAATTAACAACAACCTAGCAACCAAACACCATATTTCCGAAAATAAATATATAACTATCAACTGGCTTTTTGTTGTGTTCTAAACTGAACAATAATGAGTACTAAGCAGTTTATAGATATAAATACAAAAAGTATGTAATTATCCATTTGTATCTTCCAAATTACGGACTTTTTCCTGTTATGTACGGTACCCATTTTATGCATAATTTGAGCAAAATGAACAACAACCTAGCAACCAAACACCATATTTCCGAAAATAAATATATAACTATCAACTGGCTTTTTGTTGTGTTCTAAACTGAACAATAATGAGTAGTAAGCAGTTTATAGATATAACTACAAAATAGTATGTAATTATCCATTTGCATCTTCCAAATTACGGACTTTTTCCTGTTATGTACGGTACCCATTTTATGCATAATTTGAGCAAAATGAACAACAACCTTGCAACCAAACACCATATTTCCGAAAATAAATATATAACTATCAACTGGCTTTTTGTTGTGTTCTAAACTGAACAATAATGAGTAGTAAGCAGTTTATAGATATAACTACAAAATAGTATGTAATTATCCATTTGTATCTTCCAAATTACGGACTTTTTCCTGTTATGTACGGTACCCATTTTATGTATAATTTGAGCAAAATGAACAACAACCATGCAACCAAACACCATATTTCCGAAAATAAATATATAACTATCAACCGGCTTATTGTTGTGTTCTAAACTGAACAATAATAAGCAGTTTATAGATATAGTGTGTGTAAGCATCCATTTGTATCTTCCAAATTACGGATTATTCCCTGTTATGCACGTTACCCATTTTATGCATAATTTGAGCAAAATGAACAACAACCTTGCAGCCTAACACCATATGTCCGAAAATAAATAAATAACTATCAAACGGTGTATTATTGTGTTCTAAACTGCACAATAATGAGTAGTAAGCAGTTTATAGATAGAAATACAAAAAAATTATGTATGTAATCATCCATTTGTATATTCCAAATTACGAACTTTTCCTGTTATGTACATTACCCATTTTATGCATAATTTGAGCAAAATGAACAACAACCTTGCAACCAAACACCATATTTCCGAAAATAAATAAATAACTATCAAACGGTTTATTATCGTGTTCTTAACTGCCCAAAAATGAATAGTAAGCAGTTTTAGGCAATAACGGTGTATATTATTCCTCCATTTGCAATATCATACTTACAGAATTTTCCCTGTTATGTACGTTACCTATTTTATGCATAATATGAGCAAAATGAACAACAACCTAGCAACCCAACACCATATTTCCGAAAATAAATATATAACTATCAAATGGCTTATTGTTGTGTTCTAAACTGAACAATAATGAGTACTAAGCAGTTTATAGATATAAATACAAAAAAGTATGTAATTATCCATTTGTATCTTCCAAATTACGGACTTTTTCCTGTTATGTACGGTACCCATTTTATGCATAATTTGAGCAAAATTAACAACAACCTAGCAACCAAACACCATATTTCCGAAAATAAATATATAACTATCAACTGGCTTATTGTTGTGTTCTAAACTGAACAATAATGAGTACTAAGCAGTTTATAGATATAAATACAAAAAAGTATGTAATTATCCATTTGTATCTTCCAAATTACGGACTTTTTCCTGTTATGTACGGTACCCATTTTATGCATAATTTGAGCAAAATGAACAACAACCTAGCAACCAAACACCATATTTCCGAAAATAAATATATAACTATCAACTGGCTTTTTGTTGTGTTCTAAACTGAACAATAATGAGTAGTAAGCAGTTTATAGATATAACTACAAAATAGTATGTAATTATCCATTTGTATCTTCCAAATTACGGACTTTTCCCTGTTATGTACGGTACCCATTTTATGCATAATTTGAGCAAAATGAACAACAACCTTGCAACCAAACACCATATTTCCGAAAATAAATATATAAATATCAACCGGCTTATTGTTGTGTTCTAAACTGAACAATAATAAGCAGTTTATAGATATATTGTGTGTAAGCATCCATTTGTATCTTCCAAATTGCAGATTATTCCCTGTTATGTACATTACCCATTTTATGCATAATTTGAGCAAAATGAACAACAACCTTGCAACCAAACACCATATTTCCGAAAATAAATAAATAAATATCAAACGGTTTATTATCGTGTTCTTAACTGCCCAAAAATGAATAGTAAGCAGTTTTAGGCAATAACGGTGTATATTATTCCTCCATTTGCAATATCATACTTACAGAATTTTCCCTGTTATGTACGTTACCTATTTTATGCATAATATGAGCAAAATGAACAACAACCTAGCAACCAAACACCATATTTCCGAAAATAAATATATAACTATCAACTGGCTTATTGTTGTGTTCTAAACTGAACAATAATGAGTACTAAACAGTTTATGGATATAAATACAAAAAGTATGTAATTATCCATTTGTATATTCCAAATTACGGACTTTTTCCTGTTATGTACGGTACCCATTTTATGCATAATTTGAGCAAAATGAACAACAACCTAGCAACCAAACACCATATTTCCGAAAACAAATATATAACTATCAACTGGCTTATTGTTGTGTTCTAAACTGAACAATAATGAGTAG
This sequence comes from Drosophila monieri, assembly GCA_035047585.1. Lineage (NCBI taxonomy): Eukaryota > Metazoa > Arthropoda > Insecta > Diptera > Drosophilidae > Drosophila > Drosophila monieri. The sequence continues at coordinate 568,711 of JAWNPJ010000038.1, forward strand.
TAAGCAGTTTATAGATATAAATACAAAAAAATTATGTATGTAATCATCCATTTGTATCTTCCAAATTACGGACTTTTTCCTGTTATGTACGGTACCCATTTTATGCATAATTTGAGCAAAATGAACAACAACCTAGCAACCAAACACCATATTTCCGAAAATAAATATATAACTATCAACTGGCTTTTTGTTGTGTTCTAAACTGAACAATAATGAGTAGTAAGCAGTTTATAGATATAACTACAAAATAGTATGTAATTATCCATTTGTATCTTCCAAATTACGGACTTTTTCCTGTTATGTACGGTACCCATTTTATGCATAATTTGAGCAAAATGAACAACAACCTTGCAACCAAACACCATATTTCCGAAAATAAATATATAACTATCAACCGGCTTATTGTTGTGTTCTAAACTGAACAATAATAAGCAGTTTTATAGATATAGTGTGTGTAAGCATCCATTTGTATCTTCCAAATTACGGATTATTCCCTGTTATGTACGTTACCTATTTTATGCATAATACGAGCAAAATGAACAACAACCTAGCAACCAAACACCATATTTCCGAAAATAAATATATAACTATCAACTGGCTTATTGTTGTGTTCTAAACTGAACAATAATGAGTACTAAACAGTTTATGGATATAAATACAAAAAAGTATGTAATTATCCATTTGTATATTCCAAATTACGGACTTTTTCCTGTTATGTACGGTACCCATTTTATGCATAATTTGAGCAAAATGAACAACAACCTAGCAACCAAACACCATATTTCCGAAAACAAATATATAACTATCAACTGGCTTATTGTTGTGTTCTAAACTGAACAATAATGAGTAGTAAGCAGTTTATAGATATAAATACAAAAATTATGTATGTAATCATCCATTTGTATCTTCCAAATTACGGACTTTTTTCCTGTTATGTACGGTACCCATTTTATGCATAATTTGAGCAAAATGAACAACAACCTAGCAACCAAACACCATATTTCCGAAAATAAATATATAACTATCAACTGGCTTTTTGTTGTGTTCTAAACTGAACAATAATGAGTAGTAAGCAGTTTATAGATATAACTACAAAATAGTATGTAATTATCCATTTGTATCTTCCAAATTACGGACTTTTTCCTGTTATGTACGGTACCCATTTTATGCATAATTTGAGCAAAATGAACAACAACCTTGCAACCAAACACCATATTTCCGAAAATAAATATATAACTATCAACCGGCTTATTGTTGTGTTCTAAACTGAACAATAATAAGCAGTTTATAGATATAGTGTGTAAGCATCCATTTGTATCTTCCAAATTACGGATTATTCCCTGTTATGCACGTTACCCATTTTATGCATAATTTGAGCAAAATGAACAACGACCTTGCAGCCTAACACCATATGTCCGAAAATAAATAAATAACTATCAAACGGTTTATTGTTGTGTTCTAAACTGCACAATAATGAGTAGCAAGCAGTTTATAGATAGAAATACAAAAAATTATGTATGTAATCATCCATTTGTATATTCCAAATTACGGACTTTTCCCTGTTATGTACGTTACCCATTTTATTCATTATTTGAGCAAAATGAACAACAACCTTGCAACCAAACACCATATTTCCGAAAATAAATAACTAGCTATCAAACAGTTTATTGTGTTGTTCTAAACTGCACAATAATGAGTAGTAAGCAGTTTATAGATATAAATCAAAAAAAGTATGTATGTAATCATCCATTTGTATTTCCAAATTACGCACTATTCCTAGTTATGTACGTTACCCATTTTATGCAGAATATAAGCAAAATGAACAACAACCTTGCAACCAAACATCATATTTCCGAAAATAAATAACTAACTATAAAACAGTTTATATTTGTAGTTCTAAACTGCACAATTATAAGCAGTTTATAGATATAGTGTGTATGTTAGCATCCATTTGTATCTTCAAAATTACGGATTATTCCCTGTTATGTACGCTATCCATTTTACGCATAATTTGAGCAAAATGAACAACAACCTTGCAACCTAACACCATATTTCCGAAAATAAATAAATAACTATCAAACGGTTTATTGTTGTGTTCGAAGATACACAATGATGAATAGTAAGCAGTTTATATATATTTATACAAAAAATTATGTATGTAATCATCCATTTGTATCTTCCAAATTAGGGACTTTTCCCTGATATGTACGCTACTTATTTTAAGCAAAATTTGAGCAAAATGAACAACAACCTTGCAACCAAAAACCATATTTCCGAAAATAAATAAATAACTATCAAACGGTTTATTATCGTGTTCTTAACTGCCCAATAATGAATAGTAAGCAGTTTTAGGCCATAACGGTGTATATTATTCCGCCATTTGCAATATCAAAATTACAGACTTTTCCCTAGTTATGTACCTTACCCATTTTATGCATAATTTGACCTTGACCTTTGACCTTTGACCTTTGACCTTTGTACCTTTGACCTTTGACCTTGACCTTTGACCTTGACCTTTGACCTTTGACCTTTGTCCTTTGACCTTTGACCTTGACCTTTGACCTTGACCTTTGACCTTTGACCTTTGACCTTTGACCTTTAACCTTTAACCTTTGAGCTTTGTGCTTTGTGCTTTGACCCTTGACCTTGACCTTTGACCTTTGACCTTTGACCTTTGAACCTTGACCTTGACCTTTGGACCTTGGACCTTTGGACCTTTGACCTTTGACCTTGGACCTTGGACCTTGGACCTTTGACCTTGACCTTGACCTTGACCTTGACCTTGACCTTGACCTTGACCTTGACCTTTGACCTTTGACCTTGACCTTTGACGTTTGACCTTTGGCCTTTGACCTTTGACCATTAACCTTTGACCTTGACCTTGACCTTGACCTTGACCTTGACCTTTGACCTTTGACCTTTAACCTTTGAGCATTAACCTTTGAGCTTCGTGCTTTGTGCTTTGACCTTGGACCTGGGACCTTTGACCTTGGACCTTTGACCATTACTTTGACCTTGACCTTGACCTTGGACCTTGGACCTTTGACCTTTGAGCTTTGACCTTTAAGCTTTAACCTTTGAGCTTTGTGCTTTGACCCTTGACCCTTGGACCTTGACCTTTGACCTTTGACCTTTGACCCTTGACCTTTGACCTTTGACCTTTGACCTTGACCTTGACCTTAACCTTGACCATGACCTTGACCTTGACCTTGACCTTGACCTTTGACCTTGACGTTGACCTTTGACCTTTTTCCTTTGACCTTTGACCTTGACCTTGACCTTTGACCTTGACCTTTGACCTTTGACCTTTGACCTTTGTCCTTTGACCTTTGACCTTGACCTTTGACCTTTGACCTTGACCTTTGACGTTTGACCTTTGGCCTTTGACCTTTGACCTTTAAGCTTTAACCTTTGAGCTTTGTGCTTTGTGCTTTGACCCTTGACCTTGACCTTTGACCTTTGACCTTGACCTTTGACCTTTGACCTTTGACCTTTGACCTTTGACCTTTGACCTTGACCTTTGACGTTTGACCTTTGACCTTTGACCTTTGACCTGTGACCTTGACCTTGACCTTTGACCTTTGACCTTTGACCTTTGACCTTTGACCTTGACCTTGACCTTGACCTTTGACCTTGACCTTTGACCTTTGACCTTTGACCTTTGACCTTGGACCTTGGACATTTGACCTTTGACCTTGACAATGACCTTGACCCTTGACCCTTGACCTTGACCTTTGACCTTTGACCTTTAACCTTTAAGCTTTAACCTTTGAGCTTTGACCCTTGACCTTGACCTTGACCTTGACCTTTGACCTTTGACCTTTGACCTTTGACATTTGACCTTGACCTTTGACCTTTGACCTTTGACCTTTGACCTTGACCTTTGACGTTTGACCTTTGACCTTTGAGCTTCGTGCTTTGTGCTTTGACCTTGGACCTGGGACCTTTGACCTTTGACCTTGGACCTTTGACCTTTGACCATTACTTTGACCTTGACCTTGACCTTGGACCTTGGACCTTTGACCTTTGAGCTTTGACCTTTAAGCTTTAACCTTTGAGCTTTGTGCTTTGACCCTTGACCCTTGGACCTTGACCTTTGACCTTTGACCCTTGACCTTTGACCTTTGACCTTTGACCTTGACCTTGACCTTAACCTTGACCATGACCTTGACCTTGACCTTGACCTTGACCTTTGACCTTGACGTTGACCTTTGACCTTTTTCCTTTGACCTTTGACCTTGACCTTGACCTTTGACCTTGACCTTTGACCTTTGACCTTTGTCCTTTGACCTTTGACCTTGACCTTTGACCTTTGACCTTGACCTTTGACCTTTGGCCTTTGACCTTTGACCTTTGACCTTTAAGCTTTAACCTTTGAGCTTTGTGCTTTGTGCTTTGACCCTTGACCTTGACCTTTGACCTTTGACCTTGACCTTTGACCTTTGACCTTTGACCTTTGACCTTGACCTTTGACGTTTGACCTTTGACCCTTGACCTTTGACCTTTGACCTGTGACCTTTGACCTTGACCTTTGACCTTTGACCTTTGACCTTTGACCTTTGACCTTGACCTTGACCTTGACCTTGACCTTTGACCTTTGACCTTGACCTTTGACCTTTGACCTTTGACCTTTGACCTTTGACCTTTGACCTTTAAGCTTTAACCTTTGAGCTTTGTGCTTTGTGCTTTGACCCTTGACCTTGACCTTTGACCTTTGACCTTGACCTTTGACCTTTGACCTTTGACCCTTGACCTTTGACGTTTGACCTTTGACCTTTGACCCTTGACCTTTGACCTTTGACCTTTGACCTTTGACCTTGACCTTTGACCTTTGACCTTTGACCTTTGACCTTTGACCTTTGACCTTGACCTTGACCTTGACCTTGACCTTTGACCTTTGACCTTGACCTTTGACCTTTGACCTTTGACCTTTGACCTTTGACCTTTGACCTTGGACCTTGGACATTTGACCTTTGACCTTGACAATGACCTTGACCCTTGACCCTTGACCTTGACCTTGACCTTGACCTTTGACCTTTGACCTTTAACCTTTAAGCTTTAACCTTTGAGCTTTGACCCTTGACCCTTGACCTTGACCTTGACCTTGACCTTGACCTTGACCTTTGACCTTTGACCTTTGACCTTTGACCTTGACCTTTGACCTTTGACCTTGACCTTTGACGTTTGACGTTTGACCTTTGACCTTTGACCTTTGACCCTTGACCTTTGACCTTTGACCTTTGACCTTTGACCTTGACCTTGACCTTTGACCTTTGACCTTTGACCTTTGACCTTTGACCTTTGACCTTTGACCTTTGACCTTTGACCTTGACCTTGACCTTTGACCTTTGACCTTTGACCTTTGACCTTTGACCTTGACCTTAACCTTTGAACTTTGACTTTTGACCTTTGACCTTTGACCTTTGACCTTTGACCTTGACCTTGACCTTTGACCTTTGACCTTTGACCTTTGACCTTTGACCTTTGACCTTTGACCTTTGACCTTGACCTTGACCTTTGACCTTGACCTTTGACCTTTGACCTTGACCTTTGACGTTTGACCTTTGACCTTGATCTTTGACCTTTGTCCTTTGTCCTTTGACCTTTGACCTTGACCTTTGACCTTTGACGTTTGACCTTTGACCTTGACCTTTGACCTTGACCTTGACCTTTGACCTTGACCTTGACCTTGACCTTTGACCTTTGACCTTTAACCTTTAACCTTTGAGCTTTGTGCTTTGTGCTTTGACCCTTGACCCTTGACCTTGACCTTGACCTTGACTTTGACCTTTGACCTTTGACCTTTGACCTTGACCTTGACCTTTGACCTTTGACCTTTGACCTTGACCTTGACCTTTGCCGTTTGACCTTTGACCTTTGACCTTTGACCTTGACCTTGACCTTTGACCTTTGACCTTTGACCTTTGACCTTTGACCTTTGACCTTTGACCTTTGACCTTTGACCTTGACCTTGACCTTGACCTTTGACCTTTGACCTTTGACTTTTGACCTTTGACCTTTGACCTTGGACCTTGGACCTTGGACATTTGACCTTTGACCTTGACAATGACCTTGACCTTTGACCTTGACCTTTGACCTTTGACCTTGACCCTTGACCCTTGTCCTTTGACCTTTGACCTTTAACCTTTGAGCTTTAACCTTTGAGCTTCGTGCTTTGTGCTTTGACCTTGGACCTGGGACCTTTGACTTTTGACCTTGGACCTTGGACCTTTGACCTTGACCTTGACCTTGACCTTGACCTTGACCTTGACCTTGACCTTGACCTTGACCTTGACCTTGACCTTGATCTTTGACCTTTGTCCTTTGTCCTTTGACCTTTGACCTTTGACCTTTGACCTTTGACCTTGACCTTGACCTTTGACCTTTGACCTTGACCTTTGACGTTTGACCTTTGGCCTTTGACCTTTGACCTTTGACCATTAACCTTTGACCTTGACCTTGACCTTGACCTGTGACCTTGACCTTGACCTTGACCTTGACCTTGACCTTGACCTTTGACCTTTGACCTTTGACCTTTAACCTTTGAGCTTTAACCTTTGAGCTTCGTGCTTTGTGCTTTGACCTTGGACCTGGGACCTTTGACCTTTGACCTTGGACCTTTGACCTTTGACCATTACTTTGACCTTGACCTTGGACCTTGGACCTTTGACCTTTGAGCTTTGACCTTTAAGCTTTAACCTTTGAGCTTTGTGCTTTGACCCTTGACCCTTGACCTTGACCTTTGACCTTTGACCTTTGACCCTTGACCTTTGACCTTTGACCTTTGACCTTGACCTTGACCTTGACCTTGACCTTGACCTTGACCTTGACCTTGACCTTGACCTTGACCTTGACCTTTGACCTTGACGTTGACCTTTGACCTTTTTCCTTTGACCTTGACCTTGACCTTGACCTTTGACCTTTGACCTTTGTCCTTTGACCTTTGACCTTGACCTTTGACCTTTGACCTTGACCTTTGACGTTTGACCTTTGTCCTTTGACTTTTGACCTTGACCTTTGACCTTTGACCTTGACCTTTGACGTTTGACCTTTGACCTTTGACCTTTAAGCTTTAACCTTTGAGCTTTGTGCTTTGTGCTTTGACCCTTGACCTTGACCTTTGACCTTTGACCCTTGACCTTTGACCCTTGACCTTTGACCTCTTACTTGACCTTGACCTTGACCTTGACCTTGACCTTGACCTTGACCTTGACCTTGACCTTTGACCTTGACGTTGACCTTTGACCTTTTTCCTTTGACCTTTGACCTTGACCTTGACCTTTGACCTTTGACCTTTGACCTTTGACCTTTGACCTTTGACCTTGACCTTTGACCTTTGACCTTGACCTTTGACGTTTGACCTTTGGCCTTTGACCTTTGACCTTGGACCTTGGACATTTGACCTTTGACCTTTGACCTTGACAATGACCTTGACCCTTGACCCTTGACCTTGACCTTTGACCTTTGACCTTTAACCTTTAAGCTTTAACCTTTGAGCTTTGACCCTTGACCCTTGACCTTGACCTTGACCTTGACCTTGACCTTGACCTTTGACCTTTGACCTTTGACCTTTGACCTTTGACCTTTGACCTTGACCTTTGACGTTTGACCTTTGACCTTTGACCTTTGACCCTTGAACCTTGACCCTTGACCTTGACCTTGACCTTGACCTTGACCTTGACCTTTGACCTTTGACCTTTGACCTTTGACCTTTGACCTTTGACGTTTGACCTTTGACCTTGACCTTTGACCTTTGACCTTTGACCTTTGACCTTGACCTTGACCTTTGACCTTTGACCTTTGACCTTTGACCTTTGACCTTTGACCTTTGACCTTTGACCTTTGACCTTTGACCTTTGACCTTTGACCTTGACCTTTGACCTTTGACCTTTGACCTTTGACCTTTGACCTTTGACCTTTGACCTTTGACCTTGACCTTGACCTTGACCTTTGACCTTTGACCTTTGACCTTGACCTTGACCTTTGACCTTTGACCTTTGACCTTGACCTTGACCTTTGAGCTTTGACTTTTGACCTTTGACCTTTGACCTTTGACCTTAGACCTTGGACCTTGGACATTTGACCTTTGACCTTTGACCTTGACAATGACCTTGACCCTTGACCCTTGACCTTTGACCCTTGACCTTTGACCTTCGACCTTTGACCTTTGACCCTTGACCTTTGACCTTTGACCTTGACCTTTGACCTTGACCTTGACCTTTGACCTTGACCTTTGACCTTTGACCTTGGACCTTGGACCTTTGACCTTGGACCTTGGACCTTGGACCTTGGACCTTGGACCTTTGGACCTTGGACCTTTGACCTTTGACCCTTGACCTTGAACCTTGGACCTTGGACCTTTGACCTTGACCTTGACCTTGACCTTGACCTTGACCTTGACCTTGACCTTGACCTTTGACCTTGGACCTTGGACCTTGGACCTTGGACCTTGGACCTTTGGACCTTGGACCTTGACCTTGACCTTGACCTTGACCTTGACCTTGACCTTGACCTTGACCTTTGACCTTGACCTTTGACCTTTAAGCTTTAACCTTTGTGCTTTGTGCTTTGACCCTTGACCCTTGACCTTGACCTTGTTTGACCTTTGACCTTTGACCTTTAACCTTTGAGCTTTAACCTTTGAGCTTAGTGCTTTGACCTTGACCTTTGACCTTTGACCTTTGACCTTGACCTTGACCTTGACCTTTGACCTTTGACCTTTGACCTTTGACCTTTGACCTTGACCTTGACCTTGACCTTTGCCGTTTGACCTTTGACCTTTGACATTTGACCTTGACCTTGACCTTGACCTTTGACCTTTGACCTTTGACCTTTGACCTTTGACCTTGGACCTTGGACATTTGACTTTTGACCTTGACAATGACCTTGACCTTTGACCTTGACCTTTGACCTTGACCCTTGACCCTTGTCCTTTGACCTTTGACCTTTAACCTTTGAGCTTTAACCTTTGAGCTTCGTGCTTTGTGCTTTGACCTTGGACCTGGGACCTTTGACCTTTGACCTTGGACCTTTGTCCTTTGACCTTTGACCTTGACCTTTGACCTTTAACCTTGACCTTTGACGTTTGACCTTTGTCCTTTGACCTTGACCTTTGACCTTTGACCCTTTACCTTTGACCCTTGACCTTTGACCTTTGACCTTGACCTTGACCTTGACCTTGACCTTGACCTTGACCTTGACCTTGACCATGACCTTGACCTTGACCTTGACCTTGACCTTGACCTTGACCTTGACCTTGACCTTTGACCTTGACGTTGACCCTTTTCCTTTGACCTTTGACCTTGACCTTGACCTTTGACCTTGGACCTTTGACCTTGACCTTGACCTTGACCTTGACCTTGACCTTGACCTTGACCTTGACCTTGACCTTGACCTTTACCTTGACCTTGACCTTTACCTTGACCTTGACCTTGACCTTGACCTTGACCTTGACCTTGACCTTGACCTTGACCTTGACCTTGACCTTGACCTTGACCTTGACCTTGACCTTTGACCTTTGACCTTGACCTTTGACCTTTAAGCTTTAAGCTTTAACCTTTGTGCTTTGTGCTTTGACCCTTGACTCTTGACCTTGACCTTGACCTTGACCTTTGACCTTTGACCTTTGACCTTTAACCTTTGAGCTTTAACCTTTGAGCTTTGTGCTTTGAGCTTTGTGCTTTGACCTTGGACCTGGGACCTTTGATCTTTGACCTTGGACCTTTGACCTTTGGCCTTTGACCATTAACCTTTGACCTTGACCTTGACCATGGACCTTGGACCTTTGACCTTTGACCCTTGACCTTGGACCTTGGACCTTTGACCTTGACCTTGACCTTGACCTTGACCTTGACCTTGACCTTGACCTTTGACCTTGGACCTTTGACCTTGACCTTGATCTTTGACCTTTGTCCTTTGTCCTTTGACCTTTGACCTTGACCTTTGACCTTTGACCTTGACCTTTGACGTTTGACCTTTGACCTTGACCTTTGACCTTTGACCTTTGACCTTGACCTTGACCTTGACCTTTGACCTTGACCTTGACCTTGACCTTTGACCTTTGACCTTTAACCTTTAAGCTTTAACCTTTGAGCTTTGTGCTTTGTGCTTTGTGCTTTGACCCTTGACCCTTGACCTTGACCTTGACCTTGATCTTTGACCTTGGACCTTTGACCTTTGACCTTGACCTTGACCTTGACCTTGACCTTGACCTTGACCTTGACCTTTGACCTTTGACCTTTGACCTTTAACCTTTGAGCTTTAACCTTTGAGCTTCGTGCTTTGTGCTTCGACCTTGGACCTGGGACCTTTGACCTTTGACCTTGGACCTTGGACCTTTGACCTTGACCTTGACCTTGACCTTGACCTTGACCTTGGACCTTGGACCTTTGACCTTTGAGCTTTGACCTTTAAGCTTTAACCTTTGAGCTTTGTGCTTTGTGCTTTGACCCTTGATCTTTGACCTTTGACCTTTGACCCTTGACCTTTGACCTTGACCTTGACGACGACGACGTTGACCTTGACCTTGACCTTGACCTTGACCTTGACCTTGACCTTGACCTTGACCTTGACCTTGACCTTGACCTTGACCTTGACCTTGACCTTGACCTTGACCTTGACCTTGACCTTGACCTTGACCTTGACCTTGACCTTGACCTTGACCTTGACCTTGACCTTGAACTTGACCTTGACCTTTGACGTTGACCTTTGACCTTTTTCCTTTGACCTTTGACCATTGTCCTTTGACCTCTGATCTTGACTTTTGACCTTTGACCTTTGACCTTTGACCTTTGACCTTTGACCTTGACCTTGACCTTTGACCTTTGACCTTTGACCTTTGACGTTTGACCTTTGACCTTTGACCTTTGACCCTTGACCCTTGACCTTGACCTTGACCTTGACCTTGACCTTGACCTTTGACCTTTGACCTTTGACCTTTGACCTTTGACCTTTGACCTTGACCTTTGACCTTTGACCTTTGACCTTGACCTTGACCTTTGACCTTTGACCTTTGACCTTTGACCTTGACATTGACCTTTGAACTTTGACTTTTGACCTTTGACCTTTGACCTTTGACCTTTGACCTTTGACCTTGACCTTGACCTTTGACCTTTGACCTTTGACCTTTGACCTTTGACCTTTGACCTTTGACATTTGACCTTGACCTTGACCTTGACCTTTGACCTTGACCTTTGACCTTTGACCTTGACCTTTGACGTTTGACCTTTGACCTTGATCTTTGACCTTTGTCCTTTGTCCTTTGTCCTTTGACCTTTGACCTTGACCTTTGACCTTTGACGTTTGACCTTTGACCTTGACCTTTGACCTTGACCTTGACCTTTGACCTTGACCTTGACCTTGACCTTTGACCTTTGACCTTTAACCTTTAACCTTTGAGCTTTGTGCTTTGTGCTTTGACCCTTGACCCTTGACCTTGACCTTGACCTTGACTTTGACCTTTGACCTTTGACCTTTGACCTTGACCTTGACCTTTGACCTTTGACCTTTGACCTTTGACCTTTGACCTTGACCTTGACCTTTGCCGTTTGACCTTTGACCTTTGACCTTGACCTTGACCTTTGACCTTTGACCTTTGACCTTTGACCTTTGACCTTTGACCTTTGACCTTGACCTTGACCTTGACCTTTGACCTTTGACCTTTGACTTTTGACCTTTGACCTTTGACCTTGGACCTTGGACCTTGGACATTTGACCTTTGACCTTGACAATGACCTTGACCTTTGACCTTGACCTTTGACCTTTGACCTTGACCCTTGACCCTTGTCCTTTGACCTTTGACCTTTAACCTTTGAGCTTTAACCTTTGAGCTTCGTGCTTTGTGCTTTGACCTTGGACCTGGGACCTTTGACTTTTGACCTTGGACCTTGGACCTTTGACCTTGACCTTGACCTTGTCCTTGACCTTGACCTTGACCTTGACCTTGACCTTGACCTTGACCTTGACCTTGACCTTGACCTTGACCTTGATCTTTGACCTTTGTCCTTTGTCCTTTGACCTTTGACCTTTGACCTTTGACCTTGACCTTGACCTTTGACCTTTGACCTTGACCTTTGACGTTTGACCTTTGGCCTTTGACCTTTGACCTTTGACCATTAACCTTTGACCTTGACCTTGACCTTGACCTTGACCTTGACCTTGACCTTGACCTTGACCTTGACCTTGACCTTGACCTTTGACCTTTGACCTTTGACCTTTAACCTTTGAGCTTTAACCTTTGAGCTTCGTGCTTTGTGCTTTGACCTTGGACCTGGGACCTTTGACCTTTGACCTTGGACCTTTGACCTTTGACCATTACTTTGACCTTGACCTTGGACCTTGGACCTTTGACCTTTGAGCTTTGACCTTTAAGCTTTAACCTTTGAGCTTTGTGCTTTGACCCTTGACCCTTGACCTTGACCTTTGACCTTTGACCTTTGACCCTTGACCTTTGACCTTTGACCTTTGACCTTGACCTTGACCTTGACCTTGACCTTGACCTTGACCTTGACCTTGACCTTGACCTTGACCTTGACCTTGACCTTTGACCTTGACGTTGACCTTTGACCTTTTTTCCTTTGACCTTTGACCTTGACCTTGACCTTGACCTTTGACCTTTGACCTTTGTCCTTTGACCTTTGACCTTGACCTTTGACCTTTGACCTTGACCTTTGACGTTTGACCTTTGTCCTTTGACTTTTGACCTTGACCTTTGACCTTTGACCTTGACCTTTGACGTTTGACCTTTGACCTTTGACCTTTAAGCTTTAACCTTTGAGCTTTGTGCTTTGTGCTTTGACCCTTGACCTTGACCTTTGACCTTTGACCCTTGACCTTTGACCCTTGACCTTTGACCTTTGACCTTGACCTTGACCTTGACCTTGACCTTGACCTTGACCTTGACCTTTGACCTTGACGTTGACCTTTGACCTTTTTCCTTTGACCTTTGACCTTGACCTTGACCTTTGACCTTTGACCTTTGACCTTTGACCTTTGACCTTTGACCTTGACCTTTGACCTTTGACCTTGACCTTTGACGTTTGACCTTTGGCCTTTGACCTTTGACCTTGGACCTTGGACATTTGACCTTTGACCTTTGACCTTGACAATGACCTTGACCCTTGACCCTTGACCTTGACCTTTGACCTTTAACCTTTAAGCTTTAACCTTTGAGCTTTGACCCTTGACCCTTGACCTTGACCTTGACCTTGACCTTGACCTTGACCTTTGACCTTTGACCTTTGACCTTTGACCTTTGACCTTTGACCTTGACCTTTTACGTTTGACCTTTGACCTTTGACCTTTGACCTTTGACCCTTGACCCTTGACCTTGACCTTGACCTTGACCTTTGACCTTTGACCTTTGACCTTTGACCTTTGACCTTTGACCTTTGACGCTTTGACCTTTGACCTTGACCTTTGACCTTTGACCTTTGACCTTTGACCTTTGACCTTGACCTTGACCTTTGACCTTTGACCTTTGACCTTTGACCTTTGACCTTTGACCTTTGACCTTTGACCTTTGACCTTGACCTTGACCTTTGACCTTTGACCTTTGACCCTTGACCTTTGACCTTTGACCTTTGACCTTTGACCTTGACCTTGACCTTGACCTTTGACCTTTGACCTTGACCTTGACCTTGACCTTTGACCTTTGACCTTTGACCTTTGACCTTGACCTTGACCTTTGAGCTTTGACTTTTGACCTTTGACCTTTGACCTTTGACCTTAGACCTTGGACCTTGGACATTTGACCTTTGACCTTTGACCTTGACAATGACCTTGACCCTTGACCCTTGACCTTTGACCCTTGACCTTTGACCTTCGACCTTTGACCTTTGACTCTTGACCATTGACCTTTGACCTTTTACCTTTGACCTTGACCTTGACCTTGACCTTTGACCTTGACCTTTGACCTTGGACCTTGGACCTTTGACCTTGGACCTTGGACCTTGGACCTTGGACCTTGGACCTTTGGACCTTGGACCTTTGACCTTTGACCCTTGACCTTGAACCTTGGACCTTGGACCTTTGACCTTGACCTTGACCTTGACCTTGACCTTGACCTTGACCTTGACCTTGACCTTGACCTTGACCTTGACCTTGACCTTGACCTTGACCTTGACCTTGACCTTGACCTTGACCTTTGACCTTGACCTTTGACCTTTAAGCTTTAACCTTTGTGCTTTGTGCTTTGACCCTTGACCCTTGACCTTGACCTTGTTTGACCTTTGACCTTTGACCTTTAACCTTTGAGCTTTAACCTTTGAGCTTAGTGCTTTGACCTTGACCTTTGACCTTTGACCTTTGACCTTGACCTTGACCTTGACCTTTGACCTTTGACCTTTGACCTTTGACCTTTGACCTTGACCTTGACCTTGACCTTTGCCGTTTGACCTTTGACCTTTGACCTTTGACATTTGACCTTGACCTTGACCTTGACCTTTGACCTTTGACCTTTGACCTTTGACCTTTGACCTTTGACCTTTGACCTTTGACCTTGGACCTTGGACATTTGACTTTTGACCTTGACAATGACCTTGACCTTTGACCTTGACCTTTGACCTTGACCCTTGACCCTTGTCCTTTGACCTTTGACCTTTAACCTTTGAGCTTTAACCTTTGAGCTTCGTGCTTTGTGCTTTGACCTTGGACCTGGGACCTTTGACCTTTGACCTTGGACCTTTGTCCTTTGACCTTTGACCTTGACCTTTGACCTTTAACCTTGACCTTTGACGTTTGACCTTTGTCCTTTGACCTTGACCTTTGACCTTTGACCCTTTACCTTTGACCCTTGACCTTTGACCTTTGACCTTTGACCTTGACCTTGACCTTGACCTTGACCTTGACCTTGACCTTGACCTTGACCTTGACCTTGACCTTGACCTTGACCTTGACCTTGACCTTGACCTTGACCTTTGACCTTGACGTTGACCTTTTTCCTTTGACCTTTGACCTTGACCTTGACCTTTGACCTTGACCTTTGACCTTTGACCTTTGTCCTTTGACCTTTGACCTTGACCTTTGACCTTTGACCTTGACCTTTGACGTTTGACCTTTGGCCTTTGACCTTTGACCTTTGACCTTTAAGCTTTAACCTTTGAGCTTTGTGCTTTGTGCTTTGACCCTTGACCTTTGACCTTTGACCCTTGACCTTTGACCTTTGACCTTGACCTTGACCTTGACCTTGACCTTGACCTTGACCTTTGACCTTGGACCTTGGACCTTGGACCTTTGACCTTGGACGTTTGACTTTGGACCTTGGACCTTGAACCTTGGACCTTTGACCTTGGATCTTTGACCTTGGACCTTTGACCTTTGACCTTTGACCCTTGACCTTTGACCTTTGACCTTGACCTTGACCTTTGACCTTGACCTTTGACCTTTGACCTTTGACCTTTGACCTTTGACCTTTGACCTTTGACCTTTGACCTTTGACCTTTGACCTTTGACCTTTGACCTTTGACCTTGACCTTGACCTTTGACCTTGACCTTTGACCTTTGACCTTTGACCTTGGACCTTTGACCTTGGACCTTGAACCTTGGACCTTGGACCTTTGGACCTTTGGACCTTTGGACCTTTGACCTTTGACCCTTGACCCTTGACCCTTGACCTTGAACCTTGGACCTTGGACCTTGGACCTTTGACCTTGACCTTGACCTTGACCTTGACCTTGACCTTGACCTTGACCTTTACCTTGACCTTGACCTTGACCTTGACCTTGACCTTGACCTTGACCTTGACCTTGACCTTGACCTTGACCTTTGACCTTTGACCTTGACCTTTGACCTTTAAGCTTTAAGCTTTAACCTTTGTGCTTTGTGCTTTGACCCTTGACTCTTGACCTTGACCTTGACCTTGACCTTTGACCTTTGACCTTTAACCTTTGAGCTTTAACCTTTGAGCTTTGTGCTTTGAGCTTTGTGCTTTGACCTTGGACCTGGGACCTTTGATCTTTGACCTTGGACCTTTGACCTTTGGCCTTTGACCATTAACCTTTGACCTTGACCTTGACCATGGACCTTGGACCTTTGACCTTTGACCCTTGACCTTGGACCTTGGACCTTTGACCTTGACCTTGACCTTGACCTTGACCTTGACCTTGACCTTGACCTTGACCTTGACCTTTGACCTTGGACCTTTGACCTTGACCTTGATCTTTGACCTTTGTCCTTTGTCCTTTGACCTTTGACCTTGACCTTTGACCTTTGACCTTGACCTTTGACGTTTGACCTTTGACCTTGACCTTTGACCTTTGACCTTTGACCTTGACCTTGACCTTGACCTTTGACCTTGACCTTTGACCTTGACCTTGACCTTTGACCTTTGACCTTTAACCTTTAAGCTTTAACCTTTGAGCTTTGTGCTTTGTGCTTTGTGCTTTGACCCTTGACCCTTGACCTTGACCTTTGACCTTTGACCTTTGACCTTGACCTTGATCTTTGACCTTGGACCTTTGACCTTTGACCTTGACCTTGACCTTGACCTTGACCTTGACCTTGACCTTTGACCTTTGACCTTTGACCTTTAACCTTTGAGCTTTAACCTTTGAGCTTCGTGCTTTGACCCTTGACCCTTGACCTTGACCTTTGACCTTTGACCTTTGACCTTGACCTTGACCTTGATCTTTGACCTTGGACCTTTGACCTTTGACCTTGACCTTGACCTTGACCTTGACCTTGACCTTGACCTTGACCTTTGACCTTTGACCTTTGACCTTTAACCTTTGAGCTTTGTGCTTTGTGCTTTGTGCTTTGACCCTTGACCCTTGACCTTGACCTTTGACCTTTGACCTTTGACCTTGACCTTGACCTTGATCTTTGACCTTGGACCTTTGACCTTTGACCTTGACCTTGACCTTGACCTTGACCTTGACCTTGATCTTTGACCTTTGTCCTTTGTCCTTTGACCTTTGACCTTGACCTTTGACCTTTGACCTTGACCTTTGACGCTTTGACCTTTGACCTTGACCTTTGACCTTTGACCTTTGACCTTGACCTTGACCTTGACCTTTGACCTTGACCTTGACCTTGACCTTGACCCTTGATCTTTGACCTTTGACCTTTGACCCTTGACCTTTGACCTTTGACCTTTGACCTTGACCTTGACCTTGACCTTGACCTTGACCTTGACCTTGACCTTGACCTTGACCTTGACCTTGACCTTGACCTTGACCTTGACCTTGACCTTGACCTTGACCTTGACCTTGACCTTGACCTTGACCTTGACCTTGACCTTGACCTTGAACTTGACCTTGACCTTTGACGTTGACCTTTGACCTTTTTCCTTTGACCTTTGACCTTTGTCCTTTGACCTCTGATCTTGACTTTTGACCTTTGACCTTTGACCTTTGACCTTTGACCTTGACCTTTGACCTTTGACCTTTGACCTTTGACCTTTGACCTTTGACCTTTGACCTTTGACCTTTGACCCTTGACCCTTGACCTTGACCTTGGCCTTGACCTTGGCCTTGACCTTTGACCTTTGACCTTTGACCTTTGACCTTTGACCTTTGACCTTGACCTTTGACGTTTGACCTTGACCTTTGACCTTTGACCTTTGACCTTTGACCTTTGACCTTTGACCTTGACCTTGACCTTTGACCTTTGACCTTTGACCCTTGACCTTTGACCTTTGACCTTTGACCTTTGACCTTGACCTTGACCTTGACCTTTGACCTTTGACCTTTGACCTTGACCTTGACCTTTGACCTTTGACCTTTGACCTTGACCTTGACCTTTGAGCTTTGACTTTTGACCTTTGACCTTTGACCTTAGACCTTGGACCTTGGACATTTGACCTTTGACCTTTGACCTTGACAATGACCTTGACCCTTGACCCTTGACCTTTGACCCTTGACCTTTGACCTTCGACCTTTGACCTTTGACCCTTGACCTTTGACCTTTGACCTTGACCTTTGACCTTGACCTTGACCTTGACCTTTGACCTTGACCTTTGACCTTTGACCTTGGACCTTGGACCTTGGACCTTTGACCTTGGACCTTGGACCTTGGACCTTGGACCTTGGACCTTGGACCTTGGACCTTTGGACCTTGGACCTTTGACCTTTGACCCTTGACCTTGAACCTTGGACCTTGGACCTTTGACCTTGACCTTGACCTTGACCTTGACCTTGACCTTGACCTTGACCTTGACCTTGACCTTGACCTTGACCTTGACCTTGACCTTGACCTTACTTGACCTTGACCTTGACCTTGACCTTGACCTTGACCTTGACCTTTGACCTTGACCTTTGACCTTTAAGCTTTAACCTTTGTGCTTTGTGCTTTGACCCTTGACCCTTGACCTTGACCTTGTTTGACCTTTGACCTTTGACCTTTAACCTTTGAGCTTTAACCTTTGAGCTTAGTGCTTTGACCTTGACCTTTGACCTTTGACCTTTGACCTTGACCTTGACCTTGACCTTTGACCTTTGACCTTTGACCTTTGACCTTGACCTTGACCTTGACCTTTGCCGTTTGACCTTTGACCTTTGACCTTTGACATTTGACCTTGACCTTGACCTTTGACCTTTGACCTTTGACCTTTGACCTTTGACCTTTGACCTTGGACCTTGGACATTTGACCTTTGACCTTGACAATGACCTTGACCTTTGACCTTGACCTTTGACCTTGACCCTTGACCCTTGTCCTTTGACCTTTGACCTTTAACCTTTGAGCTTTAACCTTTGAGCTTCGGCTTTGTGCTTTGACCTTGGACCTGGGACCTTTGACCTTTGACCTTGGACCTTTGTCCTTTGACCTTTGACCTTGACCTTTGACCTTTAACCTTGACCTTTGACGTTTGACCTTTGTCCTTTGACCTTGACCTTTGACCTTTGACCCTTTACCTTTGACCCTTGACCTTTGACCTTTGACCTTTGACCTTGACCTTGACCTTGACCTTGACCTTGACCTTGACCTTGACCTTGACCTTGACCTTGACCTTGACCTTGACCTTGACCTTGACCTTGACCTTTGACCTTGACGTTGACCTTTTTCCTTTGACCTTTGACCTTGACCTTGACCTTTGACCTTGACCTTTGACCTTTGACCTTTGTCCTTTGACCTTTGACCTTGACCTTTGACCTTTGACCTTTGACCTTGACCTTTGACGTTTGACCTTTGGCCTTTGACCTTTGACCTTTGACCTTTAAGCTTTAACCTTTGAGCTTTGTGCTTTGTGCTTTGACCCTTGACCTTTGACCTTTGACCTTGACCTTGACCTTGACCTTGACCTTGACCTTGACCTTTGACCTTGGACCTTGGACCTTGGACCTTTGACCTTGGACGTTTGACTTTGTTGGACCTTGGACCTTGAACCTTGGACCTTTGACCTTGGATCTTTGACCTTGGACCTTTGACCTTTGACCTTTGACCCTTGACCTTTGACCTTTGACCTTGACCTTGACCTTTGACCTTGACCTTGACCTTTGACCTTTGACCTTTGACCTTTGACCTTTGACCTTTGACCTTTGACCTTTGACCTTTGACCTTTGACCTTTGACCTTGACCTTGACCTTGACCTTTGACCTTGACCTTTGACCTTTGACCTTTGACCTTGGACCTTTGACCTTGGACCTTGGACCTTGAACCTTGGACCTTGGACCTTGGACCTTTGGACCTTTGGACCTTTGGACCTTTGACCTTTGACCCTTGACCCTTGACCCTTGACCTTGAACCTTGGACCTTGGACCTTGGACCTTTGACCTTGACCTTGACCTTGACCTTGACCTTGACCTTGACCTTGACCTTGACCTTGACCTTTACCTTGACCTTGACCTTGACCTTGACCTTGACCTTGACCTTGACCTTGACCTTGACCTTGACCTTGACCTTTGACCTTTGACCTTGACCTTTGACCTTTAAGCTTTAAGCTTTAACCTTTGTGCTTTGTGCTTTGACCCTTGACTCTTGACCTTGACCTTGACCTTGACCTTGACCTTGACCTTGACCTTGACCTTGACCTTGACCTTGACCTTGACCTTGACCTTGACCTTGACCTTGACCTTGACCTTGACCTTGACCTTGACCTTGACCTTGACCTTGACCTTGACCTTTGACCTTGACCTTTGACCTTTAAGCTTTAACCTTTGTGCTTTGTGCTTTGACCCTTGACCCTTGACCTTGACCTTGTTTGACCTTTGACCTTTGACCTTTAACCTTTGAGCTTTAACCTTTGAGCTTAGTGCTTTGACCTTGACCTTTGACCTTTGACCTTTGACCTTGACCTTGACCTTGACCTTTGACCTTTGACCTTTGACCTTTGACCTTTGACCTTGACCTTGACCTTGACCTTTGCCGTTTGACCTTTGACCTTTGACCTTTGACATTTGACCTTGACCTTGACCTTGACCTTTGACCTTTGACCTTTGACCTTTGACCTTTGACCTTGGACCTTGGACATTTGACTTTTGACCTTGACAATGACCTTGACCTTTGACCTTGACCTTTGACCTTGACCCTTGACCCTTGTCCTTTGACCTTTGACCTTTAACCTTTGAGCTTCGTGCTTTGTGCTTTGACCTTGGACCTGGGACCTTTGACCTTTGACCTTGGACCTTTGTCCTTTGACCTTTGACCTTGACCTTTGACCTTTGACCTTTGACCCTTTACCTTTGACCCTTGACCTTTGACCTTGACCTTGACCTTGACCTTGACCTTGACCTTGACCTTGACCTTGACCTTGACCTTGACCTTGACCTTGACCTTCACCTTGACCTTGACCTTGACCTTTGACCTTGACCTTGACCTTGACCTTTGACCTTGACGTTGACCTTTTTCCTTTGACCTTGACCTTGACCTTTGACCTTGACCTTTGACCTTTGACCTTTGTCCTTTGACCTTTGACCTTGACCTTTGACCTTTGACCTTGACCTTTGACGTTTGACCTTTGGCCTTTGACCTTTGACCTTTGACCTTTAAGCTTTAACCTTTGAGCTTTGTGCTTTGTGCTTTGACCCTTGACCTTTGACCTTTGACCCTTGACCTTTGACCTTTGACCTTGACCTTGACCTTGACCTTGACCTTGACCTTGACCTTTGACCTTGGACCTTGGACCTTGGACCTTTGACCTTGGACGTTTGACTTTGGACCTTGGACCTTGAACCTTGGACCTTTGACCTTGGATCTTTGACCTTGGACCTTTGACCTTTGACCTTTGACCCTTGACCTTTGACCTTTGACCTTGACCTTTGACCTTGACCTTTGACCTTTGACCTTTGACCTTTGACCTTTGACCTTTGACCTTTGACCTTTGACCTTTGACCTTTGACCTTTGACCTTTGACCTTTGACCTTTGACCTTGACCTTGACCTTTGACCTTGACCTTTGACCTTTGACCTTTGACCTTGGACCTTTGACCTTGGACCTTGGACCTTGAACCTTGGACCTTGGACCTTTGGACCTTTGGACCTTTGGACCTTTGACCTTTGACCCTTGACCCTTGACCCTTGACCTTGAACCTTGGACCTTGGACCTTGGACCTTTGACCTTGACCTTGACCTTGACCTTGACCTTGACCTTGACCTTGACCTTGACCTTTACCTTGACCTTGACCTTGACCTTGACCTTGACCTTGACCTTGACCTTGACCTTGACCTTGACCTTGACCTTGACCTTTGACCTTTGACCTTGACCTTTGACCTTTAAGCTTTAAGCTTTAACCTTTGTGCTTTGTGCTTTGACCCTTGACTCTTGACCTTGACCTTGACCTTGACCTTTGACCTTTGACCTTTAACCTTTGAGCTTTAACCTTTGAGCTTTGTGCTTTGAGCTTTGTGCTTTGACCTTGGACCTGGGACCTTTGATCTTTGACCTTGGACCTTTGACCTTTGGCCTTTGACCATTAACCTTTGACCTTGACCTTGACCATGGACCTTGGACCTTTGACCTTTGACCCTTGACCTTGGACCTTGGACCTTTGACCTTGACCTTGACCTTGACCTTGACCTTGACCTTGACCTTGACCTTTGACCTTGGACCTTTGACCTTGACCTTGATCTTTGACCTTTGTCCTTTGTCCTTTGACCTTTGACCTTGACCTTTGACCTTTGACCTTGACCTTTGACGTTTGACCTTTGACCTTGACCTTTGACCTTTGACCTTTGACCTTGACCTTGACCTTGACCTTTGACCTTGACCTTTGACCTTGACCTTGACCTTTGACCTTTGACCTTTAACCTTTAAGCTTTAACCTTTGAGCTTTGTGCTTTGTGCTTTGTGCTTTGACCCTTGACCCTTGACCTTGACCTTGACCTTGACCTTGACCTTGATCTTTGACCTTGGACCTTTGACCTTTGACCTTGACCTTGACCTTGACCTTGACCTTGGACCTTGGACCTTTGACCTTGACCTTGACCTTGACCTTGACCTTGACCTTGACCTTGACCTTTGACCTTGGACCTTTGACCTTGACCTTGATCTTTGACCTTTGTCCTTTGTCCTTTGACCTTTGACCTTGACCTTTGACCTTTGACCTTGACCTTTGACGTTTGACCTTTGACCTTGACCTTTGACCTTTGACCTTTGACCTTGACCTTGACCTTGACCTTTGACCTTGACCTTTGACCTTGACCTTGACCTTTGACCTTTGACCTTTAACCTTTAAGCTTTAACCTTTGAGCTTTGTGCTTTGTGCTTTGTGCTTTGACCCTTGACCCTTGACCTTGACCTTGACCTTGACCTTGACCTTGATCTTTGACCTTGGACCTTTGACCTTTGACCTTGACCTTGACCTTGACCTTGACCTTGACCTTGACCTTTGACCTTTGACCTTTGACCTTTAACCTTTGAGCTTTAACCTTTGAGCTTCGTGCTTTGTGCTTCGACCTTGGACCTGGGACCTTTGACCTTTGACCTTGGACCTTGGACCTTTGACCTTGACCTTGACCTTGACCTTGACCTTGACCTTGACCTTGGACCTTGGACCTTTGACCTTTGAGCTTTGACCTTTAAGCTTTAACCTTTGAGCTTTGTGCTTTGTGCTTTGACCCTTGATCTTTGACCTTTGACCTTTGACCCTTGACCTTTGACCTTTGACCTTTGACCTTGACCTTGACCTTGACCTTGACCTTGACCTTGACCTTGACCTTGACCTTGACCTTGACCTTGACCTTGACCTTGACCTTGACCTTGACCTTGACCTTGACCTTGACCTTGACCTTGACCTTGACCTTGACCTTGACCTTGAACTTGACCTTGACCTTTGACGTTGACCTTTGACCTTTTTCCTTTGACCTTTGACCTTTGTCCTTTGACCTCTGATCTTGACTTTTGACCTTTGACCTTTGACCTTTGACCTTTGACCTTTGACCTTGACCTTGACCTTTGACCTTTGACCTTTGACCTTTGACCTTTGACGTTTGACCTTTGACCTATGACCTTTGACCCTTGACCCTTGACCTTGACCTTGACCTTGACCTTGACCTTGACCTTTGACCTTTGACCTTTGACCTTTGACCTTTGACCTTGACCTTTGACGTTTGACCTTTGACCTTGACCTTTGACCTTTGACCTTTGACCTTTGACCTTTGACCTTGACCTTGACCTTTGACCTTTGACCTTTGACCTTTGACCTTTGACCTTTGACCTTTGACCTTTGACCTTGACCTTGACCTTTGACCTTTGACCTTTGACCCTTGACCTTTGACCTTTGACCTTTGACCTTTGACCTTGACCTTGACCTTGACCTTTGACCTTTGACCTTTGACCTTGACCTTGACCTTTGACCTTTGACCTTTGACCTTGACCTTGACCTTTGAGCTTTGACTTTTGACCTTTGACCTTTGACCTTAGACCTTGGACCTTGGACATTTGACCTTTGACCTTTGACCTTGACAATGACCTTGACCCTTGACCCTTGACCTTTGACCCTTGACCTTTGACCTTCGACCTTTGACCTTTGACCCTTGACCTTTGACCTTTGACCTTGACCTTTGACCTTGACCTTGACCTTGACCTTTGACCTTGACCTTTGACCTTTGACCTTGGACCTTGGACCTTTGACCTTGGACCTTGGACCTTGGACCTTGGACCTTGGACCTTGGACCTTGGACCTTGGACCTTGGACCTTTGGACCTTGGACCTTTGACCTTTGACCCTTGACCTTGAACCTTGGACCTTGGACCTTTGACCTTGACCTTGACCTTGACCTTGACCTTGACCTTGACCTTGACCTTGACCTTGACCTTGACCTTGACCTTGACCTTGACCTTGACCTTGACCTTGACCTTGACCTTGACCTTGACCTTGACCTTGACCTTGACCTTTGACCTTGACCTTTGACCTTTAAGCTTTAACCTTTGTGCTTTGTGCTTTGACCCTTGACCCTTGACCTTGACCTTGTTTGACCTTTGACCTTTGACCTTTAACCTTTGAGCTTTAACCTTTGAGCTTAGTGCTTTGACCTTGACCTTTGACCTTTGACCTTTGACCTTGACCTTGACCTTGACCTTTGACCTTTGACCTTTGACCTTTGACCTTGACCTTGACCTTGACCTTTGCCGTTTGACCTTTGACCTTTGACCTTTGACATTTGACCTTGACCTTGACCTTTGACCTTTGACCTTTGACCTTTGACCTTTGACCTTTGACCTTTGACCTTTGACCTTGGACCTTGGACATTTGACCTTTGACCTTGACAATGACCTTGACCTTTGACCTTGACCTTTGACCTTGACCCTTGACCCTTGTCCTTTGACCTTTGACCTTTAACCTTTGAGCTTCGGCTTTGTGCTTTGACCTTGGACCTGGGACCTTTGACCTTTGACCTTGGACCTTTGTCCTTTGACCTTTGACCTTGACCTTTGACCTTTAACCTTGACCTTTGACGTTTGACCTTTGTCCTTTGACCTTGACCTTTGACCTTTGACCCTTTACCTTTGACCCTTGACCTTTGACCTTTGACCTTTGACCTTGACCTTGACCTTGACCTTTTGACCTTGACCTTGACCTTGACCTTGACCTTGACCTTGACCTTGACCTTGACCTTTGACCTTGACGTTGACCTTTTTCCTTTGACCTTTGACCTTGACCTTGACCTTTGACCTTGACCTTTGACCTTTGACCTTTGTCCTTTGACCTTTGACCTTGACCTTTGACCTTTGACCTTGACCTTTGACGTTTGACCTTTGGCCTTTGACCTTTGACCTTTAAGCTTTAACCTTTGAGCTTTGTGCTTTGTGCTTTGACCCTTGACCTTTGACCTTTGACCTTGACCTTGACCTTGACCTTGACCTTGACCTTGACCTTTGACCTTGGACCTTGGACCTTGGACCTTTGACCTTGGACGTTTGACTTTGGACCTTGGACCTTGAACCTTGGACCTTTGACCTTGGATCTTTGACCTCGGACCTTTGACCTTTGACCTTTGACCCTTGACCTTTGACCTTTGACCTTGACCTTGACCTTTGACCTTGACCTTGACCTTTGACCTTTGACCTTTGACCTTTGACCTTTGACCTTTGACCTTTGACCTTTGACCTTGACCTTGACCTTGACCTTTGACCTTGACCTTTGACCTTTGACCTTTGACCTTGGACCTTTGACCTTGGACCTTGGACCTTGGACCTTGGACCTTGGACCTTTGGACCTTTGGACCTTTGGACCTTTGACCTTTGACCCTTGACCCTTGACCCTTGACCTTGAACCTTGGACCTTGGACCTTGGACCTTTGACCTTGACCTTGACCTTGACCTTGACCTTGACCTTGACCTTGACCTTGACCTTTACCTTGACCTTGACCTTGACCTTGACCTTGACCTTGACCTTGACCTTGACCTTGACCTTGACCTTGACCTTGACCTTTGACCTTTGACCTTGACCTTTGACCTTTAAGCTTTAAGCTTTAACCTTTGTGCTTTGTGCTTTGACCCTTGACTCTTGACCTTGACCTTGACCTTGACCTTTGACCTTTGACCTTTAACCTTTGAGCTTTAACCTTTGAGCTTTGTGCTTTGAGCTTTGTGCTTTGACCTTGGACCTGGGACCTTTGATCTTTGACCTTGGACCTTTGACCTTTGGCCTTTGACCATTAACCTTTGACCTTGACCTTGACCATGGACCTTGGACCTTTGACCTTTGACCCTTGACCTTGGACCTTGGACCTTTGACCTTGACCTTGACCTTGACCTTGACCTTGACCTTGACCTTGACCTTTGACCTTGGACCTTTGACCTTGACCTTGATCTTTGACCTTTGTCCTTTGTCCTTTGACCTTTGACCTTGACCTTTGACCTTTGACCTTGACCTTTGACGTTTGACCTTTGACCTTGACCTTTGACCTTTGACCTTTGACCTTGACCTTGACCTTGACCTTTGACCTTGACCTTTGACCTTGACCTTGACCTTTGACCTTTGACCTTTAACCTTTAAGCTTTAACCTTTGAGCTTTGTGCTTTGTGCTTTGTGCTTTGACCCTTGACCCTTGACCTTGACCTTGACCTTGACCTTGATCTTTGACCTTGGACCTTTGACCTTTGACCTTGACCTTGACCTTGACCTTGACCTTGACCTTGACCTTTGACCTTTGACCTTTGACCTTTAACCTTTGAGCTTTAACCTTTGAGCTTCGTGCTTTGTGCTTCGACCTTGGACCTGGGACCTTTGACCTTTGACCTTGGACCTTGGACCTTTGACCTTGACCTTGACCTTGACCTTGACCTTGACCTTGGACCTTGGACCTTTGACCTTTGAGCTTCCTTTAAGCTTTAACCTTTGAGCTTTGTGCTTTGTGCTTTGACCCTTGATCTTTGACCTTTGACCTTTGACCCTTGACCTTTGACCTTTGACCTTTGACCTTGACCTTGACCTTGACCTTGACCTTGACCTTGACCTTGACCTTGACCTTGACCTTGACCTTGACCTTGACCTTGACCTTGACCTTGACCTTGACCTTGACCTTGACCTTGACCTTGACCTTGACCTTGACCTTGACCTTGACCTTGACCTTGACCTTGACCTTGAACTTGACCTTGACCTTTGACGTTGACCTTTGACCTTTTTCCTTTGACCTTTGACCTTTGACCTTTGTCCTTTGACCTCTGATCTTGACTTTTGACCTTTGACCTTTGACCTTTGACCTTTGACCTTGGACCTTGGACCTTGGACATTTGACCTTTGACCTTGACAATGACCTTGACCTTTGACCTTGACCTTCGACCTTGACCCTTGACCCTAGTCCTTTGACCTTTGACCTTTAACCTTTGAGCTTTAACCTTTGACCTTCGTGCTTTGTGCTTTGACCTTGGACCTGGGACCTTTGACCTTTGACCTTGGACCTTTGACCTTGACCTTGACCTTGACCTTGACCTTGACCTTGACCTTGACCTTGACCTTGACCTTGACCTTGACCTTGACCTTGACCTTGACCTTGATCTTTGACCTTTGTCCTTTGTCCTTTGACCTTTGACCTTGACCTTTGACCTTTGACCTTGACCTTTGTCGTTTGACCTTTGACCTTTGACCTTTGACCTTTGGCCTTGACCTTGACCTTGACCTTGACCTTGACCTTGACCTTTGACCTTGACGTTGACCTTTGACCTTTTTCCTTTGACCTTTGACCTTGACCTTGACCTTTGACCTTGACCTTTGACCTTTGACCTTTGACCTTTGTCCTTTGACCTTTGACCTTGACCTTGACCTTGACCTTGACCTTTGACCTTGACCTTTGACCTTTGACCTTTGACCTTTGACCTTTGACCTTTGACCTTTGACCTTTGACCTTTGACCTTTGACCTTTGACCTTTGACCTTGACCTTGACCTTTGACCTTTGACCTTTGACCTTTGACCTTTGACCTTGGACCTTTGACCTTGGACCTTGGACCTTGGACCTTGGACCTTGGACCTTTGGACCTTTGGACCTTTGGACCTTTGACCTTTGACCCTTGACCCTTGACCCTTGACCCTTGACCTTGAACCTTGGACCTTGGACCTTGGACCTTTGACCTTGACCTTGACCTTGACCTTGACCTTGACCTTGACCTTGACCTTGACCTTTACCTTGACCTTGACCTTGACCTTGACCTTGACCTTGACCTTGACCTTGACCTTTGACCTTTGACCTTGACCTTTGACCTTTAAGCTTTAAGCTTTAACCTTTGTGCTTTGTGCTTTGACCCTTGACCTCTTGACCTTGACCTTGACCTTGACCTTTGACCTTTGACCTTTAACCTTTGAGCTTTAACCTTTGAGCTTTGAGCTTTGTGCTTTGAGCTTTGTGCTTTGACCTTGGACCTGGGACCTTTGATCTTTGACCTTGGACCTTTGACCTTTGGCCTTTGACCATTAACCTTTGACCTTGACCTTGACCATGGACCTTGGACCTTTGACCTTTGACCCTTGACCTTGGACCTTGGACCTTTGACCTTGACCTTGACCTTGACCTTGACCTTGACCTTGACCTTGACCTTTGACCTTTGACCTTTGACCTTGACCTTGATCTTTGACCTTTGTCCTTTGTCCTTTGACCTTTGACCTTGACCTTTGACCTTTGACCTTGACCTTTGACGTTTGACCTTTGACCTTTGACCTTGACCTTTGACCTTTGACCTTGACCTTGACCTTGACCTTTGACCTTGACCTTTGACCTTGACCTTGACCTTTGACCTTTGACCTTTAACCTTTAAGCTTTAACCTTTGAGCTTTGTGCTTTGTGCTTTGTGCTTTGACCCTTGACCCTTGACCTTGACCTTGACCTTGACCTTGATCTTTGACCTTTGACCTTTGACCTTTAACCTTTGTGCTTTAACCTTTGAGCTTCGTGCTTTGTGCTTCGACCTTGGACCTGGGACCTTTGACCTTTGACCTTGGACCTTGGACCTTTGACCTTGACCTTGACCTTGACCTTGACCTTGACCTTGACCTTGACCTTGGACCTTGGACCTTTGACCTTTGAGCTTTGACCTTTAAGCTTTAACCTTTGAGCTTTGTGCTTTGTGCTTTGACCCTTGATCTTTGACCTTTGACCTTTGACCCTTGACCTTCGACCTTTGACCTTTGACCTTGACCTTGACCTTGACCTTGACCTTGACCTTGACCTTGACCTTGACCTTGACCTTGACCTTGACCTTGACCTTGACCTTGACCTTGACCTTGACCTTGACCTTGACCTTGACCTTGAACTTGACCTTGATCTTTGACCTTTGTCCTTTGTCCTTGACCTTGACCTTTGACCTTTGACTTTTGACCTTTGACCTTTGACCTTTGACCTTTGACCTTGACCTTTGACCTTTGACCTTGACCTTTGACGTTTGACCTTTGACCTTGACCTTGACCTTTGACCTTTGACCTTTGACCTTTGGCCTTTGACCTTGACCTTGACCTTTGCCGTTTGACCTTTGACCTTTGACCTTGACCTTGACCTTTGACCTTTGACCTTTGACCTTTGACCTTTGACCTTTGACCTTGACCTTGACCTTGACCTTTGACCTTTGACCTTTGACTTTTGACCTTTGACCTTTGACCTTGGACCTTGGACCTTGGACATTTGACCTTTGACCTTGACAATGACCTTGACCTTTGACCTTGACCTTTGACCTTGACCTTTGACCTTGACCCTTGACCCTTGTCCTTTGACCTTTGACCTTTAACCTTTGAGCTTTAACCTTTGAGCTTCGTGCTTTGTGCTTTGACCTTGGACCTGGGACCTTTGACCTTTGACCTTGGACCTTGGACCTTGGACCTTTGACCTTGACCTTGACCTTGACCTTGACCTTGACCTTGACCTTGACCTTGACCTTGACCTTGACCTTGACCTTGACCTTGATCTTTGACCTTTGTCCTTTGTCCTTTGACCTTTGACCTTTGACCTTTGACCTTGACCTTGACCTTTGACCTTTGACCTTGACCTTTGACGTTTGACCTTTGACCTTTGACCTTTGACCTTTGACCATTAACCTTTGACCTTGACCTTGACCTTTGACCTTGACCTTGACCTTGACCTTGACCTTGACCTTGACCTTGACCTTGACCTTGACCTTGACCTTGACCTTGACCTTTGACCTTTGACCTTTGACCTTTAACCTTTGAGCTTTAACCTTTGAGCTTCGTGCTTTGTGCTTTGACCTTGGACCTGGGACCTTTGACCTTTGACCTTGGACCTTTGACCTTTGACCATTACTTTGACCTTGACCTTGGACCTTGGACCTTTGACCTTTGAGCTTTGACCTTTAAGCTTTAACCTTTGAGCTTTGTGCTTTGACCCTTGACCCTTGACCTTGACCTTTGACCTTTGACCCTTGACCTTTGACCTTTGACCTTTGACCTTGACCTTGACCTTGACCTTGACCTTGACCTTGACCTTGACCTTGACCTTGACCTTGGCCTTGACCTTTGACCTTGACGTTGACCTTTGACCTTTTTCCTTTGACCTTTGACCTTGACCTTGACCTTGACCTTTGACCTTTGACCTTTGTCCTTTGACCTTTGACCTTGACCTTTGACCTTTGACCTTGACCTTTGACGTTTGACCTTTGTCCTTTGACTTTTGACCTTGACCTTTGACCTTGACCTTTGACGTTTGACCTTTGACCTTTGACCTTTAAGCTTTAACCTTTGAGCTTTGTGCTTTGT
Organism: Drosophila monieri; assembly: GCA_035047585.1. Taxonomy (NCBI): domain Eukaryota; kingdom Metazoa; phylum Arthropoda; class Insecta; order Diptera; family Drosophilidae; genus Drosophila; species Drosophila monieri. The sequence continues at coordinate 599,280 of JAWNPJ010000038.1, forward strand.
GCTTTGACCCTTGACCTTGACCTTTGACCTTTGACCCTTGACCTTTGACCCTTGACCTTTGACCTTTGACCTTTGACCTTGACCTTGACCTTGACCTTGACCTTGACCTTGACCTTGACCTTGACCTTGACCTTTGACCTTGACGTTGACCTTTGACCTTTTTCCTTTGACCTTTGACCTTGACCTTGACCTTTGACCTTTGACCTTTGACCTTTGTCCTTTGACCTTTGACCTTGACCTTTGACCTTTGACCTTGACCTTTGACGTTTGACCTTTGGCCTTGGACCTTGGACATTTGAGCTTTGACCTTTGACCTTGACAATGACCTTGACCCTTGACCCTTGACCTTGACCTTTGACCTTTGACCTTTAACCTTTAAGCTTTAACCTTTGAGCTTTGACCCTTGACCCTTGACCTTGACCTTGACCTTGACCTTGACCTTGACCTTTGACCTTTGACCTTTGACCTTTGACCTTTGACCTTGACCTTTGACGTTTGACCTTTGACCTTGACCTTTGACCTTTGACCTTTGACCTTTGACCTTGACCTTGACCTTTGACCTTTGACCTTTGACCTTTGACCTTTGACCTTTGACCTTGACCTTGACCTTTGACCTTTGACCTTTGACCCTTGACCTTTGACCTTTGACCTTTGACCTTTGACCTTGACCTTGACCTTTGACCTTTGACCTTTGACCTTTGACCTTTGACCTTGACCTTGACCTTTGAGCTTTGACTTTTGACCTTTGACCTTTGACCTTTGACCTTAGACCTTGGACCTTGGACATTTGACCTTTGACCTTGACAATGACCTTGACCCTTGACCCTTGACCCTTGACCTTTGACCCTTGACCTTTGACCTTCGACCTTTGACCTTTGACCCTTGACCTTTGACCTTTGACCTTGACCTTTGACCTTGACCTTGACCTTTGACCTTGACCTTTGACCTTTGACCTTTGACCTTGGACCTTGGACCTTTGACCTTGGACCTTGGACCTTGGACCTTGGACCTTGGACCTTGGACCTTGGACCTTGGACCTTTGGACCTTGGACCTTTGACCTTTGACCCTTGACCTTGAACCTTGGACCTTGGACCTTTGACCTTGACCTTGACCTTGACCTTGACCTTGACCTTGACCTTGACCTTGACCTTGACCTTGACCTTGACCTTGACCTTTGACCTTTGACCTTGACCTTTGACGTTTGACCTTTGGCCTTTGACCTTTGACCATTAACCTTTGACCTTGACCTTGACCTTGACCTTGACCTTGACCTTTGACCTTTGACCTTTAACCTTTGAGCATTAACCTTTGAGCTTCGTGCTTTGTGCTTTGACCTTGGACCTGGGACCTTTGACCATTACTTTGACCTTGACCTTGACCTTGGACCTTGGACCTTTGACCTTTGAGCTTTGACCTTTAAGCTTTAACCTTTGAGCTTTGTGCTTTGACCCTTGACCCTTGGACCTTGACCTTTGACCTTTGACCTTTGACCCTTGACCTTTGACCTTTGACCTTTGACCTTGACCTTGACCTTAACCTTGACCATGACCTTGACCTTGACCTTGACCTTGACCTTGACCTTTGACCTTGACGTTGACCTTTGACCTTTTTCCTTTGACCTTTGACCTTGACCTTGACCTTTGACCTTGACCTTTGACCTTTGACCTTTGACCTTTGTCCTTTGACCTTTGACCTTGACCTTTGACCTTTGACCTTGACCTTTGACGTTTGACCTTTGGCCTTTGACCTTTGACCTTTAAGCTTTAACCTTTGAGCTTTGTGCTTTGTGCTTTGACCCTTGACCTTGACCTTTGACCTTTGACCTTGACCTTTGACCTTTGACCTTTGACCTTTGACCTTTGACCTTTGACCTTTGACCTTGACCTTTGACGTTTGACCTTTGACCTTTGACCTTTGACCTGTGACCTTGACCTTGACCTTTGACCTTTGACCTTTGACCTTTGACCTTTGACCTTGACCTTGACCTTGACCTTTGACCTTGACCTTTGACCTTTGACCTTTGACCTTTGACCTTGGACCTTGGACATTTGACCTTTGACCTTGACAATGACCTTGACCCTTGACCCTTGACCTTGACCTTTGACCTTTGACCTTTAACCTTTAAGCTTTAACCTTTGAGCTTTGACCCTTGACCTTGACCTTGACCTTGACCTTTGACCTTTGACCTTTGACCTTTGACATTTGACCTTGACCTTTGACCTTTGACCTTTGACCTTTGACCTTTGACCTTGACCTTTGACGTTTGACCTTTGACCTTTGAGCTTCGTGCTTTGTGCTTTGACCTTGGACCTGGGACCTTTGACCTTTGACCTTGGACCTTTGACCTTTGACCATTACTTTGACCTTGACCTTGACCTTGGACCTTGGACCTTTGACCTTTGAGCTTTGACCTTTAAGCTTTAACCTTTGAGCTTTGTGCTTTGACCCTTGACCCTTGGACCTTGACCTTTGACCTTTGACCCTTGACCTTTGACCTTTGACCTTTGACCTTGACCTTGACCTTAACCTTGACCATGACCTTGACCTTGACCTTGACCTTGACCTTGACCTTTGACCTTGACGTTGACCTTTGACCTTTTTCCTTTGACCTTTGACCTTGACCTTGACCTTTGACCTTGACCTTTGACCTTTGTCCTTTGACCTTTGACCTTGACCTTTGACCTTTGACCTTGACCTTTGACCTTTGGCCTTTGACCTTTGACCTTTGACCTTTAAGCTTTAACCTTTGAGCTTTGTGCTTTGTGCTTTGACCCTTGACCTTGACCTTTGACCTTTGACCTTGACCTTTGACCTTTGACCTTTGACCCTTGACCTTTGACCTTTGACCTTTGACCTTTGACCTTTGACCTTTGACCTTTGACCTTGACCTTTGACCTTTGACCTTTGACCTTTGACCTTTGACCTTTGACCTTTGACCTTGACCTTGACCTTGACCTTGACCTTTGACCTTTGACCTTGACCTTTGACCTTTGACCTTTGACCTTTGACCTTTGACCTTTGACCTTTGACCTTTGACCTTTAAGCTTTAACCTTTGAGCTTTGTGCTTTGTGCTTTGACCCTTGACCTTGACCTTTGACCTTTGACCTTGACCTTTGACCTTTGACCTTTGACCCTTGACCTTTGACGTTTGACCTTTGACCTTTGACCCTTGACCTTTGACCTTTGACCTTTGACCTTTGACCTTTGACCTTTGACCTTTGACCTTTGACCTTTGACCTTTGACCTTTGACCTTGACCTTGACCTTGACCTTTGACCTTTGACCTTGACCTTTGACCTTTGACCTTTGACCTTTGACCTTTGACCTTTGACCTTGGACCTTGGACATTTGACCTTTGACCTTGACAATGACCTTGACCCTTGACCCTTGACCTTGACCTTTGACCTTTGACCTTTAACCTTTAAGCTTTAACCTTTGAGCTTTGACCCTTGACCCTTGACCTTGACCTTGACCTTGACCTTTGACCTTTGACCTTTGACCTTTGACCTTGACCTTTGACCTTTGACCTTGACCTTTGACGTTTGACGTTTGACCTTTGACCTTTGACCCTTGACCTTTGACCTTTGACCTTTGACCTTTGACCTTGACCTTGACCTTGACCTTTGACCTTTGACCTTTGACCTTTGACCTTTGACCTTTGACCTTTGACCTTGACCTTGACCTTTGACCTTTGACCTTTGACCTTTGACCTTTGACCTTGACCTTGACCTTTGACCTTTGACCTTTTGACCTTTGACCTTTGACCTTTGACCTTTGACCTTTGACCTTGACCTTGACCTTTGACCTTTGACCTTTGACCTTTGACCTTTGACCTTTGACCTTTGACCTTTGACCTTTGACCTTTGACCTTGACCTTGACCTTTGACCTTGACCTTTGACCTTTGACCTTGACCTTTGACGTTTGACCTTTGACCTTGATCTTTGACCTTTGTCCTTTGTCCTTTGACCTTTGACCTTGACCTTTGACCTTTGACGTTTGACCTTTGACCTTGACCTTGACCTTTGACCTTGACCTTGACCTTGACCTTGACCTTGACCTTTGACCTTTGACCTTTAACCTTTAACCTTTGAGCTTTGTGCTTTGTGCTTTGACCCTTGACCCTTGACCTTGACCTTGACCTTGACTTTGACCTTTGACCTTTGACCTTTGACCTTGACCTTGACCTTGACCTTGACCTTGACCTTGACCTTGACCTTGACCTTGGCCTTGACCTTTGACCTTGACGTTGACCTTTGACCTTTTTCCTTTGACCTTTGACCTTGACCTTGACCTTGACCTTTGACCTTTGACCTTTGTCCTTTGACCTTTGACCTTGACCTTTGACCTTTGACCTTTGACCTTGACCTTTGACGTTTGACCTTTGTCCTTTGACTTTTGACCTTGACCTTTGACCTTGACCTTTGACGTTTGACCTTTGACCTTTGACCTTTAAGCTTTAACCTTTGAGCTTTGTGCTTTGTGCTTTGACCCTTGACCTTGACCTTTGACCTTTGACCCTTGACCTTTGACCCTTGACCTTTGACCTTTGACCTTGACCTTGACCTTGACCTTGACCTTGACCTTGACCTTGACCTTGACCTTGACCTTTGACCTTGACCTTTGACCTTGACGTTGACCTTTGACCTTTTTCCTTTGACCTTTGACCTTTGACCTTGACCTTTGACCTTTGACCTTTGTCCTTTGACCTTTGACCTTGACCTTTGACCTTTGACCTTGACCTTTGACGTTTGACCTTTGGCCTTTGACCTTGGACCTTGGACATTTGAGCTTTGACCTTTGACCTTGACAATGACCTTGACCCTTGACCCTTGACCTTGACCTTTGACCTTTGACCTTTAACCTTTAAGCTTTAACCTTTGAGCTTTGACCCTTGACCCTTGACCTTGACCTTGACCTTGATCTTGACCTTGACCTTTGACCTTTGACCTTTGACCTTTGACCTTTGACCTTGACCTTTGACGTTTGACCTTTGACCTTTGACCTTTCACCCTTGACCCTTGACCTTGACCTTGACCTTGACCTTTGACCTTTGACCTTTGACCTTTGACCTTTGACCTTTGACCTTTGACCTTGACCTTTGACGTTTGACCTTTGACCTTGACCTTTGACCTTTGACCTTTGACCTTGACCTTGACCTTTGACCTTTGACCTTTGACCTTTGACCTTTGACCTTTGACCTTTGACCTTTGACCTTTGACCTTGACCTTGACCTTTGACCTTGACCTTTGACCCTTGACCTTTGACCTTTGACCTTTGACCTTTGACCTTTGACCTTGACCTTGACCTTTGACCTTTGACCTTTGACCTTGACCTTGACCTTTGAGCTTTGACTTTTGACCTTTGACCTTTGACCTTTGACCTTAGACCTTGGACCTTGGACATTTGACCTTTGACCTTTGACCTTGACAATGACCTTGACCCTTGACCCTTGACCTTTGACCCTTGACCTTTGACCTTCGACCTTTGACCTTTGACCCTTGACCTTTGACCTTTGACCTTTGACCTTGACCTTTGACCTTGACCTTGACCTTTGACCTTGACCTTTGACCTTTGACCTTTGACCTTGGACCTTGGACCTTTGACCTTGGACCTTGGACCTTGGACCTTGGACCTTGGACCTTGGACCTTGGACCTTGGACCTTGGACCTTTGGACCTTGGACCTTTGACCTTTGACCCTTGACCTTGAACCTTGGACCTTGGACCTTTGACCTTGACCTTGACCTTGACCTTGACCTTGACCTTGACCTTGACCTTGACCTTGACCTTTGACCTTGACCTTTGACGTTTGACCTTTGGCCTTTGACCTTTGACCATTAACCTTTGACCTTGACCTTGACCTTGACCTTGACCTTGACCTTTGACCTTTGACCTTTGACCTTTAACCTTTGAGCATTAACCTTTGAGCTTCGTGCTTTGTGCTTTGACCTTGGACCTGGGACCTTTGACCTTGCGACCTTTGACCATTACTTTGACCTTGACCTTGACCTTGGACCTTGGACCTTTGACCTTTGAGCTTTGACCTTTAAGCTTTAACCTTTGAGCTTTGTGCTTTGACCCTTGACCCTTGGACCTTGACCTTTGACCTTTGACCTTTGACCCTTGACCTTTGACCTTTGACCTTTGACCTTGACCTTGACCTTTGACCTTGACCTTGACCTTGACCTTGACCTTGACCTTGACCTTTGACCTTGACCGTTGACCTTTGACCTTTTTACCTTTGACCTTTGACCTTGACCTTGACCTTGACCTTTGACCTTTGACCTTTGACCTTTGACCTTTGACCTTTGTCCTTTGACCTTTGACCTTGACCTTGACCTTTGACCTTGACCTTTGACCTTTGACCTTTGACCTTTGACCTTTGACCTTTAAGCTTTAACCTTTGAGCTTTGTGCTTTGTGACTTTGACCTTGACCTTGACCTTTGACCTTTGACCTTGACCTTTGACCTTTGACCTTTGACCTTTGACCTTTGACCTTTGACCTTTGACCTTTGACCTTTGACCTTTGACCTTTGACCTTGACCTTGACCTTTGACCTTTGACCTTTGACCTTTGACCTTTGACCTTTGACCTTTGACCTTGACCTTGACCTTGACCTTTGACCTTTGACCTTTGACCTTTGACCTTTGACCTTTGACCTTTGACCTTGGACCTTGGACATTTGACCTTTGACCTTGACAATGACCTTGATCCTTGACCCTTGACCTTGACCTTTGACCTTTGACCTTTAACCTTTAGACCTTTGACCTTTGACCCTTGACCTTGACCTTGACCTTGACCTTTGACCTTTGACCTTTGACCTTTGACCTTTGACCTTTGACCTTTGACCTTTGACCTTTGACCTTTGACCTTTGACCTTTGACCTTGACCTTTGACGTTTGACCTTTGACCTTTGAGCTTCGTGCTTTGTGCTTTGACCTTGGACCTGGGACCTTTGACCTTTGACCTTGGACCTTTGACCTTTGACCATTGACCTTGACCTTGACCTTGGACCTTTGACCTTTGAGCTTTGACCTTTAAGCTTTAACCTTTGAGCTTTGTGCTTTGACCCTTGACCCTTGGACCTTGACCTTCGACCCTTGACCCTTGACCTTTGACCTTTGAACTTTGACCTTGACCTTTGACCTTGACCTTGACCTTGACCTTGACCTTGACCTTGACCTTGACCTTGACCTTTGACCTTGACCTTGACCTTTGACCTTTGACCTTTGACCTTTGACCTTGACCTTGACCTTTGACCTTGACCTTTGACCTTTGTCCTTTGACCTTGACCTTGACCTTTGACCTTTGACCTTGACCTTTGACCTTTGACCTTTGACCTTTGACCTTTAACCTTTGAGCTTTAACCTTTGAGCTTCGTGCTTTGTGCTTTGACCCTTGGACCTGGGACCTTTGACCTTTGACCTTTGACCTTTGACCTTGGACCTTGGACCTTGGACCTTTGACCTTTGACCTTTGACCTTTGACCTTTGACCTTTGACCTTTGACCTTTGTGCCTTTGACCCTTGACCCTTGACCTTTGACCTTTGACCTTTGACCCTTGACCTTTGACCTTTGACCTTGACCTTTGACCTTGACCTTGACCTTGACCTTTGACCTTTACCTTGACCTTTGACCTTTGTGACCTTGGCCTTGACCCTTGACCTTGACCTTTGACCTTTGACCTTGACCTTTGACCTTTTTGACCTTTGACCTTTGACCTTTGACCTTTGACCTTTGACCTCTGATCTTGACCCTTGACCTTTGACCTTTGACCTTTGACCTTCACCTTTGACCTATGACCTTTGTCCTTTGACCTTTGACCTTTGACCTTGACCTTGACCTTTGACCTTGGACCTTTGACCTTTGACCTTGACCTTTGACCTTGACCTTTACCTTTGACCTTTGACCTTTGACCTTTGACCTTTGACCTTTGACCTTTGACCTTTGACCTTGAGCTTTGACCTTTGACCTTTGACCTTTGTGACCTTTGACCTTTGACCTTTGACCTTTGACCTTTGACCTTTGACCTTTGACCTTTGACCTTTGACCTAGACCTTGACCTTGACCTTGACCTTGACCTTGACCTTGACCTTGACCTTTGACCTTTGACCTTGACCTTTGACCTTGGACGTTTGACTTTGGACCTTGGACCTTGAACCTTGGACCTTTGACCTTTGACCTTTGACCTTGGACCTTTGACCTTTGACCTTTGACCTTTGACCTTTGACCTTTGACCTTTGACCTTTGACCTTTGACCTTTGACCTTGACCTTTGACCTTTGACCTTTGACCTTTGACCTTTGACCTTTGACCTTGACCTTGACCTTGACCTTGACCTTGACCTTTGACCTTTGACCTTTGACCTTTGACCTTGACCTTGACCTTGACCTTGACCTTGACCTTTGACCTTGACCTTGACCTTTGACCTTGACCTTGACCTTGACCTTTGACCTTGACCTTGACCTTGACCTTGACCTTGACCTTGACCTTGACCTTTGACCTTTGACCTTTGACCTTTAAGCTTTAACCTTTGACCTTTGTCCTTTGTGCTTTGACCCTTGACCCTTGACCTTTGACCTTTGACCTTGACCTTTGACCTTGACCTTTGACCTTTGACCTTGACCTTTGACCTTGACCGTGACCTTGACGCTTTGACCTTTGACCTTTGACCTTTGACCTTTGAGCCTTGTGACCTTGTGACCTTTGACCCTTGACCTTGACCTTGACCTTGACCTTGACCTTGACCTTGACCTTGACCTTGACCTTGACCTTGACCTTGACCTTGACCTTGACCTTGACCTTGACCTTGACCTTGACCTTGACCTTGACCTTTGACCTTGACCTTGACCTTGACATTTGACCTTGACCTTGACCTTGACCTTGACCTTGACCTTTGACCTTTGACCTTTGTCCTTTGACCTTTGACCTTTGACCTTTGACCTTCGACCTTTGATCCTTCGACCTTGGACCTGGGACCTTTGACCTTTGACCTTTGACCTTGACCTTTGACCTTGACCTTGGACCTTGGACCTTTGACCTTTGACCTTTGAAGCTTTAACCTTTGAGCTTTGTGCTTTGTGCTTTGCCTTGACCCTTGACCTTTGACCTTTGACCTTTGACCCTTGACCTTTGACCTTTGACCTTGACCTTGACCTTGACCTTGACCTTGACCTTGACCTTGACCTTGACCTTGACCTTGACCTTGACCTTGACCTTGACCTTGACCTTGACCTTTGACCTTGACGTTGACCTTTGACCTTTTTCCTTTGACCTTTGACCTTTGACCTTTGTCCTTTGACCTTTGACCTTTGACCCTTGACCTTTGACCTTTGACCTTTGACCCTTGACCTTTGACCTTTGACCTTGACCTTTGACCTTTGACCTTGACCTTGACCTTTGAGCCTTGACCTTGACCTTGACCTTGACCTTGACCTTGACCTTGACCTTGACCTTGACCTTTGACCTTGACCTTTGACCTTTGACCTTTGTCCTTTGACCTTTGACCTTTGACCTTTGTCCTTTGACCTTGATCTTGACTTTTGACCTTTGACCTTTGACCTTTGACCTTTGACCTTGACCTTGACCTTTGACCTTTGACCTTTGACCTTGACCTTGACCTTTGACCTTTGACTTTTGACCTTTGACCTTGGACCTTGGACCTTTGACATTTGACCTTTGACCTTTGACCTTTAACCTTTGAGCTTCGTGCTTTGTGCTTTGACCTTGGACCTGGGACCTTTGACCTTTGACCTTTGACCTTGGACCTTGGACCTTTGACCTTTGACCTTTAACCTTTGACCTTGACCTTGACCTTGGACCTTGGACCTTGGACCTTTGACCTTTGACCTTTGACCTTTAAGCTTTAACCTTTGAGCTTTGTGCTTTGTGCTTTGACCCTTGACCTTGACCTTGACCTTGACCTTGATCTTTGACCTTTGTCCTTTGTCCTTTGACCTTTGACCTTTGACCTTGACCTTTGACCTTTGACCTATGACCTTTGACCTTTGACCTTTGACCTTTGACCTTTGACCTTTGACCTTTGACCTTGACCTTGACCTTTGACCTTTGACCTTTGACCTTGACCTTTGACCTTGACCCTTGACCCTTGTCCTTTGACCCTTGTCCTTTGACCTTTGACCTTTGACCTTTGACCTGTAACCTTTGAGCTTTAACCTTTGACCTTCGTGCTTTGTGCTTTGTCCTTTGACCTGGGACCTTTGACCTTTGACCTTGGACCTTTGACCTTGACCTTGACCTTGACCTTGACCTTGACCTTGACCTTGACCTTGACCTTGACCTTGACCTTGACCTTGACCTTGACCTTGACCTTGACCTTGACCTTGATCTTTGACCTTTGTCCGTTGTCCTTTGTCCTTTGACCTTTGACCTTTGACCTTGACCTTGACCTTTGACCTTTGACCTTTGACTTTTGACTTTTGACCTTGGACCTTGGACCTTGGACATTTGACCTTTGACCTTTGACCTTTAACCTTTGAGCTTCGTGCTTTGTGCTTTGACCTTGGACCTGGGACCTTTGACCTTTGACCTTGGACCTTTGACCATTAACCTTTGACCTTGACCTTGACCTTGGACCTTGGACCTTTGACCTTTGAGCTTTGACCTTTAAGCTTTAACCTTTGAGCTTTGTGCTTTGTGCTTTGACCCTTGACCTTGACCTTGACCTTGACCTTGACCTTGATCTTTGACCTTTGTCCTTTGTCCTTTGACCTTTGACCTTGACCTTTGACCTTTGACCTTGACCTTTGACGTTTGACCTTTGACCTTTGACCTTTGACCTTTGACCTTTGACCTTTGACCTTGACCTTGACCTTTGACCTTTGACCTTTGACTCTTGACCTTTGACCTTGGAAATTTGACCTTTGACCTTTGACCTTGACAATGACCTTGACCTTTGACCTTGACCTTTGACCTTGACCCTTGACCCTTGTCCTTTGACCCTTGTCCTTTGACCTTTGACCTTTGACCTGTAACCTTTGAGCTTTAACCTTTGAGCTTCGTGCTTTGTGCTTTGACCTTGGACCTGGGACCTTTGACCTTTGACCTTGGACCTTTGACCTTGACCTTGACCTTGACCTTGACCTTGACCTTGACCTTGACCTTGACCTTGACCTTGACCTTGACCTTGACCTTGACCTTGACCTTGACCTTGACCTTGACCTTGACCTTGATCTTTGACCTTTGTCCTTTGTCCTTTGTCCTTTGACCTTTGACCTTTGACCTTGACCTTGACCTTTGACCTTTGACTTTTGACTTTTGACCTTGGACCTTGGACCTTGGACATTTGACCTTTGACCTTTAACCTTTGAGCTTCGTGCTTTGTGCTTTGACCTTGGACCTGGGACCTTTGACCTTTGACCTTGGACCTTTGACCTTGACCTTGACCTTGACCTTGACCTTGACCTTGACCTTGACCTTGACCTTGACCTTGACCTTGACCTTGACCTTGACCTTGACCTTGACCTTGACCTTTGACCTTTGACCTTTGACTTTTGACCTTTGACCTTGGAAATTTGACCTTTGACCTTTGACCTTGACAATGACCTTGACCTTTGACCTTGACCTTTGACCTTGACCCTTGACCCTTGTCCTTTGACCCTTGTCCTTTGACCTTTGACCTTTGACCTGTAACCTTTGAGCTTTAACCTTTGAGCTTCGTGCTTTGTGCTTTGACCTTGGACCTGGGACCTTTGACCTTTGACCTTGGACCTTTGACCTTGACCTTGACCTTGACCTTGACCTTGACCTTGACCTTGACCTTGACCTTGACCTTGACCTTGACCTTGACCTTGACCTTGACCTTGACCTTGACCTTGACCTTGACCTTGACCTTGACCTTGACCTTGACCTTGACCTTGATCTTTGACCTTTGTCCTTTGTCCTTTGTCCTTTGACCTTTGACCTTTGACCTTGACCTTGACCTTTGACCTTTGACTTTTGACTTTTGACCTTGGACCTTGGACCTTGGACATTTGACCTTTGACCTTTGACCTTTGACCTTTAACCTTTGAGCTTCGTGCTTTGTGCTTTGACCTTGGACCTGGGACCTTTGACCTTTGACCATTGACCTTGGACCTTTGACCTTTGACCATTAACCTTTGACCTTGACCTTGACCTTGGACCTTGGACCTTTGACCTTTGAGCTTTGACCTTTAAGCTTTAACCTTTGAGCTTTGTGCTTTGTGCTTTGACCCTTGACCTTGACCTTGACCTTGACCTTGATCTTTGACCTTTGTCCTTTGTCCTTTGACCTTTGACCTTGACCTTTGACCTTTGACCTTGACCTTTGACGTTTGACCTTTGACCTTTGACCTTTGACCTTTGACCTTTGACCTTTGACCTTGACCTTGACCTTTGACCTTTGACCTTTGACTTTTGACCTTTGACCTTGGAAATTTGACCTTTGACCTTTGACCTTGACAATGACCTTGACCTTTGACCTTGACCTTTGACCTTGACCCTTGACCCTTGTCCTTTGACCCTTGTCCTTTGACCTTTGACCTTTGACCTGTAACCTTTGAGCTTTAACCTTTGAGCTTCGTGCTTTGTGCTTTGACCTTGGACCTGGTGACCTTTGACCTTTGACCTTTGACCTTGGACCTTTGACCTTGACCTTGACCTTGACCTTGACCTTGACCTTGACCTTGACCTTGACCTTGACCTTGACCTTGACCTTGACCTTGACCTTGACCTTGACCTTGACCTTTGACCTTTGACCTTTGATCTTTGACCTTTGTACCTTTGACCTTTGTCCTTTGACCTTTGACCTTTTACCTTGACCTTGACCTTTGACCTTTGACGTTTGACCTTTGGCCTTTGACCTTTGACCATTAACCTTTGACCTTGACCTTGACCTTGACCTTGACCTTGACCTTGACCTTGACCTTGACCTTTGACCTTTGACCTTTGACCTTTGACCTTTGACCTTTAACCTTTGAGCTTTAACCTTTGAGCTTCGTGCTTTGTGCTTTGACCTTGGACCTGGGACCTTTGACCTTGGACCTTTGACCTTTGACCATTACTTTGACCTTGACCTTGACCTTGGACCTTTGACCTTTGACCATTACTTTGACCTTGACCTTGACCTTGGACCTTGGACCTTTGACCTTTGAGCTTTGACCTTTAAGCTTTAACCTTTGAGCTTTGTGCTTTGACCCTTGACCTTGACCTTTGACCTTTGACCTTTGACCTTTGACCTCTTGACCTTTGACCTTTGACCTTTGACCTTTGACCTTGACCTTGACCTTGACCTTGACCTTGACCTTGACCTTGACCTTGACCTTGACCTTGACCTTGACCTTGACCTTGACCTTTGACCTTGACCTTTGACCTTGACCTTGACCTTGACCTTTGACCTTTGACCTTTTTCCTTTGACCTTTGACCTTGACCTTGACCTTGACCTTGACCTTTGACCTTTGACCTTTGTCCTTTGACCTTGACCTTTGACCTTTGACCTTTGACCTTTGACCTTGACCTTTGACGTTTGACCTTTGGCCTTTGACCTTTAAGCTTTAACCTTTGAGCTTTGTGCTTTGTGCTTTGACCCTTGACCTTGACCTTTGACCTTTGACCCTTGACCTTTGACCCTTGACCTTTGACCCTTGACCTTGACCTTGACCTTGACCTTGACCTTGACCTTGACCTTGACCTTGACCTTGACCTTTGACCTTGACGTTGACCTTTGACCTTCTTCCTTTGACCTTTGACCTTGACCTTGACCTTTGACCTTGACCTTTGACCTTTGACCTTTGTCCTTTGACCTTTGACCTTGACCTTTGACCTTTGACCTTGACCTTTGACGTTTGACCTTTGGCCTTTGACCTTTGACCTTTTACCTTTGACCTTTAAGCTTTAACCTTTGAGCTTTGTGCTTTGTGCTTTGTGCTTTGACCCTTGACCTTGACCTTTGACCTTTGAACCTTGACCTTTGACCTTTGACCTTTGACCTTGACCTTGACCTTGACCTTGACCTTGACCTTGACCTTGACCTTGACCTTTGACCTTGGACCTTGGACCTTGGACCTTTGACCTTGGACGTTTGACTTTGGACCTTGGACCTTGAACCTTGGACCTTTGACCTTGGATCTTTGACCTTGGACCTTTGACCTTTGACCCTTGACCTTTGACCTTTGACCTTGACCTTTGACCTTTGACCTTTGACCTTTGACCTTTGACCTTTGACCTTTGACCTTTGACCTTTGACCTTTGACCTTTGACCTTTGACCTTTGACCTTGACCTTGACCTTTGACCTTGACCTTTGACCTTTGACCTTGGACCTTGGACCTTTGACCTTGGACCTTGGACCTTGAACCTTGGACCTTGGACCTTGGACCTTGGACCTTTGACCTTGGACCTTGGACCTTGAACCTTGGACCTTGGACCTTGGACCTTGGACCTTTGGACCTTGGACCTTTGACCTTGGACCTTTGACCTTGACCTTGACCTTGACCTTGACCTTGACCTTGACCTTGACCTTGACCTTTACCTTGACCTTGACCTTGACCTTGACCTTGACCTTGACCTTGACCTTGACCTTGACCTTGACCTTGACCTTTGACCTTGACCTTTGACCTTTAAGCTTTAAGCTTTAACCTTTGTGCTTTGTGCTTTGACCCTTGACCCTTGACCTTGACCTTGACCTTTGACCTTTGACCTTGACCTTTAACCTTTGAGCTTTAACCTTTGAGCTTCGTGCTTTGTGCTTTGACCTTCGACCTGGGACCTTTGACCTTCGACCTTGGACCTTGGACCTTTGACCTTGACCTTGACCATGACCTTGACCTTGACCTTGACCTTGACCTTGACCTTGACCTTGACCTTGACCTTGACCTTGACCTTGACCTTGACCTTGACCTTGACCTTGACCTTGACCTTGACCTTGACCTTGACCTTGACCTTTGACCTTTGACCTTTGACCTTTAACCTTTGAGCTTTAACCTTTGAGCTTCGTGCTTTGTGCTTCGACCTTGGACCTGGGACCTTTGACCTTGGACCTTGGACCTTGGACCTTTGACCTTGACCTTGACCTTGACCTTGACCTTGGACCTTGGACCTTTGACCTTTGAGCTTTGACCTTTAAGCTTTAACCTTTGAGCTTTGTGCTTTGTGCTTTGACCCTTGACCCTTGACCTTTGACCTTTGACCTTTGACCTTTGACCCTTGACCTTTGACCTTTGACCTTGACCTTGACCTTGACCTTGACCTTGACCTTGACCTTGACCTTGACCTTTGACCTCGACGTTGACCTTTGACCTTTTTCCTTTGACCTTTGACCTTTGTCCTTTGACCTCTGATCTTGACTTTTGACCTTTGACCTTTGACCTTTGACCTTTGACCTTGACCTTGACCTTTGACCTTTGACCTTTGACCTTTGACCTTTGACCTTGACCTTTGACCTTTGACCTTTGACCTTTTACCTTTGAGCTTTAACCTTTGAGCTTCGTGCTTTGTGCTTTGACCTTGGACCTGGGACCTTTGACCTTTGACCTTGGACCTTTGACCTTTGACCATTACTTTGACCTTGACCTTGACCTTGGACCTTTGACCTTTGACCATTACTTTGACCTTGACCTTGACCTTGTACCTTGGACCTTGGACCTTTGACCTTTGAGCTTTGACCTTTAAGCTTTAACCTTTGAGCTTTGTGCTTTGACCCTTGACCTTGACCTTTGACCTCTGACCTTTGACCTTTGACCCTTGACCTTTGACCTTTGACCTTTGACCTTGACCTTGACCTTGACCTTGACCTTGACCTTGACCTTGACCTTGACCTTTGACCTTGACGTTGACCTTTGACCTTTTTCCTTTGACCTTTGACCTTGACCTTGACCTTTGACCTTGACCTTTGACCTTTGACCTTTGACCTTTGTCCTTTGACCTTGACCTTTGACCTTTGACCTTTGACCTTGACCTTTGACGTTTGACCTTTGGCCTTTGACCTTTGACCTTTAAGCTTTAACCTTTGAGCTTTGTGCTTTGTGCTTTGACCCTTGACCTTGACCTTTGACCTTTGACCCTTGACCTTTGACCCTTGACCTTGACCTTGACCTTGACCTTGACCTTGACCTTGACCTTGACCTTGACCTTGACCTTGACCTTGACCTTGACCTTGACCTTGACCTTTGACCTTGACGTTGACCTTTGACCTTTGACCTTTGACCTTGACCTTGACCTTTGACCTTGACCTTTGACCTTTGACCTTTGTCCTTTGACCTTTGACCTTGACCTTTGACCTTGACCTTTGACGTTTGACCTTTGGCCTTTGACCTTTGACCTTTGACCTTTGACCTTTAAGCTTTAACCTTTGAGCTTTGTGCTTTGTGCTTTGACCCTTGACCTTGACCTTTGACCTTTGACCCTTGACCTTTGACCTTTGACCTTTGACCTTGACCTTGACCTTGACCTTGACCTTGACCTTGACCTTGACCTTGACCTTGACCTTTGACCTTGGACCTTGGACCTTGGACCTTTGACCTTGGACGTTTGACTTTGGACCTTGGACCTTGAACCTTGGACCTTTGACCTTGGATCTTTGACCTTGGACCTTTGACCTTTGACCCTTGACCTTTGACCTTTGACCTTTGACCCTTTGACCTTGACCTTGACCTTGACCTTGACCTTGACCTTGACCTTGACCTTGACCTTGACCTTGACCTTGACCTTTGACCTTGACGTTGACCTTTGACCTTTTTCCTTTGACCTTTGACCTTTGACCTTTGTCCTTTGACCTCTGATCTTGACTTTTGACCTTTGACCTTTGACCTTTGACCTTGACCTTGACCTTTGACCTTTGACTTTTGACCTTTGACCTTGGACCTTGGACCTTGGACATTTGACCTTTGACCTTTGACCTTTAACCTTTGAGCTTCGTGCTTTGTGCTTTGACCTTGGACCTGGGACCTTTGACCTTTGACCTTTGACCATTAACCTTTGACCTTGACCTTGACCTTGGACCTTGGACCTTTGACCTTTGAGCTTTGACCTTTAAGCTTTAACCTTTGAGCTTTGTGCTTTGTGCTTTGACCCTTGACCTTGACCTTGACCTTGACCTTGATCTTTGACCTTTGTCCTTTGTCCTTTGACCTTTGACCTTGACCTTTGACCTTTGACCTTGACCTTTGACGTTTGACCTTTGACCTTTGACCTTTGACCTTTGACCTTTGACCTTGACCTTGACCTTTGACCTTTGACCTTTGACTTTTGACCTTTGACCTTGGAAATTTGACCTTTGACCTTTGACCTTGACAATGACCTTGACCTTTGACCTTGACCTTTGACCTTGACCCTTGACCCTTGTCCTTTGACCCTTGTCCTTTGACCTTTGACCTTTGACCTGTAACCTTTGAGCTTTAACCTTTGAGCTTCGTGCTTTGTGCTTTGACCTTGGACCTGGGACCTTTGACCTTTGACCTTGGACCTTTGACCTTGACCTTGACCTTGACCTTGACCTTGACCTTGACCTTGACCTTGACCTTGACCTTGACCTTGACCTTGACCTTGACCTTGACCTTGACCTTGACCTTGATCTTTGACCTTTGTCCTTTGTCCTTTGTCCTTTGACCTTTGACCTTTGACCTTGACCTTGACCTTTGACCTTTGACTTTTGACCTTTGACCTTGGACCTTGGACATTTGACCTTTGACCTTTGACCTTTAACCTTTGAGCTTCGTGCTTTGTGCTTTGACCTTGGACCTGGGACCTTTGACCTTTGACCTTTGACCTTTGACCTTGGACCTTTGACCTTTGACCATTAACCTTTGACCTTGACCTTGACCTTGGACCTTTGACCTTTGAGCTTTGACCTTTAAGCTTTAACCTTTGAGCTTTGAGCTTTGTGCTTTGACCCTTGACCTTGACCTTGACCTTGACCTTGATCTTTGACCTTTGTCCTTTGTCCTTTGTCCTTTGACCTTTGACCTTTGACCTTGACCTTTGACCTTTGACCTTGACCTTTGACGTTTGACCTTTGACCTTTGACCTTTGACCTTTGACCTTGACCTTGACCTTTGACCTTTGACCTTTGACTTTTGACCTTTGACCTTTGACCTTGGAAATTTGACATTTGACCTTTGACCTTGACAATGACCTTGACCTTTGACCTTGACCTTTGACCTTGACCCTTGACCCTTGTCCTTTGACCCTTGTCCTTTGACCTTTGACCTTTGACCTGTAACCTTTGAGCTTTAACCTTTGAGCTTCGTGCTTTGTGCTTTGACCTTTGACCTGTAACCTTTGAGCTTTAACCTTTGAGCTTTGTGCTTTGTGCTTTGACCCTTGACCTTGACCTTGACCTTGACCTTGACCATGACCTTGATCTTTGACCTTTGTCCTTTGTCCTTTGACCTTTGACCTTGACCTTTGACCTTTGACCTTGACCTTTGACCTTTGACCTTTGACCTTGACCTTTGACCTTTGACCTTTGACTTTTGACCTTTGACCTTTGACCTTGGAAATTTGACCTTTGACCTTTGACCTTGACAATGACCTTGACCTTTGACCTTGACCTTTGACCTTGACCCTTGACCCTTGTCCTTTGACCCTTGTCCTTTGACCTTTGACCCTTGACCTTTGACCTTTGACCTTTGACCTTGACCTTGACCTTGACCTTGACCTTGACCTTGATCTTTGACCTTTGTCCTTTGTCCTTTGACCTTTGACCTTGACAATGACCTTGACCTTTGACCTTGACCTTTGACCTTGACCCTTGACCCTTGTCCTTTGACCCTTGTCCTTTGACCTTTGACCTTTGACCTGTAACCTTTGAGCTTTAACCTTTGAGCTTCGTGCTTTGTGCTTTGACCTTTGACCTGTAACCTTTGAGCTTTAACCTTTGAGCTTTGTGCTTTGTGCTTTGACCCTTGACCTTGACCTTGACCTTGACCATGACCTTGATCTTTGACCTTTGTCCTTTGTCCTTTGACCTTTGACCTTGACCTTTGACCTTTGACCTTGACCTTTGACGTTTGACCTTTGACCTTTGACCTTTGACCTTGACCTTTGACCTTTGACCTTTGACTTTTGACCTTTGACCTTTGACCTTGGAAATTTGACCTTTGACCTTTGACCTTGACAATGACCTTGACCTTTGACCTTGACCTTTGACCTTGACCCTTGACCCTTGTCCTTTGACCCTTGTCCTTTGACCTTTGACCCTTGACCTTTGACCTTTGACCTTTGACCTTGACCTTGACCTTGACCTTGACCTTGACCTTGACCTTTGACCTTGGACCTTGGACCTTTGACCTTGGACGTTTGACTTTGGACCTTGGACCTTGAACCTTGGACCTTTGACCTTGGATCTTTGACCTTGGACCTTTGACCTTAGACCCTTGACCTTTGACCTTTGACCTTTGACCTTTGACCTTTGACCTTTGACCTTTGACCTTTGACCTTGACCTTGACCTTTGACCTTGACCTTTGACCTTTGACCTTGGACCTTGGACCTTTGACCTTGGACCTTGGACCT
Organism: Drosophila monieri; assembly: GCA_035047585.1. Lineage (NCBI taxonomy): Eukaryota > Metazoa > Arthropoda > Insecta > Diptera > Drosophilidae > Drosophila > Drosophila monieri. The sequence continues at coordinate 618,768 of JAWNPJ010000038.1, forward strand.
TGGACCTTGGACCTTTGGACCTTGGACCTTTGACCTTTGACCTTTGACCCTTGACCCTTGACCTTGAACCTTGGACCTTGGACCTTGGACCTTTGACCTTGGACCTTTGACCTTGACCTTGACCTTGACCTTGACCTTGACCTTGACCTTGACCTTGACCTTGACCTTTACCTTGACCTTGACCTTGACCTTGACCTTGACCTTGACCTTGACCTTGACCTTGACCTTTGACCTTGACCTTTGACCTTTAAGCTTTAAGCTTTAACCTTTGTGCTTTGTGCTTTGACCAGTTGACCCTTGACCTTGACCTTGACCTTTGACCTTTGACCTTTGACCTTTAACCTTTGAGCTTTAACCTTTGAGCTTTGTGCTTTGAGCTTTGTGCTTTGACCTTGGACCTGGGACCTTTGATCTTTGACCTTGGACCTTTGACCTTTGGCCTTTGACCATTAACCTTTGACCTTGACCTTGACCATGGACCTTGGACCTTTGACCTTTGACCTTGGACCTTGGACCTTGGACCTTGGACCTTTGACCTTGACCTTGACCTTGACCTTGACCTTGACCTTGACCTTGACCTTGACCTTGACCTTGACCTTGACCTTGATCTTTGACCTTTGTCCTTTAAGCTTTAACCTTTATCCTTTGAGCTTTGTGCTTTGACCCTTGACCCTTGACCTTGACCTTGACCTTGACCTTTGACCTTTGACCTTTGACCTTGACCTTGACCTTGACCTTTGACCTTTGACCTTTGACCTTTGACCTTGACATTGACCTTGACCTTTGCCGTTTGACCTTTGACCTTTGACATTTGACCTTGACCTTGACCTTTGACCTTTGACCTTTGACCTTTGACCTTTGACCTTTGACCTTTGACCTTGGACCTTGGACATTTGACCTTTGACCTTGACAATGACCTTGACCTTTGACCTTGACCTTTGACCTTGACCCTTGACCCTTGTCCTTTGACCTTTGACCTTTAACCTTTGAGCTTTAACCTTTGAGCTTCGTGCTTTGTGCTTTGACCTTGGACCTGGGACCTTTGACCTTTGACCTTTGACCTTGGACCTTTGACCTTTGACCATTACTTTGACCTTGACCTTGACCTTGGACCTTGGACCTTTGACCTTTGAGCTTTGACCTTTAAGCTTTAACCTTTGAGCTTTGTGCTTTGACCTTTGACCTTTGACCTTTGACCCTTGACCTTTGACCTTTGACCTTAGACCTTGACCTTGACCTTGACCTTGACCTTGACCTTGACCTTGACCTTGACCTTGACCTTGACCTTGACCTTGACCTTGACCTTTGACCTTGACGTTGACCTTTGACCTTTTTCCTTTGACCTTTGACCTTGACCTTGACCTTTGACCTTGACCTTGACCTTTGACCTTGACCTTTGACCTTTGACCTTTGACCTTTGTCCTTTGACCTTTGACCTTGACCTTTGACCTTTGACCTTGACCTTTGACGTTTGACCTTTGTCCTTTGTCCTTTGACCTTGACCTTTGACCTTTGACCTTGACCTTTGACGTTTGACCTTTGACCTTTGACCTTTAAGCTTTAACCTTTGAACTTTGTGCTTTGTGCTTTGACCCTTGACCTTGACCTTTGACCTTTGACCCTTGACCTTTGACCCTTGACCTTTGACCTTTGACCTTTGACCTTGACCTTGACCTTGACCTTGACCTTGACCTTGACCTTGACCTTGACCTTGACCTTGACCTTGACCTTGACCTTGACCTTGACCTTGACCTTGACCTTGACCTTTGACCTTGACGTTGACCTTTTTCCTTTGACCTTTGACCTTGACCTTTGACCTTGACCTTTGACCTTTGACCTTTGTCCTTTGACCTTTGACCTTGACCTTTGACCTTTGACCTTGACCTTTGACGTTTGACCTTTGGCCTTTGACCTTTGACCTTTGACCTTTAAGCTTTAACCTTTGAGCTTTGTGCTTTGTGCTTTGACCCTTGACCTTTGACCTTTGACCCTTGACCTTTGACCTTTGACCTTTGACCTTGACCTTGACCTTGACCTTGACCTTGACCTTGACCTTTGACCTTGGACCTTGGACCTTGGACCTTTGACCTTGGACGTTTGACTTTGGACCTTGGACCTTGAACCTTGGACCTTTGACCTTGGATCTTTGACCTTGGACCTTTGACCTTTGACCTTTGACCTTTGACCTATGACCTTTGACCTTGACCTTGACCTTTGACCTTGACCTTTGACCCTTGACCTTTGACCTTTGACCATTGACCTTTGACCTTTGACCTTTGACCTTTGACCTTTGACCTTGACCTTGACCTTTGACCTTGACCTTTGACCTTTGACCTTTGACCTTGGACCTTGGACCTTTGACCTTGGACCTTGGACCTTGAACCTTGGACCTTGGACCTTGGACCTTTGGACCTTTGGACCTTTGGACCTTTGACCTTTGACCCTTGACCCTTGACCCTTGACCTTGAACCTTGGACCTTGGACCTTGGACCTTTGACCTTGACCTTGACCTTGACCTTGACCTTGACCTTGACCTTGACCTTGACCTTGACCTTGACCTTTACCTTGACCTTGACCTTGACCTTGACCTTGACCTTGACCTTGACCTTGACCTTGACCTTGACCTTGACCTTTGACCTTTGACCTTGACCTTTGACCTTTAAGCTTTAAGCTTTAACCTTTGTGCTTTGTGCTTTGACCCTTGACTCTTGACCTTGACCTTGACCTTGACCTTTGACCTTTGACCTTTAACCTTTGAGCTTTAACATTTGAGCTTTGTGCTTTGAGCTTTGTGCGTTGACCTTGGACCTGGGACCTTTGATCTTTGACCTTGGACCTTTGACCTTTGACCTTTGGCCTTTGACCATTAACCTTTGACCTTGACCTTGACCATGGACCTTGGACCTTTGACCTTTGACCCTTGACCTTGGACCTTGGACCTTTGACCTTGACCTTGACCTTGACCTTGACCTTGACCTTGACCTTGACCTTGACCTTGACCTTGACCTTGACCTTGACCTTTGACCTTGGACCTTTGACCTTGACCTTGATCTTTGACCTTTGTCCTTTGTCCTTTGACCTTTGACCTTGACCTTTGACCTTTGACCTTGACCTTTGACGTTTGACCTTTGACCTTGACCTTTGACCTTTGACCTTGACCTTGACCTTGACCTTTGACCTTGACCTTTGACCTTGACCTTTGACCTTGACCTTGACCTTTGACCTTTGACCTTTAACCTTTAAGCTTTAACCTTTGAGCTTTGTGCTTTGTGCTTTGTGCTTTGACCCTTGACCCTTGACCTTGACCTTGACCTTGATCTTTGACCTTGGACCTTTGACCTTTGACCTTGACCTTGACCTTGACCTTGACCTTGACCTTGACCTTGACCTTTGACCTTTGACCTTTGACCTTTAACCTTTGAGCTTTAACCTTTGAGCTTCGTGCTTTGTGCTTCGACCTTGGACCTGGGACCTTTGACCTTTGACCTTGGACCTTGGACCTTTGACCTTGACCTTGACCTTGACCTTGACCTTGACCTTGACCTTGACCTTGACCTTGGACCTTGGACCTTTGACCTTTGAGCTTTGACCTTTAAGCTTTAACCTTTGAGCTTTGTGCTTTGTGCTTTGACCCTTGATCTTTGACCTTTGACCTTTGACCCTTGACCTTTGACCTTTGACCTTTGACCTTGACCTTGACCTTGACCTTGACCTTGACCTTGACCTTGACCTTGACCTTGACCTTGACCTTGACCTTGACCTTGACCTTGACCTTAACCTTGACCTTGACCTTGACCTTGACCTTGACCTTGACCTTGACCTTGACCTTGACCTTGACCTTGACCTTGACCTTGACCTTGACCTTGACCTTGACCTTGACCTTGACCTTGACCTTGAACTTGACCTTGACCTTTGACGTTGACCTTTGACCTTTTTCCTTTGACCTTTGACCTTTGACCTTTGTCCTTTGACCTCTGATCTTGACTTTTGACCTTTGACCTTTGACCTTTGACCTTTGACCTTTGACCTTGACCTTGACCTTTGACCTTTGACCTTTGACCTTTGACCTTTGACCTTTGACCTTGACCTTGACCTTTGACCTTTGACTTTTGACCTTTGACCTTGGACCTTGGACCTTGGACATTTGACATTTGACCTTTGACCTTGACAATGACCTTGACCTTTGACCTTGACCTTTGACCTTGACCCTTGACCCTAGTCCTTTGACCTTTGACCTTTAACCTTTGAGCTTTAACCTTTGACCTTCGTGCTTTGTGCTTTGACCTTGGACCTGGGACCTTTGACCTTTGACCTTGGACCTTTGACCTTGACCTTGACCTTGACCTTGACCTTGACCTTGACCTTGACCTTGACCTTGACCTTGACCTTGATCTTTGACCTTTGTCCTTTGTCCTTTGACCTTTGACCTTTGACCTTGACCTTTGACCTTTGACCTTTGACCTTGACCTTTGACGTTTGACCTTTGACCTTTGACCTTTGGCCTTGACCTTGACCTTGACCTTGACCTTGACCTTGACCTTGACCTTGACCTTGACCTTGACCTTGTCCTTTGACCTTGACGTTGACCTTTGACCTTTTTCCTTTGACCTTTGACCTTGACCTTGACCTTTGACCTTGACCTTTGACCTTTGACCTTTGACCTTTGTCCTTTGACCTTTGACCTTGACCTTGACCTTGACCTTGACCTTGACCTTGACCTTGACCTTGACTTTGACCTTGACCTTGACCTTGACCTTGACCTTTGACCTTTGACCTTTGACCTTTAACCTTTGAGCTTCGTGCTTTGTGCTTTGACCTTGGACCTGGGACCTTTGACCTTTGACCTTTGACCTTGGACCTTTGACCTTTGACCATTAACCTTTGACCTTGACCTTGACCTTGGACCTTTGACCTTTTAGCTTTGACCTTTAAGCTTTAACCTTTGAGCTTTGTGCTTTGTGCTTTGACCCTTGACCTTGACCTTGACCTTGACCTTGACCTTGATCTTTGACCTTTGTCCTTTGACCTTTGACCTTGACCTTTGACCTTGGACCTTGGACCTTGGACATTTGACCTTTGACCTTTGACCTTGACAATGACCTTGACCTTTGACCTTGACCTTTGACCTTGACCCTTGACCCTTGACCCTTGTCCTTTGACCTTTGACCTTTGACCTTTAACCTTTGAGCTTTAACCTTTGAGCTTCGTGCTTTGTGCTTTGACCTTGGACCTGGGACCTTTGACCTTTGACCTTGGACCTTTGACCTTGACCTTGACCTTGACCTTGACCTTGACCTTGACCTTGACCTTGACCTTGACCTTGACCTTGACCTTGACCTTGACCTTGACCCTGATCTTTGACCTTTGTCCTTTGTCCTTTGTCCTTTGACCTTTGACCTTTGACCTTAACCTTGACCTTTGACCTTGACCATTGACGTTTGACCTTTGGCCTTTGACCTTTGACCATTAACCTTTGACCTTGACCTTGACCTTGACCTTGACCTTGACCTTTGACCTTTGACCTTTGACCTTTAACCTTTGAGCTTTAACCTTTGAGCTTCGTGCTTTGTGCTTTGACCTTGGACCTGGGACCTTTGACCTTGGACCTTTGACCTTTGACCATTACTTTGACCTTGACCTTGACCTTGGACCTTGGACCTTTGACCTTTGAGCTTTGACCTTTAAGCTTTAACCTTTGAGCTTTGTGCTTTGACCCTTGACACTTGACCTTGACCTTTGACCTTTGACCTTTGACCGTTGACCTTTGACCTTTGACCTTTGACCTTTGACCTTGACCTTTGACCTTTGACCTTGACCTTGACCTTGACCTTGACCTTGACCTTGACCTTGACCTTTGACCTTTGACCTTGACCTTGACCTTGACCTTGGCCTTGACCTTGACCTTGACCTTGACCTTGACCTTGACCTTGACCTTGACCTTAACCTTGACCTTAACCTTGACCATGACCTTGACCTTGACCTTTGACCTTGACGTTGACCTTTTTCCTTTGACCTTGACCTTGACCTTTGACCTTGACCTTTAACCTTTGACCTTTGACCTTTGTCCTTTGTCCTTTGACCTTTGACCTTGACCTTTGACCTTTGACCTTGACCTTTGACGTTTGACCTTTGGCCTTTGACCTTTGACCCTTGACCTTTGACCTTTGACCTTTGACCTTGACCTTGACCTTGACCTTGACCTTGACCTTGACCTTTGACCTTGGACCTTGGACCTTGGACCTTTGACCTTGGACGTTTGACTTTGGACCTTGGACCTTGAACCTTGGACCTTTGACCTTGGATCTTGGACCTTTGACCTTTGACCTTTGACCCTTGACCTTTGACCTTTGACCTTGACCTTGACCTTTGACCTTGACCTTTGACCTTTGACCTTTGACCTTTGACCTTTGACCTTGACCTTTGACCTTGACCTTTGACCTTTGACCTTTGACCTTTGACCTTGGACCTTGGACCTTGGACCTTTGACCTTAGACCTTGAACCTTGGACCTTGGACCTTGGACCTTTGGACCTTGGACCTTTGACCTTTGACCCTTGACCCTTGACCTTGAACCTTGGACCTTGGACCTTTGACCTTGACCTTGACCTTGACCTTGACCTTGACCTTGACCTTGACCTTGACCTTGACCTTGACCTTTACCTTGACCTTGACCTTGACCTTGACCTTGACCTTGACCTTGACCTTGACCTTGACCTTGACCTTGACCTTGACCTTGACCTTGACCTTGACCTTGACCTTGACCTTTGACCTTGACCTTTGACCTTTAAGCTTTAAGCTTTAACCTTTGTGCTTTGTGCTTTGACCCTTGACCTTGACCTTGACCTTTGACCTTTGACCTTGACCTTTAACCTTTGAGCTTTAACCTTTGAGCTTCGTGCTTTGTGCTTTGACCTTGGACCTGGGACCTTTGACCTTTGACCTTGGACCTTGGACCTTTGACCTTGACCTTGACCTTGACCTTGACCTTGACCTTGACCTTGACCTTGACCTTGACCTTGACCTTGACCTTGACCTTGACCTTGACCTTGACCTTGACCTTGACCTTGACCTTGACCTTGACCTTGACCTTGACCTTGACCTTGACCTTTGACCTTTGACCTTTGACCTTTAACCTTTGAGCTTTAACCTTTGAGCTTCGTGCTTTGTGCTTCGACCTTGGACCTGGGACCTTTGACCTTGGACCTTGGACCTTTGACCTTGACCTTGACCTTGACCTTGGACCTTGGACCTTGGACCTTTGACCTTTGAGCTTTGACCTTTAAGCTTTAACCTTTGAGCTTTGTGCTTTGTGCTTTGACCCTTGACCTTTGACCTTTGACCTTTGACCCTTGACCTTTGACCTTTGACCTTGACCTTGACCTTGACCTTGACCTTGACCTTGACCTTGACCTTGACCTTGACCTTGACCTTGACCTTGACCTTTGACCTTGACGTTGACCTTTGACCTTTTTCCTTTGACCTTTGACCTTTGACCTTTGTCCTTTGACCTCTGATCTTGACTTTTGACCTTTGACCTTTGACCTTTGACCTTTGACCTTGACTTTGACCTTGACCTTTGACCTTTGACCTTTGACCTTGACCTTGACCTTTGACCTTTGACTTTTGACCTTGGACCTTGGACATTTGACCTTTGACCTTTGACCTTTAACCTTTGAGCTTCGTGCTTTGTGCTTTGACCTTGGACCTGGGACCTTTGACCTTTGACCTTTGACCTTTGACCTTGGACCTTTGACCTTTGACCATTAACCTTTGACCTTGACCTTGACCTTGGACCTTGGACCTTTGACCTTTGAGCTTTGACCTTTAAGCCTTTGAGCTTTGTGCTTTGTGCTTTGACCCTTGACCTTGACCTTGACCTTGACCTTGACCTTGACCTTGACCTTGACCTTTGACCTTGACCTTTGACCTTTAAGCTTCGTGCTTTGTGCTTTGACCTTGGACCTGGGACCTTTGACCTTTGACCTTGGACCTTGGACCTTTGACCTTGACCTTGACCTTGACCTTGACCTTGACCTTGACCTTGACCTTGACCTTGACCTTGACCTTGACCTTGACCTTGACCTTGACCTTGACCTTGACCTTGACCTTGACCTTGACCTTGACCTTGACCTTGACCTTGACCTTGACCTTGACCTTGACCTTGACCTTGACCTTTGACCTTTGACCTTTGACCTTTAACCTTTGAGCTTTAACCTTTGAGCTTCGTGCTTTGTGCTTCGACCTTGGACCTGGGACCTTTGACCTTGGACCTTGGACCTTTGACCTTGACCTTGACCTTGACCTTGGACCTTGGACCTTTGACCTTTGAGCTTTGACCTTTAAGCTTTAACCTTTGAGCTTTGTGCTTTGTGCTTTGACCCTTGACCCTTGACCTTTGACCTTTGACCTTTGACCCTTGACCTTTGACCTTTGACCTTGACCTTGACCTTGACCTTGACCTTGACCTTGACCTTGACCTTGACCTTGACCTTGACCTTTGACCTTGACGTTGACCTTTGACCTTTTTCCTTTGACCTTTGACCTTTGACCTTTGACCTTTGTCCTTTGACCTCTGATCTTGACTTTTGACCTTTGACCTTTGACCTTTGACCTTGACCTTGACCTTTGACCTTTGACCTTTGACCTTGACCTTGACCTTTGACCTTTGACTTTGACCTTTGACCTTGGACCTTGGACCTTGGACCTTGGACATTTGACCTTTGACCTTTGACCTTTAACCTTTGAGCTTCGTGCTTTGTGCTTTGACCTTGGACCTGGGACCTTTGACCTTTGACCTTTGACCTTTGACCTTGGACCTTTGACCTTTGACCATTAACCTTTGACCTTGACCTTGACCTTGGACCTTGGACCTTTGACCTTTGAGCTTTGACCTTTAAGCTTTAACCTTTGAGCTTTGTGCTTTGTGCTTTGACCCTTGACCTTGACCTTGACCTTGACCTTGATCTTTGACCTTTGTCCTTTGTCCTTTGACCTTTGACCTTGACCTTTGACCTTTGACGTTTGACCTTTGACCTTTGACCTTTGACCTTGACCTTGACCTTGACCTTTGACCTTTGACCTTTGACTTTTGACCTTTGACCTTTGACCTTGGAAATTTGACCTTTGACCTTTGACCTTGACAATGACCTTGACCTTTGACCTTGACCTTTGACCTTGACCTTTGACCCTTGTCCTTTGACCCTTGTCCTTTGACCTTTGACCTTTGACCTGTAACCTTTGAGCTTTAACCTTTGAGCTTCGTGCTTTGTGCTTTGACCTTGGACCTGGGACCTTTGACCTTTGACCTTGGACCTTTGACCTTGACCTTGACCTTGACCTTGACCTTGACCTTGACCTTGACCTTGACCTTGACCTTGACCTTGACCTTGACCTTGACCTTGATCTTTGACCTTTGTCCTTTGTCCTTTGTCCTTTGACCTTTGACCTTTGACCTTGACCTTGACCTTTGACCTTTGACTTTTGACCTTTGACCTTGGACCTTGGACCTTGGACATTTGACCTTTGACCTTTGACCTTTAACCTTTGAGCTTCGTGCTTTGTGCTTTGACCTTGGACCTGGGACCTTTGACCTTTGACCTTTGACCTTGGACCTTTGACCTTTGACCATTAACCTTTGACCTTGACCTTGACCTTGGACCTTGGACCTTTGACCTTTGAGCTTTGACCTTTAAGCTTTAACCTTTGAGCTTTGTGCTTTGTGCTTTGACCCTTGACCTTGACCTTGACCTTGACCTTGACCTTGACCTTGACCTTGATCTTGACCTTGATCTTTGACCTTTGTCCTTTGTCCTTTGACCTTTGACCTTGACCTTTGACCTTTGACCTTGACCTTTGACGTTTGACCTTTGACCTTTGACCTTTGACCTTGACCTTGACCTTGACCTTTGACCTTTGACCTTTGACCTTGGAAATTTGACCTTTGACCTTTGACCTTGACAATGACCTTGACCTTTGACCTTGACCTTTGACCTTGACCCTTGACCCTTGTCCTTTGACCCTTGTCCTTTGACCTTTGACCTTTGACCTGTAACCTTTGAGCTTTAACCTTTGAGCTTCGTGCTTTGTGCTTTGACCTTGGACCTGGGACCTTTGACCTTTGACCTTGGACCTTTGACCTTGACCTTGACCTTGACCTTGACCTTGACCTTGACCTTGACCTTGACCTTGACCTTGACCTTGACCTTGACCTTGACCTTGACCTTGACCTTGACCTTGACCTTGACCTTGACCTTGACCTTGACCTTGACCTTGACCTTGACCTTGACCTTGACCTTGACCTTGACCTTGACCTTGACCTTGACCTTGACCTTGACCTTGACCTTGACCTTGATCTTTGACCTTTGTCCTTTGTCCTTTGACCTTTGACCTTTGACCTTGACCTTGACCTTTGACCTTTGACGTTTGACCTTTGGCCTTTGACCTTTGACCATTAACCTTTGACCTTGACCTTGACCTTGACCTTGACCTTGACCTTGACCTTGACCTTGACCTTGACCTTTGACCTTTGACCTTTGACCTTTAACCTTTGAGCTTTAACCTTTGAGCTTTGTGCTTTGTGCTTTGACCCTTGACCTTGACCTTTGACCTTTGACCCTTGACCTTTGACCCTTGACCTTGACCTTGACCTTGACCTTGACCTTGACCTTGACCTTGACCTTGACCTTTGACCTTGACGTTGACCTTTGACCTTCTTCCTTTGACCTTTGACCTTGACCTTGACCTTTGACCTTGACCTTTGACCTTTGACCTTTGACCTTTGACCTTGACCTTTGACCTTTGACCTTGACCTTTGACGTTTGACCTTTGACCTTTGACCTTTAAGCTTTAACCTTTGAGCTTTGTGCTTTGTGCTTTGACCCTTGACCTTGACCTTTGACCTTTGACCCTTGACCTTTGACCCTTGACCTTGACCTTGACCTTGACCTTGACCTTGACCTTGACCTTGACCTTGACCTTGACCTTGACCTTGACCTTGACCTTTGACCTTGACGTTGACCTTTGACCTTCTTCCTTTGACCTTTGACCTTGACCTTGACCTTTGACCTTGACCTTTGACCTTTGACCTTTGACCTTTGACCTTGACCTTGACCTTTGACCTTTGACCTTGACCTTTGACGTTTGACCTTTGACCTTTGACCTTTGACCTTTAAGCTTTAACCTTTGAGCTTTGTGCTTTGTGCTTTGACCCTTGACCTTGACCTTTGACCCTTGACCTTGGACCTTGGACCTTGGACCTTTGACCTTGGACGTTTGACTTTGGACCTTGGACCTTGAACCTTGGACCTTTGACCTTGGATCTTTGACCTTGGACCTTTGACCTTTGACCCTTGACCTTTGACCTTTGACCTTGACCTTGACCTTTGACCTTGACCTTTGACCTTTGACCTTTGACCTTTGACCTTTGACCTTTGACCTTTGACCTTTGACCTTTGACCTTTGACCTTGACCTTGACCTTTGACCTTGACCTTTGACCTTTGACCTTGGACCTTGGACCTTTGACCTTGGACCTTGGACCTTGAACCTTGGACCTTGGACCTTGGACCTTGGACCTTTGGACCTTGGACCTTTGACCTTTGACCCTTGACCTTGAACCTTGGACCTTGGACCTTTGACCTTGGACCTTTGACCTTGACCTTGACCTTGACCTTGACCTTGACCTTGACCTTGACCTTGACCTTGACCTTGACCTTGACCTTTACCTTGACCTTGACCTTGACCTTGACCTTGACCTTGACCTTTGACCTTGACCTTTGACCTTTAAGCTTTAAGCTTTAACCTTTGTGCTTTGTGCTTTGACCCTTGACCCTTGACCTTGACCTTGACCTTTGACCTTTGACCTTGACCTTTAACCTTTGAGCTTTAACCTTTGAGCTTCGTGCTTTGTGCTTTGACCTTGGACCTTGGACCTTTGACCTTGACCTTGACCTTGACCTTGGACCTTGGACCTTTGACCTTTGAGCTTTGACCTTTAAGCTTTAACCTTTGAGCTTTGTGCTTTGTGCTTTGACCATTAACCTTTGACCTTGACCTTGACCTTGACCTTGACCTTGACCTTGACCTTGACCTTGACCTTGACCTTTGACCTTTGACCTTTGACCTTTAACCTTTGAGCTTTAACCTTTGAGCTTCGTGCTTTGTGCTTCGACCTTGGACCTGGGACCTTTGACCTTGGACCTTGGACCTTTGACCTTGACCTTGACCTTGACCTTGGACCTTTGACCTTTGAGCTTTGACCTTTAAGCTTTAACCTTTGAGCTTTGTGCTTTGTGCTTTGACCCTTGACCCTTGACCTTTGACCTTTGACCTTTGACCTTTGACCCTTGACCTTTGACCTTTGACCTTGACCTTGACCTTGACCTTGACCTTGACCTTGACCTTGACCTTGACCTTGACCTTGACCTTGACCTTGACCTTGACCTTTGACCTTGACGTTGACCTTTGACCTTTTTCCTTTGACCTTTGACCTTTGACCTTTGTCATTTGACCTCTGATCTTGACTTTTGACCTTTGACCTTTGACCTTGACCTTGACCTTTGACCTTTGACCTTTGACCTTTGACCTTGACCTTGACCTTTGACTTTTGACCTTTGACCTTGGACCTTGGACCTTGGACATTTGACCTTTGACCATTAACCTTGACCTTGACCTTGGACCTTGGACCTTTGACCTTTGAGCTTTGACCTTTAAGCTTTAACCTTTGAGCTTCGTGCTTTGTGCTTTGACCTTGGACCTGGGACCTTTGACCTTTGACCATTGACCATTAACCTTGACCTTGACCTTGGACCTTGGACCTTTGACCTTTGAGCTTTGACCTTTAAGCTTTAACCTTTGAGCTTTGTGCTTTGTGCTTTGACCCTTGACCTTGACCTTGACCTTGATCTTTGACCTTTGTCCTTTGTCCTTTGACCTTTGACCATGACCTTTGACCTTTGACCTTGACCTTTGACGTTTGACCTTTGACCTTTGACCTTTGACCTTGACCTTGACCTTTGACCTTTGACCTTTGACTTTTGACCTTTGACCTTTGACCTTGGAAATTTGACCTTTGACCTTTGACCTTGACAATGACCTTGACCTTTGACCTTGACCTTTGACCTTGACCCTTGACCCTTGTCCTTTGACCCTTGTCCTTTGACCTTTGACCTTTGACCTGTAACCTTTGAGCTTTAACCTTTGAGCTTCGTGCTTTGTGCTTTGACCTTGGACCTGGGACCTTTGACCTTTGACCTTGGACCTTTGACCTTGACCTTGACCTTGACCTTGACCTTGACCTTGACCTTGACCTTGACCTTGACCTTGACCTTGACCTTGACCTTGACCTTGACCTTGACCTTGACCTTGACCTTGACCTTGATCTTTGACCTTTGTCCTTTGTCCTTTGACCTTTGACCTTTGACCTTTGACCTTGACCTTGACCTTTGACCTTTGACCTTTGACTTTTGACCTTTGACCTTTGACCTTGGACATTTGACCTTTGACCTTTGACCTTTAACCTTTGAGCTTCGTGCTTTGTGCTTTGACCTTGGACCTGGGACCTTTGACCTTTGACCTTTGACCTTTGACCTTGGACCTTTGACCTTTGAGCTTTGACCTGTAAGCTTTAACCTTTGAGCTTTGTGCTTTGGGCTTTGACCCTTGACCTTGACCTTGACCTTGACCTTGATCTTTGACCTTTGTCCTTTGTCCTTTGACCTTTGACCTTTGACCTTGACCTTTGACCTTTGACCTTGACCTTTGACGTTTGACCTTTGACCTTTGACCTTGACCTTGACCTTTGACCTTTGACCTTTGACTTTTGACCTTTGACCTTTGACCTTGGAAATTTGACCTTTGACCTTTGACCTTGACAATGACCTTGACCTTTGACCTTGACCTTTGACCTTTACCCTTGACCCTTGTCCTTTGACCCTTGTCCTTTGACCTTTGACCTTTGACCTGTAACCTTTGAGCTTTAACCTTTGAGCTTCGTGCTTTGTGCTTTGACCTTGGACCTGGGACCTTTGACCTTTGACCTTGGACCTTTGACCTTGACCTTGACCTTGACCTTGACCTTGACCTTGACCTTGACCTTGACCTTGACCTTGACCTTGACCTTGACCTTGACCTTGACCTTGACCTTGACCTTGACCTTGACCTTGACCTTGATCTTTGACCTTTGTCCTTTGTCCTTTGACCTTTGACCTTTGACCTTGACCTTGACCTTTGACCTTTGACCTTTGACTTTTGACCTTTGACCTTTGACCTTGGACATTTGACCTTTGACCTTTGACCTTTAACCTTTGAGCTTCGTGCTTTGTGCTTTGACCTTGGACCTGGGACCTTTGACCTTTGACCTTTGACCTTTGACCTTGGACCTTTGACCTTTGACCATTAACCTTTGACCTTGACCTTGACCTTGGACCTTTGACCTTTGAGCTTTGACCTTTAAGCTTTAACCTTTGAGCTTTGTGCTTTGGGCTTTGACCCTTGACCTTGACCTTGACCTTGACCTTGATCTTTGACCTTTGTCCTTTGTCCTTTGACCTTTGACCTTTGACCTTGACCTTTGACCTTTGACCTTGACCTTTGACGTTTGACCTTTGACCTTTGACCTTGACCTTGACCTTTGACCTTTGACCTTTGACTTTTGACCTTTGACCTTTGACCTTGGAAATTTGACCTTTGACCTTTGACCTTGACAATGACCTTGACCTTTGACCTTGACCTTTGACCTTTACCCTTGACCCTTGTCCTTTGACCCTTGTCCTTTGACCTTTGACCTTTGACCTGTAACCTTTGAGCTTTAACCTTTGAGCTTCGTGCTTTGTGCTTTGACCTTGGACCTGGGACCTTTGACCTTTGACCTTGGACCTTTGACCTTGACCTTGACCTTGACCTTGACCTTGACCTTGACCTTGACCTTGACCTTGACCTTGACCTTGACCTTGACCTTGACCTTGACCTTGACCTTGACCTTGACCTTGACCTTGACCTTGACCTTGACCTTGACCTTGACCTTGATCTTTGACCTTTGTCCTTTGTCCTTTGACCTTTGAATTTTGACCTTGACCTTGACCTTTGACCTTTGACGTTTGACCTTTGGCCTTTGACCTTTGACCATTAACCTTTGACCTTGACCTTGACCTTGACCTTGACCTTGACCTTGACCTTGACCTTGACCTTGACCTTGACCTTTGACCTTTGACCTTTGACCTTTAACCTTTAACCTTTGAGCTTTAACCTTTGAGCTTCGTGCTTTGTGCTTTGACCTTGGACCTGGGACCTTTGACCTTTGACCTTGGACCTTTGACCTTTGACCATTACTTTGACCTTGACCTTGACCTTGGACCTTGGACCTTTGACCTTTGAGCTTTGACCTTTAAGCTTTAACCTTTGAGCTTTAACCTTTGAGCTTTGTGCTTTGTGCTTTGACCCTTGACCTTGACCTTGACCTTGATCTTTGACCTTTGTCCTTTGTCCTTTGTCCTTTGACCTTTGACCTTGACCTTTGACCTTTGACCTTGACCTTTGACGTTTGACCTTTGACCTTTGACCTTGACCTTGACCTTTGACCTTTGACCTTTGACTTTTGACCTTTGACCTTTGACCTTGGAAATTTGACCTTTGACCTTTGACCTTGACAATGACCTTGACCTTTGACCTTGCCCTTTGACCTTGACCCTTGACCCTTGTCCTTTGACCCTTGTCCTTTGACCTTTGACCTTTGACCTGTAACCTTTGAGCTTTAACCTTTGAGCTTCGTGCTTTGTGCTTTGACCTTGGACCTGGGACCTTTGACCTTTGACCTTGGACCTTTGACCTTGACCTTGACCTTGACCTTGACCTTGACCTTGACCTTGACCTTGACCTTGACCTTGACCTTGACCTTGACCTTGACCTTGACCTTGACCTTGACCTTGACCTTGACCTTGACCTTGACCTTGACCTTGACCTTGACCTTGACCTTGACCTTGACCTTGATCTTTGACCTTTGTCCTTTGTCCTTTGACCTTTGACCTTTGACCTTGACCTTGACCTTTGACCTTTGACGTTTGACCTTTGGCCTTTGACCTTTGACCATTAACCTTTGACCTTGACCTTGACCTTGACCTTGACCTTGGACCTTGGACCTTGGACATTTGACCCTTGACCTTGACTTTTGACCTTTGGCCTTTGACCTTTGACCATTAACCTTTGACCTTGACCTTGACCTTGACCTTGACCTTGACCTTGACCTTGACCTTGACCTTGACCTTTGACCTTTGACCTTTGACCTTTAACCTTTGAGCTTTAACCTTTGAGCTTCGTGCTTTGTGCTTTGACCTTGGACCTGGGACCTTTGACCTTTGACCTTGGACCTTTGACCTTTGACCATTACTTTGACCTTGGACCTTTGACCTTTGACCATTACTTTGACCTTGACCTTGACCTTGGACCTTGGACCTTTGACCTTTGAGCTTTGACCTTTAAGCTTTAACCCTTGAGCTTTGTGCTTTGACCCTTGACCCTTGACCTTGACCTTTGACCTTTGACCTTTGACCCTTGACCTTTGACCTTTGACCTTTGACCTTGACCTTGACCTTGACCTTGACCTTGACCTTGACCTTTGACCTTGACGTTGACCTTTGACCTTGACCTTGACCTTGACCTTGATCTTTGACCTTTGTCCTTTGTCCTTTGACCTTTGACCTTTGACCTTGACCTTGACCTTTGACCTTTGACGTTTGACCTTTGGCCTTTGACCTTTGACCATTAACCTTTGACCTTGACCTTGACCTTGACCTTGACCTTGACCTTGACCTTGACCTTGACCTTGACCTTTGACCTTTGACCTTTGACCTTTAACCTTTGAGCTTTAACCTTTGAGCTTCGTGCTTTGTGCTTTGACCTTGGACCTGGGACCTTTGACCTTTGACCTTGGACCTTTGACCTTTGACCATTACTTTGACCTTGACCTTGACCTTGACCTTGGACCTTTGACCTTTGACCATTACTTTGACCTTGACCTTGACCTTGGACCTTGGACCTTTGACCTTTGAGCTTTGACCTTTAAGCTTTAACCTTTGAGCTTTAACCTTTGAGCTTTGTGCTTTGTGCTTTGACCCTTGACCTTGACCTTGACCTTGACCTTGATCTTTGACCTTTGTCCTTTGTCCTTTGACCTTTGACCTTTGACCTTGACCTTTGACCTTTGACCTTGACCTTTGACGTTTGACCTTTGACCTTTGACCTTGACCTTGACCTTTGACCTTTGACCTTTGACTTTTGACCTTTGACCTTTGACCTTGGAAATTTGACCTTTGACCTTTGACCTTGACAATGACCTTGACCTTTGACCTTGACCTTTGACCTTGACCCTTGACCCTTGTCCTTTGACCCTTGTCCTTTGACCTTTGACCTTTGACCTGTAACCTTTGAGCTTTAACCTTTGAGCTTCGTGCTTTGTGCTTTGACCTTGGACCTGGGACCTTTGACCTTTGACCTTGGACCTTTGACCTTGACCTTGACCTTGACCTTGACCTTGACCTTGACCTTGACCTTGACCTTGACCTTGACCTTGACCTTGACCTTGACCTTGACCTTGACCTTGACCTTGACCTTGACCTTGACCTTGACCTTGACCTTGACCTTGACCTTGACCTTGATCTTTGACCTTTGTCCTTTGTCCTTTGACCTTTGACCTTTGACCTTGACCTTGACCTTTGACCTTTGACGTTTGACCTTTGGCCTTTGACCTTTGACCATTAACCTTTGACCTTGACCTTGACCTTGACCTTGACCTTGACCTTGACCTTGACCTTGACCTTGACCTTGACCTTTGACCTTTGACCTTTGACCTTTAACCTTTGAGCTTTAACCTTTGAGCTTCGTGCTTTGTGCTTTGACCTTGGACCTGGGACCTTTGACCTTTGACCTTGGACCTTTGACCTTTGACCATTACTTTGACCTTGACCTTGACCTTGACCTTGGACCTTTGACCTTTGACCATTACTTTGACCTTGACCTTGACCTTGGACCTTGGACCTTTGACCTTTGAGCTTTGACCTTTAAGCTTTAACCTTTGAGCTTTGTGCTTTGACCCTTGACCCTTGACCTTGACCTTTGACCTTTGACCTTTGACCCTTGACCTTTGACCTTTGACCTTTGACCTTGACCTTGACCTTGACCTTGACCTTGACCTTGACCTTTGACCTTGACGTTGACCTTTGACCTTTTTCCTTTGACCTTTGACCTTGACCTTGACCTTTGACCTTGACCTTTGACCTTTGTCCTTTGACCTTGACCTTTGACCTTTGACCTTGACCTTTGACGTTTGACCTTTGGCCTTTGACCTTTGACCTTTAAGCTTTAACCTTTGAGCTTTGTGCTTTGTGCTTTGACCCTTGACCTTGACCTTTGACCTTTGACCCTTGACCTTTGACCCTTGACCTTTGACCTTTGACCTTTGACCTTGACCTTGACCTTGACCTTGACCCTGACCTTGACCTTGACCTTGACCTTGACCTTGACCTTTGACCTTGACGTTGACCTTTGACCTCTTTCCTTTGACCTTTGACCTTGACCTTGACCTTTGACCTTGACGTTGACCTTTGACCTTTTTTCCTTTGACCTTTGACCTTGACCTTGACCTTGACCTTTGACCTTGACCTTTGACCTTTGACCTTTGACCTTTGTCCTTTGACCTTTGACCTTGACCTTTGACCCTTGACCTTTGACCTTGGACCTTGGACCTTGGAACTTTGACCTTGGACGTTTGACTTTGGACCTTGGACCTTGAACCTTGGACCTTTGACCTTGGATCTTTGACCTTGGACCTTTGACCTTTGACCCTTGACCTTTGACCTTTGACCTTGACCTTGACCTTTGACCTTGACCTTTGACCTTTGACCTTTGACCTTTGACCTTTGACCTTTGACCTTTGACCTTTGACCTTGACCTTGACCTTTGACCTTGACCTTTGACCTTTGACCTTGGACCTTGGACCTTTGACTTGGACCTTGGACTTGGACCTTGGACCTTGGACCTTGGACCTTGGACCTTTGGACCTTGGACCTTTGACCTTTGACCTTTGACCCTTGACCCTTGACCCTTGACCTTGAACCTTGGACCTTGGACCTTGGACCTTTGACCTTGGACCTTTGACCTTGACCTTGACCTTGACCTTGACCTTGACCTTGACCTTGACCTTGACCTTTACCTTGACCTTGACCTTGACCTTGACCTTGACCTTGACCTTGACCTTGACCTTGACCTTGACCTTGACCTTTGACCTTGACCTTTGACCTTTAAGCTTTAAGCTTTAACCTTTGTGCTTTGTGCTTTGACCGTTGACCCTTGACCTTGACCTTGACCTTTGACCTTTGACCTTTAACCTTTGAGCTTTAACCTTTGAGCTTTGTGCTTTGAGCTTTGTGCTTTGACCTTGGACCTGGGACCTTTGATCTTTGACCTTGGACCTTTGACCTTTGGCCTTTGACCATTAACCTTTGACCTTGACCTTGACCATGGACCTTGGACCTTTGACCTTTGACCCTTGACCTTTGACCTTGGACCTTTGACCTTGACCTTGACCTTGACCTTGACCTTGACCTTGACCTTGACCTTGACCTTGACCTTGACCTTGACCTTGACCTTGACCTTGACCTTGACCTTGGACCTTGGACCTTTGACCTTGGACCTTGGACCTTGGACCTTGGACCTTGGACCTTGGACCTTTGGACCTTGGACCTTTGTCCTTTGACCTTTGACCCTTGACCCTTGACCTTGAACCTTGGACCTTGGACCTTGGACCTTTGACCTTGGACCTTTGACCTTGACCTTGACCTTGACCTTGACCTTGACCTTGACCTTGACCTTGACCTTTACCTTGACCTTGACCTTGACCTTGACCTTGACCTTGACCTTGACCTTGACCTTGACCTTGACCTTGACCTTGACCTTGACCTTGACCTTTGACCTTGACCTTTGACCTTTAAGCTTTAAGCTTTAACCTTTGTGCTTTGTGCTTTGACCGTTGACCCTTGACCTTGACCTTGACCTTTGACCTTTGACCTTTGACCTTTAACCTTTGAGCTTTAACCTTTGAGCTTTGTGCTTTGAGCTTTGTGCTTTGACCTTGGACCTGGGACCTTTGATCTTTGACCTTGGACCTTTGACCTTTGGCCTTTGACCATTAACCTTTGACCTTGACCTTGACCATGGACCTTGGACCTTTGACCTTTGACCCTTGACCTTGGACCTTGGACCTTTGACCTTGACCTTGACCTTGACCTTGACCTTGACCTTGACCTTGACCTTGACCTTGACCTTGACCTTGACCTTGACCTTGACCTTGACCTTGACCTTGACCTTGACCTTGACCTTGACCTTGATCTTTGAGCTTTGTCCTTTGTTCTTTGACCTTTGACCTTGACCTTTGACCTTTGACCTTGACCTTTGACGTTTGACCTTGACCTTTGACCTTAGACCTTGACCTTGACCTTGACCTTTGACCTTGACCTTTGACCTTGACCTTTGACCTTGACCTTTGACCTTTGACCGTTAACCTTTAAGCTTTAACCTTTGAGCTTTGTGCTTTGTGCTTTGACCCTTGACCCTTGACCTTGACCTTGACCTTGACCTTGACCTTGATCTTTGACCTTGGACCTTTGACCTTTGGCCTTTGACGTTTGACCTTTGGCCTTTGACCTTTGACCATTAACCTTTGACCTTGACCTTGACCTTGACCTTGACCTTGACCTTGACCTTGACCTTGACCTTGACCTTGACCTTGACCTTGACCTTGACCTTGACCTTGACCTTGACCTTTGACCTTTGACCTTTGACCTTTAACCTTTGAGCTTCGTGCTTTGTGCTTCGACCTTTGACCTTTGACCTTGGACCTTGGACCTTTGACCTTGACCTTGACCTTGACCTTGACCTTGACCTTGACCTTGACCTTGACCTTGACCTTGACCTTGACCTTGACCTTGACCTTGACCTTGGACCTTGGACCTTTGACCTTTGAGCTTTGACCTTTAAGCTTTAACCTTTGAGCTTTGTGCTTTGACCCTTGACCCTTGACCTTTGACCTTTGACCCTTGACCTTTGACCTTTGACCTTTGACCTTTGACCTTGACCTTGACCTTGACCTTGACCTTGACCTTGACCTTGACCTTGACCTTTGACCTTGACGTTGACCTTTGACCTTTTTCCTTTGACCTTTGACCTTTGACCTTTGTCCTTGGACGTTTGACCTTGGACCTTGGACCTTTGACCTTGACCTTGACCTTGACCTTGACCTTGACCTTGACCTTGACCTTGACCTTGACCTTGACCTTGACCTTGACCTTGACCTTGACCTTGACCTTGACCTTGGACCTTGGACCTTTGACCTTTGAGCTTTGACCTTTGAGCTTTAACCTTTGAGCTTTGTGCTTTGAGCTTTGTGCTTTGACCTTGGACCTGGGACCTTTGATCTTTGACCTTGGACCTTTGACCTTTGGCCTTTGACCATTAACCTTTGACCTTGACCTTGACCATGGACCTTGGACCTTTGACCTTTGACCCTTGACCTTGGACCTTGGACCTTTGACGTTTGACCTTGACCTTTGACCTTAGACCTTGACCTTTGACCTTTGACCCTTGACCTTTGACCTTTGACCTTTGACCTTTGACCTTGACCTTGACCTTGACCTTGACCTTGACCTTGACCCTTGACCCTTGACCCTTGTCCTTTGACCCTTGTCCTTTGACCTTTGACCTTTGACCTTTGAGCTTTAACCTTTGAGCTTCGTGCTTTGTGCTTTGACCTTGGACCTGGGACCTTTGACCTTTGACCTTGGACCTTTGACCTTGACCTTGACCTTGACCTTGACCTTGACCTTGACCTTGACCTTGACCTTGACCTTGACCTTGACCTTGACCTTGACCTTGACCTTGACCTTGACCTTGACCTTGACCTTGACCTTGACCTTGATCTTTGACCTTTGTCCTTTGTCCTTTGACCTTTGACCTTTGACCTTGACTTGACCTTTGACCTTTGACGTTTGACCTTTGGCCTTTGACCTTTGACCATTAACCTTTGACCTTGACCTTGACCTTGACCTTGACCTTGACCTTGACCTTGACCTTGACCTTTGACCTTTGACCTTTGACCTTTAACCTTTGAGCTTTAACCTTTGAGCTTCGTGCTTTGTGCTTTGACCTTGGACCTGGGACCTTTGACCTTTGACCTTGGACCTTTGACCTTTGACCATTACTTTGACCTTGACCTTGACCTTGACCTTGGACCTTTGACCTTTGACCATTACTTTGACCTTGACCTTGACCTTGGACCTTGGACCTTTGACCTTTGAGCTTTGACCTTTAAGCTTTAACCTTTGAGCTTTGTGCTTTGACCCTTGACCCTTGACCTTGACCTTTGACCTTTGACCTTTGACCCTTGACCTTTGACCTTTGACCTTTGACCATGACCTTGACCTTGACCTTGACCTTTGACCTTGACGTTGACCTTTGACCTTTTTCCTTTGACCTTTGACCTTGACCTTGACCTTTGACCTTGACCTTTGACCTTTGTCCTTTGACCTTGACCTTTGACCTTTGACCTTGACCTTTGACGTTTGACCTTTGGCCTTTGACCTTTGACCTTTAAGCTTTAACCTTTGAGCTTTGTGCTTTGTGCTTTGACCCTTGACCTTGACCTTTGACCTTTGACCCTTGACCTTTGACCCTTGACCTTTGACCTTTGACCTTTGACCTTGACCTTGACCTTGACCTTGACCCTGACCTTGACCTTGACCTTGACCTTGACCTTGACCTTTGACCTTGACGTTGACCTTTGACCTCTTTCCTTTGACCTTTGACCTTGACCTTGACCTTTGACCTTGACGTTGACCTTTGACCTTTTTCCTTTGACCTTTGACCTTGACCTTGACCTTGACCTTTGACCTTGACCTTTGACCTTTGACCTTTGACCTTTGTCCTTTGACCTTTGACCTTGACCTTTGACCCTTGACCTTTGACCTTGGACCTTGGACCTTGGACCTTTGACCTTGGACGTTTGACTTTGGACCTTGGACCTTGAACCTTGGACCTTTGACCTTGGATCTTTGACCTTGGACCTTTGACCTTTGACCCTTGACCTTTGACCTTTGACCTTGACCTTGACCTTTGACCTTGACCTTTGACCTTTGACCTTTGACCTTTGACCTTTGACCTTTGACCTTTGACCTTGACCTTGACCTTTGACCTTGACCTTTGACCTTTGACCTTGGACCTTGGACCTTTGACCTTGGACCTTGGACCTTGGACCTTGGACCTTGGACCTTTGGACCTTGGACCTTTGACCTTTGACCTTTGACCCTTGACCCTTGACCTTGAACCTTGGACCTTGGACCTTGGACCTTTGACCTTGGACCTTTGACCTTGACCTTGACCTTGACCTTGACCTTGACCTTGACCTTGACCTTGACCTTTACCTTGACCTTGACCTTGACCTTGACCTTGACCTTGACCTTGACCTTGACCTTGACCTTGACCTTGACCTTGACCTTTGACCTTGACCTTTGACCTTTAAGCTTTAAGCTTTAACCTTTGTGCTTTGTGCTTTGACCGTTGACCCTTGACCTTGACCTTGACCTTTGACCTTTGACCTTTGACCTTTGACCTTTAACCTTTGAGCTTTAACCTTTGAGCTTTGTGCTTTGAGCTTTGTGCTTTGACCTTGGACCTGGGACCTTTGATCTTTGACCTTGGACCTTTGACCTTTGGCCTTTGACCATTAACCTTTGACCTTGACCTTGACCATGGACCTTGGACCTTTGACCTTTGACCCTTGACCTTGGACCTTGGACCTTTGACCTTGACCTTGACCTTGACCTTGACCTTGACCTTGACCTTGACCTTGACCTTGACCTTGACCTTGACCTTGACCTTGACCTTGACCTTGACCTTGACCTTGACCTTGACCTTGACCTTGACCTTGATCTTTGACCTTTGTCCTTTGTTCTTTGACCTTTGACCTTGACCTTTGACCTTTGACCTTGACCTTTGACGTTTGACCTTGACCTTTGACCTTTGACCTTTGACCTTGACCTTGACCTTGACCTTGACCTTTGACCTTTGACCTTGACCTTGACCTTGACCTTGACCTTGACCTTGACCTTGACCTTGACCTTGACCTTGACCTTGACCTTGACCATGACCGATACCTTGACCTTGACCTTTGACCTTGACGTTGACCTTTGACCTTTTTCCTTTGACCTTTGACCTTGACCTTTGACCTTGACCTTTGACCTTTGACCTTTGTCCTTTGACCTTTGACCTTGACCTTTGACCTTTAAGCTTTAACCTTTGAGCTTTGTGCTTTGTGCTTTGACCCTTGACCTTGACCTTTGACCTTTGACCCTTGACCTTTGACCCTTGACCTTTGACCTTTGACCTTGACCTTGACCTTGACCTTGACCTTGACCTTGACCTTGACCTTGACCTTGACCTTGACCTTGACCTTGACCTTGACCTTGACCTTGACCTTGACCTTTGACCTTGACGTTGACCTTTGACCTTTTTCCTTTGACCTTTGACCTTGACCTTTGACCTTGACCTTTGACCTTTGACCTTTGTCCTTTGACCTTTGACCTTGACCTTTGACCTTTGACCTTGACCTTTGACGTTTGACCTTTGGCCTTTGACCTTTGACCTTTGACCTTTAAGCTTTAACCTTTGAGCTTTGTGCTTTGTGCTTTGACCCTTGACCTTGACCTTTGACCTTTGACCCTTGACCTTTGACCCTTGACCTTTGACCTTTGACCTTGACCTTGACCTTGACCTTGACCTTGACCTTGACCTTGACCTTGACCTTTGACCTTGACGTTGACCTTTGACCTTTTTCCTTTGACCTTTGACCTTGACCTTGACCTTTGACCTTGACCTTTGACCTTTGACCTTTGACCTTTGTCCTTTGACCTTTGACCTTGACCTTTGACCTTTGACCTTGACCTTTGACGTTTGCCTTTGGCCTTTGACCTTTGACCTTTGACCTTTAAGCTTTGACCCTTGACCTTGACCTTTGACCTTTGACCCTTGACCTTTGACCTTTGACCTTTGTCCTTTGACCTTTGACCTTTGACCTTGACCTTTGACCTTTGACCTTGACCTTTGACGTTTGCCTTTGGCCTTTGACCTTTGACCTTTGACCTTTAAGCTTTAACCTTTGAGCTTTGTGCTTGTGCTTTGACCCTTGACCTTGACCTTTGACCTTTGACCCTTGACCTTTGACCTTTGACCTTTGACCTTGACCTTGACCTTTGACCCTTGACCTTTGACCTTTGACCTTTGACCTTTGACCTTGACCTTGACCTTTGACCTTGACCTTTGACCTTGGACCTTGGACCTTGGACCTTTGACCTTGGACGTTTGACTTTGGACCTTGGACCTTGAACCTTGGACCTTTGACCTTGGATCTTTGACCTTGGACCTTTGACCTTGACCTTTGACCTTTGACCTTGACCTTTGACGTTTGACCTTTGACCTTGACCTTTGACCTTTGACCTTGACCTTGACCTTGACCTTGACCTTTGACCTTGACCTTTGACCTTGACCTTTGACCTTTGACCTTTAACCTTTAAGCTTTAACCTTTGAGCTTTGTGCTTTGTGCTTTGTGCTTTGACCCTTGACCTTGACCTTGACCTTGACTTTGACCTTGACCTTGATCTTTGACCTTGGACCTTTGACCTTTGGCCTTTGACGTTTGACCTTTGGCCTTTGACCTTTGACCATTAACCTTTGACCTTGACCTTGACCTTGACCTTGACCTTGACCTTGACCTTGACCTTGACCTTGACCTTGACCTTGACCTTGACCTTGACCTTTGACCTTTGACCTTTGACCTTTAACCTTTGAGCTTTAACCTTTGAGCTTCGTGCTTTGTGCTTCGACCTTGGACCTGGGACCTTTGACCTTTGACCTTGGACCTTTGACCTTGACCTTGACCTTGACCTTGACCTTGACCTTGACCTTGACCTTGACCTTGACCTTGACCTTGACCTTGACCTTGACCTTGACCTTGACCTTGACCTTGACCTTGACCTTGACCTTGACCTTTGACCTTGACGTTGACCTTTGACCTTTTTCCTTTGACCTTTGACCTTTGACCTTTGTCCTTTGACCTCTGATCTTGACTTTTGACCTTTGACCTTTGACCTTTGACCTTTGACCTTTGACCTTTGACCTTGACCTTGACCTTTGACCTTTGACCTTTGACCTTTGACCTTGACCTTGACCTTTGACCTTTGACTTTTGACCTTTGACCTTGGACCTTGGACCTTGGACATTTGACCTTTGACCTTGACAATGACCTTGACCTTTGACCTTGACCTTTGACCTTGACCCTTGACCCTTGTCCTTTGACCTTTGACCTTTGACCTTTAACCTTTGAGCTTTAACCTTTGACCTTCGTGCTTTGTGCTTTGACCTTGGACCTGGGACCTTTGACCTTTGACCTTGGACCTTTGACCTTGACCTTGACCTTGACCTTGACCTTCACCTTGACCTTGACCTTGACCTTGACCTTGACCTTGACCTTGATCTTTGACCTTTGTCCTTTGTCCTTTGACCTTTGACCTTGACCTTTGACCTTTGACCTTGACCTTTGACGTTTGACCTTTGACCTTTGACCTTTGGCCTTGACCTTGACCTTGACCTTGACCTTGACCTTTGACCTTGACGTTGACCTTTGACCTTTTTCCTTTGACCTTTGACCTTGACCTTTGACCTTTGACCTTTGTCCTTTGACCTTTGACCTTGACCTTGACCTTGACCTTGACCTTGACCTTGACCTTGACCTTGACCTTGACCTTGACCTTTGACCTTTGACCTTTGACCTTTAACCTTTGAGCTTCGTGCTTTGTGCTTTGACCTTTGACCTTGGACCTTTGACCTTTGACCATTAACCTTTGACCTTGACCTTGACCTTGGACCTTGGACCTTGGACCTTTGACCGTTGAGCTTTGACCTTTAAGCTTTAACCTTTGAGCTTTGTGCTTTGTGTTTTGACCCTTGACCCTTGACCTTGACCTTTGACCTTTGACCTTTGACCCTTGACCTTTGACCTTGACCTTGACTTGACCTTGACCTTGACCTTGACCTTGACCTTGACCTTGACCTTGACCTTGACCTTGACCTTGACCTTGACCTTTGACCTTGACGTTGACCTTTGACCTTTTTCCTTTGACCTTTGACCTTGACCTTGACCTTTGACCTTGACCTTTGACCTTTGACCTTTGACTTTTGTCCTTTGACCTTTGACCTTTGACCTTTGACCTTGACCTTTGACCTTTGACCTTGACCTTTGACGTTTGACCTTTGGCCTTTGACCTTTGACCTTTGACCTTTAAGCTTTAACCTTTGAGCTTTGTGCTTTGTGCTTTGACCCTTGACCTTGACCTTTGACCTTTGACCCTTGACCTTTGACCTTTGACCTTTGACCTTGACCTTGACCTTGACCTTGACCTTTGACGTTGACCTTTTTCCTTTGACCTTTGACCTATGACCTTTGACCTTTTACCTTTGACATTTGACCTTTGTCCTTTGACCTCTGATCTTGACTTTTGACCTTTGACCTTGACCTTTGACGTTTGACCTTTGACCTTGACCTTGACCTTGACCTTTGACCTTTGACCTTGACCTTTGACCTTGACCTTTGACCTTGGACCTTGGACCTTTGACCTTGGACCTTGGACCTGGGACCTTGGACCTTTGACCTTTGACCTTTGACCCTTGACCTTTGACCTTTGACCTTTGACCTTGACCTTGACCTTGACCTTGACCTTTGACTTTGACGTTGACCTTTGACCTTTGACCTTTGGACCTTTGACCTTTGACCTTGACCTTTGACCTTGACCTTGTCCTTGGACCTTGGACCTTTGACCTTTGACCTTTGACCTTGACCCTTGACCTTGACCTTGACCTTGACCTTGACCTTGACCTTGACCTTGACCTTGACCTTGACCTTGACCTTGACCTTGACCTTGACCTTGACCTTGACCTTGACCTTGACCTTGACCTTGACCTTGACCTTGACCTTGACCTGGACCTTGACCTTGACCTTGACCTTGACCTTGACCTTGACCTTTGACCTTGACCTTAGACCTTTAAGCTTTAATCTTTAACCTTTGTGCTTTGACCCTTGACCCTTGACCTTGACCTTGACCTTGACCTTGACCTTGACCTTGACCTTGACCTTTGACCTTTGACCTTTGACCTTTAACCTTTAAGCTTTAACCTTTGAGCTTTGTGCTTTGTGCTTTGACCTTGACCTTGACCTTGACCTTGACCTTGGACCTGGGACCTTTGACCTTGGACCTTGGACCTTTGACCTTGACCTTGACCTTGACCTTGACCTTGACCTTGACCTTGACCTTGACCTTGACCTTGACCTTGACCTTGACCTTGACCTTGGACCTGGGACCTTTGACCTTGGACCTTGGACCTTTGACCTTGACCTTGACCTTGACCTTGACCTTGACCTTTGACCTTTGACCTTTGACCTTTAACCTTTGAGCTTTAACCTTTGAGCTTCGTGCTTTGTGCTTCGACCTTGGACCTGGGACCTTTGACCTTTGACCTTGGACCTTTGACCTTGACCTTGACCTTGACCTTGACCTTGACCTTGACCTTGACCTTGACCTTGACCTTGACCTTGACCTTGACCTTGACCTTGACCTTGACCTTGACCTTGACCTTGACCTTGACCTTTGACCTTGACGTTGACCTTTGACCTTTTTCCTTTGACCTTTGACCTTTGACCTTTGTCCTTTGACCTCTGATCTTGACTTTTGACCTTTGACCTTTGACCTTTGACCTTTGACCTTTGACCTTTGACCTTTGACCTTTGACCTTTGACCTTTGACCTTGACCTTGACCTTGACCTTGACCTTTGACCTTTGACTTTTGACCTTTGACCTTTGACCTTGGACCTTGGACATTTGACCTTTGACCTTGACAATGACCTTGACCTTTGACCTTGACCTTTGACCTTGACCCTTGACCCTTGTCCTTTGACCTTTGACCTTTAACCTTTGAGCTTTAACCTTTGACCTTCGTGCTTTGTGCTTTGACCTTGGACCTGGGACCTTTGACCTTTGACCTTGGACCTTTGACCTTTACCTTGACCTTGACCTTGACCTTGACCTTGACCTTGACCTTGATCTTTGACCTTTGTCCTTTGTCCTTTGACCTTTGACCTTTGACCTTGACCTTTGACCTTTGACCTTGACCTTTGATGTTTGACCTTTGACCTTTGACCTTTGGCCTTGACCTTGACCTTGACCTTGACCTTGACCTTGACCTTGACCTTTGACCTTGACGTTGACCTTTGACCTTTTTCCTTTGACCTTTGACCTTTGACCTTGACCTTTGACCTTTGACCTTTGTCCTTTGACCTTTGACCTTGACCTTGACCTTGACCTTGACCTTGACCTTGACCTTGACCTTTGACCTTTGACCTTTAACCTTTGAGCTTCGTGCTTTGTGCTTTGACCTTTGACCTTGGACCTTTGACCTTTGACCTTTGACCATTAACCTTTGACCTTGACCTTGACCTTGGACCTTGGACCTTTGAGCTTTGACTTTAAGCTTTAACCTTTGAGCTTTGTGCTTTGTGCTTTGACACTTGACCCTTGACCTTGACCTTTGACCTTTGACCTTTGACCCTTGACCTTTGACCTTTGACCTTGACCTTGACCTTGACCTTGACCTTGACCTTGACCTTGACCTTGACCTTGACCTTGACCTTGACCTTTGACCTTGACGTTGACCTTTGACCTTTTTCCTTTGACCTTTGACCTTGACCTTGACCTTTGACCTTGACCTTTGACCTTTGACCTTTGTCCTTGGACCTTTGACCTTTGACCTTGACCTTTGACCTTTGACCTTGACCTTTGACGTTTGACCTTTGGCCTTTGACCTTTGACCTTTGACCTTTAAGCTTTAACCTTTGAGGTTTGTGCTTTGTGCTTTGACCCTTGACCTTGACCTTTGACCTTTGACCCTTGACCTTTGACCTTTGACCTTTGTCCTTTGACCTCTGATCTTGACTTTTGACCTTTGACCTTGACCTTTGACGTTTGACCTTTGACCTTTGACCTATGACCTTTGACCTTTTACCTTTGACCTTTGACCTTTGTCCTTTGACCTCTGATCTTGACTTTTGACCTTTGACCTTGACCTTTGACGTTTGACCTTTGACCTTGACCTTGACCTTGACCTTTGGCCTTTGACCTTGACCTTTGACCTTGACCTTGACCTTTGACCTTGGACCTTGGACCTTTGACCTTTGACCTTGGACCTTGGACCTGGGACCTTGGACCTTTGACCTTTGACCTTTGACCCTTGACCTTTGACCTTTGACCTTTGACCTTGACCTTGACCTTGACCTTGACCTTTGACCTTGACGTTGACCTTTGACCTTTGACCTTTGGACCTTTGACCTTTGACCTTGACCTTGACCTTTGACCTTTGACCTTGACCTTGTCCTTGGACCTTGGACCTTTGACCTTTGACCTTGACCCTTGACCCTTGACCTTTGACCTTGACCTTGACCTTGACCTTGACCTTGACCTTGACCTTGACCTTGACCTTGACCTTGACCTTGACCTTGACCTTGACCTTGACCTTGACCTTGACCTTGACCTTGACCTTGACCTTGACCTTGACCTTGACCTTGACCTTGACCTTGACCTGGACCTTGACCTTGACCTTGACCTTGACCTTGACCTTTGACCTTGACCTTAGACCTTTAAGCTTTAAGCTTTAACCTTTGTGCTTTGACCCTTGACCCTTGACCTTGACCTTGACCTTGACCTTGACCTTGACCTTGACCTTGACCTTGACCTTGACCTTGACCTTTGACCTTTGACCTTTGACCTTTGACCTTTAACCTTTAAGCTTTAACCTTTGAGCTTTGTGCTTTGTGCTTTGACCTTGACCTTGACCTTGACCTTGACCTTGGACCTGGGACCTTTGACCTTGGACCTTGGACCTTTGACCTTGACCTTGACCTTGACCTTGACCTTGACCTTGACCTTGACCTTGACCTTGACCTTGGACCTGGGACCTTTGACCTTGGACCTTGGACCTTTGACCTTGACCTTGACCTTGACCTTGACCTTGACCTTGACCTTGATCTTTGACCTTTGTCCTTTGTCCTTTGACCTTTGACCTTTGACCTTGACCTTTGACCTTTGACCTTGACCTTTGACGTTTGACCTTTGACCTTTGACCTTTGGCCTTGACCTTGACCTTGACCTTGACCTTGACCTTGACCTTGACCTTGACCTTGACCTTGACCTTGACCTTGACCTTGACCTTGACCTTTGACCTTGACGTTGACCTTTGACCTTTTTCCTTTGACCTTTGACCTTGACCTTGACCTTTGACCTTGACCTTTGACCTTTGACCTTTGTCCTTTGACCTTGACCTTGACCTTGACCTTGACCTTGATCTTGACCTTGACCTTGACCTTGACCTTGACCTTGACCTTGACCTTGACCTTGACCTTGACCTTGACCTTTGACCTTTGACCTTTGACCTTTAACCTTTGAGCTTCGTGCTTTGTGCTTTGACCTTGGACCTGGGACCTTTGACCTTGGACCTTTGACCTTTGA
This sequence comes from Drosophila monieri, assembly GCA_035047585.1. Classification (NCBI taxonomy): domain Eukaryota; kingdom Metazoa; phylum Arthropoda; class Insecta; order Diptera; family Drosophilidae; genus Drosophila; species Drosophila monieri. The sequence goes on from JAWNPJ010000038.1 coordinate 650,412, forward strand.
CCATTAACCTTTGAACTTGACCTTGACCTTGGACCTTGGACCTTGGACCTTTGACCTTTGAGCTTTGACCTTTAAGCTTTAACCTTTGAGCTTTGTGCTTTGTGCTTTGACCCTTGACCCTTGACCTTGACCTTTGACCTTTGACCTTTGACCCTTGACCTTTGACCTTTGACCTTGACCTTGACCTTGACCTTGACCTTGACCTTGACCTTGACCTTGACCTTGACCTTGACCTTGACCTTGACCTTGACCTTGACCTTGACCTTGACCTTGACCTTGACCTTGACCTTGACCTTGACCTTGACCTTGACCTTTGACCTTTGACCTTGACGTTGACCTTTGACCTTTTTCCTTTGACCTTTGACCTTGACCTTTGACCTTTGACCTTGACCTTTGACCTTGACCTTTGACCTTTGACCTTTGACCTTTGTCCTTTGACCTTTGACCTTTGACCTTGACCTTTGACCTTTGACCTTGACCTTTGACGTTTGACCTTTGGCCTTTGACCTTTGACCTTTGACCTTTAAGCTTTAACCTTTGAGCTTTGTGCTTTGTGCTTTGACCCTTGACCTTGACCTTTGACCTTTGACCCTTGACCTTTGACCTTGACCTTTGACCTTGGACCTTTGACCTTGACCCTTGACATTGGACCTTGGACCTAGGACCTTGGACCTTGGACCTTTGACCTTGGACCTTGGACCTGGGACCTTTGACCTTGACCTTTGACCTTGACCTTTGACGTTTGACCTTTGACCTTTGACCTTTGACCTTTGACCTTGACCTTGACCTTTGACCTTTGACCTTTGACTTTTGACCTTTGACCTTTGACCTTGGAAATTTGACCTTTGACCTTTGACCTTGACAATGACCTTGACCTTTGACCTTGACCTTTGACCTTGACCCTTGACCCTTGTCCTTTGACCCTTGTCCTTTGACCTTTGACCTTTGACCTGTAACCTTTGAGCTTTAACCTTTGAGCTTCGTGCTTTGTGCTTTGTGCTTTGACCTTGGACCTGGGACCTTGACCTTGACCTTGACCTTGACCTTGACCTTGACCTTGACCTTGACCTTGACCTTGACCTTGACCTTGATCTTTGACCTTTGTCCTTTGTCCTTTGTCCTTTGACCTTTGACCTTTGACCTTTGACCTTGACCTTGACCTTTGACCTTTGACTTTTGACCTTTGACCTTGGACCTTGGACCTTGGACATTTGACCTTTGACCTTTGACCTTTAACCTTTGAGCTTCGTGCTTTGTGCTTTGACCTTGGACCTGGGACCTTTGACCTTTGACCTTTGACCTTGGACCTTTGACCTATGACCATTAACCTTTGACCTTGACCTTGACCTTGGACCTTGGACCTTTGACCTTTGAGCTTTGACCTTTAAGCTTTAACCTTTGACCTTGACCTTGACCTTGACCTTGACCTTGATCTTTGACCTTTGTCCTTTGTCCTTTGACCTTTGACCTTGACCTTTGACCTTTGACCTTGACCTTTGACGTTTGACCTTTGACCTTTGACCTTTGACCTTTGACCTTTGACCTTGACCTTGACCTTTGACCTTTGACCTTTGACTTTTGACCTTTGACCTTGGAAATTTGACCTTTGACCTTTGACCTTGACAATGACCTTGACCTTTGACCTTGACCTTTGACCTTGACCCTTGACCCTTGTCCTTTGACCCTTGTCCTTTGACCTTTGACCTTTGACCTGTAACCTTTGAGCTTTAACCTTTGAGCTTCGTGCTTTGTGCTTTGACCTTGGACCTGGGACCTTTGACCTTTGACCTTGGACCTTTGACCTTGACCTTGACCTTGACCTTGACCTTGACCTTGACCTTGACCTTGACCTTGATCTTTGACCTTTGTCCTTTGTCCTTTGTCCTTTGACCTTTGACCTTTGACCTTTGACCTTGACCTTTGACCTTTGACTTTTGACCTTTGACCTTGGACCTTGGACCTTGGACATTTGACCTTTGACCTTTGACCTTTAACCTTTGAGCTTCGTGCTTTGTGCTTTGACCTTGGACCTGGGACCTTTGACCTTTGGCCTTTGACCTTGGACCTTTGACCTTTGACCATTAACCTTTGACCTTGACCTTGACCTTGGACCTTGGACCTTGGACCTTTGACCTTTGAGCTTTGACCTTTAAGCTTTAACCTTTGAGCTTTGTGCTTTGTGCTTTGACCCTTGACCTTGACCTTGACCTTGACCTTGATCTTTGACCTTTGTCCTTTGTCCTTTGTCCTTTGACCTTTGACCTTGACCTTTGACCTTTGACCTTGACCTTTGACGTTTGACCTTTGACCTTTGACCTTTGACCTTTGACCTTTGACCTTTGACCTTGACCTTGACCTTTGACCTTTGACCTTTGACTTTTGACCTTTGACCTTGGAAATTTGACCTTTGACCTTTGACCTTGACAATGACCTTGACCTTTGACCTTGACCTTTGACCTTGACCCTTGACCCTTGTCCTTTGACCCTTGTCCTTTGACCTTTGACCTTTGACCTGTAACCTTTGAGCTTTAACCTTTGAGCTTCGTTCTTTGTGCTTTGACCTTGGACCTGGGACCTTTGACCTTTGACCTTGGACCTTGTGACCTTGACCTTGACCTTGACCTTGACCTTGACCTTGACCTTGACCTTGACCTTGACCTTGACCTTGACCTTGACCTTGACCTTGACCTTGACCTTGACCTTGACCTTGACCTTGACCTTAACCTTGATCTTTGACCTTTGTCCTTTGTCCTTTGACCTTTGGCCTTTGACCTTGACCTTGACCTTTGACCTTTGACCTTTGACCTTTGGCCTTTGACCTTTGACCATTAACCTTTGACCTTGACCTTGACCTTGACCTTGACCTTGACCTTGACCTTTGACCTTTGACCTTTGACCTTTAACCTTTGAGCTTTAACCTTTAAGCTTTGTGCTTTGACCTTAGACCTGGGACCTTTGACCTTTGACCTTGGACCTTTGACCTTTGACCATTACTTTGACCTTGACCTTGACCTTGGACCTTTGACCTTTGACCATTACTTTGACCTTGACCTTGACCTTGGACCTTGGACCTTTGACCTTTGAGCTTTGACCTTTAAGCTTTAACCTTTGAGCTTTGTGCTTTGACCCTTGACCTTGACCTTTGACCTTTGACCTTTGACCCTTGACCTTTGACCTTTGACCTTTGACCTTGACCTTGACCTTGACCTTGACCTTGACCTTGACCTTGACCTTTGACCTTGACGTTGACCTTTGATCTTTTTCCTTTGACCTTTGACCTTGACCTTGACCTTTGACCTTGACCTTTGACCTTTGACCTTTGTCCTTTGACCTTGACCTTTGACCTTTGACCTTTGACCTTGACCTTTGACGTTTGACCTTTGGCCTTTGACCTTTGACCTTTAAGCTTTAACCTTTGAGCTTTGTGCTTTGTGCTTTGACCCTTGACCTTGACCTTTGACCTTTGACCCTTGACCTTTGACCCTTGACCTTGACCTTGACCTTGACCTTGACCTTGACCTTGACCTTGACCTTGACCTTTGACCTTGACGTTGACCTTTGACCTTCTTCCTTTGACCTTGACCTTGACCTTTGACCTTGACCTTTGACCTTTGACCTTTGACCTTTGACCTTGACCTTTGACCTTTGACCTTGACCTTTGACGTTTGACCTTTGGCCTTTGACCTTTGACCTTTGACCTTTGACCTTTAAGCTTTAACCTTTGAGCTTTGTGCTTTGTGCTTTGACCCTTGACCTTGACCTTTGACCTTTGACCCTTGACCTTTGACCTTTGACCTTTGACCTTGACCTTGACCTTGACCTTGACCTTGACCTTGACCTTGACCTTTGACCTTGGACCTTGGACCTTGACCTTTACCTTGACCTTGACCTTGACCTTGACCTTGACCTTGACCTTGACCTTGACCTTGACCTTGACCTTGACCTTTGACCTTGACCTTTGACCTTTAAGCTTTAAGCTTTAACCTTTGTGCTTTGTGCTTTGACCCTTGACCCTTGACCTTGACCTTGACCTTTGACCTTTGACCTTGACCTTTAACCTTTGAGCTTTAACCTTTGAGCTTCGTGCTTTGTGCTTTGACCTTGGACCTGGGACCTTTGACCTTGGACCTTGGACCTTTGACCTTGACCTTGACCTTGACCTTGACCTTGACCTTGACCTTGACCTTGACCTTGACCTTGACCTTGACCTTGACCTTGACCTTGACCTTGACCTTGACCTTGACCTTGACCTTGACCTTGACCTTGACCTTTGACCTTGACGTTGACCTTTGACCTTCTTCCTTTGACCTTTGACCTTGACCTTGACCTTTGACCTTGACCTTTGACCTTTGACCTTTGACCTTGACCTTTGACCTTTGACCTTGACCTTTGACGTTTGACCTTTGGCCTTTGACCTTTGACCTTTGACCTTTGACCTTTAACCTTTGAGCTTTAACCTTTGAGCTTCGTGCTTTGTGCTTCGACCTTGGACCTGGGACCTTTGACCTTGGACCTTGGACCTTTGACCTTGACCTTGACCTTGACCTTGGACCTTGGACCTTTGACCTTTGACCTTTGAGCTTTGACCTTTAAGCTTTAACCTTTGAGCTTTGTGCTTTGTGCTTTGACCCTTGACCCTTGACCTTTGACCTTTGACCTTTGACCCTTGACCTTTGACCTTTGACCTTGACCTTGACCTTGACCTTGACCTTGACCTTGACCTTGACCTTGACCTTGACCTTTGACCTTTGACCTTTGTCCTTTGACCTCTGATCTTGACTTTTGACCTTTGACCTTTGACCTTTGACCTTGACCTTGACCTTTGACCTTTGACCTTTGACCTTTGACCTTGACCTTGACCTTTGACCTTTGACTTTTGACCTTTGACCTTGGACCTTGGACCTTGGACATTTGACCTTTGACCTTTGACCTTTAACCTTTGAGCTTCGTGCTTTGTGCTTTGACCTTGGACCTGGGACCTTTGACCTTTGACCTTTGACCATTAACCTTTGACCTTGACCTTGACCTTGGACCTTGGACCTTTGACCTTTGAGCTTTGACCTTTAAGCTTTAACCTTTGAGCTTTGTGCTTTGTGCTTTGACCCTTGACCTTGACCTTGACCTTGATCTTTGACCTTTGTCCTTTGTCCTTTGACCTTTGACCTTGACCTTTGACCTTTGACCTTGACCTTTGACGTTTGACCTTTGACCTTTGACCTTTGACCTTGACCTTGACCTTTGACCTTTGACTTTTGACCTTTGACCTTTGACCTTGGAAATTTGACCTTTGACCTTTGACCTTGACAATGACCTTGACCTTTGACCTTGACCTTTGACCTTGACCCTTGACCCTTGTCCTTTGACCCTTGTCCTTTGACCTTTGACCTGTAACCTTTGAGCTTTAACCTTTGAGCTTCGTGCTTTGTGCTTTGACCTTGGACCTGGGACCTTTGACCTTTGACCTTGGACCTTTGACCTTGACCTTGACCTTGACCTTGACCTTGACCTTGACCTTGACCTTGACCTTGACCTTGACCTTGACCTTGACCTTGTGACCTTGACCTTGACCTTGACCTTGACCTTGACCTTGATCTTTGACCTTTGTCCTTTGTCCTTTGTCCTTTGTCCTTTGACCTTTGACCTTTGACCTTTGACCTTGACCTTGACCTTTGACCTTTGACTTTTGACCTTTGACCTTGGACCTTGGACCTTGGACATTTGACCTTTGACCTTTGACCTTTAACCTTTGAGCTTCGTGCTTTGTGCTTTGACCTTGGACCTGGGACCTTTGACCTTTGACCTTTGACCTTTGACCTTGGACCTTTGACCTTTGACCATTAACCTTTGACCTTGACCTTGACCTTGGACCTTGGACCTTTGACCTTTGAGCTTTGACCTTTAAGCATTAACCGTTGAGCTTTGTGCTTTGTGCTTTGACCCTTGACCTTGACCTTGATCTTTGACCTTTGTCCTTTGTCCTTTGACCTTTGACCTTTGACCTTTGACCTTGACCTTTGACCTTTGACCTTGACCTTTGACGTTTGACCTTTGACCTTTGACCTTTGACCTTTGACCTTTACCTTGACCTTGACCTTTGACCTTTGACCTTTGACTTTTGACCTTTGACCTTTGACCTTGGAAATTTGACCTTTGACCTTTGACCTTGACAATGACCTTGACCTTTGACCTTGACCCTTGACCCATGTCCTTTGACCCTTGTCCTTTGACCTTTGACCTTTGACCTGTAACCTTTGAGCGTTAACCTTTGAGCTTCGTGCTTTGACCTTGGACCTGGGACCTTTGACCTTTGACCTTGGACCTTTGACCTTGACCTTGACCTTGACCTTGACCTTGACCTTGACCTTGACCTTGACCTTGACCTTGACCTTGACCTTGACCTTGACCTTGACCTTGACCTTGACCTTGACCTTGACCTTGACCTTGACCTTGACCTTGACCTTGACCTTGACCTTGACCTTGACCTTGACCTTTGACCTTTGACCTTGACCTTGACCTTTGACCTTTGACGTTTGACCTTTGGCCTTTGACCTTTGACCATTAACCTTTGACCTTGACCTTGACCTTGACCTTGACCTTGACCTTGACCTTGACCTTGACCTTGACCTTGACCTTGACCTTGACCTTGACCTTTGACCTTTGACCTTTGACCTTTAACCTTTGAGCTTTAACCTTTGAGCTTCGTGCTTTGTGCTTTGACCTTGGACCTGGGACCTTTGACCTTTGACCTTGGACCTTTGACCTTTGACCATTACTTTGACCTTGACCTTGACCTTGGACCTTTGACCTTTGACCATTACTTTGACCTTGACCTTGACCTTGGACCTTGGACCTTTGACCTTTGAGCTTTGACCTTTAAGCTTTAACCTTTGAGCTTTGTGCTTTGACCCTTGACCCTTGACCTTGACCTTTGACCTTTGACCTTTGACCCTTGACCTTTGACCTTTGACCTTTGACCTTTGACCTTGACCTTGACCTTGACCTTGACCTTGACCTTGACCTTGACCTTGACCTTGACCTTGACCTTGACCTTGACCTTTGACCTTTGACCTTTGACCTTTAACCTTTGAGCTTTAACCTTTGAGCTTCGTGCTTTGTGCTTTGACCTTGGACCTGGGACCTTTGACCTTTGACCTTGGACCTTTGACCTTTGACCATTACTTTGACCTTGACCTTGACCTTGGACCTTTGACCTTTGACCATTACTTTGACCTTGACCTTGACCTTGGACCTTGGACCTTTGACCTTTGAGCTTTGACCTTTAAGCTTTAACCTTGAGCTTTGTGCTTTGACCTTGACCCTTGACCTTGACCTTTGACCTTTGACCTTTGACCCTTGACCTTTGACCTTTGACCTTTGACCTTGACCTTGACCTTGACCTTGACCTTGACCTTGACCTTGACCTTGACCTTGACCTTGACCTTGACCTTGACCTTGACCTTGACCTTGACCTTGACCTTGACCTTGACCTTGACCTTGACCTTGACCTTTGACCTTGACGTTGACCTTTGACCTTCTTCCTTTGACCTTTGACCTTGATCTTTGACCTTTGTCCTTTGTCCTTTGACCTTTGACCTTTGACCTTGACCTTTGACCTTTGACCTTGACCTTTGACGTTTGACCTTTGACCTTTGACCTTTGACCTTGACCTTGACCTTTGACCTTTGACCTTTGACTTTTGACCTTTGACCTTTGACCTTGGAAATTTGACCTTTGACCTTTGACCTTGACAATGACCTTGACCTTTGACCTTGACCTTTGACCTTGACCCTTGACCCTTGTCCTTTGACCCTTGTCCTTTGACCTTTGACCTGTAACCTTTGAGCTTTAACCTTTGAGCTTCGTGCTTTGTGCTTTGACCTTGGACCTGGGACCTTTGACCTTTGACCTTGGACCTTTGACCTTGACCTTGACCTTGACCTTGACCTTGACCTTGACCTTGACCTTGACCTTGACCTTGACCTTGACCTTGACCTTGACCTTGACCTTGACCTTGACCTTGACCTTGACCTTGATCTTTGACCTTTGTCCTTTGTCCTTTGTCCTTTGTCCTTTGACCTTTGACCTTTGACCTTTGACCTTGACCTTGACCTTTGACCTTTGACTTTTGACCTTTGACCTTGGACATTTGACCTTTGACCTTTGACCTTTAACCTTTGAGCTTCGTGCTTTGTGCTTTGACCTTGGACCTGGGACCTTTGACCTTTGACCTTTGACCTTGGACCTTTGACCTTGGACCTTTGACCTTTGACCATTAACCTTTGACCTTGACCTTGACCTTGGACCTTGGACCTTTGACCTTTGAGCTTTGACCTTTAAGCTTTAACCTTTGAGCTTTGTGCTTTGTGCTTTGACCCTTGACCTTGACCTTGACCTTGACCTTGATCTTTGACCTTTGTCCTTTGTCCTTTGTCCTTTGACCTTTGACCTTTGACCTTTGACCTTTGACCTTTGACCTTGACCTTTGACGTTTGACCTTTGACCTTTGACCTTTGACCTTTGACCTTTTACCTTGACCTTGACCTTTGACCTTTGACCTTTGACTTTTGACCTTTGACCTTTGACCTTGGAAATTTGACCTTTGACCTTTGACCTTGACAATGACCTTGACCTTTGACCTTGACCTTTGACCTTGACCCTTGACCCTTGTCCTTTGACCCTTGTCCTTTGACCTTTGACCTTTGACCTGTAACCTTTGAGCGTTAACCTTTGAGCTTCGTGCTTTGTGCTTTGACCTTGGACCTGGGACCTTTGACCTTTGACCTTGGACCTTTGACCTTGACCTTGACCTTGACCTTGACCTTGACCTTGACCTTGACCTTGACCTTGACCTTGACCTTGACCTTGACCTTGACCTTGACCTTGACCTTGACCTTGACCTTGACCTTGACCTTGACCTTGACCTTGACCTTGACCTTGACCTTGATCTTTGACCTTTGTCCTTTGTCCTTTGACCTTTGACCTTTGACCTTGACCTTGACCTTTGACCTTTGACGTTTGACCTTTGGCCTTTGACCTTTGACCATTAACCTTTGACCTTGACCTTGACCTTGACCTTGACCTTGACCTTGACCTTGACCTTGACCTTTGACCTTTGACCTTTGACCTTTAACCTTTGAGCTTTAACCTTTGAGCTTCGTGCTTTGTGCTTTGACCTTGGACCTGGGACCTTTGACCTTTGACCTTTGACCTTTGACCTTTGACCTTTGACCTTGGACCTTTGACCTTTGACCATTAACCTTTGACCTTGACCTTGACCTTGGACCTTGGACCTTTGACCTTTGAGCTTTGACCTTTAAGCTTTAACCTTTGAGCTTTGTGCTTTGTGCTTTGACCCTTGACCTTGACCTTGACCTTGACCTTGATCTTTGACCTTTGTCCTTTGTCCTTTGACCTTGACCTTGACCTTGACCTTGACCTTGACCTTGACCTTGACCTTGACCTTGACCTTGACATTGACCTTGACCTTGACCTTGACCTTGATCTTTGACCTTTGTCCTTTGTCCTTTGACCTTTGACCTTTGACCTTGACCTTGACCTTTGACCTTTGACGTTTGACCTTTGGCCTTTGACCTTTGACCTTTAACCTTTTGACCTTGACCTTGACCTTGACCTTGACCTTGACCTTGACCTTGACCTTGACCTTTGACCTTTGACCTTTGACCTTTAACCTTTGAGCTTTAACCTTTGAGCTTCGTGCTTTGTGCTTTGACCTTGGACCTGGGACCTTTGACCTTGGACCTTTGACCTTTGACCATTACTTTGACCTTGACCTTGACCTTGGACCTTTGACCTTTGACCATTACTTTGACCTTGACCTTGACCTTGGACCTTGGACCTTTGACCTTTGAGCTTTGACCTTTAAGCTTTAACCTTTGAGCTTTGTGCTTTGACCCTTGACCCTTGACCTTGACCTTTGACCTTTGACCTTTGACCCTTGACCTTTGACCTTTGACCTTTGACCTTGACCTTGACCTTGACCTTGACCTTGACCTTGACCTTGACCTTGACCTTGACCTTGACCTTGACCTTGACCTTGACCTTTGACCTTGACGCTTTGACCTTTTTCCTTTGACCTTTGACCTTGACCTTGACCTTTGACCTTGACCTTTGACCTTTGATCTTTGTCCTTTGACCTTGACCTTTGACCTTTGACCTTGACCTTTGACGTTTGACCTTTGGCCTTTGACCTTTGACCTTTAAGCTTTAACCTTTGAGCTTTGTGCTTTGTGCTTTGACCCTTGACCTTGACCTTTGACCTTTGACCCTTGACCTTTGACCCTTGACCTTTGACCTTTGACCTTTGACCTTGACCTTGACCTTGACCTTGACCTTGACCTTGACCTTGACCTTGACCTTGACCTTGACCTTGACCTTGACCTTGACCTTGACCTTTGACCTTGACGTTGACCTTTGACCTTTTTCCTTTGACCTTTGACCTTGACCTTGACCTTTGACCTTGACGTTGACCTTTGACCTTTTTCCTTTGACCTTTGACCTTGACCTTGACCTTTGACCTTGACCTTTGACCTTTGACCTTTGACCTTTGACCTTTGTCCTTTGACCTTTGACCTTGACCTTTGACCCTTGACCTTTGACCTTTGACCTTTGACCTTGACCTTGACCTTGACCTTGACCTTGACCTTGACCTTGACCTTTGACCTTGACCTTGACCTTTGACCTTTGACCTTTGACCTTTGACCTTTGACCTTTGACCTTTGACCTTTGACCTTTGACCTTGACCTTGACCTTTGACCTTGACCTTTGACCTTTGACCTTGGACCTTGGACCTTTGACCTTGGACCTTGGACCTTGGACCTTGGACCTTTGGACCTTGGACATTTGACCTTTGACCTTTGACCTTTAACCTTTGAGCTTCGTGCTTTGTGCTTTGACCTTGGACCTGGGACCTTTGACCTTTGACCTTTGACCTTTGACCTTTGACCTTTGACCTTGGACCTTTGACCTTTGACCATTAACCTTTGACCTTGACCTTGACCTTGGACCTTGGACCTTTGACCTTTGAGCTTTGACCTTTAAGCTTTAACCTTTGAGCTTTGTGCTTTGTGCTTTGACCCTTGACCTTGACCTTGACCTTGACCTTGATCTTTGACCTTTGTCCTTTGTCCTTTGACCTTTGACCTTTGACCTTTGACCTTGACCTTTGACCTTTGACCTTGACCTTTGACGTTTGACCTTTGACCTTTGACCTTTGACCTTTGACCTTGACCTTGACCTTTGACCTTTGACTTTTGACCTTTGACCTTTTACCTTGGAAATTTGACCTTTGACCTTTGACCTTGACAATGACCTTGACCTTTGACCTTGACCTTTGACCTTGACCCTTGACCCTTGTCCTTTGACCCTTGTCCTTTGACCTTTGACCTTTGACCTGTAACCTTTGAGCGTTAACCTTTGAGCTTCGTGCTTTGTGCTTTGACCTTGGACCTGGGACCTTTGACCTTTGACCTTGGACCTTTGACCTTGACCTTGACCTTGACCTTGACCTTGACCTTGACCTTGACCTTGACCTTGACCTTGACCTTGACCTTGACCTTGACCTTGACCTTGACCTTGACCTTGACCTTGACCTTGACCTTGACCTTGACCTTGACCTTGACCTTGACCTTGACCTTGACCTTGACCTTGACCTTGACCTTGACCTTGACCTTGACCTTGATCTTTGACCTTTGTCCTTTGTCCTTTGACCTTTGACCTTTGACCTTGACCTTGACCTTTGACCTTTGACGTTTGACCTTTGGCCTTTGACCTTTGACCATTAACCTTTGACCTTGACCTTGACCTTGACCTTGACCTTGACCTTGACCTTGACCTTGACCTTGACCTTGACCTTTGACCTTTGACCTTTGACCTTTAACCTTTGAGCTTTAACCTTTGAGCTTCGTGCTTTGTGCTTTGACCTTGGACCTGGGACCTTTGACCTTTGACCTTGGACCTTTGACCTTTGACCATTACTTTGACCTTGACCTTGACCTTGGACCTTTGACCTTTGACCATTACTTTGACCTTGACCTTGACCTTGGACCTTGGACCTTTGACCTTTGAGCTTTGACCTTTAAGCTTTAACCTTTGAGCTTTGTGCTTTGACCCTTGACCCTTGACCTTGACCTTTGACCTTTGACCTTTGACCCTTGACCTTTGACCTTTGACCTTTGACCTTGACCTTGACCTTGACCTTGACCTTGACCTTGACCTTGACCTTGACCTTGACCTTGACCTTTGACCTTGACGTTGACCTTTGACCTTTTTCCTTTGACCTTTGACCTTGACCTTGACCTTTGACCTTTGACCTTTGACCTTTGTCCTTTGACCTTGACCTTTGACCTTTGACCTTGACCTTTGACGTTTGACCTTTGGCCTTTGACCTTTGACCTTTAAGCTTTAACCTTTGAGCTTTGTGCTTTGTGCTTTGACCCTTGACCTTGACCTTTGACCTTTGACCCTTGACCTTTGACCCTTGACCTTTGACCTTTGACCTTTGACCTTGACCTTGACCTTGACCTTGAACTTGACCTTGACCTTGACCTTGACCTTGACCTTGACCTTGACCTTGACCTTGACCTTGACCTTGACCTTGACCTTGACCTTGACCTTTGACCTTGACGTTGACCTTTGACCTTTGACCTTTGACCTTGACCTTGACCTTTGACCTTGACGTTGACCTTTGACCTTTTTTCCTTTGACCTTTGACCTTGACCTTGACCTTTGACCTTGACCTTTGACCTTTGACCTTTGTCCTTTGACCTTTGACCTTGACCTTTGACCCTTGACCTTTGACCTTTGACCTTTGACCTTGACCTTGACCTTGACCTTGACCTTGACCTTGACCTTGACCTTTGACCTTGGACCTTGGACCTTGGACCTTGGACCTTTGACCTTGGACGTTTGACTTTGGACCTTGGACCTTGAACCTTGGACCTTTTACCTTGGATCTTTGACCTTGGACCTTTGACCTTTGACCTTTGACCCTTGACCTTTGACCTTTGACCTTGACCTTGACCTTTGACCTTGACCTTTGACCTTTGACCTTTGACCTTTGACCTTTGACCTTTGACCTTTGACCTTGACCTTGACCTTTGACCTTGACCTTTGACCTTTGACCTTGGACCTTGGACCTTTGACCTTGGACCTTTGACCTTGACCTTGACCTTTGACCTTTGACGTTTGACCTTTGGCCTTTGACCTTTGACCATTAACCTTTGACCTTGACCTTGACCTTTGACCTTGACCTTGACCTTTGACCTTGAGCTTTGACCTTTGACCTTTGACCTTTGTCCTTTGACCTTTGACCTTGACCTTTGACCCTTGACCTTTGACCTTTGACCTTTGACCTTGACCTTGACCTTGACCTTGACCTTGACCTTGACCTTGACCTTTGACCTTGACCTTGACCTTTGACCTTGACCTTTGACCTTTGACCTTTGACCTTTGACCTTTGACCTTTGACCTTTGACCTTTGACCTTTGACCTTGACCTTGACCTTTGACCTTGACCTTTGACCTTTGACCTTGGACCTTGGACCTTTGACCTTGGACCTTGACCTTTGACCTTTGACCTTTGACCCTTGACCTTTGACCTTTGACCTTTGACCTTGACCTTGACCTTGACCTTGACCTTGACCTTGACCTTGACCTTGACCTTGACCTTGACCTTGACCTTTGACCTTGACGTTGACCTTTGACCTTTTTCCTTTGACCTTGACCTTGACCTTTGACCTTGACCTTTGACCTTTGACCTTTGTCCTTTGACCTTGACCTTTGACCTTTGACCTTGACCTTTGACGTTTGACCTTTGGCCTTTGACCTTTGACCTTTAAGCTTTAACCTTTGAGCTTTGTGCTTTGTGCTTTGACCCTTGACCTTGACCTTTGACCTTTGACCCTTGACCTTTGACCCTTGACCTTTGACCTTTGACCTTTGACCTTGACCTTGACCTTGACCTTGACCTTGACCTTGACCTTGACCTTGACCTTGACCTTGACCTTGACCTTGACCTTTGACCTTGACGTTGACCTTTGACCTTTTTCCTTTGACCTTTGACCTTGACCTTGACCTTTGACCTTGACGTTGACCTTTTTCCTTTGACCTTTGACCTTGACCTTGACCTTTGACCTTGACCTTTGACCTTTGACCTTTGTCCTTTGACCTTTGACCTTGACCTTTGACCCTTGACCTTTGACCTTTGACCTTTGACCTTGACCTTGACCTTGACCTTGACCTTGACCTTGACCTTTGACCTTGACCTTGACCTTTGACCTTGACCTTTGACCTTTGACCTTTGACCTTTGACCTTTGACCTTTGACCTTTGACCTTTGACCTTTGACCTTTGACCTTTGACCTTTGACCTTTGACCTTTGACCTTTGACCTTGACCTTTGACCTTGACCTTGACCTTTGACCTTTGACCTTGGACCTTGGACCTTGGACCTTTGACATTGGACCTTGGACCTTGGACCTTTTACTTGGACCTTGGACTTGGACCTTGGACCTTTGACCTTTGACCTTTGACCTTTAACCTTTGAGCTTCGTGCTTTGTGCTTTGACCTTGGACCTGGGACCTTTGACCTTTGACCTTTGACCTTGGACCTTTGACCTTTGACCATTAACCTTTGACCTTGACCTTGACCTTGGACCTTGGACCTTTGACCTTTGAGCTTTGACCTTTAAGCTTTAACCTTTGAGCTTTGTGCTTTGTGCTTTGACCCTTGACCTTGACCTTGACCTTGACCTTGATCTTTGACCTTTGTCCTTTGTCCTTTGACCTTTGACCTTTGACCTTGACCTTTGACCTTTGACCTTGACCTTTGACGTTTGACCTTTGACCTTTGACCTTTGACCTTTGACCTATGACCGTTGACCTTGACCTTGACCTTTGACCTTTGACTTTTGACCTTTGACCTTTGACCTTGGAAATTTGACCTTTGACCTTTGACCTTGACAATGACCTTGACCTTTGACCTTGACCTTTGACCTTGACCCTTGACCCTTGTCCTTTGACCCTTGTCCTTTGACCTTTGACCTTTGACCTGTAACCTTTGAGCGTTAACCTTTGAGCTTCGTGCTTTGTGCTTTGACCTTGGACCTGGGACCTTTGACCTTTGACCTTGGACCTTTGACCTTGACCTTGACCTTGACCTTGACCTTGACCTTGACCTTGACCTTGACCTTGACCTTGACCTTGACCTTGACCTTGACCTTGACCTTGACCTTGACCTTGACCTTGACCTTGACCTTGACCTTGACCTTGACCTTGATCTTTGACCTTTGTCCTTTGTCCTTTGACCTTTGACCTTTGACCTTTGACCTTGACCTTGACCTTTGACCTTTGACGTTTGACCTTTGGCCTTTGACCTTTGACCTTTGACCATTAACCTTTGACCTTGACCTTGACCTTGACCTTGACCTTGACCTTGAACTTGACCTTGACCTTGACCTTTGACCTTTGACCTTTGACCTTTAACCTTTGAGCTTTAACCTTTGAGCTTCGTGCTTTGTGCTTTGACCTTGGACCTGGGACCTTTGACCTTTGACCTTGGACCTTTGACCTTTGACCATTACTTTGACCTTGACCTTGACCTTGGACCTTTGACCTTTGACCATTACTTTGACCTTGACCTTGACCTTGGACCTTGGACCTTTGACCTTTGAGCTTTGACCTTTAAGCTTTAACCTTTGAGCTTTGTGCTTTGACCCTTGACCCTTGACCTTGACCTTTGACCTTTGACCTTTGACCTTTGACCCTTGACCTTTGACCTTTGACCTTTGACCTTGACCTTGACCTTGACCTTGACCTTGACCTTGACCTTGACCTTGACCTTGACCTTGACCTTGACCTTTGACCTTGACGTTGACCTTTGACCTTTTTCCTTTGACCTTTGACCTTGACCTTGACCTTTGACCTTTGACCTTTGACCTTTGTCCTTTGACCTTGACCTTTGACCTTTGACCTTGACCTTTGACGTTTGACCTTTGGCCTTTGACCTTTGACCTTTAAGCTTTAACCTTTGAGCTTTGTGCTTTGTGCTTTGACCCTTGACCTTGACCTTTGACATTTGACCCTTGACCTTTGACCATGTACATTTGACCTTTGACCTTTGACCTTGACCTTGAACTTGACCTTGACCTTGACCTTGACCTTGTCCTTGACCTTGACCTTGACCTTGACCTTGACCTTGACCTTGACCTTGACCTTGACCTTGACCTTGACCTTGACCTTGACCTTGACCTTTGACCTTGACGTTGACCTTTGACCTTTTTCCTTTGACCTTTGACCTTGACCTTGACCTTTGACCTTGACGTTGACCTTTGACCTTTTTCCTTTGACCTTTGACCTTGACCTTGACCTTTGACCTTGACCTTTGACCTTTGACCTTTGTCCTTTGACCTTTGACCTTGACCTTTGACCCTTGACCTTTGACCTTTGACCTTTGACCTTGACCTTGACCTTGACCTTGACCTTGACCTTGACCTTGACCTTGACCTTGACCTTGACCTTTGACCTTGGACCTTGGACCTTGGACCTTTGACCTTGGACGTTTGACTTTGGACCTTGGACCTTGAACCTTGGACCTTTGACCTTGGATCTTTGACCTTGGACCTTTGACCTTTGACCTTTGACCCTTGACCTTTGACCTTTGACCTTGACCTTGACCTTTGACCTTGACCTTTGACCTTTGACCTTTGACCTTTGACCTTTGACCTTTGACCTTGACCTTGACCTTTGACCTTGACCTTTGACCTTTGACCTTGGACCTTTGACCTTGGACCTTGGACCTTGGACCTTGGACCTTGGACCTTGGACCTTTGGACCTTGGACCTTTGACCTTTGACCCTTGACCCTTGACCTTGAACCTTGGACCTTGGACCTTTGACCTTGGACCTTTGACCTTGACCTTGACCTTGACCTTGACCTTGACCTTGACCTTGACCTTGACCTTGACCTTTACCTTGACCTTGACCTTGACCTTGACCTTGACCTTGACCTTGACCTTGACCTTGACCTTGACCTTGACCTTGACCTTGACCTTTGACCTTGACCTTTGACATTTAAGCTTTAAGCTTTAACCTTTGTGCTTTGTGCTTTGACCGTTGACCCTTGACCTTGACCTTGACCTTTGACCTTTGACCTTTGACCTTTGACCTTTGACCTTTAACCTTTGAGCTTTAACCTTTGAGCTTTGTGCTTTGAGCTTTGTGCTTTGACCTTGGACCTGGGACCTTTGATCTTTGACCTTGGACCTTTGACCTTTGGCCTTTGACCATTAACCTTTGACCTTGACCTTGACCATGGACCTTGGACCTTTGACCCTTGACCTTGGACCTTGGACCTTGGACCTTTGACCTTGACCTTGACCTTGACCTTGACCTTGACCTTGACCTTGACCTTGACCTTGACCTTGACCTTGACCTTGACCTTGACCTTGACCTTGACCTTGACCTTGACCTTGACCTTGATCTTTGACCTTTGTCCTTTGTTCTTTGACCTTTGACCTTGACCTTTGACCTTTGACCTTTGACGTTTGACCTTGACCTTTGACCTTTGACCTTTGACCTTGACCTTGACCTTGACCTTTGACCTTGACCTTTGACCTTGACCTTTGACCTTGACCTTTGACCTTGACCTTTGACCTTTGACCGTTAACCTTTAAGCTTTAACCTTTGAGCTTTGTGCTTTGTGCTTTGTGCTTTGACCCTTGACCCTTGACCTTGACCTTGACCTTGACCTTGACCTTGATCTTTGACCTTGGACCTTTGACCTTTGGCCTTTGACGTTTGACCTTTGGCCTTTGACCTTTGACCATTAACCTTTGACCTTGACCTTGACCTTGACCTTGACCTTGACCTTGACCTTGACCTTGACCTTGACCTTGACCTTGACCTTTGACCTTTGACCTTTGACCTTTAACCTTTGAGCTTCGTGCTTTGTGCTTCGACCTTGGACCTGGGACCTTTGACCTTTGACCTTGGACCTTGGACCTTTGACCTTGACCTTGACCTTGACCTTGACCTTGACCTTGACCTTGACCTTGACCTTGACCTTGACCTTGACCTTGACCTTGGACCTTGGACCTTGGACCTTTGACCTTTGAGCTTTGACCTTTAAGCTTTAACCTTTGAGCTTTGTGCTTTGTGCTTTGACCCTTGACCCCTTGACCTTTGACCTTTGACCCTTGACCTTTGACCTTTGACCTTTGACCTTTGACCTTGACCTTGACCTTGACCTTGACCTTGACCTTGACCTTGACCTTGACCTTTGACCTTGACGTTGACCTTTGACCTTTTTTCCTTTGACCTTTGACCTTTGACCTTTGTCCTTTGACCTCTGATCTTGACTTTTGACCTTTGACCTTGACCTTGACCTTTGATCTTTGACCTTTGACCTTTGACCTTTGACCTTGACCTTGACCTTTGACCTTTGACTTTTGACTTTTGACCTTTGACCTTGGACCTTGGACCTTGGACATTTGACCTTTGACCTTGACCTTTGACCTTGACCCTTGACCCTTGTCCTTTGACCTTTGACCTTTGACCTTTAACCTTTGAGCTTTAACCTTTGACCTTCGTGCTTTGTGCTTTGACCTTGGACCTGGGACCTTTGACCTTTGACCTTGGACCTTTGACCTTGACCTTGACCTTGACCTTGACCTTGACCTTGACCTTGATCTTTGACCTTTGTCCTTTGTCCTTTGACCTTTGACCTTTGACCTTGACCTTTGACCTTTGACCTTGACCTTTGACGTTTGACCTTTGACCTTTGACCTTTGGCCTTGACCTTGACCTTGACCTTGACCTTGACCTTGACGTTGACCTTTGACCTTTTCCTTTGACCTTTGTCCTTTGACCTCTGATCTTTACTTTTGACCTTTGACCTTTGACCTTTGACCTTGACCTTGACCTTTGACCTTTGACCTTTGACCTTTGACCTTGACCTTGACCTTTGACTTTTGACCTTTGACCTTGGACCTTGGACCTTGGACATTTGACCTTTGACCTTGACAATGACCTTGACCTTTGACCTTGACCTTTGACCTTGACCTTTGACCTTGACCCTTGACCCTTGTCCTTTGACCTTTGACCTTTAACCTTTGAGCTTTAACCTTTGACCTTCGTGCTTTGTGCTTTGACCTTGGACCTGGGACCTTTGACCTTTGACCTTGGACCTTTGACCTTGACCTTGACCTTGACCTTGATCTTTGACCTTTGTCCTTTGTCCTTTGACCTTTGACCTTTGACCTTGACCTTTGACCTTGACCTTTGACGTTTGACCTTTGACCTTTGACCTTTGGCCTTGACCTTGACCTTGACCTTGACCTTGACCTTGACCTTTGACCTTGACGTTGACCTTTGACCTTTTTCCTTTGACCTTTGACCTTGACCTTTGACCTTTGACCTTTGACCTTTGACCTTTGTCCTTTGACCTTTGACCTTGACCTTGACCTTGACCTTGACCTTGACCTTGACCTTGACCTTTGACCTTTGACCTTTGACCTTTAACCTTTGAGCTTCGTGCTTTGTGCTTTGACCTTGGACCTGGGACCTTTGACCTTTGACCTTTGACCTTGGACCTTTGACCTTTGACCATTAACCTTTGACCTTGACCTTGACCTTGGACCTTGGACCTTTGACCTTTGAGCTTTGACCTTTAAGCTTTAACCTTTGAGCTTTGTGCTTTGTGCTTTGACCCTTGACCTTGACCTTGACCTTGACCTTGACCTTGACCTTGATCTTTGACCTTTGTCCTTTGTCCTTTGACCATTGACCTTTGACCTTGACCTTTGACCTTTGACCTTGACCTTTGACGTTTGACCTTTGACCTTTGACCTTTGACCTTTGACCTTGACCTTGACCTTTGACCTTTGACTTTTGACCTTTGACCTTGGACCTTGGACCTTGGACCTTGGACCTTGGACATTTGACCTTTGACCTTTGACCTTGACAATGACCTTGACCTTTGACCTTGACCTTTGACCTTGACCCTTGACCCTTGTCCTATGACCTTTGACCTTTAACCTTTGAGCTTTAACCTTTGAGCTTCGTGCTTTGTGCTTTGACCTTGGACCTGGGACCTTTGACCTTTGACCTTGGACCTTGGACCTTTGACCTTGACCTTGACCTTGACCTTGACCTTGACCTTGACCTTGACCTTGACCTTGACCTTGACCTTGACCTTGACCTTGACCTTGACCTTGACCTTGACCTTGACCTTGACCTTGACCTTGACCTTGACCTTGACCTTGACCTTGACCTTGACCTTGACCTTGACCTTGATCTTTGACCTTTGTCCTTTGTCCTTTGACCTTTGACCTTTGACCTTGACCTTGACCTTGACCTTGACCTTTGACCTTTGACCTTGACCTTGACCTTTGACGTTTGACCTTTGGCCTTTGACCTTTGACCATTAACCTTTGACCTTGACCTTGACCTTGTCCTTGACCTTGACCTTTGACCTTTGTCCTTTGATCTTTAACCTTTGAGCTTTAACCTTTGAGCTTCGTGCTTTGTGCTTTGACCTTGGACCTGGGACCTTTGACCTTTGACCTTGGACCTTTGACCTTTGACCATTACTTTGACCTTGACCTTGACCTTGACCTTGGACCTTGGACCTTTGACCTTTGAGCTTTGACCTTTAAGCTTTAACCTTTGAGCTTTGTGCTTTGACCCTTGACCTTGACCTTTGACCTTTGACCTTTGACCTTTGACCCTTGACCTATGACCTTTGACCTTTGACCTTGACCTTGACCTTGACCTTGACCTTGACCTTGACCTTGACCTTGACCTTGACCTTTGACCTTGACGTTGACCTTTGACCTTTTTCCTTTGACCTTTGACCTTGACCTTTGACCTTGACCTTTGACCTTTGACCTTTGTCCTTTGACCTTTGACCTTGACCTTTGACCTTTGACCTTGACCTTTGACGTTTGACCTTTGGCCTTTGACCTTTGACCTTTGACCTTTAAGCTTTAACCTTTGAGCTTTGTGCTTTGTGCTTTGACCCTTGACCTTGACCTTTGACCTTTGACCCTTGACCTTTGACCCTTGACCTTTGACCTTTGACCTTGACCTTGACCTTGACCTTGACCTTGACCTTGACCTTGACCTTGACCTTTGACCTTGACGTTGACCTTTGACCTTTTTCCTTTGACCTTTGACCTTTGACCTTGACCTTGACCTTTGACCTTGACCTTTGACCTTTGACCTTTGACCTTTGTCCTTTGACCTTTGACCTTGACCTTTGACCTTTGACCTTGACCTTTGACGTTTGCCTTTGGCCTTTGACCTTTGACCTTTGACCTTTAAGCTTTAACCTTTGAGCTTTGTGCTTTGTGCTTTGACCCTTGACCTTGACCTTTGACCTTTGACCCTTGACCTTTGACCTTTGACCTTTGACCTTGACCTTGACCTTTGACCTTTGACCCTTGACCTTTGACCTTTGACCTTTTACCTTGGACCTTTGACCTTGACCCTTGACCTTGGACCTTGGACCTTGGACCTTGGACCTTGGACCTTTGACCTTGGACGTTTGACTTTGGACCTTGGACCTTGAACCTTGGACCTTTGACCTTGGATCTTTGACCTTGGACCTTTGACCTTTGACCTTTGACCTTTGACCTTTGACCCTTGACCTTTGACCTTTGATCTTGACCTTGACCTTTGACCTTGACCTTTGACCTTTGACCTTTGACCTTTGACCTTTGACCTTTGACCTTGACCTTGACCTTTGACCTTGACCTTTGACCTTGGACCTTGGACCTTTGACCTTGGACCTTGGACCTTGAACCTTGGACCTTGGACCTTTGGACCTTTGCCCTTTGACCCTTGACCTTGAACCTTGGACCTTGGACCTTTGACCTTGACCTTGACCTTGACCTTGACCTTGACCTTGACCTTGACCTTGACCTTTACCTTGACCTTGACCTTGACCTTGACCTTGACCTTGACCTTGACCTTGACCTTGACCTTGACCTTGACCTTGACCTTGACCTTGACCTTGACCTTGACCTTGACCTTTGACCTTGACCTTTGACCTTTGACCTTTAAGCTTTAAGCTTTAACCTTTGTGCTTTGTGCTTTGACCGTTGACCCTTGACCTTGACCTTGACCTTTGACCTTTGACCTTTAACCTTTGAGCTTTAACCTTTGAGCTTTGTGCTTTGAGCTTTGTGCTTTGGCCTTGGACCTGGGACCTTTGATCTTTGACCTTGGACCTTTGACCTTTGACCTTTGGCCTTTGACCATTAACCTTTGACCTTGACCTTGACCATGGACCTTGGACCTTTGACCTTTGACCCTTGACCTTGACCTTTGACCTTGACGTTGACCTTTGACCTTTTTCCTTTGACCTTTGACCTTGACCTTTGACCTTGACCTTTGACCTTTGACCTTTGTCCTTTGACCTTTGACCTTGACCTTTGACCTTTGACCTTGACCTTTGACGTTTGACCTTTGGCCTTTGACCTTTGACCTTTGACCTTTAAGCTTTAACCTTTGAGCTTTGTGCTTTGTGCTTTGACCCTTGACCTTGACCTTTGACCTTTGACCCTTGACCTTTGACCCTTGACCTTTGACCTTTGACCTTGACCTTGACCTTGACCTTGACCTTGACCTTGACCTTGACCTTGACCTTTGACCTTGACGTTGACCTTTGACCTTTTTCCTTTGACCTTTGACCTTGACCTTGACCTTTGACCTTGACCTTTGACCTTTGACCTTTGACCTTTGTCCTTTGACCTTTGACCTTGACCTTTGACCTTTGACCTTGACCTTTGACGTTTGCCTTTGGCCTTTGACCTTTGACCTTTGACCTTTAAGCTTTAACCTTTGAGCTTTGTGCTTTGTGCTTTGACCCTTGACCTTGACCTTTGACCTTTGACCCTTGACCTTTGACCTTTGACCTTTGACCTTGACCTTGACCTTTGACCTTTGACCCTTGACCTTTGACCTTTGACCTTTGACCTTTACCTTGACCTTTGACCTTGACCTTTGACCTTGGACCTTGGACCTTGGACCTTGGACCTTTGACCTTGGACGTTTGACTTTGGACCTTGGACCTTGAACCTTGGACCTTTGACCTTGGATCTTTGACCTTGGACCTTTGACCTTTGACCTTTGACCTTTGACCCTTGACCTTTGACCTTTGATCTTGACCTTGACCTTTGACCTTGACCTTTGACCTTTGACCTTTGACCTTTGACCTTTGACCTTTGACCTTGACCTTGACCTTTGACCTTGACCTTTGACCTTTGACCTTGGACCTTGGACCTTTGACCTTGGACCTTGGACCTTGAACCTTGGACCTTGGACCTTTGGACCTTTGACCTTTGACCCTTGACCTTGAACCTTGGACCTTGGACCTTTGACCTTGACCTTGACCTTGACCTTGACCTTGACCTTGACCTTGACCTTGACCTTTACCTTGACCTTGACCTTGACCTTGACCTTGACCTTGACCTTGACCTTGACCTTGACCTTGACCTTGACCTTGACCTTGACCTTGACCTTGACCTTGACCTTGACCTTTGACCTTGACCTTTGACCTTTGACCTTTAAGCTTTAAGCTTTAACCTTTGTGCTTTGTGCTTTGACCGTTGACCCTTGACCTTGACCTTTGACCTTTGACCTTTAACCTTTGAGCTTTAACCTTTGAGCTTTGTGCTTTGAGCTTTGTGCTTTGGCCTTGGACCTGGGACCTTTGATCTTTGACCTTGGACCTTTGACCTTTGACCTTTGGCCTTTGACCATTAACCTTTGACCTTGACCTTGACCATGGACCTTGGACCTTTGACCTTTGACCCTTGACCTTGGACCTTGGACCTTTGACCTTGACCTTGACCTTGACCTTGACCTTGACCTTGACCTTGACCTTGACCTTGACCTTGACCTTGACCTTGACCTTGATCTTTGACCTTTGTCCTTTGTTCTTTGACCTTTGACCTTGACCTTTGACCTTTGACCTTGACCTTTGACGTTTGACCTTCGACCTTGACCTTTGACCTTTGACCTTGACCTTGACCTTGACCTTGACCTTTGACCTTGACCTTTGACCTTGACCTTTGACCTTTGACCTTTAACCTTTAAGCTTTAACCTTTGAGCTTTGTGCTTTGTGCTTTGTGCTTTGACCCTTGACCCTTGACCTTGACCTTGACCTTGACTTTGACCTTGACCTTGATCTTTGACCTTGGACCTTTGACCTTTGACCTTTGGCCTTTGACGTTTGACCTTTGGCCTTTGACCTTTGACCATTAACCTTTGACCTTGACCTTGACCTTGACCTTGACCTTGACCTTGACCTTGACCTTGACCTTGACCTTGACCTTTGACCTTTGACCTTTGACCTTTAACCTTTTGAGCTTTAACCTTTGAGCTTCGTGCTTTGTGCTTCGACCTTGGACCTGGGACCTTTGACCTTTGACCTTGGACCTTTGACCTTGACCTTGACCTTGACCTTGACCTTGACCTTGACCTTGACCTTGACCTTGACCTTGACCTTGACCTTGACCTTGACCTTGACCTTGACCTTGACCTTGACCTTGACCTTTGACCTTGACGTTGACCTTTGACCTTTTTCCTTTGACCTTTGACCTTTGACCTTTGTCCTTTGACCTCTGATCTTGACTTTTGACCTTTGACCTTTGACCTTTGACCTTTGACCTTTGACCTTGACCTTGACCTTTGACCTTTGACCTTTGACCTTTGACCTTGACCTTGACCTTTGACCTTTGACTTTTGACCTTTGACCTTGGACCTTGGACCTTGGACATTTGACCTTTGACCTTGACAATGACCTTGACCTTTGACCTTGACCTTTGACCTTGACCCTTGACCCTTGTCCTTTGACCTTTGACCTTTAACCTTTGAG
This sequence comes from Drosophila monieri, assembly GCA_035047585.1. NCBI lineage: Eukaryota > Metazoa > Arthropoda > Insecta > Diptera > Drosophilidae > Drosophila > Drosophila monieri. The sequence goes on from JAWNPJ010000038.1 coordinate 675,307, forward strand.
CTTTAACCTTTGACCTTCGTGCTTTGTGCTTTGACCTTGGACCTGGGACCTTTGACCTTTGACCTTGGACCTTTGACCTTGACCTTGACCTTGACCTTGACCTTGACCTTGACCTTGACCTTGACCTTGACCTTGACCTTGACCTTGACCTTGACCTTGACCTTGACCTTGACCTTGATCTTTGACCTTTGTCCTTTGTCCTTTGACCTTTGACCTTTGACCTTGACCTTTGACCTTTGACCTTGACCTTTGACGTTTGACCTTTGACCTTTGACCTTTGGCCTTGACCTTGACCTTGACCTTGACCTTGACCTTGACCTTGACCTTTGACCTTGACGTTGACCTTTGACCTTTTTCCTTTGACCTTTGACCTTAACCTTTGACCTTTGACCTTTGACCTTTGTCCTTTGACCTTTGACCTTGACCTTGACCTTTGACGTTTGACCTTTGACCTTTGGCCTTGACCTTGACCTTGGTCACCTTGACCTTGACCTTGACCTTGACCTTTGACCTTGAAGTTGACCTTTGACCTTTGACCTTGGACCTGGGACCTTTGACCTTTGACCTTGGACCTTTGACCTTGACCTTGACCTTGACCTTGACCTTGACCTTGACCTTGACCTTGACCTTGACCTTGACCTTGACCTTGACCTTGACCTTGATCTTTGACCTTTGTCCTTTGTCCTTTGACCTTTGACCTTTGACCTTGACCTTTGACCTTTGACCTTGACCTTTGACGTTTGACCTTTGACCTTTGACCTTTGGCCTTGACCTTGACCTTGACCTTGACCTTGACCTTGACCTTTGACCTTTACGTTGACCTTTGACCTTTTTCCTTTGACCTTTGACCTTGACCTTTGACCTTTGACCTTTGTCCTTTGACCTTTGACCTTGACCTTGACCTTGACCTTGACCTTGACCTTGACCTTGACCTTTGACCTTTGACCTTTGACCTTTAACCTTTGAGCTTCGTGCTTTGTGCTTTGACCTTTGACCTTGGACCTTTGACCTTTGACCATTAACCTTTGACCTTGACCTTGACCTTGGACCTTGGACCTTGGACCTTGGACCTTTGACCTTTGAGCTTTGACCTTTAAGCTTTAACCTTTGAGCTTTGTGCTTTGTGCTTTGACCCTTGACCCTTGACCTTGACCTTTGACCTTTGACCTTTGACCCTTGACCTTTGACCTTTGACCTTGACCTTGACCTTGACCTTGACCTTGACCTTGACCTTGACCTTGACCTTGACCTTGACCTTGACCTTGACCTTGACCTTGACCTTGACCTTGACCTTGACCTTGACCTTGACCTTTGACCTTGACGTTGACCTTTGACCTTTTTCCTTTGACCTTTGACCTTGACCTTGACCTTTGACCTTGACCTTTGACCTTTGACCTTTGTCCTTTGACCTTTGACCTTTGACCTTGACCTTTGACCTTTGACCTTGACCTTTGACGTTTGACCTTTGGCCTTTGACCTTTGACCTTTGACCTTTAAGCTTTAACCTTGAGCTTTGTGCTTTGTGCTTTGACCCTTGACCTTGACCTTTGACCTTTGACCCTTGACCTTTGACCTTTGACCTTTGACCTTGACCTTGACCTTGACCTTGACCTTTGACGTTGACCTTTTTCCTTTGACCTTTGACCTATGACCTTTGACCTTTTCCCTTTGACCTTTGACCTTTGTCCTTTGACCTCTGATCTTGACTTTTGACCTTTGACCTTGACCTTTGACGTTTGACCTTTGACCTTGACCTTGACCTTGACCTTTGACCTTTGACCTTGACCTTGACCTTTGACCTTGGACCTTGGACCTTTGACCTTGGACCTTGGACCTGGGACCTTGGACCTTTGACCTTTGACCTTTGACCCTTGACCTTTGACCTTTGACCTTTGACCTTTGACCTTGACCTTGACCTTGACCTTTGACCTTGACGTTGACCTTTGACCTTTGGACCTTTGACCTTTGACCTTTGACCTTGACCTTGACCTTTGACCTTTGACCTTGACCTTGTCCTTGGACCTTGGACCTTTGACCTTTGACCTTTGACCTTGACCCTTGACCCTTGACCTTTGACCTTGACCTTGACCTTGACCTTGACCTTGACCTTGACCTTGACCTTGACCTTGACCTTGACCTTGACCTTGACCTTGACCTTGACCTTGACCTTGACCTTGACCTTGACCTGGACCTTGACCTTGACCTTGACCTTGACCTTGACCTTTGACCTTGACCTTAGACCTTTAAGCTTTAAGCTTTAACCTTTGTGCTTTGACCCTTGACCCTTGACCTTGACCTTGACCTTGACCTTGACCTTGACCTTGACCTTGACCTTTGACCTTTGACCTTTGACCTTTAACCTTTAAGCTTTAACCTTTGAGCTTTGTGCTTTGTGCTTTGACCTTGACCTTGACCTTGACCTTGACCTTGGACCTGGGACCTGGGACCTTTGACCTTGGACCTTGGACCTTTGACCTTGACCTTGACCTTGACCTTGACCTTGACCTTGACCTTGACCTTGGACCTGGGACCTTTGACCTTGGACCTTGGACCTTTGACCTTGACCTTGACCTTGACCTTGACCTTGACCTTGACCTTGACCTTGACCTTGACCTTGACCTTGACCTTGGACCTGGGACCTTTGACCTTGGACCTTGGACCTTTGACCTTGACCTTGACCTTGACCTTGACCTTGACCTTGACCTTGACCTTGACCTTGACCTTTGACCTTTGACCTTTGACCTTTAACCTTTGAGCTTTAACCTTTGAGCTTCGTGCTTTGTGCTTCGACCTTGGACCTGGGACCTTTGACCTTTGACCTTGGACCTTTGACCTTGACCTTGACCTTGACCTTGACCTTGACCTTGACCTTGACCTTGACCTTGACCTTGACCTTGACCTTGACCTTGACCTTGACCTTGACCTTGACCTTGACCTTGACCTTTGACCTTGACGTTGACCTTTGACCTTTTTCCTTTGACCTTTGACCTTTGTCCTTTGACCTCTGATCTTGACTTTTGACCTTTGACCTTTGACCTTTGACCTTTGACCTTGACCTTGACCTTTGACCTTTGACCTTTGACCTTTGACCTTGACCTTGACCTTGACCTTGACCTTTGACCTTTGACTTTTGACCTTTGACCTTGGACCTTGGACCTTGGACATTTGACCTTTGACCTTGACAATGACCTTGACCTTTGACCTTGACCTTTGACCTTGACCCTTGACCCTTGTCCTTTGACCTTTGACCTTTGACCTTTAACCTTTGAGCTTTAACCTTTGACCTTCGTGCTTTGTGCTTTGACCTTGGACCTGGGACCTTTGACCTTTGACCTTGGACCTTTGACCTTGACCTTGACCTTGACCTTGACCTTGACCTTGACCTTGACCTTGACCTTGACCTTGACCTTGACCTTGATCTTTGACCTTTGTCCTTTGTCCTTTGACCTTTGACCTTTGACCTTTGACCTTGACCTTTGACCTTGACCTTTGACGTTTGACCTTTGACCTTTGGCCTTGACCTTGACCTTGACCTTGACCTTTGACCTTGAAGTTGACCTTTGACCTTTTTCCTTTGACCTTTGACCTTGACCTTTGACCTTTGACCTTTGACCTTTGACCTTTGTCCTTTGACCTTTGACCTTGACCTTGACCTTGACCTTGACCTTCACCTTGACCTTGACCTTGACCTTTGACCTTTGACCTTTGACCTTTAACCTTTGAGCTTCGTGCTTTGTGCTTTGACCTTTGACCTTGGACCTTTGACCTTTGACCTTTGACCATTAACCTTTGACCTTGACCTTGACCTTGGACCTTGGACCTTGGACCTTGGACCTTTGACCTTTGAGCTTTGACTTTAAGCTTTAACCTTTGAGCTTTGTGCTTTGACCCTTGACCCTTGACCTTGACCTTTGACCTTTGACCCTTGACCTTTGACCTTTGACCTTGACCTTGACCTTGACCTTGACCTTGACCTTGACCTTGACCTTGACCTTGACCTTGACGTTGACCTTTGACCTTTTCCTTTGACCTTGACCTTGACCTTGACCTTTGACCTTGACCTTTGACCTATGACCTTTGTCCTTTGACCTTTGACCTTTGACCTTGACCTTTGACCTTTGACCTTGACCTTTGACGTTTGACCTTTGGCCTTTGACCTTTGACCTTTGACCTTTAAGCTTTAACCTTTGAGCTTTGTGCTTTGTGCTTTGACCCTTGACCTTGACCTTTGACCTTTGTGACCTTTGTGACCTTTGACCTTGACCTTGACCTTGACCTTGACCTTTGACGTTGACCTTTTTCCTTTGACCTTTGACCTTTGACCTATGACCTTTGACCTTTTACCTTTGACCTTTGTCCTTTGACCTCTGATCTTGACTTTTGACCTTTGACCTTGACCTTTGACGTTTGACCTTTGACCTTGACCTTGACCTTGACCTTGACCTTTGACCTTTGACCTTGACCTTTGACCTTGACCTTTGACCTTGGACCTTTGACCTTGGACCTTGGACCTGGGACCTTGGACCTTTGACCTTTGACCTTTGACCCTTGACCGTTGACCTTTGACCTTTGACCTTGACCTTCACCTTGACCTTGACCTTTGACCTTGACGTTGACCTTTGACCTTTGACCTTTGGACCTTTGACCTTTGACCTTTGACCTTTGACCTTGACCTTGACCTTTGACCTTTGACCTTGACCTTGTCCTTGGACCTTGGACCTTTGACCTTTGACCTTGACCCTTGACCCTTGACCCTTGACCTTTGACCTTGACCTTGACCTTGACCTTTGACCTTGACCTTGACCTTGACCTTGACCTTGACCTTGACCTTGACCTTGACCTTGACCTTGACCTTGACCTTGACCTGGACCTTGACCTTGACCTTGACCTTGACCTTGACCTTGACCTTGACCTTTGACCTTGACCTTAGACCTTTAAGCTTTAAGCTTTAACCTTTGTGCTTTGACCCTTGACCCTTGACCTTGACCTTGACCTTGACCTTGACCTTGACCTTGACCTTGACCTTGACCTTGACCTTTGACCTTTGACCTTTAACCTTAAAGCTTTAACCTTTGAGCTTTGTGCTTTGTGCTTTGACCTTGACCTTGACCTTGGACCTGGGACCTTTGACCTTGGACCTTGGACCTTTGACCTTGACCTTGACCTTGACCTTGACCTTGACCTTGACCTTGACCTTGACCTTGACCTTGGACCTTTAACCTTGGACCTTGGACCTTTGACCTTGACCTTGACCTTGACCTTGACCTTGACCTTGACCTTGACCTTGATCTTTGACCTTTGTCCTTTGTCCTTTGACCTTTGACCTTGACCTTTGACCTTTGACCTTGACCTTTGACGTTTGACCTTTGACCTTTGACCTTTGGCCTTGACCTTGACCTTGACCTTGACCTTGACCTTGACCTTGACCTTGACCTTGACCTTGACCTTGACCTTGACCTTGACCTTGACCTTGACCTTGACCTTTGACCTTGACGTTGACCTTTGACCTTTTTCCTTTGACCTTTGACCTTGACCTTGACCTTTGACCTTGACCTTTGACCTTTGACCTTTGTCCTTTGACCTTGACCTTGACCTTGACCTTGACCTTGACCTTGACCTTGACCTTGACCTTGACCTTGACCTTGACCTTGACCTTTGACCTTTGACCTTTGACCTTTAACCTTTGAGCTTCGTGCTTTGTGCTTTGACCTTGGACCTGGGACCTTTGACCTTGGACCTTTGACCTTTGACCATTAACCTTTGAACTTGACCTTGACCTTGGACCTTGGACCTTTGACCTTTGAGCTTTGACCTTTAAGCTTTAACCTTTGAGCTTTGTGCTTTGTGCTTTGACCCTTGACCCTTGACCTTGACCTTTGACCTTTGACCTTTGACCCTTGACCTTTGACCTTTGACCTTTGACCTTGACCTTGACCTTGACCTTGACCTTGACCTTGACCTTGACCTTGACCTTGACCTTGACCTTGACCTTGACCTTGACCTTGACCTTGACCTTACCTTGACCTTGACCTTGACCTTGACCTTGACCTTGACCTTGACCTTGACCTTGACCTTTGACCGTTGACCTTGACGTTGACCTTTGACCTTTTTCCTTTGACCTTTGACCTTGACCTTGACCTTTGACCTTTGACCTTGACCTTTGACCTTGACCTTTGACCTTTGACCTTTGACCTTTGTCCTTTGACCTTTGACCTTGACCTTTGACCTTTGACCTTGACCTTTGACGTTTGACCTTTGGCCTTTGACCTTTGACCTTTGACCTTTAAGCTTTAACCTTTGAGCTTTGTGCTTTGTGCTTTGACCCTTGACCTTGACCTTTGACCTTTGACCCTTGACCTTTGACCTTGACCTTTGACCTTGGACCTTGGACCTTTGACCTTGGACCTTGGACCTGGGACCTTGGACCTTTGACCTTTGACCTTTGACCTTTGACCTTTGACCTTGACGTTGACCTTGACCTTGACCTTTGACCTTGACGTTGACCTTTGACCTTTGACCTTTGGACCTTTGACCTTGACCTTGACCTTTGACCTTTGACCTTGACCTTGACCTTGTCCTTGGACCTTGGACCTTGGACCTTTGACCTTTGACCTTGACCCTTGACCCTTGACCTTTGACCTTGACCTTGACCTTGACCTTGACCTTGACCTTGACCTTGACCTTGACCTTGACCTTGACCTTGACCTTGACCTTGACCTTGACCTTGACCTTGACCTTTGACCTTGACCTTTGACCTTTAAGCTTTAAGCTTTAACCTTTGACCTTGACGTTGACCTTTGACCTTTGACCTTGACCTTGACCTTGACCTTGACCCTTGACCTTGACCTTGACCTTGACCTTGACCTTGACCTTGACCTTGACCTTGACCTTGACCTTGACCTTGACCTTTGACCTTTGACCTTTGACCTTTAACCTTTAAGCTTTAACCTTTGAGCTTTGTGCTTTGTGCTTTGACCTTGACCTTGACCTTGACCTTGACCTTGACCTTGACCCTTGACCTTTGACCTTTGACCCTTGACCTTTGACCTTTGACCTTTGACCTTGACCTTGACCTTGACCTTGACCTTTGACCTTTGACCTTTGACCTTGACCTTGACCTTTGACCTTTGACCTTTGTCCTTTGACCTTTGACCTTTGACCTTTCACCTTGACCTTTGACCTTGACCTTGACCTTGACCTTTGGACCTTTGACCTTGACCTTGACCTTGGACCTGGGACCTTTGACCTTTGACCTTTGACCTTGGACCTTTGACCTTTGACCTTTGACCTTTGGCCTTTGACCTTTGACCTTGACCTTGACCTTGGACCTTGGACCTTGGACCTTGGACCTTTGACCTTTGACCCTTGACCTTGGACCTTGGACCTTTGACCTTGACCTTTGACCTTGACCTTTGACCTTGACCTTTGACCTTTGACCTTTAACCTTTAAGCTTTAACCTTTGAGCTTTGACCCTTGACCTTGAACTTGACCTTGACCTTTGACCTTTGACCTTTGACCTTGACCTTTGACCTTTGACCTTTGACCTTTGACCTTCACCTTTGACCTTTGACCTTTGACCTTTGACCCTTGACCTTTGACCTTTGACCTTTGACCTTTGACCTTTGACCTTTGACCTTGACCTTGACCTTTGACCTTGACCTTTGACCTTTGACCTTTGACCTTTGACCTTTGACCTTTGACCTTTGACCTTTGACCTTTGACCTTTGACCTTGGACCTTGGACATTTGACCTTTGACCTTTGACCTTGACAATGACCTTGACCCTTGACCCTTGACCTTGACCTTTGACCTTTGACCTTGGACCTTGGACCTTGGACATTTGACCTTTGACCTTTGACCTTGACCTTTGACGTTTGACCTTTGACCTTTGACCTTTGACCCTTGACCTTTGACCTTTGAACTTTGACCTTTGACCTTTGACCTTTGACCTTGACCTTGACCTTTGACCTTTGACCTTTGACCTTTGACCTTTGACCTTGACCTTTGACCTTTGACCTTTGACCTTTGACCTTGACCTTTGACGTTTGACCTTTGACCTTTGACCTTTGACCCTTGACCTTTGACCTTTGACCTTTGACCTTTGACCTTTGACCTTGACCTTGACCTTGACCTTTGACCTTTGACCTTTGACCTTGACCTTGACCTTTTGACCTTTGACCTTTGATGACCTTGACCTTTGACCTTTGACTTTTGACCTTTGACTTTTTGACCTTTGACCTTGGACCTTGGACCTTGGACATTTGACCTTTGACCTTTGACCTTGACCCTTGACCCTTGACCCTTGACCTTGACCTTGACCTTGACCTTGACCTTGATCTTGACCTTGACCTTGACCTTGACCTTGACCTTGACCTTGATCTTTGACCTTTGTCCTTTGTCCTTTGACCTTTGACCTTGACCTTGGACCTTTGACCTTTGACCTTTGACCTTTGGCCTTTGACCTTTGACCTTGACCTTGACCTTGGACCTTGGACCTTGGACCTTTGACCTTTGACCCTTGACCCTTGACCTTGGACCTTGGACCTTTGACCTTGACCTTTGACCTTGACCTTTGACCTTGACCTTTGACCTTTGACCTTTAACCTTTAAGCTTTAACCTTTGAGCTTTGACCCTTGACCTTGACCTTGACCTTGACCTTTGACCTTTGACCTTTGACCTTGACCTTTGACCTTTGACCTTTGACCTTGACCTTTGACGTTTGACCTTTGACCTTTGACCCTTGACCTTTTTCCTTTGACCTTTGACCTTGACCTTTGACCTTGACCTTTGACCTTTGACCTTTGTCCTTTGACCTTGACCTTGACCTTGACCTCGACCTTGACCTTGACCTTGACCTTGACCTTGACCTTGACCTTGACCTTGACCTTGACCTTTGACCTTTGACCTTTGACCTTTAACCTTTGAGCTTCGTGCTTTGTGCTTTGACCTTGGACCTGGGACCTTTGACCTTGGACCTTTGACCTTTGACCATTAACCTTTGAACTTGACCTTGACCTTGGATCTTGGACCTTTGACCTTTGAGCTTTGACCTTTAAGCTTTAACCTTTGAGCTTTGTGCTTTGTGCTTTGACCCTTGACCCTTGACCTTGACCTTTGACCTTTGACCTTTGACCCTTGACCTTTGACCTTTGACCTTTGACCTTGACCTTGACCTTGACCTTGACCTTGACCTTGACCTTGACCTTGACCTTGACCTTGACCTTGACCTTGACCTTGACCTTGACCTTGACCTTGACCTTGACCTTGACCTTGACCTTTGACCTTTGACCTTGACGTTGACCTTTGACCTTTTTCCTTTGACCTTTGACCTTGACCTTGACCTTGAGCTTCGTGCTTTGTGCTTTGACCTTGGACCTGGGACCTTTGACCTTGGACCTTTGACCTTTGACCATTAACCTTTGAACTTGACCTTGACCTTGGATCTTGGACCTTTGACCTTTGAGCTTTGACCTTTAAGCTTTAACCTTTGAGCTTTGTGCTTTGTGCTTTGACCCTTGACCCTTGACCTTGACCTTTGACCTTTGACCTTTGACCCTTGACCTTTGACCTTTGACCTTTGACCTTGACCTTGACCTTGACCTTGACCTTGACCTTGACCTTGACCTTGACCTTGACCTTGACCTTGACCTTGACCTTGACCTTGACCTTGACCTTGACCTTGACCTTGACCTTTGACCTTTGACCTTGACGTTGACCTTTGACCTTTTTCCTTTGACCTTTGACCTTGACCTTGACCTTTGACCTTGACCTTGGACCTTGGACCTTTGACCTTGGACCTTGGACCTGGGACCTTGGACCTTTGACCTTTGACCTTTGACCCTTGACCTTTGACCTTTGACCTTTGACCTTTGACCTTTGACCTTGACCTTGACCTTGACCTTGACCTTTGACCTTGACGTTGACCTTTGACCTTTGGACCTTTGACCTTTGACCTTGACCTTTGACCTTGACCTTGACCTTGTCCTTGGACCTTGGACCTTTGACCTTTGACCTTGACCCTTGACCCTTGACCTTTGACCTTGACCTTGACCTTGACCTTGACCTTGACCTTGACCTTGACCTTGACCTTGACCTTGACCTTGACCTTGACCTTGACCTTGACCTTGACCTTGACCTTGACCTTGACCTTGACCTTGACCTTGACCTGGACCTTGACCTTGACCTTGACCTTGACCTTGACCTTTGACCTTGACCTTTGACCTTTAAGCTTTAAGCTTTAACCTTTGACCTTGACGTTGACCTTTGACCTTGACCTTGACCTTGACCTTGACCCTTGACCTTGACCTTGACCTTGACCTTGACCTTGACCTTGACCTTGACCTTGACCTTGACCTTGACCTTGACCTTGACCTTTGACCTTTGACCTTTGACCTTTAACCTTTAAGCTTTAACCTTTGAGCTTTGTGCTTTGTGCTTTGACCTTGACCTTGACCTTGACCTTGACCTTGACCTTGACCTTGACCCTTGACCTTGACCTTTGACCTTTGACCCTTGACCTTTGACCTTTGACCTTTGACCTTTGACCTTTGACCTTTGACCTTTGACCTTTGACCTTGACCTTGACCTTTGACGTTTGACGTTTGACCTTTGACCTTTGACCCTTGACCTTTGACCTTTGACCTTTGACCTTTGACCTTTGACCTTTGACCTTTGACCTTTGACCTTGACCTTGACCTTTGACCTTTGACCTTGACCTTGACCTTTGACCTTTGACCTTTGACTTTGACCTTGACCTTTGACCTTTGACTTTTGACCTTTGACTTTTTGACCTTTGACCTTTGACCTTGGACCTTGGACCTTGGACCTTGGACCTTGGACCTTGGACATTTGACCTTTGACCTTTGACCTTGACAATGACCTTGACCCTTGACCCTTGACCCTTGACCTTGACCTTGACCTTGACCTTGACCTTGATCTTGACCTTGACCTTGACCTTGACCTTGACCTTGACCTTGATCTTTGACCTTTGTCCTTTGTCCTTTGACCTTTGACCTTGACCTTTGACCTTTGACCTTGACCTTTGACGTTTGACCTTTGACCTTGACCTTGACCTTTGACCTTTGACCTTTGACCTTGACCTTGACCTTGACCTTTGACCTTTGACCTTTGACCTTTGACCTTGACCTTGACCTTTGACCTTGACCTTTGACCTTGACCTTTGACCTTTGACCTTTGACCTTTGACCTTTAACCTTTAAGCTTTAACCTTTGAGCTTTGTGCTTTGTGCTTTGACCCTTGACCCTTGACCTTGACCTTGACCTTGACCTTTGACCTTTGACCTTTGACCTTTGACCTTTGACCTTGACCTTTGACCTTGACCTTTGACGTTTGACCTTTGACCTTTGACCTTTGACCCTTGACCTTTGACCTTTGACCTTTGACCTTTGACCTTTGACCTTTGACCTTTGACCTTTGACCTTTGACCTTTGACCTTGACCTTGACCTTTGACCTTTGACCTTTGACCTTTGACTTTTGACCTTTGACCTTGGACCTTGGACCTTGGACCTTGGACCTTTGACCTTGGACCTTGGACCTGGGACCTGGGACCTTGGACCTTTGACCTTTGACCCTTGACCTTTGACCTTTGACCTTTGACCTTGACCTTGACCTTGACCTTGACCTTGACCTTGACCTTTGACCTTGACGTTGACCTTTGACCTTTGACCTTTGGACCTTTGACCTTTGACCTTGACCTTGACCTTTGACCTTTGACCTTGACCTTGACCTTGTCCTTGGACCTTGGACCTTGGACCTTTGACCTTGACCCTTGACCTTTGACCTTGACCTTGACCTTGACCTTGACCTTGACCTTGACCTTGACCTTGACCTTGACCTTGACCTTGACCTTGACCTTGACCTTGACCTTGACCTTGACCTTGACCTTGACCTTGACCTTGACCTTGACCTTGACCTTGACCTTGACCTTGACCTTGACCTTGACCTTGACCTTGACCTTGACCTTGACCTTGACCTTGACCTTGACCTTGACCTTGACCTTGACCTTGACCTTGACCTTGACCTTGACCTTGACCTTGACCTTGACCTTGACCTTGACCTTGACCTTGACCTTGACCTTGACCTTGACCTTGACCTTGACCTTGACCTTGACCTTGACCTTGACCTTGACCTTGACCTTGACCTTGACCTTGACCTTGACCTTTGACCTTTAAGCTTTAAGCTTTAACCTTTGTGCTTTGACCCTTGACCCTTGACCTTGACCTTGACCTTGACCTTGACCTTGACCTTGACCTTTGACCTTGACCTTTGACCTTGACCTTGACCTTTGACCTTTGACCTTTAACCTTTAAGCTTTAACCTTTGAGCTTTGTGCTTTGTGCTTTGACCCTTGACCCTTGACCTTGACCTTTGACCTTTGACCTTTGACCTTGACCTTTGACCTTGACCTTGACCTTGACCTTTGACCTTTGACCTTGACCTTGACCTTTGACCTTTGACCTTTGACCTTTGACCTTGACCTTGACCTTTGACCTTTGACCTTTGACCTTTGACCTTGACCTTGACCTTGACCTTGACCTTGACCTTTGACCTTTGACCTTTGACTTTTGACCTTTGACCTTGGACCTTGGACCTTTGACCTTGGACCTTGGACCTGGGACCTGGGACCTTGGACCTTTGACCTTTGACCCTTGACCTTTGACCTTTGACCTTTGACCTTGACCTTTGACCTTGACCTTTGACCTTGACCTTTGACCTTTGACCTTTGACCTTTAACCTTTAAGCTTTAACCTTTGAGCTTTGTGCTTTGTGCTTTGACCCTTGACCCTTGACCTTGACCTTGACCTTGACCTTTGACCTTTGACCTTTGACCTTGACCTTTGACCTTGACCTTGACCTTGACCTTTGACCTTTGACCTTGACCTTGACCTTTGACCTTTGACCTTTGACCTTTGACCTTGACCTTTGACCTTTGACCTTTGACCTTTGACCTTTGACCTTGACCTTGACCTTGACCTTGACCTTTGACCTTTGACCTTTGACTTTTGACCTTTGACCTTGGACCTTGGACCTTTGACCTTGGACCTTGGACCTGGGACCTTGGACCTTTGACCCTTGACCTTTGACCTTTGACCTTTGACCTTGACCTTGACCTTGACCTTGACCTTTGACCTTGACCTTGACCTTGACCTTGACCTTGACCTTGACCTTGACCTTGACCTTGACCTTGACCTTGACCTTGACCTTGACCTTGACCTTGACCTTTGACCTTTAAGCTTTAAGCTTTAACCTTTGTGCTTTGACCCTTGACCCTTGACCCTTGACCTTGACCTTGACCTTGACCTTGACCTTGACCTTGACCTTGACCTTTGACCTTGACCTTTGACCTTGACCTTGACCTTTGACCTTTGACCTTTGACCTTTAACCTTTAAGCTTTAACCTTTGAGCTTTGTGCTTTGTGCTTTGACCCTTGACCCTTGACCTTGACCTTTGACCTTTGACCTTTGACCTTGACCTTTGACCTTGACCTTGACCTTGACCTTTGACCTTTGACCTTGACCTTGACCTTTGACCTTTGACCTTTGACCTTTGACCTTGACCTTGACCTTTGACCTTTGACCTTTGACCTTTGACCTTGACCTTGACCTTGACCTTGACCTTTGACCTTTGACCTTTGACTTTTGACCTTTGACCTTGGACCTTGGACCTTTGACCTTGGACCTTGGACCTGGGACCTGGGACCTTGGACCTTTGACCTTTGACCCTTGACCTTTGACCTTTGACCTTGACCTTTGACCTTGACCTTTGACCTTGACCTTTGACCTTTGACCTTTGACCTTTAACCTTTAAGCTTTAACCTTTGAGCTTTGTGCTTTGTGCTTTGACCCTTGACCCTTGACCTTGACCTTGACCTTGACCTTTAACCGTTGACCTTTGACCTTGACCTTTGACCTTGACCTTGACCTTGACCTTTGACCTTTGACCTTGACCTTGACCTTTGACCTTTGACCTTTGACCTTTGACCTTGACCTTTGACCTTTGACCTTTGACCTTTGACCTTTGACCTTTGACCTTGACCTTGACCTTGACCTTGACCTTTGACCTTTGACCTTTGACTTTTGACCTTTGACCTTGGACCTTGGACCTTTGACCTTGGACCTTGGACCTGGGACCTTGGACCTTTGACCCTTGACCTTTGACCTTTGACCTTTGACCTTGACCTTGACCTTGACCTTGACCTTTGACCTTGACGTTGACCTTTGACCTTTGACCTTTGACCTTTGGACCTTTGACCTTTGACCTTGACCTTGACCTTTGACCTTTGACCTTGACCTTTACCTTGTCCTTGGACCTTGGACCTTGGACCTTTGACCTTTGACCTTGACCCTTGACCCTTGACCTTTGACCTTGACCTTGACCTTGACCTTGACCTTGACCTTGACCTTGACCTTGACCTTGACCTTGACCTTGACCTTGACCTTGACCTTGACCTTGACCTTGACCTTGACCTTGACCTTGACCTTGACCTTGACCTTGACCTTGACCTTGACCTTGACCTTGACCTTGACCTTGACCTTTGACCTTGACCTTTGACCTTTAAGCTTTAAGCTTTAACCTTTGTGCTTTGACCCTTGACCCTTGACCTTGACCTTGACCTTGACCTTTGACCTTTGACCTTTGACCTTTGACCTTTAACCTTTAAGCTTTAACCTTTGAGCTTTGTGCTTTGTGCTTTGACCTTGACCTTGACCTTGGACCTTGGACCTTTGACCTTTGACCCTTGACCTTGGACCTTGGACCTTGGACCTTTGACCTTGACCTTTGACCTTGAACTTTGACCTTGACCTTTGACCTTTGACCTTTAACCTTTAAGCTTTAACCTTTGAGCTTTGACCCTTGACCTTGACCTTGACCTTGACCTTTGACCTTGACCTTTGACCTTTGACCTTTGACCTTGACCTTTGACGTTTGACCTTTGACCTTTGACCCTTGACCTTTGACCTTTGACCTTTGACCTTTGACCTTGACCTTGACGTTGACCCTTGACCCTTGACCTTGACCTTTGACCTTTGACCGTGGACATTGGACCTTGGACCTTTGACCTTGACTTTGACCTTGACCTTGACCTTTGTCCTTTGATCTTGACCTTTGACCTTGGACCTTGGACCTTGGACCTTTGGACCTTGGACCTTTGACCTTGGACTTTGGACCTTGGATCTTTGACCTTTGACATTGGACCTTGGACCTTTTACCTTTGACCTTGGACCTTGGACCTTTGATCTTTGACCTTGGACCTTGGACCTTTGACCTTTGACCTTTGACCATTGACCATTGACCCTTGACCTTGGACCTTGGACCTTTGACCTTGACTTTGGCCTTGACCTTGACCTTTGTCCTTTGATCTTGACCTTGACGTTGACCCTTGACCTTGACCTTTGACCTTTGACCTTGGACCTTGGACCTTTGACCTTTGACCTTGGACCTTTGACCTTGGACCTTGGACCTTTGACCTTGACCTTTGGCATTGACCTTGACTCTTGACCTTGACTCTTGACCTTGACCTTGACCTTGACATTGACCTTGACCTTGACCTTTAACCTTAAAGCTTTAACCTTTGACCTTTGACCTTTGACCTTGACCTTGATCTTTGACGTTGACGTTGACGTTGACCTTTGACCTTTTTCCTTTGACCTTGACCTTGACCTTTGATCTTGACCTTTGACCTTTGACCGTTGACCTTGGCCTTGGACCTTTGACCTTTGACCTTTGACCTTTGTCCTTTGACCTTTGACCTTTGACCTTTGACCTTTGACCTTGACCTTTGACGTTTGACCTTTGACCTTTGACCTTTGACCCTTGACCTTTGACCTTTGACCTTTGACCTTTGACCTTTGACCTTTGACCTTGACCTTGACCTTTGACCTTTGACCTTGACCTTGACCTTGACCTTGACCTTTGACCTTGACGTTGACCTTTGACCTTTGACCTTTGGACCTTTGACCTTTGACCTTGACCTTTGACCTTGACCTTGACCTTGTCCTTGGACCTTGGACCTTTGACCTTTGACCTTGACCCTTGACCCTTGACCTTTGACCTTGACCTTGACCTTGACCTTGACCTTGACCTTGACCTTGACCTTGACCTTGACCTTGACCTTGACCTTGACCTTGACCTTGACCTTGACCTTGACCTTGACCTTGACCTTGACCTTGACCTTGACCTTGACCTGGACCTTGACCTTGACCTTGACCTTTGACCTTGACCTTTGACCTTTAAGCTTTAAGCTTTAACCTTTGACCTTGACGTTGACCTTTGACCTTGACCTTGACCTTGACCTTGACCCTTGACCTTGACCTTGACCTTGACCTTGACCTTGACCTTGACCTTGACCTTGACCTTGACCTTGACCTTGACCTTGACCTTTGACCTTTGACCTTTGACCTTTAACCTTTAAGCTTTAACCTTTGAGCTTTGTGCTTTGTGCTTTGACCTTGACCTTGACCTTGACCTTGACCTTGACCTTGACCCTTGACCTTGACCTTTGACCTTTGACCCTTGACCTTTGACCTTTGACCTTTGACCTTTGACCTTTGACCTTTGACCTTTGACCTTTGACATTTGACCTTTGACCTTTGACCTTTGACCTTGACCTTGACCTTTGACGTTTGACCTTTGACCTTTGACCTTTGACCCTTGACCTTTGACCTTTGTCCTTTGACCTTTGACCTTTGACCTTTGACCTTGACCTTGACCTTTGACCTTTGACCTTTGACCTTGACCTTGACCTTTGACCCTTGACCTTGACCTTGACCTTTGACCTTTGACCTTTGACCTTTGACCGTGGACCTTGGAACTTGGACCTTGGACCTTTGGCCTTGGACCTTTGGCATTGACCTTGACTCTTGACCTTTGACCTTGACCTTTGGCATTGACCTTGACTCTTGACCTTGACCTTGACCTTGACCTTGACCTTGACCTTGACGTTGACCTTGACCTTGACGTTGACCTTTGACTTTCAAGCTTTAACTTTGAGCTTTATGCTATGTGCTTTGACCCTTGACCTTGACCATTGACCTTTGACCTTGACGTTGACCTTTGACCTTTGACCTTTGTCCTTTGTCCTTTGACCTTTGACGTTGACCTTGACCCTTGACCTTTGACCTTTGACCTTTGACCTTGGACCTTAACCTTTGACCTTGACCCTTGACCTTTGACCTTGACCTTTGACCTTTGGCCTTAGACCTTTGACCATTAACCTTTGACCTTGACCTTGGACCTTGGACCTTTGACCTTTGACCTTGACCTTTGGCATTGACCTTGACTCTTGACCTTGACCTTGACCTTGACCTTGACCTTGACCTTGACTTTGACCTTGACCTTTGACCTTTGACCTTGACCTTTGACCTTTGACCTTTAAGCTTTATCTTTGAGCTTTATGCTTTGTGCTTTGACCCTTGACCCTTGACCTTTACCTTGACCTTGACCTTGACCTTTGGCCTTTAACCTTTGACCTTTGACCTTGACCTTTGACCTTGGACCTTGGACCTTGGACCTTGGACCTGTGACCTTTGACCTTGGACCTTTGACCTTGACCTTTTACCTTGACCTTTGACCTTTGACTTTTAAGCTTTAACTTTGAGCTTTATGCTTTGTGCTTTGACCCTTGACCCTTGACCTTGACCATTGACCTTTGACCTTGACGTTGACCTTTGACCTTTGATCTTTGACCTTTGTCCTTTGTCCTTTGACCTTTGACGTTGACCTTGACCCTTGACCTTGGACCTTGACCTTTGACCTTGACCCTTGACCTTTGACCTTTGACCTTTGACCTTTGACCTTTGGCCTTAGACCTTTGACCATTAACCTTTGACCTTGGACCTTGGACCTTGGACATTTGACCCTTGAGCTTGACTTTTGACCTTTGACCTTTGACACTTGACCTTTGACCTTTGACCTTTGACCTTTGACCTTTGACCTTGACCTTGACCTTTGACATTGACGTTGACCTTTGACCTTTGACCTTTGACCTTTTTCCTTTCACCTTTGACCTTGACCTTGACCTTTGACCTTGACCTTTGACCTTTGACCTTTGACCTTTGACCTTTGAGCTTTGACCTTGGACCTTTGACCTTGGACCTTGGACCTTTGACCTTGGATCTCTGACCTTGGACCTTGGACCTTGGACCTTTGACCTTTGACCTTTGACCTTTGACCTTTGACCTTTGACCTTGACCTTTGACGTTGACCCTTGACCTTTGACCTTGACCTTAACCTTTGACCTTTGACCTTTGACCTTTGACCTTTGACCTTGGACCTTGACCTTGACCTTGACCCTTGACCTTTGACCCTTGACCTTTGACCTTTGGCCTTAGACCTTTGACCATTAACCTTTGACCTTGGACCTTGGACCTTGGACATTTGACCCTTGACCTTGACTTTTGACCTTTGACACTTGACCTTTGACCTTTGACCTTTGACCTTGACCTTGACCTTGACCTTTGACATTGACGTTGACCTTTGACCTTTGACCTTTGACCTTTGACCTTTTTCCTTTCACCTTTGACCTTGACCTTTGACCTTGACCTTTGACCTTTGACCTTTGAGCTTTGACCTTGGACCTTAGACCTTTGACCTTGGACCTTGGACCTTTGACCTTGGATCTCTGACCTTGGACCTTGGACCTTTGACCTTTGACCTTTGACCTTGACCTTTGACGTTGACCCTTGACCTTGACCTTAACCTTTGACCTTTGACCTTGGACCTTGACCTTGACCTTGACCCTTGACCCTTGACCTTTGACCCTTGACCTTTGACCTTTGACCTTTGGCCTTAGACCTTTGACCATTAACCTTTGACCTTGGACCTTGGACCTTGGACATTTGACCCTTGACCTTGACTTTTGACCTTTGACCTTTGACACTTGACCTTTGACCTTTGACCTTTGACCTTGACCTTGACCTTGACCTTTGACATTGACGTTGACCTTTGACCTTTGACCTTTGACCTTTTTCCTTTCACCTTTGACCTTGACCTTGACCTTTGACCTTGACCTTTGACCTTTGACCTTTGACCTTTGACCTTGGACCTTGGACCTTGGACCTTTGACATTGGACCTTGGACCTTGGACCTTTTACTTGGACCTTGGACTTTGACCTTGGACCTTGGACCTTGGACCTTTGACCTTTGACCTTTGACCTTTGACCTTTGACCTTGACCTTTGACGTTGACCCTTGACCTTTGACCTTGACCTTAACCTTTGACCTTTGACCTTGGACCTTGGACCTTGACCTTGACCTTGACCCTTGACCTTTGACCTTTGACCCTTGACCTTTGACCTTTGACCTTTGACCTTTGACCTTTGGCCTTAGACCTTTGACCATTAACCTTTGACCTTGGACCTTGGACCTTGGACCTTGGACATTTGACCCTTGACCTTGACTTTTGACCTTTGACCTTTGACCTTGACCTTGACCTTGACCTTTGACCTTTGACCTTTGACCTTGGACCTTTGACCTTGACCTTTGACCTTTGACTTTTAAGCTTTAACTTTGAGCTTTATGCTTTGTGCTTTGACCCTTGACCTTGACCTTGACCTTTGACCTTTGACCTTGACCTTTGACCTTTGACCTTGGCCTTGGACCTTTGACCTTTGTCCTTTGACCTTGACCTTTGACCTTTAAGCTTTAACCTTTGAGCTTTGTGCTTTGTGCTTTGACCCTTGACCCTTGACCTTGACCTTTGGCCTTTAACCTTTGACCTTTGACCTTGACCTTGACCTTTGACCTGTGACCTTTGACCATTTTTTGACCTTGACCTTGACCTTGGAACTTGGACCTTGGACCTTGGACATTTGACCTTTGACCTTTGACTTTGACAATGACCTTGACCTTTGATCTTGACCTTTGACCTTGACCTTTGACCTTGACCCTTGACCTTTGACCTTGACCTTTGACCTTTGGCCTTTGGCCTTTGACCTTGACCTTGACCTTGGACCTTGGACCTTGGACCTTGGACCTTGGACATTTGACCTTTGACGTTGACACTTGACCCTTGACCCTTGACCTTGACCTTGACCTTGACCTTGACCTTGACCTTGACCTTGACCTTGACCTTGACCTTGACCTTGACCTTGACCTTGACCTTTGACCTTGACTTTTGACCTTTGACCTTTGACCTTTGTGACCTTTGACCTTTGACCTTGACCTTTGACCTTGACCTTTGACCTTTGACCTTTGACCTTGACCTTGACCTTGACCATTGACATTGACATTGACCTTTGACCTTTGACTTTTGACCTTTGACCTTTGACCTTGGACCTTTGACCTTGGACCTTGGACCTTTGACCTTTGACCTTTGACCTTGGATCTTGGATCTTTGACCTTGGACCTTGGACCTTTGACCTTTGACCTTTGACCTTGACCTTTGACGTTGACCCTTGACCCTTGACCTTGACCTTTGACCTTTGACCTTGGACCTTGGACCTTTGACCTTTGACCTTGGACCTTGGACCTTTGACCTTGGACCTTGGATCTTGGACCTTTGACATTGGACCTTGGACCTTGGACCTTTGACCTTTGACCTTTGACCTTTAACCTTGACCTTTGACGTTGACCCTTGACCTTTGACCTTGACCTTAACCTTTGACCTTTGACCTTGGACCTTGGACCTTGACCTTGACCTTGACCCTTGACCTTTGACCTTTGACCCTTGACCTTTGACCTTTGACCTTTGGCCTTAGACCTTTGACCATTAACCTTTGACCTTGGACCTTGGACCTTGGACCTTGGACATTTGACCCTTGACCTTGACTTTTGACCTTTGACCTTTGACCTTGACCTTTACCTTGACCTTTGACCTTTGACCTTTGACCTTTGACCTTTGACCTTGGACCTTTGACCTTGACCTTTGACCTTGACCTTTGACCTTTGACTTTCAAGCTTTAACTTTGAGCTTTATGCTTTGTGCTTTGACCCTTGACCTTGACCATTGACCTTTGACCTTGACGTTGACCTTTGACCTTTGACCTTTGACCTTTGACCTTGACCTTTGACCTTTGGCCTTAGACCTTGGACCTGTGACCTTTGACCTTGGACCTTGGCCTTGACCTTTGACCTTGACCTTTGGCATTGACCTTGACTCTTGACCTTGACCTTGACCTTGACCTTGACCTTGACCTTGACCTTGACTTTGACCTTGACCTTGGACCTTGACCTTTGACCTTTGACCTTGGACCTTGACCTTTGACCTTGACGTTGACCTTTGACCTTTTTCCTTTGACCTTTGACCTTGACCTTGACCTTGACCTTTGACCTTGACCCTTGACCCTTGACCTTTGACCTTTGACCTTTGACCGTGGACCTTGGACCTTTGACCTTTGACCTTGGACCTTTGACCTTTGACCTTTGACCTTGGACCTTTGACCTTGACCTTTGGCATTGACCTTGACACTTGACCTTGACTCTTGACCTTGACCTTGACCTTGACCTTGTCCTTGACCTTGACCTTGACGTTGACCTTGACCTTGACCTTTGACCTTTGACCTTTGACCTTTGACCTTGGCCTTGGACCTTTGACCTTGACCTTTGACCTTGACCTTTGACCTTTGACCTTTGACCTTTGACCTTGGACACTTGACCCTTGACCTTGACCCTTGACCTATGACCTTTGACCTTGACCTTGACCTTGACCTTGACCTTGACCTTGACCTTTGACCTTGACGTTGACCTTTTTCCTTTGACCTTTGACCTTGACCTTGACCTTTGACCTTGACCTTTGACCTTTGACCTTTGACCTTTGACCTTGGCCTTGGACCTTTGACCTTTGACCTTTGACCTTTGACCTTTGACCTTTGACCTTTGACCTTGACCTTTGACCTTTGACCTTGGACCTTGGACCCTTGACCTTTGACCTTGGACCTTGGCCTTGACCTTTGACCTTGACCTTTGAAGTTTGACTCTTGACCTTGACCTTTGACCTTTAAGCTTTAACCTTTGAGCTTTGTGCTTTGTGCTTTGACCCTTGACCCTTGACCTTGACCTTGGACACTTGACCCTTGACCTTGACCCTTGACCTTTGACCTTTGACCTTGACCTTGACCTTGACCTTGACCTTGACCTTTGACCTTGACGTTGACCTTTGACCTTTGACCTTTTTCCTTTGACCTTTGACCTTGACCTTGACCTTTGACCTTGACCTTTGACCTTGGCCTTGGACCTTTGACCTTTGACCTTGACCTTTGACCTTGACCTTTGACCTTTGACCTTTGACCTTGGCCTTGGACCTTTGACCTTTGACCTTGACCTTTGACCTTTGACCTTTAAGCTTTAACCTTTGAGCTTTGTGCTTTGTGCTTTGACCTTTGACCCTTGACCGTGACCTTTGACCTTTGACCTTTGACCCTTGACCTTTGACCTTTGACCTTGACCTTGACCTTGACCTTGACCTTGACCTTTGACCTTTGACCTTGACGTTGACCTTTGACATTTTTCCTTTGACCTTTGACCTTGACCTTTGACCTTGACCTTTGACCCTTGACCTTTGACCTTTGACCTTGGACCTTTGACCTTTGACCTTTGACCTTGGACCTTTGACCTTGGACCTTTGACCTTGACCTTTGGCATTGACCTTGACTCTTGACCTTGACTCTTGACCTTGACCTTGACCTTGACCTTGACCTTGACCTTGACCTTGACCTTGACCTTGACCTTGACCTTTGACCTTGACCTTTGACCTTTGACCTTTAAGCTTTAACTTTGAGCTTTATGCTTTGTGCTTTGACCCTTGACCCTTGACCTTTACCTTGACCTTGACCTTGACCCTTGGCCTTTAACCTTTGACCTTTGACCTTGACCTTTGACCTTTGACCTTGGACCTTGGACCTGTGACCTTTGACCTTGGACCTTTGACCTTGACCTTTGACCTTGACCTTTGACCTATGACTTTTAAGCTTTAACTTTGAGCTTTATGCTTTGATCCTTGACCCTTGACCTTGACCATTGACCTTTGACCTTGACGTTGACCTTTGACCTTTGTCCTTTGACCTTTGACGTTGACCTTGACCCTTGACCTTTGACCTTTGACCTTTGACCTTGGACCTTGACCTTTGACCTTGACCCTTGACCCTTGACCTTTGACCTTGACCTTTGACCTTTGACCTTTGACCTTTGACCTTTGGCCTTAGACCTTTGACCATTAACCTTTGACCTTGACCTTGACCTTGGACCTTGGACCTTGGACCTTGGACCTTGGACCTTGGACATTTGACCTTTGACGTTGACACTTGACCCTTGACCCTTGACCTTGACCTTGACCTTGACCTTGACCTTGACCTTGACCTTGACCTTGACCTTGACCTTGACCTTGACCTTTGACCTTGACTTTTGACCTTTGACCTTTGACCTTTGTCCTTTGACCTTGACCTTTGACCTTGACCTTTGACCTTTGACCTTTGACCTTGACCTTGACCTTGACCATTGACATTGACCTTTGACCTTTGACTTTTGACCTTTGACCTTTGACCTTGGACCTTTGACCTTGGACCTTGGACCTTTGACCTTTGACCTTTGACCTTGGATCTTGGATCTTTGACCTTGGACCTTGGACCTTTGACCTTTGACCTTTGACCTTGACCTTTGACGTTGACCCTTGACCTTGACCTTTGACCTTTGACCTTGGACCTTGGACCTTTGACCTTTGACCTTGGACCTTGGACCTTTGACCTTGGACCTTGGACCTTGGACCTTTGACATTGGACCTTGGACCTTGGACCTTTGACCTTTGACCTTTGACCTTTGACCTTTGACCTTGACCTTTGACGTTGACCCTTGACCTTTGACCTTGACCTTAACCTTTGACCTTTGACCTTGGACCTTGGACCTTGACCTTGACCTTGACCCTTGACCTTTGACCTTTGACCCTTGACCTTTGACCTTTGACCTTTGGCCTTAGACCTTTGACCATTAACCTTTGACCTTGGACCTTGGACCTTGGACCTTGGACATTTGACCCTTGACCTTGACTTTTGACCTTTGACCTTTGACCTTGACCTTTACCTTGACCTTTGACCTTTGACCTTTGACCTTTGACCTTGGACCTTTGACCTTGACCTTTGACCTTGACCTTTGACCTTTGACTTTCAAGCTTTAACTTTGAGCTTTATGCTTTGTGCTTTGACCCTTGACCTTGACCATTGACCTTTGACCTTGACGTTGACCTTTGACCTTTGACCTTTGACCTTTGACCTTGACCTTTGACCTTTGGCCTTAGACCTTGGACCTGTGACCTTTGACCTTGGACCTTGGCCTTGACCTTTGACCTTGACCTTTGGCATTGACCTTGACTCTTGACCTTGACCTTGACCTTGACCTTGACCTTGACCTTGACCTTGACTTTGACCTTGACCTTGGACCTTGACCTTTGACCTTTGACCTTGGACCTTGACCTTTGACCTTGACGTTGACCTTTGACCTTTTTCCTTTGACCTTTGACCTTGACCTTGACCTTGACCTTTGACCTTGACCCTTGACCCTTGACCTTTGACCTTTGACCTTTGACCGTGGACCTTGGACCTTTGACCTTTGACCTTGGACCTTTGACCTTTGACCTTTGACCTTGGACCTTTGACCTTGACCTTTGGCATTGACCTTGACACTTGACCTTGACTCTTGACCTTGACCTTGACCTTGACCTTGTCCTTGACCTTGACCTTGACGTTGACCTTGACCTTGACCTTTGACCTTTGACCTTTGACCTTGGACACTTGACCCTTGACCTTGACCCTTGACCTATGACCTTTGACCTTGACCTTGACCTTGACCTTGACCTTGACCTTGACCTTTGACCTTGACGTTGACCTTTTCCTTTGACCTTTGACCTTGACCTTGACCTTTGACCTTGACCTTTGACCTTTGACCTTTGACCTTTGACCTTGGCCTTGGACCTTTGACCTTTGACCTTTGACCTTGACCTTTGACCTTTGACCTTTGACCTTTGACCTTGGCCTTGGACCTTTGACCTTTGACCTTGACCTTTGACCTTTGACCTTTGACCTTTGACCTTTGACCTTGACCTTTGACCTTTGACCTTGGACCTTGGACCCTTGACCTTTGACCTTGGACCTTGGCCTTGACCTTTGACCTTGACCTTTGAAGTTTGACTCTTGACCTTGACCTTTGACCTTTAAGCTTTAACCTTTGAGCTTTGTGCTTTGTGCTTTGACCCTTGACCCTTGACCTTGACCTTGGACACTTGACCCTTGACCTTGACCCTTGACCTTTGACCTTTGACCTTTGACCTTGACCTTGACCTTGACCTTGACCTTTGACCTTGACGTTGACCTTTGACCTTTGACCTTTTTCCTTTGACCTTTGACCTTGACCTTGACCTTTGACCTTGACCTTTGACCTTTGACCTTGGCCTTGGACCTTTGACCTTTGACCTTGACCTTTGACCTTGACCTTTGACCTTTGACCTTTGACCTTGGCCTTGGACCTTTGACCTTTGACCTTGACCTTTGACCTTTGACCTTTAAGCTTTAACCTTTGAGCTTTGTGCTTTGTGCTTTGACCTTTGACCCTTGACCGTGACCTTTGACCTTTGACCTTTGACCCTTGACCTTTGACCTTTGACCTTGACCTTGACCTTGACCTTGACCTTGACCTTTGACCTTTGACCTTGACGTTGACCTTTGACATTTTTCCTTTGACCTTTGACCTTGACCTTTGACCTTGACCTTTGACCCTTGACCTTTGACCTTTGACCTTGGACCTTTGACCTTTGACCTTTGACCTTGGACCTTTGACCTTGGACCTTTGACCTTGACCTTTGGCATTGACCTTGACTCTTGACCTTGACTCTTGACCTTGACCTTGACCTTGACCTTGACCTTGACCTTGACCTTGACCTTGACCTTGACCTTTGACCTTGACCTTTGACCTTTGACCTTTAAGCTTTAACTTTGAGCTTTATGCTTTGTGCTTTGACCCTTGACCCTTGACCTTTACCTTGACCTTGACCTTGACCCTTGGCCTTTAACCTTTGACCTTTGACCTTGACCTTTGACCTTTGACCTTGGACCTTGGACCTGTGACCTTTGACCTTGGACCTTTGACCTTGACCTTTGACCTTGACCTTTGACCTATGACTTTTAAGCTTTAACTTTGAGCTTTATGCTTTGATCCTTGACCCTTGACCTTGACCATTGACCTTTGACCTTGACGTTGACCTTTGACCTTTGTCCTTTGACCTTTGACGTTGACCTTGACCCTTGACCTTTGACCTTTGACCTTTGACCTTGGACCTTGACCTTTGACCTTGACCCTTGACCCTTGACCTTTGACCTTGACCTTTGACCTTTGACCTTTGACCTTTGACCTTTGGCCTTAGACCTTTGACCATTAACCTTTGACCTTGACCTTGACCTTGGACCTTGGACCTTGGACATTTGACCCTTGACCTTGACTTTTGACCTTTGACCTTTGACCCTTGACCTTTGACCTTTGACCTTTGACCTATGACCTTTGACCTTTGACCTTGACCTTGACCTTGACCTTGACCTTGACCTTGACCTTGACCTTTGACCTTGACGTTGACCTTTGACCTTTGACCTTTTTCCTTTGACCTTTGACCTTGACCTTGACCTTTGACCTTGACCTTTGACCTTTGACCTTTGACCTTGGCCTTGGACCTTTGACCTTTGACCTTGAGCTTTGACCTTTGACCTTGACCTTTGACCTTTGACCTTTGACCTTTGACCTTTGACCTTGGCCTTGGACCTTTGACCTTGACCTTTGACCTTTAAGCTTTAACCTTTGAGCTTTGTGCTTTGTGCTTTGACCCTTGACCCTTGACCTTGACCTTTGACCTTTGACCCTTGACCTTTGACCTTTGACCTTGACCATGACCTTTGACCTTTGACCTTTGACCTTTGACCTTGACGTTGACCTTTGACCTTTTTCCTTTGACATTTGACCTTGACCTTGACCTTTGACCTTTGACCCTTGACCTTTGACCTTTGACCTTTGACCTTGGACCTTGGACCTTTGACCTTTGACCTTGACCTTTGACCTTTGACCTTTGACCTTGACCTTTGACCTTTGACCTTTGACCTTTAAGCTTTAACTTTGAGCTTTATGCTTTGTGCTTTGACCGTTGACCCTTGACCTTTACCTTGACCTTGACCTTGACCTTTGGCCTTTAACCTTTGACCTTGACCTTTGACCTCGGACCTTGAACCTGTGACCTTTGACCTTGGACCTTGGACCTTGGACCTTTGACCTTGACCTTTGACCTTGACCTTTGACCTTTGACTTTTAAGCTTTAACTTTGAGCTTTATGCTTTGTGCTTTGACCCTTGACCCTTGACCTTGACCATTGACCTTTGACCTTGACGTTGACCTTTGACTTTTGACCTTTGACCTTTGACCTTTGTCCTTTGACCTTTGACCTTTGACGTTGACGTTGACCCTTGACCTTTGACCTTTGACCTTTGACCTTGGACCTTGACCTTTGACCTTTGACCTTGACCCTTGACCTTTGACCTTGACCTTTGACCTTTGACCTTTGACCTTTGGCCTTAGACCTTTGACCATTAACCTTTGACCTTGACCTTGACCTTGGACCTTGGACCTTGGACCTTGGACATTTGACCCTTGACCTTTGACCTTGGACCTTTGACCTTTGACCTTTGACCTTTGACCTTTTTCCTTTGACCTTGACCTTGACCTTTGACCTTGACCTTTGACCTTTGACCTTTGACCTTGGCCTTGGACCTTTGACCTTTGACCTTTGTCCTTTGACCTTTGACCTTGACCTTGACCTTTGACCTTGACCTTTGACCTTTGAACTTTGACCTTGGCCTTGGACCTTTGACCTTTGACCTTTGTCCTTTGACCTTTGACCTTGACCTTTGACCTTTAAGCTTTAACCTTTGAGCTTTGTGCTTTGTGCTTTGACCCTTGACCCTTGACCTTGACCTTGGACACTTGACCCTTGACCTTGACCCTTGACCTTTGACCTTTGACCTTTGACCTTGACCTTGACCTTGACCTTGACCTTGACCTTTGACCTTGACGTTGACCTTTGACCTTTGACCTTTTTCCTTTGACCTTTGACCTTGACCTTGACCTTTGACCTTGACCTTTGACCTTTGACCTTTGACCTTGGCCTTGGACCTTTGACCTTTGACCTTGACCTTTGACCTTGACCTTTGACCTTTGACCTTGGCCTTGGACCTTTGACCTTTGACCTTGACCTTTGACCTTTAAGCTTTAACCTTTGAGCTTTGTGCTTTGTGCTTTGACCCTTGACCCTTGACCGTGACCTTTGACCTTTGACCTTTGTCCTTTGACCTTTGACCTTGACCTTGACCTTGGACCTTTGACCTTGGACCTTTGACCTTGACCTTTGGCATTGACCTTGACTCTTGACCTTGACTCTTGACCTTGACCTTGACCTTGACCTTGACCTTGACCTTGACCTTGACCTTGACCTTGACCTTGACCTTTGACCTTGACCTTTGACCTTTGACCTTTAAGCTTTAACTTTGAGCTTTATGCTTTGTGCTTTGACCCTTGACTCTTGACCTTTACCTTGACCTTGACCTTGACCCTTGGCCCTTAACCTTTGACCTTTGACCTTGACCTTTGACCTTTGACCTTGGACCTTGGACCTGTGACCTTTGACCTTGGACCTTTGACCTTGACCTTTGACCTTGACCTTTGACCTTGACCTTTGACCTATGACTTTTAAGCTTTAACTTTGAGCTTTATGCTTTGACCCTTGACCTTGACCATTGACCTTTGACCTTGACGTTGACCTTTGACCTTTGTCCTTTGACCTTTGACGTTGACCTTGACCCTTGACCTTTGACCTTTGACCTTTAACCTTTGACCCTTGACCTTTGACCCTTGACCTTTAACCTTGACCTTGACCTTGACCTTGACCTTGACCTTTGACCTTGACGTTGACCTTTGACCTTTGACCTTTTTCCTTTGACCTTTGACCTTGACCTTGACCTTTGACCTTTGACCTTTGACCTTTGACCTTGACCTTTGACCTTTGACCTTGGCCTTGGACCTTTGACCTTTGACCTTGACCTTTGACCTTTGACCTTGAACTTTGACCTTTGACCTTTGACCTTTGACCTTTGACCTTGACCTTTGACCTTGACCTTTGACCTATGACTTTTAAGCTTTAACTTTGAGCTTTATGCTTTGACCCTTGACCCTTGACCCTTGACCTTGACCTTTGACCTTTGACCCTTGACCTTTGACCTTTGACCTTGACCATGACCTTTGACCTTTGACCTTGACGTTGACCTTTGACCTTTTTCCTTTGACATTTGACCTTGACGTTGACCTTGACCTTTGACCTTTGACCCTTGACCTTGGACCTTGGACCTGTGACCTTTGACCTTGGACCTTTGACCTTGACCTTTGACCTTGACCTTTGACCTATGACTTTTAAGCTTTAACTTTGAGCTTTATGCTTTCACCCTTGACCCTTGACCTTGACCATTGACCTTTGACCTTGACGTTGACCTTTGACCTTTGACCTTTGTCCTTTGACCTTTGACGTTGACCTTGACCCTTGACCTTGACTTTTGACCTTTGACCTTTGACCCTTGACCTTTGACCTTTGACCTTTGACCTTGACCTTGACCTTGACCTTGACCTTTGACCTTGACGTTGACCTTTGACCTTTGACCTTTTTCCTTTGACCTTTGACCTTGGACCTTGGACCTTTGACCTTTGACCTTGGACCTTTGACCTTGGACCTTTGACCTTGACCTTTGGCATTGACCTTGACTCTTGACCTTGACTCTTGACCTTGACCTTGACCTTGACCTTGACCTTGACCTTGACCTTGACCTTGACCTTGACCTTTGACCTTGACCTTTGACCTTTGACCTTTAAGCTTTAACTTTGAGCTTTATGCTTTGTGCTTTGACCCTTGACCCTTGACCTTTACCTTGACCTTGACCTTGACCCTTGGCCTTTAACCTTTGACCTTTGACCTTGACCTTTGACCTTTGACCTTGGACCTTGGACCTGTGACCTTTGACCTTGGACCTTTGACCTTGACCTTTGACCTTGACCTTTGACCTATGACTTTTAAGCTTTAACTTTGAGCTTTATGCTTTGATCCTTGACCCTTGACCTTGACCATTGACCTTTGACCTTGACGTTGACCTTTGACCTTTGTCCTTTGACCTTTGACGTTGACCTTGACCCTTGACCTTTGACCTTTGACCTTTGACCTTGGACCTTGACCTTTGACCTTGACCCTTGACCCTTGACCTTTGACCTTGACCTTTGACCTTTGACCTTTGACCTTTGGCCTTAGACCTTTGACCATTAACCTTTGACCTTGACCTTGACCTTGGACCTTGGACCTTGGACATTTGACCCTTGACCTTGACTTTTGACCTTTGACCTTTGACCCTTGACCTTTGACCTTTGACCTTTGACCTTTGACCTTTGACCTTTGACCTTGACCTTGACCTTGACCTTGACCTTGACCTTGACCTTGACCTTGACCTTTGACCTTGACGTTGACCTTTGACCTTTGACCTTTTTCCTTTGACCTTTGACCTTGACCTTGACCTTTGACCTTGACCTTTGACCTTTGACCTTTGACCTTGGACCTTTGACCTTTGACCTTGAGCTTTGACCTTTGACCTTGACCTTTGACCTTTGACCTTTGACCTTTGACCTTTGACCTTTGACCTTGGCCTTGGACCTTTGACCTTTGACCTTGACCTTTGACCTTTAAGCTTTAACCTTTGAGCTTTGTGCTTTGTGCTTTGACCCTTGACCCTTGACCTTGACCTTTGACCTTTGACCCTTGACCTTTGACCTTGACCATGACCTTTGACCTTTGACCTTTGACCTTTGACCTTGACGTTGACCTTTGACCTTTTTCCTTTGACATTTGACCTTGACCTTGACCTTTGACCTTTGACCCTTGACCTTTGACCTTTGACCTTTGACCTTGGACCTTGGACCTTTGACCTTTGACCTTGGCCTTTGACCTTTGACCTTTGACCTTGACCTTTGACCTTTGACCTTTGACCTTTAAGCTTTAACTTTGAGCTTTATGCTTTGTGCTTTGACCGTTGACCCTTGACCTTTACCTTGACCTTGACCTTGACCTTTGGCCTTTAACCTTTGACCTTGACCTTTGACCTCGGACCTTGAACCTGTGACCTTTGACCTTGGACCTTGGACCTTTGACCTTGACCTTTGACCTTGACCTTTGACCTTTGACTTTTAAGCTTTAACTTTGAGCTTTATGCTTTGTGCTTTGACCCTTGACCCTTGACCTTGACCATTGACCTTTGACCTTGACGTTGACCTTTGACTTTTGACCTTTGACCTTTGACCTTTGTCCTTTGACCTTTGACCTTTGACGTTGACGTTGACCCTTGACCTTTGACCTTTGACCTTTGACCTTGGACCTTGACCTTTGACCTTTGACCTTGACCCTTGACCTTTGACCTTGACCTTTGACCTTTGACCTTTGACCTTTGGCCTTAGACCTTTGACCATTAACCTTTGACCTTGACCTTGACCTTGGACCTTGGACCTTGGACCTTGGACATTTGACCCTTGACCTTTGACCTTGGACCTTTGACCTTTGACCTTTGACCTTT
The DNA here is from genome assembly GCA_035047585.1 of Drosophila monieri. Taxonomy (NCBI): domain Eukaryota; kingdom Metazoa; phylum Arthropoda; class Insecta; order Diptera; family Drosophilidae; genus Drosophila; species Drosophila monieri. The sequence continues at coordinate 706,940 of JAWNPJ010000038.1, forward strand.
TTCCTTTGACCTTGACCTTGACCTTTGACCTTGACCTTTGACCTTTGACCTTTGACCTTGGCCTTGGACCTTTGACCTTTGACCTTTGTCCTTTGACCTTTGACCTTGACCTTGACCTTTGACCTTGACCTTTGACCTTTGAACTTTGACCTTGGCCTTGGACCTTTGACCTTTGACCTTTGTCCTTTGACCTTTGACCTTGACCTTTGACCTTTAAGCTTTAACCTTTGAGCTTTGTGCTTTGTGCTTTGACCCTTGACCCTTGACCTTGACCTTGGACACTTGACCCTTGACCTTGACCCTTGACCTTTGACCTTTGACCTTTGACCTTGACCTTGACCTTGACCTTGACCTTTGACCTTGACCTTGACCTTGACCTTGACCTTGACCTTGACCTTGACCTTTGACCTTGACGTTGACCTTTGACCTTTGACCTTTTTCCTTTGACCTTTGACCTTGACCTTGACCTTTGACCTTGACCTTTGACCTTTGACCTTTGACCTTGGCCTTGGACCTTTGACCTTTGACCTTGACCTTTGACCTTGACCTTTGACCTTTGACCTTGGCCTTGGACCTTTGACCTTTGACCTTGACCTTTGACCTTTAAGCTTTAACCTTTGAGCTTTGTGCTTTGTGCTTTGACCCTTGACCCTTGACCGTGACCTTTGACCTTTGACCTTTGTCCTTTGACCTTTGACCTTGACCTTGGACCTTTGACCTTGGACCTTTGACCTTGACCTTTGGCATTGACCTTGACTCTTGACCTTGACTCTTGACCTTGACCTTGACCTTGACCTTGACCTTGACCTTGACCTTGACCTTGACCTTGACCTTGACCTTTGACCTTGACCTTTGACCTTTGACCTTTAAGCTTTAACTTTGAGCTTTATGCTTTGTGCTTTGACCCTTGACTCTTGACCTTTACCTTGACCTTGACCTTGACCCTTGGCCCTTAACCTTTGACCTTTGACCTTGACCTTTGACCTTTGACCTTGGACCTTGGACCTGTGACCTTTGACCTTGGACCTTTGACCTTGACCTTTGACCTTGACCTTTGACCTTGACCTTTGACCTATGACTTTTAAGCTTTAACTTTGAGCTTTATGCTTTGACCCTTGACCTTGACCATTGACCTTTGACCTTGACGTTGACCTTTGACCTTTGTCCTTTGACCTTTGACGTTGACCTTGACCCTTGACCTTTGACCTTTGACCTTTAACCTTTGACCCTTGACCCTTGACCTTTGACCCTTGACCTTTGACCTTGACCTTGACCTTTGACCTTGACGTTGACCTTTGACCTTTGACCTTTTTCCTTTGACCTTTGACCTTGACCTTGACCTTTGACCTTTGACCTTTGACCTTGACCTTTGACCTTTGACCTTTGACCTTGGCCTTGGACCTTTGACCTTGGCCTTGGACCTTTGACCTTTGACCTTGACCTTTGACCCTTGACCTTGACCTTTGACCTTTGACCCTTGACCTTTGACCTTTGACCTTGACCATGACCTTTGACCTTTGACCTTGACGTTGACCTTTGACCTTTTTCCTTTGACATTTGACCTTGACGTTGACCTTGACCTTTGACCTTTGACCCTTGACCTTGGACCTTGGACCTGTGACCTTTGACCTTGGACCTTTGACCTTGACCTTTGACCTTGACCTTTGACCTATGACTTTTAAGCTTTAACTTTGAGCTTTATGCTTTCACCCTTGACCCTTGACCTTGACCATTGACCTTTGACCTTGACGTTGACCTTTGACCTTTGACCTTTGTCCTTTGACCTTTGACGTTGACCTTGACCCTTGACCTTGACTTTTGACCTTTGACCTTTGACCCTTGACCTTTGACCTTTGACCTTTGACCTTGACCTTGACCTTGACCTTGACCTTTGACCTTGACGTTGACCTTTGACCTTTGACCTTTTTCCTTTGACCTTTGACCTTGACCTTGACCTTTGACCTTGACCTTGACCTTTGACCTTTGACCTTGGCCTTGGACCTTTGACCTTTGACCTTGACCTTTGACCTTGACCTTTGACCTTTGACCTTTGACCTTTGACCTTGGCCTTGGACCTTTGACCTTGACCTTTGACCTTTAAGCTTTAACCTTTGAGCTTTGTGCTTTGTGCTTTGACCCTTGACCCTTGACCTTGACCTTTGACCTTTGACCCTTGACCTTTGACCTTTGACCTTGACCATGACCTTTGACCTTGACGTTGACCTTTGACCTTTTTCCTTTGACATTTGACCTTGACCTTGACCTTTGACCTTGACCTTTGACCCTTGACCCTTGACCCTTGACCTTTGACCTTTGACCTTTGACCTTGGACCTTGGACCTTTGACCTTTGACCTTGGACCTTTGACCTTGGACCTTGACCTTTGGCATTGACCTTGACTCTTGACCTTGACTCTTGACCTTGACCTTGACCTTGACCTTGACCTTGACCTTGACCTTGACCTTGACCTTGACCTTGACCTTGACCTTGACCTTGACCTTGACGTTGACCTTGACCTTGACCTTGACCTTGACCTTTGACCTTTGACCTTTAAGCTTTAACTTTGAGCTTTATGCTTTGTGCTTTGACCCTTGACCCTTGACCTTTACCTTGACCTTGACCTTGACCCTTGGCCTTTAACCTTTGACCTTTGACCTTGACCTTTGACCTTGGACCTTGGACCTGTGACCTTTGACCTTGGACCTTTGACCTTGACCTTTGACCTTGACCTTTGACCTTTGACTTTTAAGCTTTAACTTTGAGCTTTATGCTTTGACCCTTGACCCTTGACCTTGACCATTGACCTTTGACCTTGACGTTGACCTTTGACCTTTGACCTTTGACCTTTGTCCTTTGACCTTTGTCCTTTGACCTTTGACCTTTGACGTTGACCTTTGACCTTTGACCTTTTTCCTTTGACCTTTGACCTTGACCTTGACCTTTGACCTTGACCTTGACCTTTGACCTTTGACCTTTGACCTTTGACCTTTTACCTTGGCCTTGGACCTTTGACCTTTGACCTTTGTCCTTTGACCTTTGGCCTTGACCTTGACCTTTGACCTTGACCTTTGACCTTTGACCTTTGACCTTGGCCTTGGACCTATGACCTTTGTCCTTTGACCTTTGACCTTTGGCCTTAGACCTTTGACCATTAACCTTTGACCTTGACCTTGACCTTGGACCTTGGACCTTGGACCTTGGACCTTTGACCTTTGTCCTTTGACCTTTGACCTTGACCTTGACCTTGGCCTTGGACCTTTGACCTTTGTCCTTTGACCTTTGACCTTGACCTTGACCTTTGACCTTTGACCTTGGCCTTGGGCCTTGGACCTTTGACCTTTGACCTTGACCTTTGACCTTTAAGCTTTAACCTTTGAGCTTTGTGCTTTGTGCTTTGACCCTTGACCTTGACCTTTGACCTTTGACCCTTGACCTTTGACCTTTGACCTTTGACCTTTGACCTTTGACCTTTGACCTTGACCTTGACCTTGACCTTTGACCTTGACGTTGACCTTTGACCTTTTTACTTTGACCTTGACCTTGACCTTTGACCTTGACGTTGACCTTTGACCTTTTTCCTTTGACCTTGACCTTGACCTTTGACTTTGACCTTGACCTTTGACCCTTGACCATTGACCCTTGACCTTGACCTTTGACCTTTGACCTTGACCTTGACCTTGACCTTGACCTTTGTCCTTTGATCTTGACCTTGACGTTGACCCTTGACCCTTGACCTTGACCTTGGGGACCCCCAGCACAATCTGTGGCAACTAACGCGCCACCTCGAGGCAGCCTTCAAGCCCTTCAACATGTCCACGGAGGAGGATAAGGCTGAAACGGACTTTGTACTGGCCCAACCACACACGGACTTCAGCCAGCTGGAACCTGACTCGGAGGAGGAGGTCAAGGAGGAGGTGGCAGGGCTCAACACCAAGAAATCTCCGGGTGATGACGGGATAGAGGCACTCGCAGTCAAGTATCTCCCACCTTCAGGCATAAGGAGACTCACGAGCATTTACAACGCGTGTCTAGAGAACGGACATTTCCCCACTAGCTGGAAACAGGCGGAAGTTATACTGATCCCTAAGCCTGGAAAGCCCGAATTTGACCTTGTCTCTTACAGGCCAATTAGTCTGCTTTCGGTAATCTCCAAAATTCTCGAGAGATTGTTTCTGCGAAGATTGCTGTTACTTTTGGACGAGGCCGGTTTGATACCAGATCACCAGTTCGGTTTCAGGCGCTTCCACTCCACCCCCGAGCAATGCCATAGGATAGTGGCAAAAATCCTGGACAGCTTGGAAGAAAAACGATACTGCTCTGCTGTCTTTCTGGATGTCAAACAGGCGTTTGACAGGGTCTGGCACCCTGGACTGAGAGAGAAACTCAAGAGGAACCTGCCACAAAAGTATTATGAGTTCCAACTCGTACTTGATAGGAAGAAAGTTCAGGGTCAGAAGCGGAGATGCGAGATCTGAGTACAGACCCATTGAAGCTGGAGTTCCGCAAGGCAGTGTACTTGGCCCCATTCTTTACACCATCTACACAGCCGACATGCCTGTTGCTGAAGAGGAGGGCCTTCTAACTGCAACATATGCAGATGATACTGCTTTTTTGGCCTCTGCAACCTCGCCAGAGGAGGCTTCTGCATGTCTCCAACGCCAGCTGGACTTACTCGACCCGTGGCTTCAAAGGTGGAACATTGCCGTTAACCACGAAAAATCAGCCCAAACGACGTTTACACTGAGGAGAAGTGACTGTCCTGGAGTCAGTCTAGGTGGCACTCTAATTCCAGCAAGCCCTACACCCAAATATGTAGGTATGACCCTAGACAGGAGGCTCACCTGGAGAACCCATTTGTTGCGAAAACGAAAGCAACTCCAAGGCAGGCTGCGTCAACTTTACTGGCTAATTGGACGGAGGTCCAAGCTGAAGCTAAGAATAAAACTACTGGTATATAAGACCATTGTGAAGCCAGTTTGGACCTACGGTATCCAGCTATGGGGGACGGTGAGCCCAAGCAACAGGAACATTATCCAGCTCGCACAGAACAGGGCCCTCAGGACGTTGTCTGGAGCCCACCCCTACCACTATAATGCGACTATCCACGATCAACTAGGCGTCCCATGGGTCAGCGCTGAAGTTAGAAGATTCGCTGCAAGATATGTCGATAGGCTGGATCGACATCCCAATCCCCAGGCCATCAATCTGTTAGACAACAGCACTACCACGAGAAGGTTGAAGCGGATTCACCCTCTAGATCTCAGGCTAGAGGAGGCTAATTGGCAGCTTTCGTAAAATATGGCATTTAACCACCTAGATACTTATTGTATCATTGTATTTTTCTTTATGTCAAGGAACAATTGTAACATTTAATTATTGTCTATAACTACGGACAGATTTTAAATATAACTCACTATTGTGCAGTTTAGAACACAACAAAGAACCGTTTGATAGTTATATATTTATTTTCGGAAATAGGGTGTTTGGTTGTTGTTTATTTTGCTCAAATTATGCATAAAATGGGTAGCATACATAACAGGGAACAATCCGTAATTTGGAAGATACAAATGGATGATTACATACACACTATATCTATAAACTGCTTATTATTGTGCAGTTTAGAACACAACAATAAACTGTTTGATAGTTATTTATTTATTTTCGGAAATATGGTGTTTGGTTGCAAGGTTGTTGTTCATTTTGCTCAAATTATGCATAAAATGGGTAACGTACATAACAGGGAAAAGTCTGTAATTTTGATAATGCAAATGGAGGAATAATATACACCGTTATGGCCTAAAACTGCTTAATATTCATTATTGGGCAGTTAAGAACACGATAATAAACCGTTTGATAGTTATTTATTTATTTTCGGAAATATGTTATTTGGTTGCAAGGTTGTTGTTCATTTTGCTCAAATTATGCATAAAATGGGTAGCGTACATAACAGGGAATAATCCGTAATTTTGAAGATACAAATGGATGATTACATACACACTATATCTATAAACTGCTTATTATTGTGCAGTTTAGAACACATCAATAAACCGTTTGCTAGTTATATATTTATTTTCGGAAATAGGGTGTTTACTTGCAAGGTTGTTGTTCATTTTGCTTAAATTATGTATAAAATGGGTAACGTACATAACAGGGAAAAGTCTGTAATTTTGATAATGCAAATGGAGGAATAATATACACCGTTATGGCCTAAAACTGCTTACTATTCATTATTGGGCAGTTAAGAACACGATAGTTTGATAGTTATTTATTTATTTTCGGAAATATGGTGTTTGGTTGCAAGGTTGTTGTTCATTTTGCTTAAATTATGCATAAAATGGGTACCGTACATAACAGGAAAAAATCCGTAATTTGGAATATACAAATGGATGATTACATACATAATTTTTTGTATTTATATCTATAAACTGCTTACTACTCATTATTGTGCAGTTTAGAACACAATAAACCGTTTGATAGTTATATATTTATTTTCGGATATATGGTGTTTGGTTGCAAGGTTGTTGTTCATTTTGCTTAAATTATGCATAATATGGGTAGCTTACATAACAGGGAATAATCCGTAATTTGGAAGATACAAATGGATGATTACATACACACTTTTTTTGATTTATATCCATAAACTGCTTACTACTCATCATTGTGTATCTTCGAACACAACAATAAACCGTTTGATGGTTATTTATTTATTTCCGGAAATATGGTGTTTGGTTGCAAGGTTGTTGTTCATTTTGCTTAAATTATGCATAAAATGGGTAGCTTACATAACAGGGAACAATCCGTAATTTGGAAGATACAAATGGATGATTACATACACACTTTTTTGATTTATATCCATAAACTGCTTACTACTCATCATTGTGTATCTTCGAACACAACAATAAACCGTTTGATAGTTATTTATTTATTTTCGGAAATATGGTGTTTTGTTGCAAGGTTGTTCTTCATTTTGCTTATATTCTGCATAAAATGGGTAACGTACATAACAAGGAATAGTGCGTAATTTGGAAATACAAATGCATGATTACATACATACTTTTTTTTGGATTTGTATCTATAAACTGCTTACTACTCATTATTGTGCAGTTTAAAACACAACAATAAACCGTTTGATAGTTATATATTTATTTTCGGATATATGGTGTTTGGTTGCAAGGTTGTTGTTCATTTTGCTTATATTCTGCATAAAATGGGTAACGTACATAACAAGGAATAGTGCGTAATTTGGAAATACAAATGGATGATTACATACATACTTTTTTTTGGATTTGTATCTATAAACTGCTTACTACTCATTATTGTGCAGTTTAGAACACAACAATAAACCGTTTGATAGTTATATATTTATTTTCGGATATATGGTGTTTGGTTGCAAGGTTGTTGTTCATTTTGCTTAAATTATGCATAAAATGGGTAGCTTACATAACAGGGAACAATCCGTAATTTGGAAGATACAAATGGATGATTACATACACACTTTTTTGATTTATATCCATAAACTGCTTACTACTCATCATTGTGTATCTTCGAAAAAAACAATAAACCGTTTGATAGTTATTTATTTATTTCCGGAAATATGGTGTTTGGTTGCAAGGTTGTTGTTCATTTTGCTTATATTGTGCATAAAATGGGTAACGTACATAACAAGGAATAGTGCGTAATTTGGAAATACAAATGGATGATTACATTTATACTTTTTTTTGGATTTATATCTATAAACTGCTTACAACTCATTATTGTGCAGTTTAGAACACAACAATAAACAGTTTGATAGTTATATATTTATTTTCGGACATATGGTGTTAGGTTGCAAGTTTGTTGTTCATTTCGCTTAAATTATGCATAAAATGGGTAACGTACATAACAAGGAATAGTCCGTAATTTGGAAGATACAAATGGATGATAACATACACACTATATCTATAAACTGCTTATTATTGTGCAGTTTAGAACACAACAATAAACCGTTTGATGGTTATATATTTATTTTCGGAAATATGGTGTTTGGTTGCAAGGTTGTTGTTCATTTTGCTTAAATTATGCATAAAATGGGTAGCTTACATAACAGGGAACAATCCGTAATTTGGAAGATACAAATGGATGATTACATACACACTTTTTTTGATTTATATCCATAAACTGCTTACTACTCATCATTGTGTATCTTCGAACACAACAATAAACCGTTTGATAGTTATTTATTTATTTTCGGAAATATGGTGTTTGGTTGCAAGGTTGTTGTTCATTTTGCTTATATTCTGCATAAAATGGGTAACGTACATAACAAGGAATAGTGCGTAATTTGGAAATACAAATGGATGATTACATACATACTTTTTTTTGGATTTATATCTATAAACTGCTTACTACTCATTATTGTGCAGTTTAGAACACAACAATAAACCTTTGATAGTTATATATTTATTTTCGGAAATAGGGTGTTTGGTTGCAAGGTTGTTGTTCATTTTGCTCAAATTATGCATAAAATGGGTAACGTACAACGTACATAACAGGGATAAGTCTGTAATTTTGATAATGCATATGGAGGAATAATATACACCGTTATGGCCTAAAACTGCTTACTATTCATTATTGGGCAGTTAAGAACACGATAATAAACCGTTTGATAGTTATATATTTATTTTCGGAAATATGGTGTTTGGTTGCAAGGTTGTTGTTAATTTTTCTCAAATTATGCATAAAATGGGTGCGTACATAACGTAATTTGGAAGATACAAATGGATGATTACATACACACTTTTTTTGGATTTATATCTATAGACTGCTTTATACTCATTATTTTACAGTTTAGAACACAACAATAAACCGTTTGATAGTTATTTATTTATTATCGGAAATATGGTGTTTGGTTGCAAGGTTGCTGTTCATTTTGCTCAAATTATGCATAAAATGGGTAGCGTACATAACATGGAATAGTCCGTAATTTGGAAGATACAAATGGATGATTACATACATACTTTTTTGGATTTATATCTATAAACTGCTTAATACTCACTATTGTGCAGTTTAAAACAAAACAATAAACTTTTGATAGTTATTTATTTATTTTCGGAAATATGGTGTTTGGTTGCAAGGTTGTTGTTCATTTTGCTCAAATTATGCATAAAATGGGTACGTACATAACGTAATTTGGAAGATACAAATGGATGATTACATACACACTTTTTTTGGATTTATATCTATAGACTGCTTTATACTCATTATTTTACAGTTCAGAACACAACAATAAACCGTTTGATAGTTATTTATTTATTATCGGAAATATGGTGTTTGGTTGCAAGGTTGTTCATTTTGCTCAAATTATGCATAAAATGGGTAACGTACATAACAGGGAAAAGTCCCTAATTTGGAAGATACAAATGGATGATTACATACACACTTTTTTTGATTGATATCCATAAACTGCTTACTACTCATCATTGTGTATTTTCGAACACAACAATAAACCGTTTGATAGTTATTTATTTATTTTCGGAAATATGGTGTTTGGTTGCAAGGTTGTTGTTCATTTTGCTCAAATTATGCATTAAATGGGTACCGTACATAACAGGAAAAAGTCTCGATCCAGATTCCGAAGTGAACAGACGTGCCTTCCGTGCGCTCCGTGTGAAAAGTCGTTTCCGGCATCGCGTGCGCGAGCTTCGGCTCCATTGAGCAGACATATTTTTGTGGCAGTGACATTGACAATACGCTGTTTAATTGCGTTTTTTCTTTATGAATAAAATTTTGACACGTGCCGTAAAAGGGAAAAAAAGAAAGTGTGACCAGAGGCCAAAGACTTGAAAATACCTCTAGCAGAGTCATAACCGGTTCGATTCTGCCTGTAGTGGCGCAGGCTGGCCCTACTGCCTGTAGTGGCGCAGGCTGGCCCTACTGCCTAAAGGGGGACAGAAAGGCCCTACTGCCTGCAGGGGAATAGGCGGGCCCTACTGCATGTAGGGGGACAGGCGAGCCCTACTGCCTGCAGGGGGACAGGCGACCCTCTTACCTACGGGGGTGCAGGAGGGCCCTACTGCCTGCATGGGGACAGGCGGGACCTACTGCATGCAGGGGTACAGGCGACCCACCCACCTACGGGGGTGCAGGAGGGCCCTACTGCCTGTAGGGGCGCATGCGGGCCCTACTGTCTGTAGGGGCGCAAGCGGCCCCTAATGCCTGTAGGGGCGCAGGCGCGCCCTTCTGCCTGTAGGAGCGCAGGCGGGCCCTACTGTCTGTAGGGGCGGAGGCTGACCCTACTGCCTGCAGGGGGACAGGCGGGCCCTACTGTCTTCAGGGGGTGCAGGAGGGCCCTACTGCCTGCAGGGGGAGTGGCTGGCCCTACTGTCTGTAGGGGCGCGGGCGGACCTACTGCCTGCAGGGGGACAGGCGGGCCCTACTGCCTGCAGGGGGACAGGCAGCCCTCCCGCCTACGGGGGTGCAGGAGGGACCCTACTGAGGCTGGCCCTACTGTCTGTAGGGGCGCTGGCGGACCTACTGCCTGCAGGGGGACAGGCGGGCCCTACTGTCTGCAGGGGGACAGGCGGCCCTCCCGCCTACGGGGGTGCAGGCGGGACCCACTGCCTGTAGGGGCGCAGGCGGCCCTACTGCCTGTACGGTCGCAGGCAGGCTCTACTGCCTGCAAGGGGACTGGCGGTCCCTACTGCCTGTACGGGCGAAGGCGGGCCCAACTGCCTGTAGGGGCGCAGGCTGGTCCTACTGCCTGCAGGGGGACAGACGGGCCCTACTGTCTGCAGGGGAACAGGCGGTCCTCCCGCCTACGGGTGTGCATGAGGGCCCTACTGCCTTTACGGACGCAGGCGACCCTACTGCCTGTACGGACGCAGGCGACCCTACTGCCTGTACGGTCGTAGGCAGGCCCTACTGCCTGCAGGGGGACAGACGGACCCTACTGTCTGCAGGAGGACAGGCGGCCCTCCCGCCTACGGGGGTGCAGGAGGGCCCTACTGCCTGCAGGGGGACAGGCGAGCCCTACTGTCTGCAGGGGAACAGGCGGTCCTCCCGCCTACGGGTGTGAATGAGGGCCCTACTGCTTGTACGGACGCAGGCGGCCCTACTGCTTGTACGGTCGCAGGCAGGCGCTACTGCCTGCAGGGGGACAGACGGACCCTACTGTCTGCAGGAGGACAGGCAGGCCCTACTGCCTGCAGGGGGACAGGCGGCCCTCCCGCCTACGGGGGTGCAGGAGGGCCCTACTGCCTGCAGGGGGACCGGCGAGCCCTACTGCCTGTAGGGGCGCAGGCGGCCCTACTGCCTGCGAGGGGACTGGCGGTCCCTACCGCCTGTAAGGGCGCAGGCGGGCCCAACTGCCTGTAGGGGCGCAGGCTGGCCCTTCTGCCTGCAGGGGGCAGCGGACCCTACTGTCTGCAGGAGGACAGGCGGCCCTCCCGCCTAAGAGGGTGCAGGAGGGCCCTACTGCCTGCAGGGGGAGTGGCTGGCCCTACTGTCTGTAGGGGCGCGGGCGGACCTACTGCCTGCAGGGGGACAGGCGGCCCTCCCGCCTACGGGGGTGCAGGAGGGCCTTACTGCCTGCAGGGGGACAGGCGACCCTCCCACCTACGGGAGTGCAGGAGGGCCCTACTGCCTGAAGGGGAACATGCGGCCCTCCCGCCTACGGGGGTGCAGGAGGTCCCTACTGCCTGCAGGGGGACAGGCGGCCCTCCCGCCTACGGGAGGGGCGCAGGCGGACCCTAATGCCTGTAGGGGCGCTGGCGGGCCCTACTGCCTGCTGGGGGACAGGAGGCCCCTTCTGCCTGCAGGGGGACCGGCGGGCCCTACTGTCTTCAGTGGGACATGCGGCCCTGCCGCCTACGGGGGTGAAGGAGGGCCCTTCTGCCTGCATGGGCGCAGGCTGGCCCAACAGCCTGCAGGGGACAGGCGGCCCTCCCGCCTACGGGAGGGCCCTTCTGCCTGCAGGGGGACAGGCGGGCCCTACTGTCTGCAGACGGACATGCGGCCCTCCCGCCTACGGGTGTGCAGGAGGGCCCTACTGCCTGTACGGGCGCAGGCGGCCCTACTGCCAGTAGGAGCGCAGGCGGGCCCTACTGTCTGTAGGGGCGGAGGCTGACCCTACTGCCTGCAGGGGGACAGGCGGGCCCTACTATCTGCAAGGGGTGCAGGAGGGCCAACTGGCTGCAGGGGGGCAGGCGGGCCCGCCAACGGGAGGGGTGCCTACGGGAGGGGCGCAGGCGGGCCCTAATGCCTGTAGGGGCGCAGGCGGGCCCTACTGTCTGCAGGGGAACAGGCGGCCCTCCCGCCTACGGGTGTGCCGGAGAGCCCTACTGCCTGTACGGGCGCAGGCGGCCCTACTGCCTGTACGGTCGCAGGCAGGCCCTACTGCCTGTTGGTGCGCGCCCTACTGCCTGTAGGAGCGCAGGCGGGCCCTACTGTCTGTAGGGGCGGAGGCTAACCCTACTGCCGGTAGGGGGACAGGCGGGCCCTACTATCTGCAAGGGGTGCAGGAGGGCCAACTGGCTGCAGGGGGACATGCGGGCCCGCCTACGGGAGGGGCGCCTACGGGAGGGGCGCAGGCGGGCCCTAATGCCTGTAGGGGGACAGGCGGGCCCTACTGTCTGCAGAGGGACAGGCGGCACTGCCGCCTACGGGGGTGAAGGAGGGCCCTACTGCCTGCATGGGGACAGGCGGGCCCTACTGTCTACAGAGGGACAGGCGGCCCTGCCGCCTACGGGGGTGAAGGAGGGCCCAACAGCCTGCAGGGGACGGCGGCCCTCCCGCCTACGGGAGGGCCCTTCTGCCTGCACGGGGACAGGCGGGCCCTACTGTCTGCAGACGGACATGCGGCCCTCCCGCCTACGGGTGTGCAGGAGGGCCCTACTGCCTGTACGGGCGCAGGCGGCCCTACTGCCTGTACGGTCGCAGGCAGGCCCTACTGCCTGTTGGTGCGCAGGCGCGCCCTACTGCCAGTAGGAGCGCAGGCGGGCCCTACTGTCTGCAGAGGGACAGGCGGCCCTGCCGCCTACGGGGGTGAAGGAGGGCCCTACTGCCTGCATGGGGACAGGCGGGCCCTACTGTCTGCAGAGGGACAGGCGGCCCTGCCGCCTACGGGGGTGAAGGAGGGCCCTACTGCCTGCATGGGGACAGGCGGGCCCTACTGTCTGCAGAGGGACAGGCGGCCCTGCCGCCTACGGGGGTGAAGGAGGGCCCTACTGCCTGCAGGGGGACAGACGGGCCCTAATGCCTGTAGGAGCGCAGGCGGGCCCTAATGCCTATAGGGGCGCTGATTGGCCCTACTGCCTGCAGGGGGACAGGCGGCCCTCCTGCCTACGGGGGTGAAGGAGGGCCCTACTGCCTGCAGGGGGACAGACGGGTTCCACTGCCTGCAGGGGTGCAGGCGGGCCCTAATGCCTGTAGGAGCGCAGGCGGGCCCTACTGCCTGCATGGGCGCAGGCTGGCCCTACTGCCTGCTGGGGGACAGGAGGGCCCTACTGCCTGCAGGGGGACAGGCGGGCCCTACTGTCTGCAGAGGGACAGGCGGCCCTGCCGCCTACGGGGGTGAAGGAGGGCCCTACTGCCTGCATGGGCGCAGGCTGGCCCTACTGCCTGCAGGGGGACAGGCAGGCCCTACTGCCTGCAGGGGGACAGGCGGCCCTACTGCCTGCAGGGGGACAGGCGGCCCTCCTGCCTACGGGGGTGAAGGAGGGCCCTACTGCCTGCAGGGGGACAGACGGGTTCCACTGCCTGCTGGGGGACAGGAGGGCCCTACTGCCTGCAGGGGGACAGGCGGGCCCTACTGTCTGCAGAGGGACAGGCGGCCCTGCCGCCTACGGGGGTGAAGGAGGGCCCTACTGCCTGCATGGGCGCAGGCTGGCCCTACTGCCTGCTGGGGGAAAGGAGGGCCCTACTGCCTGCAGGGGGACAGGCGGGCCCTACTGTCTGCAGGGGGACAGGCAGGCCCTACTGCCTGCAGGGGGACAAGCGGCCCACCCGCCTACGGGTGTGCATGAGGGCCCTACTGCCTGTACGGACGCAGGCGGCCCTACTGCCTGTACGGTCGCAGGCAGGCCCTACTGCCTGCAGGGGGACAGACGGGCCCTACTGTCTGCAGGAGGACAGGCGGACGGGAGGGGCGCAGGCGGGCCCTAATGCCTGTAGGGGCGCTGGCGGGCCCTACTGCCTGCTGGGGGACAGGAGGGCCCTTCTGCCTGCAGGGGGACCGGCGGGCCCTACTGTCTGCAGTGGGACATGCGGCCCTGCCGCCTACGGGGGTGAAGGAGGGCCCTTCTGCCAGCATGGGCGCAGGCTGGCCCAACAGCCTGCAGGGGACAGGCGGCCCTCCCGCCTACGGGAGGGCCCTTCTGCCTGCAGGGGGACAGGCGGGCCCTACTGTCTGCAGACGGACATGCGGCCATCCCGCCTACGGGTGTGCAGGAGGGCCCTACTGCCTGTACGGGCGCAGGCGGCCCTACTGCCAGTAGGAGCGCAGGCGGGCCCTACTGTCTGTAGGGGCGGAAGCTGACCCTACTGCCTGCAGGGGGACAGGCGGGCCCTACTATCTGCAAGGGGTGCAGGAGGGCCAACTGGCTGCAGGGGGACAGGCGGGCCCGCCTACGGGAGGGGCGCAGGCGGGCCCTACTGTCTTCAGGGGAACAGGCGGCCCTCCCGCCTACGGGTGTGCCGGAGAGCCCTACTGCCTGTACGGGCGCAGGCGGCCCTACTGCCTGTACGGTCGCATGCAGGCCCTACTGCCTGTTGGTGCGCAGGCGCGCCCTACTGCCTGCAGGGGGACAAGCGGGCCCTACTATCTGCAAGGGGTGCAGGAGGGCCAACTGGCTGCAGGGGGACAGGCGGGCCCGCCTACGAGAGGGGCGCCTACGGGAGGGGCGCAGGCGGGCCCTAATGCCTGTGGGGGTGCAGGCGGGCTCTACTGTCTGCAGGGGAACAGGCGGCCCTCCCGCCTACGGGTGTGCCGGAGAGCCCTACTGCCTGTACGGGCGCAGGCGGCCCTACTGCCTGTACGGTCGCATGCAGGCCCTACTGCCTGTTGGTGCGCAGGCGCGCCCTACTGCCTGTAGGAGCGCAGGCGGGCCCTACTGCCTGCTAGGGGACAGGAGGGCCCTACTGCCTGCAGGGGGACAGGCGGGCCCTACTGTCTGCATGGGGACAGGCGGACCCTACTGTCTGCAGGAGGACAGGTGGCCCTCCCGCCTACGGGGGTGCAGGAGGGCCCTACTGCCTGCAGGGGGACAGGCGGACCCTACTGTCTGCATGGGGACAGGCGGGCCCTACTGCCTGCAGGGGGACAGGCGACCCTCCCACCTACGGCGGTGCAGGAGGGCCCTACTGCCTGCAGGGGCGCAGGCGGGCACTAATGACTGTAGGGGCGCTGGCGGGCCCTACTGTCTGCAAGGGGCAGGCGAGCCCTACTGCCTGCATGGGTACAGGCGACCCTCCCACCTACGGGGTGCAGGAGGGCCCTACTGTCTGCAGGGGAACAGGCGGTCCTTCCGCCTACGGGTGTGCATGAGGGCCCTACTGCCTGTACGGACGCAGGCGGCCCTACTGTCTGTACGGTCGCAGGCAGGCCCTACAGCCTGCAGGGGGACAGACGGGCCCTACTGTCTGCAGGAGGACAGGCGGACCCTACTGTCTGCAGGAGGACAGGTGGCCCTCCCGCCTACGGGGGTGCAGGAGGGCCCTACTGCCTGCAGGGGGACAGGCGAGCCCTACTGCCTGCAGGGGGACAGGCAGGCCCTACTGCCTGCAGGGGGACAAGCGGCCCTCCCGCCTACGGGTGTGCATGAGGGCCCTACTGCCTGTAGGGACGCAGGCGGCCCTACTGCCTGTACGGTCGCTGGCAGGCCCTACTGCCTGCAGGGGGACAGACGGGCCCTACTGCCTGCAGGGGGACAGGCGAGCCCTACTGCCTGCAGGGGGACAGTCGGACCCTACTGTCTGCAGGAGGACAGGCGGCCCTCCCGGCTACGGGGGTGCAGGAGGGCCCTACTGCCTGCAGGGGGACAGGCGAGCCCTACTGCCTGCAGGGGGACAGGCAGGCCCTACTGCCTGCAGGAGGACAGGCGAGCGCTACTATTTGTAGGGGCGCAGGCGGCCTTCCCGCCTACGGGGGTGCAGAAGGGCCTTACTGCCTGCAGGGGGACAGGCGGGCCCTCCCACCTACGGGAGTGCAGGAGGGCCCTGCTGTCTGCATGGGGACAGGCGGGCCCTACTGCCTGCAGGGGGACAGGCGAGCCCTACTGCCTGCATGCACTCCCGCCTACGAGAGGGGCGCCTACGGGAGGGGCGCAGGCGGGCCCTAATGCCTGTAGGGGTGCAGGCGGGCTCTACTGTCTGCAGGGGAACAGGCGGCCCTCCCGCCTACGGGTGTGCCGGAGAGCCCTACTGCCTGTACGGGCGCAGGCGGCCCTACTGCCTGTACGGTCGCAGGCAGGCCCTACTGCCTGTTGGTGCGCAGGCGCGCCCTACTGCCTGTAGGAGCGCAGGCGGGCCCTACTGCCTGCTAGGGGACAGGAGGGCCCTACTGCCTGCAGGGGGACAGGCGGGACCTACTGTCTGCAGAGGGACAGGCGGCCCTGCCGCCTACGGGGGTGAAGGAGGGCCCTACTGCCTGCATGGGGACAGGCAGGCCCGCCTACGGGAGGGGCGCCTACGGGAGGGGCGCAGGAGGGCCCTAATGCCTGTAGGGGCGCTGGCGGGCCCTACTGCCTGCTGGGGGACAGGAGGGCCCTACTGCCTGCAGGGGGACAGGCGGGACCTACTGTCTGCAGAGGGACAGGCGGCCCTGCCGCCTACGGGGGTGAAGGAGGGCCCTTCTGGCTGCATGGGCGCAGGCTGGCCCAACAGCCTGCAGGGGACAGGCGGCCCTCCCGCCTACGGGAGGGGCGTAGGCGGGCCCTAATGCCTGTAGGGGCGCTGGCGGGCCCTACTGCCTGCTGGGGGACAGGAGGGCCCTTCTGCCTGCAGGGGGACAGGCGGGCCCTACTGTCTGCATGGGGACAGGCGGGCCCTACTGCCTGCAGGGGGACAGGCGACCCTCCCACCTACGGCGGTGCAGGAGGGCCCTACTGCCTGCAGGGGCGCAGGCGGGCACTAATGACTGTAGGGGCGCTGGCGGGCCCTACTACCTGCAGGGGGACAGGCAGGCCCTACTGCCTGCAAGGGGACAGGCGGCCCTCCCGCCTACGGGGGTGCCCCTGCAGGCAGTAGGGCTCGCCAGCGCCCCTACAGGCATTAGTGCCCGCCTGCGCCCCTGCAGGCAGTGGGGCCCGCCTGTATCCCTGCAGCCGCATGCGCCCCTACAGGCAGTAGGGGGACAGGCGGGCCCTGCTGTCTGCATGGGGACAGGCGGGTCCTACTGTCTGCAAGGGGCAGGCGAGCCCTACTGCCTGCATGGGTACAGGCGACCCTCCCACCTACGGGGTGCAGGAGGGCCCTACTGCCTGCAAGGGGAGCGGCTGGCCCTACTGTCTGTAGGGGCGCGGGCGGACCTACTGTCTGCAGGGGAACAGGCGGGCCCTACTGTCTGCAGGGGAACAGGCGGTCCTTCCGCCTACGGGTGTGCATGAGGGCCCTACTGCCTGTACGGACGCAGGCGGCCCTACTGTCTGTACGGTCGCAGGCAGGCCCTACAGCCTGCAGGGGGACAGACGGGCCCCTACTGTCTGCAGGAGGACAGGCGGACCCTACTGTCTGCAGGAGGACAGGTGGCCCTCCCGCCTACGGGGGTGCAGGAGGGCCCTACTGCCTGCAGGGGGACAGGCGAGCCCTACTGCCTGCAGGGGGACAGGCAGGCCCTACTGCCTGCAGGGGGACAAGCGGCCCTCCCGCCTACGGGTGTGCATGAGGGCCCTACTGCCTGTAGGGACGCAGGCGGCCCTACTGCCTGTACGGTCGCTGGCAGGCCCTACTGCCTGCAGGGGGACAGACGGGCCCTACTGCCTGCAGGGGGACAGGCGAGCCCTACTGCCTGCAGGGGGACAGGCGGACCCTACTGTCTGCAGGAGGACAGGCGGCCCTCCCGGCTACGGGGGTGCAGGAGGGCCCTACTGCCTGCAGGGGGACAGGCGAGCCCTACTGCCTGCAGGGGGACAGGCAGGCCCTACTGCCTGCAGGAGGACAGGCGAGCGCTACTATTTGTAGGGGCGCAGGCGGCCTTCCCGCCTACGGGGGTGCAGAAGGGCCTTACTGCCTGCAGGGGGACAGGCGGGCCCTCCCACCTACGGGAGTGCAGGAGGGCCCTGCTGTCTGCATGGGGACAGGCGGGCCCTACTGCCTGCAGGGGGACAGGAGAGCCCTACTGCCTGCATGGGTACAGGCGACCCTCCCACCTACGGGAGTGCAGGAGGGCCCTACTGTCTGCAGGGGAGCGGCTGGCCCTACACAGTCTGTAGGGGCGCGGGCGGACCTACTGCCTGCAGGGGGACAGGCGGGCCCTACTGCCTGCAGGGGGACAGGCGGCCCTCCCGCCTACGGGGGTGCATGAGGGCCCTACTGCCTGTACGGACGCAGGCGGCCCTACTGCCTGTACGGTCGCTGGCAGGCCCTACTGCCTGCAGGGGGACAGACGGGCCCTACTGCCTGCAGGGGGACAGGCGAGCCCTACTGCCTGCAGGGGGACAGGCGGACCCTACTGTCTGCAGGAGGACAGGCGGCCCTCCCGGCTACGGGGGTGCAGGAGGGCCCTACTGCCTGCAGGGGGACAGGCGAGCCCTACTGCCTGCAGGGGGACAGGCAGGCCCTACTGCCTGCAGGAGGACAGGCGAGCGCTACTATTTGTAGGGGCGCAGGCGGCCTTCCCACCTACGGGGGTGCAGAAGGGCCTTACTGCCTGCAGGGGGACAGGCGGGCCCTCCCACCTACGGGAGTGCAGGAGGGCCCTGCTGTCTGCATGGGGACAGGCGGGCCCTACTGCCTGCAGGGGGACAGGCGAGCCCTACTGCCTGCATGGGTACAGGCGACCCTCCCACCTACGGGAGTGCAGGAGGGCCCTACTGTCTGCAGGGAGCGGCTGGCCCTACACAGTCTGTAGGGGCGCGGGCGGACCTACTGCCTGCAGGGGGACAGGCGGGCCCTACTGCCTGCAGGGGGACAGGCGGCCCTCCCGCCTACGGGGGGTGCAGAAGGGCCTTACTGCCTGCAGGGGGACAGGCGGGCCCTCCCACCTACGGGAGTGCAGGAGGGCCCTGCTGTCTGCATGGGGACAGGCGGGCCCTACTGCCTGCAGGGGGACAGGCGAGCCCTACTGCCTGCATGGGTACAGGCGACCCTCCCACCTACGGGAGTGCAGGAGGGCCCTACTGCCTGCATGGGGACAGGCGGGCCATACTGCATGCAGGGGGACAAGCGAGCCCTACTGCCTGCAGGGGGAAAGGCGACCCTCCCACCTACGAGGGTGCAGGAGGGCCCTACTGCCTGCAGGGGGACAGGCGACCCTCCCTTCTACGGGAGTGCAGGAGGGCCCTACTGCCTGCATGGGGACAGGCGGGCCATACTGCATGCAGGGGGACAGGCGGCCCTCCCGCCTACGGGGTTGCAGGAGGGCCTTACTGCCTGCTGGGGGACAGGAGGGCCCTTCTGCCTGCAGGGGGACAGGCGGGCCCTACTGTCTGCAGAGGGACAGGCGGCCCTGACGCCTACGGGGGTGCAGGAGGTCCCTACTGCCTGCAGGGGGACAGGCGGGCCCTCCCACCTACGGGAGTGCAGGAGGGCCCTGCTGTCTGCATGGGGACAGGCGGGCCCTACTGCCTGCAGGGGGACAGGCGAGCCCTACTGCCTGCATGGGTACAGGCGACCCTCCCACCTACGGGAGTGCAGGAGGGCCCTACTGCCTGCAGGGGGAGCGGCTGGCCCTACTGCCTGCAGGGGGACAGGCGGCCCTTCCGCCTACGGGGGTGCAGAAGGGCCTTACTGCCTGCAGGGGGACAGGCGGGCCCTCCCACCTACGGGAGTGCAGGAGGGCCCTGCTGTCTGCATGGGGACAGGCGGGCCCTACTGCCTGCAGGGGGACAGACGAGCCCTACTGCCTGCATGGGTACAGGCGACCCTCCCACCTACGGGAGTGCAGGAGGGCCGTACTGCCTGCATGGGGACAGGCGGGCCCTACTGCCTGCAGGGGGACAGACGGGCCCCACTGCCTGCAGGGGCGCAGGCGGGCCCTCCCACCTACGGGAGTGCAGGAGGGCCCTGCTGTCTGCATGGGGACAGGCGGGCCCTTCTGCCTGCAGGGGGACAGGCGGCCCTCCCGCCTACGGGGTTGCAGGAGGGCCTTACTGCCTGCTGGGGGACAGGAGGGCCCTTCTGCCTGCAGGGGGACAGGCGGGCCCTACTGTCTGCAGAGGGACAGGCGGCCCTGACGCCTACGGGGGTGCAGGAGGGCCTTACTGCATGCAGGGGTACAGGCGACCCTCCCACCTACGGGGGTGCAGGAGGGCCCTACTGCCTGCAGGGGGACAGGCGACCCTCCCACCTACGGGAGTGCAGGAGGGCCCTACTGCCTGCATGGGGACAGGCGGGCCATACTGCATGCAGGGGGACAGGCGGCCCTACCGCCTACGGGGGTGCAGGAGGGCCTTACTGCCTGCTGGGGGACAGGAGGGCCCTACTGCCTGCAGGGGGACAGGCGGGCCCTACTGTCTGCAGAGGGACAGGCGGCCCTGACGCCTACGAGGGTGCAGGAGGGCCCTACTGCCTGCAGGGGCGCAGGCGGGCCCTTCTGTCTGCAGAGGGACATGCGGCCCTCCCGCCTACGGGGGTGCAGGAGGTCCCTACTGCCTGCAGGGGGACAGGCGGGCCCTCCCACCTACGGGAGTGCAGGAGGGCCCTGCTGTCTGCATGGGGACAGGCGGGCCCTACTGCCTGCAGGGGGACAGGCGAGCCCTACTGCCTGCATGGGTACAGGCGACCCTCCCACCTACGGGAGTGCAGGAGGGCCCTACTGCCTGCAGGGGGAGCGGCTGGCCCTACTGCCTGCAGGGGGACAGGCGGCCCTTCCGCCTACGGGGGTGCAGAAGGGCCTTACTGCCTGCAGGGGGACAGGCGGGCCCTCCCACCTACGGGAGTGCAGGAGGGCCCTGCTGTCTGCATGGGGACAGGCGGGCCCTACTGCCTGCAGGGGGACAGGCGAGCCCTACTGCCTGCATGGGTACAGGCGACCCTCCCACCTACGGGAGTGCAGGAGGGCCGTACTGCCTGCATGGGGACAGGCGGGCCATACTGCATGCAGGGGGACAAGCGAGCCCTACTGCCTGCAGGGGGACAGGCGACCCTCCCACCTACGGGGGTGCAGGAGGGCCCTACTGCCTGCAGGGGGACAGGCGACCCTCCCACCTACGGGAGTGCAGGAGGGCCCTACTGCCTGCATGGGGACAGGCGGGCCATACTGCATGCAGGGGGACAGGCGGCCCTCCCGCCTACGGGGTTGCAGGAGGGCCTTACTGCCTGCTGGGGGACAGGAGGGCCCTACTGCCTACAGGGGGACAGGCGGGCCCTACTATCTGCAAGGGGTGCAGGAGGGCCAACTGGCTGCAGGGGGACAGGTGGGCCCGCCTACGGGAGGGGCGCTGGCGGGCCCTACTGCCTGCTGGGGGACAGGAGGGCCCTTTGCCTGCAGGGGGACAGGCGGGCCCTACTGTCTGCAGAGGGACAGGCGGCCCTGCCGCCTACGGGGGTGAAGGAGGGCCCTACTGCCTGCATGGGGACAGGCGGGCCCTACTGTCTGCAGAGGGACAGGCGGCCCTGCCGCCTACGGGGGTGAAGGAGGGCCCTACTGCCTGCAGGGGGACAGACGGGCCCCACTGCCTGCAGGGGCGCAGGCGGGCCCTAATGCCTGTAGGGGCGCTGGCGGGCCCTACTGCCTGCTGGGGGACAGGCGGGCCCTACTGCTTGCAGGGGGACAGGCGGGCCCTACTGTCTGCAGAGGGACAGGCGGCGCTGCCGCATACGGGGGTGAAGGAGGGCCCTACTGCCTGCATGGGGACAGGCGGGCCCTACTGTCTGCAGAGGGACAGGCGGCCCTGCCGCCTACGGGGGTGAAGGAGGGCCCTACTGCCTGCATGGGCGCAGGCTGGCCCTACTGCCTGCAGGGGGACAGGCAGGCCCTACTGCCTGCAGGGGGACAGGCGGCCCTACTGCCTGCAGGGGGACAGGCGGCCCTCTCGCCTAAGGGGGTGCAGGAGGGCCCTACTGCCTGCAGGGGGAGCGGCTGGCCCTACTGTCTGTAGGGGCGCGGGCGGACCTACTGCCTGCAGGGGGACAGGCGGGCCCTACTGCCTGCAGGGGGACAGGCGGCCCTCCCGCCTACGGGGGTGCAGAAGGGCCTTACTGCCTGCAGGGGGACAGGCGGGCCCTGCTGTCTGCATGGGGACAGGCGAGCCCTACTGCCTGCATGGGTACAGGCGACCCTCCCACCTACGGGGGTGCAGGAGGGCCCTACTGCTTGCAGGGGGACAGGCGACCCTCCCACCTACGGGAGTGCAGGAGGGCTCTACTGCCTGCATGGGGACAGGCGGGCCATACTGCCTGCAGGGGGACAGGCGAGCCCTACTGCCTGCATGGGTACAGGCGACCCTCCCACCTACGGGAGTGCAGGAGGGCCCTACTGCCTGCATGGGGACAGGCGGGCCATACTGCATGCAGGGGGACAGGCGAGCCCTACTGCCTGCATGGGGACAGGCGACCCTCCCACCTACGGGAGTGCAGGAGGACCCTACTGCCTGCATGGGGACAGGCGGGCCATACTGCATGCAGGGGGACAGGCGAGCCCTACTGCCTGCAGGGGGACAGGCGACCCTCCCACCTACGGGAGTGTAGGAGGGCCCTACTGCCTGCATGGGGACAGGCGGCCCTCCCGCCTACGGGGGTGCAGGAGGGCCCTACTGCCTGCAGGGGGACAGGCGACCCTCCCACCTACGGGAGTGCAGGAGGGCCCTACGGCCTGCATGGGGACAGGCGGGCCATACTGCATGCAGGGGGACAGGCGGCCCTCCCGCCTACGGGGGTGCAGGAGGGCATTACTGCCTGCTGGGGGACAGGAGGGCCCTACTGCTTGCAGGGGGACAGGCGGGCCCTACTGTCTGCAGAGGGACATGCGGCCCTGCCGCCTACGGGGGTGAAGGAGGGCCCTTCTGACTGCATGGGCGCAGGCTGGCCCAACAGCCTGCAGGGGACAGGCGGCCCTCCCGCCTACGGGAGGGGCGCAGGCGGGCCCTACTGCCTGCTGGGGGACAGGAGGGCCCTTCTGCCTGCAGGGGGACAGGCGGGCCCTACTGTCTGCAGAGGGACATGCGGCCCTCCCGCCTACGGGTGTGCAGGAGGGCCCTACTGCCTGTACGGGCGCAGGCGGCCCTACAGCCTGTAGGAGCGCAGGCGGGCCCTACTGTCTGTAGGGGCGGAGGCTGACCCTACTGCCTGCAGGGGGACAGGCGGGCCCTACTATCTGCAATGGGTGCAGGAGGGCCAACTGGCTGCAGGGGGACAGGCGGGCCCGCCTACGGGAGGGGCGCAGGCGGGCCCTACTGTCTTCAGGGGAACAGGCGGCCCTCCCGCCTACGGGTGTGCAGGAGAGCCCTACTGCCTGCAGGGAGACAGGCGAGCCCTACTGCCTGCATGGGTACAGGCGACCCTCCCACCTACGGGGGTGCAGGAGGGCCCTACTGCCTGCAGGGGGACAGGCGACCCTCCCACCTACGGGAGTGCAGGAGGGCCCTACTGCCTGCATGGGGACAGGTGGGCCCTACTGCCTGCAGGGGGACAGGCGAGCCCTACTGCCTGCAGGGGAGGGGCGCCTACGGGAGGGGCGCAGGCGGGCCCTAATGCCTGTAGGGGCGCTGGTGGGCCCTACTGCCTGCTGGGGGACAGGAGGTCCCTACTGCCTGCAGGGGGACAGGCGGGCCCTACTGTCTGCAGAGGGACAGGCGGCCCTGCCGCCTACGGGTGTGAAGGAGGGCCCTTCTGCCTGCTTGGGCGCAGGCTGGCCCTACTGCCTGCAGGGCACAGGCGGCCCTCCCGCCTACGGGAGGGGCGGAGGCGGGCCCTAATGCCTGTAGGGGCGCTGGCGGGCCCTACTGTCTGCAGAGGGACGGGCGGTCCTGCCGCCTACGGGGGTGAAGGAGGGCCCTACTGCCTGCATTTTTTTTTTTTTTTTTATCAATCAGGAGTTATATTTAAAATCTGTCCGTAGTTATAGACAATAATTAAATGTTACAATTGTTCCTTGACATAAAGAAAAATACAATGATACAATGATTATCTAGGTGGTTAAATGCCACATTTTACGAAAGCTGCCAATTAGCCTCCTCTAGCCTGAGATCTAGAGGGTGAATCCGCTTCAACCTTCTCGTGGTAGTGCTGTTGTCTAACAGATTGATGGCCTGGGGATTGGGATGTCGATCCAGCCTATCGACATATCTTGCAGCGAGTCTTCTAACTTCAGCGCTGACCCATGGGACGCCAAGTTGATCGTGGATAGTCGCATTATCGTGGTAGGGGTGGGCTCCAGACAACGTCCTGAGGGCCCTGTTCTGTGCGAGCTGGATAATTTTCCTGTTGCTTGGGCTCGCCGTCCCCCATAGCTGGATACCGTAGGTCCAAACTGGCTTCACAATGGTCTTATATACCAGTAGTTTTATTCCTAGCTTCAGCTTGGACCTCCGTCCAATTAGCCAGTAAAGCTGACGCAGCTTGCCTTGGAGTTGCTTTCGTTTTCGCAACAAATGGGTTCTCCAGGTGAGCCTCCTGTCTAGGGTCATACCTACATATTTGGGTGTAGGGCTTGCTGGAATTAGAGTGCCACCTAGACTGACTCCAGGACAGTCACCTCTCCTCAGTGTGAACGTCGTTTGGGCTGATTTTTCGTGGTTAACGGCAATGTTCCACCTTTGAAGCCACGGGTCGAGTAAGTCCAGCTGGCGTTGGAGACATGCAGAAGCCTCCTCTGGCGAGGTTGCAGAGGCCAAAAAAGCAGTATCATCTGCATATGTTGCAGTTAGAAGGCCCTCCTCTTCAGCAACAGGCATGTCGGCTGTGTAGATGGTGTAAAGAATGGGGCCAAGTACACTGCCTTGCGGAACTCCAGCTTCAATGGGTCTGTACTCAGATCTCGCATCTCCGCTTCTGACCCTGAACTTTCTTCCTATCAAGTACGAGTTGAGGAACTCATAATACTTTTGTGGCAGGTTCCTCTTGAGTTTCTCTCTCAGTCCAGGGTGCCAGACCCTGTCAAACGCCTGTTCGGCATCCAGAAAGACAGCAGAGCAGTATCGTTTTTCTTCCAAGCTGTCCAGTATTTTTGCCACGATCCTATGGCATTGCTCGGGGGTGGAGTGGAAGCGCCTGAAACCGAACTGGTGATCTGGTATCAAACCGGCCTCGTCCAAAAGTAACAGCAATCTTCGCAGAAACAATCTCTCGAGAATTTTGGAGATTACCGGAAGCAGACTAATTGGCCTGTAAGAGGCAAGGTCAAATTCGGGCTTTCCAGGCTTAGGGATCAGTATAACTTCCGCCTGTTTCCAGCTAGTGGGGAAATGTCCGTTCTCTAGACACGCGTTGTAAATGCTCGTGAGTCTCCTTATGCCTGAAGGTGGGAGATACTTGACTGCGAGTGCCTCTATCCCGTCATCACCCGGAGATTTCTTGGTGTTGAGCCCTGCCACCTCCTCCTTGACCTCCTCCTCCGAGACAGGTTCCAGCTGGCTGAAGTCCGTGTGTGGTTGGGCCAGTACAAAGTCCGTTTCAGCCTTATCCTCCTCCGAGCACATGTTGAAGGGCTTGAAGGCTGCCTCGAGGTGAGCAGCAAATGCGTCGGCTCTCTCTTGATCCGAGCGACACCATCCACCGTCAGATTTTCTTATCTGGGCCACCCTTTGTTTAGGACGCTTTATATGGCGCGTTAGTTGCCACAGATTGTGCTGGGGGTCCCCAGGCTCGACCTTCCGCAGATATTCTTCGAAAGCGCAAGTCCGCAACCTTTGCAGGAGCCTCGTAAGCCTTTTGGTCGCTCGATTAAAGGCTCTTTTATCACTGGGGTACCTAGTTCGGAACCAGATCCTTCTCCGTCGTCTCTTCTCGTTGAGGAGTGCAGCTACTTCAGGCGACCACAGGTGTAAGTGTCTTTGCAATTTCTTGTTGTTGCATGGAGCCCTAGGGGTAGCAATCAAGGCAGCATTGTGCATCTCCTGCGTCAGATTCACAACAGCGTTGTCGATACCAGTACCCGAGTTGAGATCTGGCTGTGTGCTCCCTATGGCGTTGTCTAGCCATTCAGAGTAGGTCCCGATGTTGGTGCTAGCTCTGATCATCCTGGGTCGAGCGATTTTCTTCTCTACAGGGGTGTTAATGTGGAGTTCCACCGCACTGTGATCGGAGAATAGGTCTCCATTTGCCGAGCAGGCTATGGAGTCTGGATGCATTCCATAGGAGATTGCGAAGTCGAGAAGGTCCGGCAGCTTTTGGGGGTCAGTGGGCCAATAGGTAGGCTCTCCAGTTGAGTGGCAGTTGTAGGCTCTACGCTGGATACACTTGTATAAAGCAGATCCTTTGGGGTTACTCACCCTCGAGCCCCACCATGGGTGCTTGGCGTTGAGGTCGCCTGCGAGGATGAATTTGTCGCCCACGTCACCCAGAAGGAGGCCGAACTGGTCTTCGGAAACTCTCTGTTTAGGAGGAATATAGGCCGACGCGATGGTAAGATTTCCCATTGCAGTGGAGACTGCAATTCTGGCGCACTGGACCCACTCTTCCTTGAGGGTTGCAATTTCGCTGTAATCAATACTGTCCTTGATGATGATAGCCGCTCCTCCGTGTCCTCTTCCGCTAGGATGGTCTGCGTGTATGACGTCATAGCCGTGCAATTGCAGGTATGACTTTTGGGTTAAATGGGTTTCTGCTATGAGCAGAATGTCGATGCATTGAGTGTGGATAAAGTGTTCCACCTCAAGCCTATTTTGGACAAGTCCGTTAGCGTTCCAGAAGGCTATATGCAGGCCTACTTGTTGCATACTTGCGAGAGGATGGCACTCATCATTGAAGTCAAGTCATTCGCTCGAACATCTTGTCCATAACTCTTTCTAGCAGGCTTTCTACCCTTGTCATGAATGCTGCCATCTGGTCGGTCTGCGGAATCTCGGGTGCTGTCGTTTGTTGATGTTGTGGCCAAGCTCTTCCTCTGGCTATATCAGCATAGCTTCTAGATGAGGTGTCCACTGTTGGGTAGTGCTGAGGGGGTGGGTACGCTAAGCGGCGTGGTTGAGCTGGGCGTGGTTCCTTAGGAGCCATGCTGGCCTTGGCTTTTTTATAGGCCGGGCAGCCTTTATAGGAGGCAGGATGGGCCCCATGACAATGGACGCATTTTGCTTTTTCTTCCCTGGTCTTTTTGCACTCGCTTGAGCTGTGATCTTCACCACATTTCACGCAGCAATGCTGCAGTTTGCAGTACCGCTGGCTATGCCCAAAACTTTGGCAACGATAACATTGCGGCACATCGTGGAAATTTCTTAGCGGTTCAACTGTCACTACGGAGTGACAGATCCTTTTTACGTTGAAGACATCTTTGTTGTTCGTGGAAGGTTCGAGGTTCACGAAGAAGATCGGTAGCGGGGTCTTCGAAATGTGCCCTATGGCATTGCGCACATCTCGGACTACGTGACCTTGTCGCCGGAAGTCCTCCTTGATGTCATCGATGTCAGTGGTATGATGCAGACCTTTTTCAACGATTCTATAAGCTCTGTCTTCCTTGGGCTGGAACGTATAGTATCTTTTCCCGGCACTATCGAGGAGGGACTTGAGGGCAGAGTATGACTCCTTGTCCGGCATCATAACCCTAACCTGGTTATCTCTGGCGGCTTTATATGTAAATTCCTTCTCTTTGCCAATACTGTTCTCAATTGTAGAGATTAGTGCTGCTATTTTAGTGACGTCAGGGATAAAGATAGGTGGAGGTTTGAAAGACTTGGGCGTCTTTTCGGCAAGCTGATTCTTCCTAAATTTGTGCCCGGCACAGTCGATGTCCATTTCATTCTTACTGGAGCCAATCACAGTTTCTTCTTCAGTGTCGCTATCGTCATCAGAAGAAAGGGGAGCAAAAAAGTTGTCCCCAAGCTTAGATGCCCTGTTGAGTGCATCTAGTTTTCCTCGAACTGCTGCGCTGGTGCTGGGGTTTTCGTCATCCGACTTCTTTTTGGCTGACTTCCTTCTGATTTCCCAAGGCTCGCAGGAGTCACTGGAGTCAGTACTGGCAATTCTACCGCTGCCTCTTTTTCTTGGCGCTTGATTAGATGAACATGGCAATCCTTGCCAGTCCATCCTTGGGCTTGGGCGCGAATTTGAGCTTTAAAATGAGTCTCGATATTCGCGCCAAACTACCAAAGTTATCGATACCGATATATTTCAACCGGTTAAAAGTTGATTCGATACTTAATTGAAACGGTATAAAAAGAAACCGGTAAATATATCGATATATCGATATACCGAACCGGTTATGACTCTGCTAGAGGTATTTTCAAGTCTTTGGCCTCTGGTCACACTTCCTTTTTTCCCTTTTACGGCACGTGTCAAAATTTTATTCATAAAGAAAAAACGGAATTAAACAGCGTATTGTCAATGTCACTGCCACAAAAATATGTCTGCTCAATGGAGCCGAAGCTCGCGCACGCGATGCAACACAGCACGACTTTCCAAGATGCGTATTTCGGCCGGAAACGACTTTTTACACGGAGCGCACGGAAGGCACGTCTGTTCACTTCGGAATCTGGATCGCGACTCCTACTGCCTGCATGGGCGCAGGCTGGCCCTACTGCCTGCAGGGGGACAGGCAGGCCCTACTGCCTGCAGGGGGACAGGCGGCCCTCCCACCTACGGGAGTGCAGGAGGGCCCTACTGCCTGCAGGGGGACAGGCGACCCTCCCACCTACGGGAGTGCAGGAGGGCCCTGCTGTCTGCATGGGGACCGGCGGTCCCTACTGCCTGCAGGGGGACAGGCGAGCCCTACTGCCTGCATGGGTACAGGCGACCCTCCCACCTACGGGAGTGCAGGAGGGCCCTACTGCCTGCATGGGGACAGGCGGGCCATACTGCATGCAGGGGGACAGGCGAGCCCTACTGCCTGCAGGGGGACAGGCGATCCTCCCACCTACGGGAGTGCAGGAGGGCCCTACTGCCTGCAGGGGGACAGGCGACCCTCCCACCTACGGGAGTGCAGGAGGGCCCTACTGCCTGCATGGGGACAGGCGGGCCATACTGCATGCAGGGGGAAAGGCGGCCCTCCCGCCTACGGGGGTGCAGGGGGGCCTTACTGCCTGCAGGGGGACAGACGGGCCCTGCTGTCTGCATGGGGACAGGCGGGCCCTACTGCCTGCAGGGGGACAGGCGAGCCCTACTGCCTGCATGGGTACAGGCGACCCTCCCACCTACGGGGGTGCAGGAGGGCCCTACTGCCTGCAGGGGGACAGGCGGGCCATACTGCATGCAGGGGGACAGGCGAGCCCTACTGCCTGCAGGGGGACAGGCGACCCTCTCACCTACGGGAGTGCAGGAGGGCCCTACTGCCTGCAGGGGGACAGGCAGGCCCTACTGCCTGCAGGGGGACATGCGGCCCTCCTGCCTACGGGAGGGGCGCAGGCGGGCCCTAAAGACTGTAGGGGCGCTGGCGGGACCTACTGCCTGCTGGGGGACAGGAGGGCCCTTCTGCCTGCAGGGGGACCGGCAGGCCCTACTGTCTGCAAAGGGACAGGCGGCCCTGCCGCCTACGGGGGTGAAGGAGGGCCCTTCTGCCTGCATAGGCGCAGGCTGGCCCAACTGCCTGCAGGGGACAGGCGGCCCTCCCGCCTACGGGAGGGGCGCAGGCGGGCCCTAATGCCTATAGGGGCGCTGGCGGGCCTTACTGCCTGCTGGGGGACAGGAGGGCCCTACTGCCTGCAGGGAACAGGCGGGCCCTACTGTCTGCAGAGGCACAGGCGGCCCTGCCGCCTACGGGGTGAAGGAGGGCCCTACTGCCTGCATGGGCGCAGGCTGGCCCTACTGCCTTCAGGGGGACAGGCAGGCCCTACTGCCTGCAGGGGGACAGGCGGCCTTCCCGCCTACGGGGGTGCAGGAGGGCCCTACTGCCTGCAGGGGGACAGACGGGCCCCACTGCCTGCAGGGGCGCAGGCGGGCCCTAATGCCTGTTGGGGCGCAGGCGGGCCCTACTGTCTGCAGGGGAACAGGCGGCCCTCCCGCCTACGGGTGTGCAGGAGGGCCCTACTGCCTGTACGGGCGCAGGCGGCCCTACTGCCTGTAGGAGCGCCGGCGGGCCCTACTGTCTGTAGGGGCGGAGGCTGACCCTACTGCCTGCAGGGGGACAGGCGGGCCCTACTATCTGCAAGGGGTGCAGGAGGGCCAACTGGCTGCAGGGGGACAGGCGGGCCCGCCTACGGGAGGGGCGCCTACGGGAGGGGGCGCAGGCGGGCCCTACTGCCTGCTGGGGGACAGGAGGGCCCTACTGCCTGCAGGGGGACAGGCGGGCCCTACTGTCTGCAGAGGGACAGGCGGCCCTGCTGCCTTGGGGGTGAAGGAGGGCCCTACTGCCTGCATAGGCGCAGGCTGGCCCTACTGCCTGGGACAGGCGGGCCCTGCTTTCTGCATGGGGACAGGCGGGCCCTACTGTCTGCAAGGGGCAGGCGAGCCCTACTGCCTGCATGGGTACAGGCGACCCTCCCATCTACGGGGGTGCAGGAGGGCCCTACTGTCTGTAGGGGCGCGGGCGGCCCTACTGCCTGCAGGGGGACATGCGACCCTCCCACCTACGACGGTGCAGGAGGGCCCTACTGCCTGCAGGGGGACAGACGGGCCCCACTGCCTGCAGGGGCGCAGGCGGGCCCTAATGCCTGTAGGGGCGCTGGCGGGCCCTACTGTCTGCAGAGGGACAGGCGGCCCTGCTGCCTTGGGGGTGAAGGAGGGCCCTACTGCCTGCATAGGCGCAGGCTGGCCCTACTGCCTGGGACAGGCGGGCCCTGCTTTCTGCATGGGGACAGGCGGGCCCTACTGTCTGCAAGGGGCAGGCGATTCCTACAGCCTGCATGGGTACAGGCGACCCTCCCACCTACGGGGGTGCAGGAGGGCCCTACTGTCTGTAGGGGCGCGGGCGGCCCTACTGCCTGCAGGGGGACAGGCGACCCTCCCACCTACGGCGGTGCAGGAGGGCCCTACTGCCTGCAGGGGGACAGACGGGCCCCACTGCCTGCAGGGGCGCAGGCGGGCCCTAATGCCTGTAGGGGCGCTGGCGGGCCCTACTGCCAGCAGGGGGACAGGCAGGCCCTACTGCCTGCAGGGGGACAGGCGGCCCTCCCGCCTACGGGGGTGCCCCTGCAGGCAGTAGGGCTCGCCAGCGATCCTACAGGCATTAGAGCCCGCCTGCGCCCCTGCAGGCAGCTGGGCCCGCCTGTCTCCCTGCAGCCGCATGCGCCCCTACAGGCAGTAGGGGGACAGGCGGGCCCTGCTGTCTGCATGGGGACAGGCGGGCCCTACTGTCTGTAAGGGGCAGGCGAGCCCTACTGCCTGCATGGGTACAGGCGACCCTCCCACCTACGGGGGTGCAGGAGGGCCCTACTGCCTGCAGGGGGACAGGCGAGCGCTACTGCTTGAAGGGGGACAGGCGACCCTCCCACCTACGGCGGTGCAGGAGGGCCCTACTGCCTGCAGGGGGACAGACGGGCCCCACTGCCTGCAGGGGCGCAGGCGGGCCCTACTGCCTTTAGGGGGACAGGCAGGCCCTACTGCCTGCAGGGGGACAGGCGGCCCTCCCGCCTACGGGGGTGCAGGAGGGCCCTACTGCCTGCAGTGGGACAGACGGGCCCCACTGCCAGCAGGGGGACAGGCGGGCCCTGCTGTCTGCATGGGGACAGGCGGGCCCTACTGCCTGCACGGGGACAGGCGAGCCCTACTGCCTGCAGGGGTACAGGCGACCCTCCCACCTACGGGAGTGCAGGAGGGCCCCTGTTGGGGCGCAGGCGGGCCCTACTGTCTGCAGGGGAACAGGCGGCCCTCCCGCCTACGGGTGTGCAGGAGGGCCCTACTGCCTGTACGGGCGCAGGCGGCCCTACTGCCTGTAGGAGCGCCGGCGGGCCCTACTGTCTGTAGGGGCGGAGGCTGACCCTACTGCCTGCAGGGGGACAGGCGGGCCCTACTATCTGCAAGGGGTGCAGGAGGGCCAACTGGCTGCAGGGGGACAGGCGGGCCCGCCTACGGGAGGGGCGCCTACGGGAGGGGCGCAGGCGGGCCCTACTGCCTGCTGGGGGACAGGAGGGCCCTACTGCCTGCAGGGGGACAGGCGGGCCCTACTGTCTGCAGAGGGACAGGCGGCCCTGCTGCCTTGGGGGTGAAGGAGGGCCCTACTGCCTGCATAGGCGCAGGCTGGCCCTACTGCCTGGGACAGGCGGGCCCTGCTTTCTGCATGGGGACAGGCGGGCCCTACTGTCTGCAAGGGGCAGGCGAGCCCTACTGCCTGCATGGGTACAGGCGACCCTCCCATCTACGGGGGTGCAGGAGGGCCCTACTGTCTGTAGGGGCGCGGGCGGCCCTACTGCCTGCAGGGGGACATGCGACCCTCCCACCTACGACGGTGCAGGAGGGCCCTACTGCCTGCAGGGGGACAGACGGGCCCCACTGCCTGCAGGGGCGCAGGCGGGCCCTAATGCCTGTAGGGGCGCTGGCGGGCCCTACTGTCTGCAGAGGGACAGGCGGCCCTGCTGCCTTGGGGGTGAAGGAGGGCCCTACTGCCTGCATAGGCGCAGGCTGGCCCTACTGCCTGGGACAGGCGGGCCCTGCTTTCTGCATGGGGACAGGCGGGCCCTACTGTCTGCAAGGGGCAGGCGATTCCTACAGCCTGCATGGGTACAGGCGACCCTCCCACCTACGGGGGTGCAGGAGGGCCCTACTGTCTGTAGGGGCGCGGGCGGCCCTACTGCCTGCAGGGGGACAGGCGACCCTCCCACCTACGGCGGTGCAGGAGGGCCCTACTGCCTGCAGGGGGACAGACGGGCCCCACTGCCTGCAGGGGCGCAGGCGGGCCCTAATGCCTGTAGGGGCGCTGGCGGGCCCTACTGCCAGCAGGGGGACAGGCAGGCCCTACTGCCTGCAGGGGGACAGGCGGCCCTCCCGCCTACGGGGGTGCCCCTGCAGGCAGTAGGGCTCGCCAGCGATCCTACAGGCATTAGAGCCCGCCTGCGCCCCTGCAGGCAGTTGGGCCCGCCTGTCTCCCTGCAGCCGCATGCGCCCCTACAGGCAGTAGGGGGACAGGCGGGCCCTGCTGTCTGCATGGGGACAGGCGGGCCCTACTGTCTGTAAGGGGCAGGCGAGCCCTACTGCCTGCATGGGTACAGGCGACCCTCCCACCTACGGGGGTGCAGGAGGGCCCTACTGCCTGCAGGGGGACAGGCGAGCGCTACTGCTTGAAGGGGGACAGGCGACCCTCCCACCTACGGCGGTGCAGGAGGGCCCTACTGCCTGCAGGGGGACAGACGGGCCCCACTGCCTGCAGGGGCGCAGGCGGGCCCTACTGCCTTTAGGGGGGACAGGCAGGCCCTACTGCCTGCAGGGGGACAGGCGGCCCTCCCGCCTACGGGGGTGCAGGAGGGCCCTACTGCCTGCAGTGGGACAGACGGGCCCCACTGCCAGCAGGGGGACAGGCGGGCCCTGCTGTCTGCATGGGGACAGGCGGGCCCTACTGCCTGCACGGGGACAGGCGAGCCCTACTGCCTGCAGGGGTACAGGCGACCCTCCCACCTACGGGAGTGCAGGAGGGCCCTACGGCCTGCAGGGGGACAGGCGGCCCTCCCGCCTACGGAGGTGCAGGAGGGCTTTACTGCCTGCAGGGGGACTGGCGGGCCCTGCTTTCTGCATGGGGACAGGTGGGCCCTACTGCCTGCAGGGGGACAGGCGAGCCCTACTGCCTGCAGGGGAAGGGCGCCTACGGGAGGGGCGCAGGCGGGCCCTAATGCCTGTAGGGGCGCTGGCGGGCCCTACTGCCTGCTGTGGGACAGGAGATCCCTACTGCCTGCAGGGGGACAGGCGGTCCCTACTGTCTGCAGAGAGACAGGCGGCTCTGCCGCCTACGGTGGTGAAGGAGGGCCCCACTGCCTGCAGGGGGACAGGCGGGCACTACTGCCTGCAGTGGTACAGGCGACCCTCCCACCTACGGGAGTGCAGGAGGGCCTTACTGCCTGCAGGGGGACAGGAGAGCCCAACTGCCTGTAGGGGCGCATGCGACTGCAGGGGAACAGGCGGCCCTCCCGCCTATGGGTGTGCAGGAGGGCCCTACTGCCTGCAGGGGGACAGACGGGCCCCACTGCCTGCAGGGGCGCAGGCGGGCTCTAATGCCTGTAGGGGCGCTGGCGAGCTCTACTGCCTGCAGGGGGACAGGCAGGCCCCACTGCCTGCAAGGGGACAGGCGGCCCTCCCGCCTACGGGGGTGCAGGAGGTCCTTATTGCCTGCAGGGGGACAGGCGGGCCCTGCTGCCTGCATGGGGACATGCGAGCCCCACTGCCTGCAGGGGGACAGGCAGGCCCCACTGCCTGCAAGGGGACAGGCGACCCTCCCACCTACGGGAGTGCAGGAGGGCCTTACTGCCTGCAGGGGGACAGGCGAGCCCAACTGCCTGTAGGGGCGCATGCGGCTGCAGGGGAACAGGCGGCCCTCCCGCCTATGGGTGTGCAGGAGGGCCCTACTGCCTGCAGGGGGACAGACGGGCCCCACTGCCTGCAGGGGCGCAGGCGGGCTCTAATGCCTGTAGGGGCGCTGGCGAGCTCTACTGCCTGCAGGGGGACAGGCAGGCCCCACTGCCTGCAAGGGGACAGGCGGCCCTCCCGCCTACGGGGGTGCAGGAGGTCCTTACTGCCTGCAGGGGGACAGGCGGGCCCTGCTGCCTGCATGGGGACATGCGACCCTTCCACCTACCGGGGTGCAGGAGGGACCTACTGCCTGCAGTGGGACAGGCGAGCGCTACTGCCTGCAGGGGGACAGGCGACCCTCCCACCTACGGCGGTGCAGGAGGGCCCTACTGCCTGCAAGGGGACAGGCGAGCCCTTCCGCCTGCAGGGGGACAGGCGGGCACTACTGTCTGTAGGGGCGCAGGCGGCCCCTAATGCCTGTTGGGGCGCAGGCGCGCCCTACTGCCTGTAGGACCGCAGGCGGGCCCTACTGTCTGTAGGGGCGGAGGCGGCCCCTAATGCCTGCAGGGGTGCAGGAGGGCCCTAATGCCTGTAGGGGCGCTGGCGGGCCCTGCTGTCTGCATGGGGACAGGCGGGCGCTACTGTCTACTGTCGGGCCCTACTGTCTGCATGGGGACAGGCGGGCCCTACTGTCTGCAAGAGAGACAGGCGGCTCTGCCGCCTACGGTGGTGAAGGAGGGCCCCACTGCCTGCAGGGAGACAGGCGGGCACTACTGCCTGCAGTGGTACAGGCGACCCTCCCACCTACGGGAGTGCAGGAGGGCCTTACTGCCTGCAGGGGGACAGGCGAGCCCAACTGCCTGTAGGGGCGCATGCGGCTGCAGGGGAACAGGCGGCCCTCCCGCCTACGGGTGTGCAGGAGGGCCCTACTGCCTGCAGGGGGACAGACGGGCCCCACTGCCTGCAGGGGCGCAGGCGGGCTCTAATGCCTGTAGAGGCGCTGGCGAGCTCTACTGCCTGCAGGGGGAGAGGCAGGCCCCACTGCCTGCAAGGGGACAGGCGGCCCTCCCGCCTACGGGGGTGCAGGAGGTCCTTACTGCCTGCAGGGGGACAGGCGGGCCCTGCTGCCTGCATGGGGACATGCGAGCCCCACTGCCTGCAGGGGGACAGGCGAGCCCTACTGCCTGCAGGGGTACAGGCGACCCTTCCACCTACCGGGGTGCAGGAGGGACCTACTGCCTGCAGTGGGACAGGCAAGCGCTAATGCAGCCGCAAGCGCCCCTGCAGCCGCATGCGCCCCTACAGGCAGTTGGGCTCGCCTGTCCCCCTGCAGGCAGTAAGGCCCTCCTGCACTCCCGTAGGTGGGAGGGTCGCCTGTACCACTGCAGGCAGTAGTGCCCGCCTGTCCCCCTGCAGGCAGTGGGGCCCTCCTTCACCACCGTAGGCGGCAGAGCCGCCTGTCTCTCTGCAGACAGTAGGGACCGCCTGTCCCCCTGCAGGCAGTAGGGACCTCCTGTCCCACAGCAGGCAGTAGGGCCCGCCAGCGCCCCTACAGGCATTAGGGCCCGCCTGCGCCCCTCCCGTAGGCGCCCCTCCCCTGCAGGCAGTAGGGCTCGCCTGTCCCCCTGCAGGCAGTAGGGCCCACCTGTCCCCATGCAGAAAGCAGGGCCTGCCAGTCCCCCTGCAGGCAATAAAGCCCTCCTGCACCCCCGTAGGCGGGAGGGCCGCCTGTCCCCCTGCAGGCAGTAGGGCCCTCCTGCACTCCCGTAGGTGGGAGGGTCGCCTGTACCCCTGCAGGCAGTATGGCTCGCCTGTCCCCGTGCAGGCAGTAGGGCCCGCCTGTCCCCATGCAGAAGGCAGGGCCCGCCTGTCCCCCTGCAGGCAGTGGGGCCCGTCTGTCCCACTGCAGGCAGTAGGGCCCTCCTGCACCCCCGTAGGCGGGAGGGCCGCCTGTCCCCCTGCAGGCAGTAGGGCCTGCCTGTCCCCCCTAAAGGCAGTAGGGCCCGCCTGCGCCCCTGCAGGCAGTGGGGCCCGTCTGTCCCCCTGCAGGCAGTAGGGCCCTCCTGCACCGCCGTAGGTGGGAGGGTCGCCTGTCCCCCTTCAAGCAGTAGCGCTCGCCTGTCCCCCTGCAGGCAGTAGGGCCCTCCTGCACCCCCGTAGGTGGGAGGGTCGCCTGTACCCATGCAGGCAGTAGGGCTCGCCTGCCCCTTGCAGACAGTAGGGCCCGCCTGTCCCCATGCAGACAGCAGGGCCCGCCGGTCCCCCTACTGCCTGTAGGGGCGCATGCGGCTGCAGGGGGACAGGCGGGCCCAACTGCCTGCAGGGGTACAGGCGACCCTTCCACCTACCGGGGTGCAGGAGGGACCTACTGCCTGCAGTGGGACAGGCGAGCGCTACTGCCTGCAGGGGGACAGGCGACCCTCCCACCTACGGCGGTGCAGGAGGGCCCTACTGCCTGCAGGGGGACAGACGGGCCCCACTGCCTGCAGGGGCGCAGGCGGGCCCTAATGCCTGTAGGGGCGCTGGCGGGCCCTACTGCCTGCAGGGGGACAGGAGGTCCCTACTGCTTGCAGGGGGACAGGCGGGCCATACTGTCTGCAGAGAGACAGGCGACTCTGCCGCCTACGGTGGTGAAGGAGGGCCCCACTGCCTGCAGGGGGACAGGCGGGCACTACTGCCTGCAGGGGCGCAGGCGGGCCCTACTGCCTTTAGGGGGACAGGCAGGCCCTACTGCCTGCAGGGGGACAGGCGGCCCTCCCGCCTACGGGGGTGCAGGAGGGCCCTAATGCCTGAAAGGGCGCAGGCGAACCCTACTGCCTGTAGGAGCGCAGGCGGGCCCTACTGTCTGTAGGGGCGGAGGCTGACCCTACTGCCTGCAGGACGACAGGCGGGCCCTACTATCTACAGGGGGTGCCGGTGGGCCTAACTGCCTGCAGGGGGACAGGCGGGCCCTGCCTTCTGCATGGGGACAGGCGGGCCCTACTGTCTGCAAGGGGCAGGCGAGCCCTACTGCCTGCATGGGTACAGGCGACCCTCCCACCTACGGGGGTGCAGGAGGGCCCTACTGCCTGCAGGGGGACAGGCGAGCGCTACTGCTTGAAGGGGGACAGGCGACCCTCCCACCTACGGCGGTGCAGGAGGGCCCTACTGCCTGCAGGGGGACAGACGGGCCCCACTGCCTGCAGGGGCGCAGGCGGGCCCTACTGCCTTTAGGGGGACAGGCAGGCCCTACTGCCTGCAGGGGGACAGGCGAGCCCTACTGCCTGAAGGGGGACAGGCGACCCTCCCACCTACGGGGGTGCAGGAGGGCCCTAATGCCTGAAAGGGCGCAGGCGAACCCTACTGCCTGTAGGAGCGCAGGCGGGCCCTACTGTCTGTAGGGGCGGAGGCTGACCCTACTGCCTGCAGGACGACAGGCGGGCCCTACTATCTACAGGGGGTGCCGGTGGGCCTAACTGCCTGCAGGGGGACAGGCGGGCCTTACTATCTGCAAGGGGTGCAGACGGGCCCAACTGGCTGCAGGGGGACAGGCGGGCCCTAATGCCTGTGGGGGCGCTGGCGGGCCCTACTGCCTGCAGGGGGACAGGCGGCCCTCCCGCCTACGGGGGTGCAGGAGGGCCCCACTGCCTGCAGGGGGACAGGCGGGCCCTACTGACTGTACGGGCGCAAGCAGGCCTTACTGCCTGTAGGGGGACAGGCGGGCCCTACTGTCTGCAGGAGGACAGGCGACCCTCCCGCCTACGGGGGTGCAGACGGGACCTACTGCCTGTACGGTCGCAGGCAGGCCCTACTGCCTGCAAGGGGACAGGCGGGCCCTACTGCCTGTAGGGGCGCAGGCTGGCCCTACTGCCTGCAGGGGGACAGGCTCGCCCTACTTCCTGCAGGGGGACAGGCAGGCCCTACTGCCTGCAGGGGGCCAGGCGGCACTCCCGCCTACGTGGGTGCAGGAGGGCCCTACTGACTGCATGGGGACAGGCGGGCCCTACTGCCTGCAGGGGGACAGGCAGGCCCTACTGCCTGTACGGTCGCAGGCAGGCCTTACTGCCTGCAGGGGGACAGGCGGGCCCTACTGTCTGCAGGAGGACAGGCGACCCTCCCGCCTACGGGGGTGCAGACGGGACCTACTGCCTGTACGGTCGCAGGCAGGCCCTACTGCCTGCAAGGGGACAGGCGGGCCCTACTGACTGTACGGGCGCAAGCAGGCCCTACTGCCTGTAGGGGCGCAGGCTGGCCCTACTGCCTGCAGGGGGACAGGCTCGCCCTACTTCCTGCAGGGGGACAGGCAGGCCCTACTGCCTGCAGGGGGCCAGGCGGCACTTCCGCCTACGTGGGTGCAGGAGGGCCCTACTGCCTGCATGGGGACAGGCGGGCCCTACTGCCTGCAGGGGGACAGGCGACCCTCCAACCTACGGGGGTGCAGGTGGGTCCTACTGCCTGCAGGGGGACAGGCGAGCCCTACTGCCTGAAGGGGGACAGGCGACCCTCCCACCTACGGGGGTGCAGGAGGGCCCTAATGCCTGTAAGGGCGCAGGCGAACCCTACTGCCTGTAGGAGCGCAGGCGGGCCCTACTGTCTGTAGGGGCGGAGGCTGACCCTACTGCCTGCAGGACGACAGGCGGGCCCTACTATCTACAGGGGGTGCAGGTGGGCCTAACTGCCTGCAGGGGGACAGGCGGGCCTTACTATCTGCAAGGGGTGCAGGAGGGTCCAACTGGCTGCAGGGGGACAGGCGGGCCCTAATGCCTGTGGGGGCGCTGGCGGGCCCTACTGCCTGCAGGGGGACAGGCGGCCCTCCCGCCTACGGGGGTGCAGGAGGGCCCCACTGCCTGCAGGGCGACAGGCGGGCCCTACTGCCTGCAGGGGAACAGGCGACCCTCCCACCTACGGGGGTGCAGGAGGGCCCTACTGCCTGCAGGGGGCAGGCGGGCACTACTGCCTGAAGGGGGACAGGCGACCCTCCCGCCTACGGGGGTGCAGGAGGGCCCCACTGCCTGCAGGGGGACAGGCGGGCCCTACTGCCTGCAGGGGAACAGGCGACCCTCCCACCTACGGGGGTGCAGGAGGGCCCTACTGCCTGCAGGGGGACAGGCGAGCCCTACTGCCTGCAGGGGAACTGGCGGCCCTCCAAATCCTGGGTACAGAACCCATGATGACGCTAATAGCCCCTACTTCGGCGGTCTCAAGGGGATCAGTTATGTCGGGTCAAAAAAATAGTATTAATTAGCACATTATAAAAATTTATTTAACTACTAAAAGAATTAAGATTAGATACTAAAATAAACATAATAATAATGGGCATATTTTTTTAAGTTATAAATATAGGTATAAAAAGTATGAGTTAAAAGAATTGACAGGAATTTGCTTTCAAAAAAATAATAATGACAAATTAGGCGTGAGCTGGGCTTCCTATCAAAGCATAAATATGTAAAAATTACTTCGAACATATAAACGAACATATAATCGAACATATAAACGAACATGCGCTCGAACTCGAGTGAAAACTTGCCAACGTACTGGGTCAAGCGACTTGGATTGGGGGATTTAAAATTACTTTGAACTTTCCTTTTTTTTTTCTTTTTTTTTTATTTAATTTTTAAGTTGGCCATCATGTTTAGGGAATAATCCTTGTTATACTTTTTTTTTTTTTCTGGGTCTTGTTCGCTTTTCTTTTCTGGTGATTAAAATTGGTAATACGAAAGAATCACACTCACCCCAAATATTGGAAAATCCATCGTTGAAAGCGCTTTCTCGGACTGGAGGTGGCTGAAACTTCGAAACTTAACAATAAAAAAACTAGGAGAATTCTCTAATACGAATTATTCGATGGGGCCATGAAAAATATTATTTTTTCTTTTTTTTCTTATCTTTAAAGGTTAGGTATAACCCCACTACCTTTTCGACCCGACATTGGCCAATTTTCTTTTCTCACTTCACAATATTTCTTTTTACGCTAATGGCTCGGAATTTACTTTAGCCATCAGCAATCATTAAAACTTAATCTTTACTCACTAAACAAAACTTATATCACTTAAACTAACCCCTATTCCGATGCCGGAATCCCACGTGGATTCGGCTCCTCCGATTTTTCCCGGACAAAATCCTCCGAGTTATCGCGCCGGGGTCTCCAGACGTCCCCCCAAGTGCCCTGGGTCACTTTTCCGCCGGAAAACAAGCGATCTTTCCGGTTTTATTCGCGGCGAGGAAAAATTATGCGCTAACGAGCGCGGTTGGAACCAAACTGCGGCTCGCGCCAAGGGTTTGATGGTGGGCCTAGCGCGTCAAACTCAAGCCCGTCGATTGAGTCTTTCTTAGGTATCTTGTTTCGGGGTCTATCTGACAATCTTGGTCCGACCTATTACTTTTCCGGCGAACTCTGCTCCTGCTGCTTTGCGCCGTGGGCTTCCGAAATCCCTCAGATCCGCTCCGACTCTTTGGGGCTGCCTGAATTTCTCTCTGTTCCGGCAATGTCAATCCTTTCGCTGAGCCTCCACGAATCCAGCACTGGCCACAAAAACGGTGGGCCTTCCTGTTGGATCTTTCCGCCCCTGGACATAAGCTCCTTGTTCGTCGATCCTTACACTTGGCACCTAGTCACTTCTGTCCACCAATCCTCTCAACTGAATCTGAGGAGGTGCAATGAGGGAATGAATGCACCAACGCCAGAATTTGGCGCTCAATCCTCCTTGGCCTTTGCCCAAGAGAAGATGCCCACAACGGAAAGTTGCCATTTTACCCGGTTGCACTCATCCTAATCTCTCTATGCCCCTTTCCAATCTAAAAATTGACTCCTAGATGGCGCTCCTTTCCCAACTACCTTTCATTCTACAGATACAAGCGTTACATGTCTGCAGGGGGTGCAGGAGGGCCCAACTGGCTGCAGGGGGACAGACGGGCCCTACTGCCTGCAGGGGCGCAGGCGGGCCCTACTGCCTGTAGGGGCGCAGGCTGGCCCTACTGCCTGCATGGGGACAGGCAGGCCCTACTGCCTACAGGGGGACATGCGACCCTCCCACCTTCGGGGGTGCAGGAGGGCCCTACTGCCTGCAGGGAGACAGGCAGGCCACACTGCCTGAAGGGGCGCAGGCGGCCCCTACTGTCTGTACGGTCGCAGGCAGGCCCTATTGCCTGCAGGGGGACAGTCGAGCCCTACTGTCTGTAGGGGCGCATGCGGGCCCTACTGCCTGCAGTGGGACAGGCGAGCCGTACTGCATTGGGGACGCATGCGGGCCCTTTTGTCTGGAGGGGCGCAGGCGGCCCCTAATGCCTGTTGGGGCGCAGGCGGGCCCTACTGTCTGTAGGGGCGGAGGCTGACCCTAATGCCTGCAGGGGGACATGCGGGCCCTTCTCTCTGCAGGGGGTGCAGGAGGGCCTAACTGCCTGCAGGGGGACAGGCGGGCCCTACTATCTGCAAGGGGTGCAGGAGGGCCCAACTGGCTGCAGGGGGACAGGCGGGCCCATCTGCCTGCAGGGGCGCAGGCGGGCCCTAATGCCTGTAGGGCGATGGCGGGCCATACTGCCTGCAGGGGGACAGGCGACCCTCCCGCCTACTGGGGTGCAGGCGGGCCCTACTGCCTGCAGGGGGACAGCCGGGCCCTACTGCCTGTAGGGGCGCATGCGGGCCTTCTTGTCTGTAGGGGCGCAGGCGTCCCCTAATGCCTGTTGGGGCGCAGGTGCGCCCTACTGCCTGTAGGAGCGCAGGCGTGCCCTACTGTCTGAAGGGGTGCAGGAGGGCCCAACTGGCTGCAGGGGGACAGGCGGGCCCTACTGCCTGTAGGGGCGCATGCTGGCCCTACTGCCTGCATGGGGACAGGCAGGCCCTACTGCCTGCAGGGGGTCAGGCGGCCCTCCCGTCTACGGGGGGTGCAGGAGGGCCCTACTGTCTGCAGAGGGACAGGCGGCCCTGCCGCCTACGGGGGTGAAGGAGGGCCCTCCTGCCTGCAGGGGGACAGGCGAGCCCTACGGGGTCCCACCTACGGGGGTGCACGAGGGCCCTACTTCCTGTAGGAGCGCAGGCGGGCCCTACTGCCAGAAGGGGCGGAGGCTGACCCTACTGCCTGCAGGGGTGCAGAAGGGCCTAACTGCCTGCAGGGGGACAGGCGGGCCCTACTGTCTGCAAGGGGTGCAGGAGGGACCAGCTGGCTGCAGGGGGACAGGCGGGCCCTACTGCCTGCAGGGGGACAGGCGAGCCCTACTGCCTGCAAGGGGACAGGCGACCCTCCCACCTACGGGGGTGCAGGAGGGCCCTCCCACCTAAGGGGGTGCAGGAGGGCCCTACTGACTGCAGTGGGACAGGCGAGCCCTACTGCCTGCAGGGGGACAGGCGGGCGCTAATGCCTGTAGGGGCGCATGCGGGCCCTCTTGTCTGTAGGGGCGCAGGCGGCTTCTAATGCCTGTTGGGGCGCAGGCGCGCCCTATTACTTGTAGGAGCGCATCGGGGCCCTACTGTCTGTAGGGGCGGAGGGGCGGAGGACCCTACTGCCTGCAGAGGTGCAGGAGGCCCTAACTGCCTGCAGGGGGACAGGCGGGCCCTACTGTCTGCAAGGGGTGCAGGAGGGCCCAACAGGCTGCAGGGGGACATGCGGGCCCTACTGCCTGCAGGGGGACAGACGACCCTCCCACCTACGGGGGTGCAGGCAGGCCCTACTGCCTGCAGGGGGACAGGCGGG
The DNA here is from genome assembly GCA_035047585.1 of Drosophila monieri. NCBI lineage: Eukaryota > Metazoa > Arthropoda > Insecta > Diptera > Drosophilidae > Drosophila > Drosophila monieri. The sequence continues at coordinate 750,255 of JAWNPJ010000038.1, forward strand.
CCCTACTGTCTGCAAGGGGTGCAGGAGGGCCCAACGGGCTGCAGGGGGACAGGCAGGCCCTAATGCCTGCAGGGGGACAGACGACCCTCCCACCTACGGGGGTGCAGGCAGGCCCTACTGCCTGCAGGGGGACAGGCGGGCCCTACTGTCTGCAAGGGGTGCAGGAGGGCCCAACGGGCTGCAGGGGGACAGGTGGGCCCTACTGCCTGCAGGATGACAGGAGACCCCTACTGCCTGCAAGGGGACAGGCGACCCTCCCACCTACGGGGGTGCAGGAGGGCCCTACTGCCTGCAGGGGGACAGGCGAGCCCTTCTGCCTGCAGGGGGAAGGGCGGGACCTACTGCCTGTAGGGGCGCAGGCGGCCCCTAATGCCTGTTGGGGCGCAGGTGCGCCCTACTGCCTTTAAGAGCTCAGGCGGGCCCTAATGCCTCTAGGGGCCGCTGGCGGGCCCTACTGCCTGCAGGGGGACAGGCAGGCCCTACTGCCTGCAGGGGGACAGGCGGACCCTACTGTCTGCAAGGGGTGCAGGAGGGCCCAACTGGCTGCAGGGGGACAGAACCAAACTGCGGCTCGCGCCAAGGGTTTGATGGTGGGCCTAGCGCGTCAAACTCAAGCCCGTCGATTGAGTCTTTCTTAGGTATCTTGTTTCGGGGTCTATCTGACAATCTTGGTCCGACCTATTACTTTCCCGGCGAACTCTGCTCCTGCTGCTTTGCGCCGTGGGCTTCCGGAATCCCTCAGATCCGCTCCGACTCTTTGGGGCTGCCTGAATTTCTCTCTGTTCCGGCAATGTCAATCCTTTCGCTGAGCCTCCACGAATCCAGCACTGGCCACAAAAACGGTGGGCCTTCCTGTTGGATCTTTCCGCCCCTGGACATAAGCTCCTTGTTCGTCGATCCTTACACTTGGCACCTAGTCACTTCTGTCCACCAATCCTCTCAACTGAATCTGAGGAGGTGCAATGAGGGAATGAATGCACCGACGCCAGAATTTGGCGCTCAATCCTCCTTGGCCTTTGCCCAAGAGAAGATGCCCCCAACGGAAAGTTGCCATTTTACCCGGTTGCACTCATCCTAATCTCTCTATGCCCCTTTCCAATCTAAAAATTGACTCCTAGATGGCGCTCCTTTCCCAACTACCTTTCATTCTACAGATACAAGCGTTACATGTCTGCAGGGGGTGCAGGAGGGCCCAACTGGCTGCAGGGGGACAGACGGGCCCTACTGCCTGCAGGGGCGCAGGCGGGCCCTACTGCCTGTAGGGGCGCAGGCTGGCCCTACTGTCTGTACGGTCGCAGGCAGGCCCTATTGCCTGCAGGGGGACAGTCGAGCCCTACTGTCTGTAGGGGCGCATGCGGGCCCTACTGCCTGCAGGGGGACAGGCGAGAAGTACTGCATTGGGGACGCATGCGGGCCCTCTTGTCTGGTGGGGCGCAGGCGGCCCCTAATGCCTGTTGGGGCGCAGGTGGCCCCTACTGTCTGTACGGTCGCAGGCAGGCCCTATTGCCTGCAGGGGGACAGGCGAGCCCTACTGCCTGCAAGGGGACAGGCGACCCTCAATGCCTGTTGGGGCGCAGGCGGGCCCTACTGTCTGTAGGGGCGGAGGCTGACCCTACTGCCTGCATGGGGACAGGCAGGCCCTACTGCCTACAGGGGGACATGCGACCCTCCCACCTTCGGGGGTGCAGGAGGGCCCTACTAACTGCAGGGAGACAGGCAGGCCACACTGCCTGAAGGGGCGCAGGCGGCCCCTAATGCCTGTTGGGGCGCAGGTGGCCCCTACTGTCTCTACGGTCGCAGGCAGGCCCTATTGCCTGCAGGGGGACAGGCGAGCACTACTGCCTGCAAGGGGACAGGCGACCCTCAATGCCTGTTGGGGCGCAGGCGGGCCCTACTGTCTGTAGGGGCGGAGGCTGACCCTACTGCCTGCAGGGTGACAGGCGGGCCCTTCTCTCTGCAGGGGGTGCAGGAGGGCCTAACTGCCTGCAGGGGGACAGGCGGGCCCTACTATCTGCAAGGGGTGCAGGAGGGCCCAACTGGCTGCAGGGGGACAGGCGGGCCCATCTGCCTGCAGGGGCGCAGGCGGGCCCTAATGCCTGTAGGGGCGATGGCGGGCCATACTGCCTGCAGGGGCACAGGCGACCCTCCCGCCTACTGGGGTGCAGGCGGGCCCTACTGCCTGTAGGGGCGCATGCGGGCCTTCTTGTCTGTAGGGGCGCAGGCGTCCCCTAATGCTTGTTGGGGCGCAGGCGCGCCCTACTGCCTAGAGGAGCGCAGGCGTGCCCTACTGTCTGAAGGGGTGCAGGAGGGCCCAACTGGCTGCAAGGGGACAGGCGGGCCCTACTGCCTGTAGGGGCGCGTGCTGGCCCTACTGCCTGCATGGGGACAGGCAGGCCCTACTGCCTGCAGGGGGTCAGGCGGCCCTCCCGTCTACGGGGGTGCAGGAGGGCCCTACTGTCTGCAGAGGGACAGGCGGCCCTGCCGCCTACGTGGGTGAAGGAGGGCCCTCCTGCCTGCAGGAGGACAGGCGAGCCCTACGGGGTCCCACCTACGGGGGTGCATGAGGGCCCTACTTCCTGTAGGAGCGCAGGCGGGCCCTACTGCCAGAAGGGGCGGAGGCTGACCCTACTGCCTGCAGGGGTGCAGGAGGGCCTAACTGCCTGCAGGGGGACAGGCGGGCCCTACTGTCTGCAAGGGGTGCAGGAGGGACCAGCTGGCTGAAGGAGGACAGGCGGGCCCTACTGTCTGCAAGGGGTGCAGAAGGGCCCAACGGGCTGCAGGGGGACAGGCGGGCCCTACTGCCTGCAGGGGGACAGGCGACCCTCCCACCTACGGGGGTGCAGGAGGGCCCTACTGTCTGCAGAGGGACAGGCGGCCCTGCCACCTACGTGGGTGAAGGAGGGCCCTCCTGCCTGCAGGGGGACAGGCGAGCCCTACGGGGTCCCACCTACGGGGGTGCATGAGGGCCCTACTTCCTGTAGGAGCGCATGCGGGCTACTGTCTGTAGGGGCGGAGGCTGACCCTACTGCCTGCAGGGGTGCAGGAGGGCCTAACTGCCTGCAGGGGGACAGGCGGGCCCTACTGCCTGCAGGGGTGCAGGAGGGCCTAACTGCCTGCAGGGGGACAGGCGGGCCCTACTGTCTGCAAGGGGTGCAGGAGGGCCCTACTGCCTGCAGGGGGACAGGCGAGCCCTACTGCCTGCAGGGGGACAGGCGGGCACTAATGCCTGTAGGGGCGCATGCGGGCCCTCTTGTCTGTAGGGGCGCAGGCGGCTTCAAATGGCTGTTGGGGCGCAGGCGCGCCCTATTACCTGTAGGAGCGCATCGGGGCCCTACTGTCTGTAGGGGCGGAGGGGCGGAGGGGCGGAGGACCCTACTGCCTGCAGAGGTGCAGGCGTGCCCTACTGCCTGTAGGAGCGCATACGGGCCCTACTGTCTGTAGGGGCGGAGGGGCGGAGGACCCTACTGCCTGCAGGGGTGCAGGAGGGCCTAAGTGCCTGCAGGGGGACAGGCGAGCCCTACTTCCTGCAGGGGGACAGGCGGGCGCTACTGCCTGTAGGGGCGCTACTGCCTGTAGGTGCGCATGCGGGCCCTCTTGTCTGTAGGGGCGCAGGCGGCTTCTAATGCCTGTTGGGGCGCAGGCGCGCCCTACTGCCTGTAGGAGCGCAGACGGGCCCTACTGTCTGTAGGGGAGGAGGCGGCCCTTAATGCCTGTTGGGGCGCAGACGCGCCCCACTGCCTGTAGGAGCGCAGGCGGGCCCTACTGCCTGTAGGGGCGGAGGCTGACCCTACTTCCTGCAGGGGTGCAGGAGGGTCTAAATGCCTGCAGGGGGACAGGCGGGCCCTACTGCCTGCAAGGGGTGCAGGAGGGCCCAACGGGCTGCAGGGGGACAGGTGGGCCCTACTGCCTGCAGGATGACTGGAGAGCCCTACTGCCTGCAAGGGGACAGGCGATCCCACCTACGGGGGTGCAGGAGGGCCCTACTGCCTGTAGGGGGACAGGCGAGCCCTTCTGCCTGCAGGGGGAAGGGCGGGACCTAATGCCTGTAGGGGCGCAGGCGGCCCCTAATGCCTGTTGGGGCGCAGGTGCGCCCTACTGCCTTTAAGAGCTCAGGCGGGCCCTAATGCCTCTAGGGCCGCTGGCGGGCCCTACTGCCTGCAGGGGGACAGGCAGGCCCTACTGCCTGCAGGGGGACAGGCGGACCCTACTGTCTGCAAGGGGTGCAGGAGGGCCCAACTGGCTGCAGGGGGACAGGCGGGCCCTACTGCCTGCAGGGAGACAGGCGACCCTCCCACCTACGGGGGTGCAGGAGGGCCCTACTGCCTGCAGGGGGACAGGCGAGCCCTACTGCCTGCAGGGGGACAGGCGACCCTCCCACCTACGGGGGTGCAGGAGGGCCCTACTGCCTGTAGGGGGACAGGCGACCCTCCCCCCTACGGGGGTGCAGGAGGGCCCTACTGCCTGCAGGGGGACAGGCGGTCGCTAATGCCTGTAGGGGCGCATGCGGCCCCTCTTGTCTGTAGGGGCGCAGGCGGCTTTTAATGCCTGTTGGGGCGCAGGCGCGCCCTACTGCCTGTAGGAGCGCATACGGGCCCTTCTGTCATTAGGGGCGGAGGACCCTACTGCCTGCAGAGGTGCAGGAGGGCCTAACTGCCTGCAGGGGGACAGGCGGGCCCTACTGTCTGCAAGGGGTGCAGGAGGGCCCAACGGACTGCAGGGGGACAGGCGAGCCCTACTGCCTGCAAGGGGACAGGCGACCCTCCCACCTACGGGGGTGCAGGAGGGCCCTACTGCCTGCAGGGGGACAGGCGAGCCCTTCTGCCTGCAGGGGGAAGGGCGGGCCCTACTGCCTGTAGGGGCGCAGGCGGCCCCTAATGCCTGTTGGGGCGCAGGCGCGCCCTACTGCCTTTAGGAGCGCAGGCGGGCCCTAATGCCTCTAGGGCCGCTGGCGGGCCCTTTTGCCTGCAGGGGGACAGGCAGGCCCTACTGCCTGCAGGGGGTCAGGCGGGCCCTACTGTCTGCAAGGGGTGCAGGAGGGCCCAACTGGCTGCAGGGGGACAGGCGGGCCCTACTGCCTGTAGGGGCGGAGGACCCTACTGCCTGCAGGGGTGCAGGAGGGCCTAACTGCCTGCAGGGGGACAGACGACCCTCCCACCTACGGGGGTGCAGGAGGGCCCTACTGCCTGCAGGGGGACAGGCGGGCGCTAATGCCTGTAGGGGCGCATGCGGGCCCTCTTGTCTGTAGGGGCGCAGGCGGCTTCTAATGCCTGTTGGGGCGCAGGCGCGCCCTACTGCCTGTAGGAGCGCATACGGGCCCTACTGTCTGTAGGGGCGGAGGGGCGGAGGACCCTACTGCCTGCAGGGGTGCAGGAGGGCCTAAGTGCCTGCAGGGGGACAGGCGGGCCCTACTGTCTGCAAGGGGTGCAGGAGGGCCCAACGGACTGCAGGGGGACAGGCGAGCCCTACTGCCTGCAAGGGGACAGGCGACCCTCCCACCTACGGGGGTGCAGGAGGGCCCTACTGCCTGCAGGGGGACAGGCGAGCCCTTCTGCCTGCAGGGGGAAGGGCGGGCCCTACTGCCTGTAGGGGCGCAGGCGGCCCCTAATGCCTGTTGGGGCGCAGGCGCGCCCTACTGCCTTTAGGAGCGCAGGCGGGCCCTAATGCCTCTAGGGCCGCTGGCGGGCCCTTTTGCCTGCAGGGGGACAGGCGAGCCCTACTGCCTGCAGGGAGACAGGCGACCCTCCCATCTACGGGGGTGCAGGAGGGCCCTACTGCCTATAGGAGCGCAGGCGGGCCCTACTGCCTGTAGGGGCGGAGGACCCTACTGCCTGCAGGGGTGCAGGAGGGCCTAACTGCCTGCAGGGGGACAGACGACCCTCCCACCTACGGGGGTGCAGGAGGGCCCTACTGCCTGCAGGGGGACAGGCGGGCGCTAATGCCTGTAGGGGCGCATGCGGGCCCTCTTGTCTGTAGGGGCGCAGGCGGCTTCTAATGCCTGTTGGGGCGCAGGCGCGCCCTACTGCCTGTAGGAGCGCATACGGGCCCTACTGTCTGTAGGGGCGGAGGGGCGGAGGACCCTACTGCCTGCAGGGGTGCAGGAGGGCCTAAGTGCCTGCAGGGGGACAGGCGGGCCCTACTGTCTGCAAGGGGTGCAGGAGGGCCCAACGGACTGCAGGGGGACAGGCGAGCCCTACTGCCTGCAAGGGGACAGGCGACCCTCCCACCTACGGGGGTGCAGGAGGGCCCTACTGCCTGCAGGGGGACAGGCGAGCCCTTCTGCCTGCAGGGGGAAGGGCGGGCCCTACTGCCTGTAGGGGCGCAGGCGGCCCCTAATGCCTGTTGGGGCGCAGGCGCGCCCTACTGCCTGTAGGAGCGCATACGGGCCCTTCTGTCATTAGGGGCGGAGGACCCTACTGCCTGCAGAGGTGCAGGAAGGCCTAACTGCCTGCAGGGGGACAGGCGGGCCCTACTGTCTGCAAGGGGTGCAGGAGGGCCCAACGGACTGCAGGGGGACAGGCGAGCCCTACTGCCTGCAAGGGGACAGGCGACCCTCCCACCTACGGGGGTGCAGGAGGGCCTAACTGCCTGCAGGGGGACAGACGACCCTCCCACCTACGGGGGTGCAGGAGGGCCCTACTGCCTGCAGGGGGACAGGCGGGCGCTAATGCCTGTAGGGGCGCATGCGGGCCCTCTTGTCTGTAGGGGCGCAGGCGGCTTCTAATGCCTGTTGGGGCGCAGGCGCGCCCTACTGCCTGTAGGAGCGCATACGGGCCCTACTGTCTGTAGGGGCGGAGGGGCGGAGGACCCTACTGCCTGCAGGGGTGCAGGAGGGCCTAAGTGCCTGCAGGGGGACAGGCGGGCCCTACTGTCTGCAAGGGGTGCAGGAGGGCCCAACGGACTGCAGGGGGACAGGCGAGCCCTACTGCCTGCAAGGGGACAGGCGACCCTCCCACCTACGGGGGTGCAGGAGGGCCCTACTGCCTGCAGGGGGACAGGCGAGCCCTTCTGCCTGCAGGGGGAAGGGCGGGCCCTACTGCCTGTAGGGGCGCAGGCGGCCCCTAATGCCTGTTGGGGCGCAGGCGCGCCCTACTGCCTTTAGGAGCGCAGGCGGGCCCTAATGCCTCTAGGGCCGCTGGCGGGCCCTTTTGCCTGCAGGGGGACAGGCGAGCCCTACTGCCTGCAGGGAGACAGGCGACCCTCCCACCTACGGGGGTGCAGGAGGGCCCTACTGCCTGCAGGGGGACAGGCGAGCCCTTCTGCCTGCAGGGGGAAGGGCGGGCCCTACTGCCTGTAGGGGCGCAGGCGGCCCCTAATGCCTGTTGGGGCGCAGGCGCGCCCTACTGCCTTTAGGAGCGCAGGCGGGCCCTAATGCCTCTAGGGCCGCTGGCGGGCCCTTTTGCCTGCAGGGGGACAGGCGAGCCCTACTGCCTGCAGGGAGACAGGCGACCCTCCCATCTACGGGGGTGCAGGAGGGCCCTACTGCCTATAGGAGCGCAGGCGGGCCCTACTGCCTGTAGGGGCGGGAGGACCCTACTGCCTGCAGGGGTGCAGGAGGGCCTAACTGCCTGCAGGGGGACAGACGACCCTCCCACCTACGGGGGTGCAGGAGGGCCCTACTGCCTGCAGGGGGACAGGCGGGCGCTAATGCCTGTAGGGGCGCATGCGGGCCCTCTTGTCTGTAGGGGCGCAGGCGGCTTCTAATGCCTGTTGGGGCGCAGGCGCGCCCTACTGCCTGTAGGAGCGCATACGGGCCCTACTGTCTGTAGGGGCGGAGGGGCGGAGGACCCTACTGCCTGCAGGGGTGCAGGAGGGCCTAAGTGCCTGCAGGGGGACAGGCGAGCCCTACTTCCTGCAGGGGGACAGGCGGGCGCTACTGCCTGTAGGGGCGCTACTGCCTGTAGGTGCGCATGCGGGCCCTCTTGTCTGTAGGGGCGCAGGCGGCTTCTAATGCCTGTTGGGGCGCAGGCGCGCCCTACTGCCTGTAGGATCGCATACGGGCCCTACTGTCTGTAGGGGAGGAGGCGGCCCTTAATGCCTGTTGGGGCGCAGACGCGCCCCACTGCCTGTAGGAGCGCAGGCGGGCCCTACTGCCTGTAGGGGCGGAGGCTGACCCTACTTCCTGCAGGGGTGCAGGAGGGTCTAACTGCCTGCAGGGGGACAGGCGGGCCCTACTGTCTGCAAGGGGTGTAGGAGGGCCCAACGGGCTGCAGGGGGACAGGTGGGCCCTACTGCCTGCAGGATGACTGGAGAGCCCTACTGCCTGCAAGGGGACAGGCGACCCTCCCACCTACGGGGTTGCAGGAGGGCCCTACTGCCTGTAGGGGGACAGGCGAGCCCTTCTGCCTGCAGGGGGAAGGGCGGGACCTAATGCCTGTAGGGGCGCAGGCGGCCCCTAATGCCTGTTGGGGCGCAGGTGCGCCCTACTGCCTTTAAGAGCTCAGGCGGGCCCTAATGCCTCTAGGGCCGCTGGCGGGCCCTACTGCCTGCAGGGGGACAGGCAGGCCCTACTGCCTGCAGGGGGACAGGCGGACCCTACTGTCTGCAAGGGGTGCAGGAGGGCCCAACTGGCTGCAGGGGGACAGGCGGGCCCTACTGCCTGCAGGGAGACAGGCGACCCTCCCACCTACGGGGGTGCAGGAGGGCCCTACTGCCTGCAGGGGGACAGGCGAGCCCTACTGCCTGCAGGGGGACAGGCGACCCTCCCACCTACGGGGGTGCAGGAGGGCCCTACTGCCTGCAGGGGGACAGGCGACCCTCCCCCCCTACGGGGGTGCAGGAGGGCCCTACTGCCTGCAGGGGGACAGGCTGTCGCTAATGCCTGTAGGGGCGCATGCGGCCCCTCTTGTCTGTAGGGGCGCAGGCGGCTTTTAATGCCTGTTGGGGCGCAGGCGCGCCCTACTGCCTGTAGGAGCCTGTTGGGGCGCAGGCGCGCCCTACTGCCTTTACGAGCGCAGACGGGCCCTACTGTCTGTAGGGGAGGAGGCGGCCCTTAACACCTGTTGGGGCGCAGACGCGCCCCACTGCCTGTAGGAGCGCAGGCGGGCCCTAATGCCTCTAGGGCCGCTGGCGGGCCCTACTGCCTGCAGGGGGACAGGCAGGCCCTACTGCCTGCAGGGGGATAGGCGGGCACTACTGTCTGCAGAGGGACAGGCGGCCCTGCCGCCTACGGAAGTGAAGGAGGGCCCTACTGCCTGCATGGGACAGGCGGGCCCTACTGCCTGCAGGGGGACAGGCGAGCCCTACTGCCTGCAAGGGGACAGGCGACCCTCCCTCCTACGGGGGTGCAGAAGGGCCCTACTGCCTGCAGGGGGACAGGCGAGCCCTTCTGCCTGCAAGGGGAAGGGCGGGCCCTACTGTCTGTAGGGGCGGAGGCGGCCCCTAATGCCTGCAGGGGCGCTGGCGGGCCCTACTGTCTGCAGGGGGTGCAGGAGGTCCCAACTGCCTGTCTGCAGGGGGTGCAGGAGGGCCCAACTGCCTGCATAGGGACAGGCGAGCCCTTCTGCCTGCAGGGGGACAGGCGAGCCCTACTGCCTGCAAGGGGACAGGCGACCCTCCCTCCTACGGGGGTGCAGAAGGGCCCTACTGCCTGCAGGGGGACAGGCGAGCCCTTCTGCCTGCAAGGGGAAGGGCGGGACCTACTGCCTGTAGGGGCGCAGGCGGCCCCTAATGCCTCTAGGAGCGCAGGCGGGCCCTAATGCCTCTAGGGCCGCTGGCGGGCCCTAATGCCTCTAGGGCCGCTGGCAGGCCCTACTGCCTGCAGGGGGACAGGCAGGCCCTACTGCCTGCAGGGAGATAGGCGGGCACTACTGTCTGCTGAGGGACAGGCGGCCCTGCCGCCTTCGGAAGTGAAGGAGGGCCCTACTGCCTGCATGGGACAGGCGGGCCCTACTGCCTGCAGGGGGACAGGCGAGCCCTACTGCCTGCAAGGGGACAGGCGACCCTCCCTCCTACGGGGGTGCAGAAGGGCCCTACTGCCTGCAGGGGGACAGGCGAGCCCTTCTGCCTGCAAGGGGAAGGGCGGGCCCTACTGTCTGTAGGGGCGGAGGCGGCCCCTAATGCCTGCAGGGGGACAGGCGGGCCCTACAATGTCTGCAAGGGGTGCAGGAGGGCCAACGGGCTGCAGGGGGACAGGCGGGCCCTACTGCCTGCAGGGGGACAGGCGACCCTCCCACCTACGGGGGTGCAGGAGGGCCCTACTGCCTGCAGGGGGACAGGCGGGAGCTAATGCCTGTAGGGGCGCATGCGGGCCCTCTTGTCTGTAGGGGCGCAGGCGGCTTCTAATGCCTGTTGGGGCGCAGGCGCGCCCTACTGCCTGTAGGAGCGCATACGGGCCCTTCTGTCTGTAGGGGCGGAGGGGCGGAGGACCCTACTGCCTGCAGAGGTGCAGGAGGGCCTAACTGCCTGCAGGGGGACAGGCGGGCCCTACTGTCTGCAAGGGGTGCAGGAGGGCCCAACGGACTGCAGGGGGACAGGCGAGCCCTACTGCCTGCAAGGGGACAGGCGACCCTCCCACCTACGGGGGTGCAGGAGGGCCCTACTGCCTGCAGGGGGACAGGCGAGCCCTTCTGCCTGCAGGGGGAAGGGCGGGCCCTACTGCCTGTAGGGGCGCAGGCGGCCCCTAATGCCTGTTGGGGCGCAGGCGCGCCCTACTGCCTTTAGGAGCGCAGGCGGGCCCTAATGCCTCTAGGGCCGCTGGCGGGCCCTACTGCCTGCAGGGGGACAGGCAGGCCCTACTGCCTGCAGGGGGTCAGGCGGGCCCTACTGTCTGCAAGGGGTGCAGGAGGGCCCAACTGGCTGCAGGGGGACAGGCGAGCCCTACTGCCTGCAGGGGGACAGGCGAGCCCTACTGCCTGCAGGGAGACAGGCGACCCTCCCATCTACGGGGGTGCAGGAGGGCCCTACTGCCTGTAGGAGCGCAGGCGGGCCCTACTGCCTGTAGGGGCGGAGGACCCTACTGCCTGCAGGGGGTGCAGGAGGGCCTAACTGCCTGCAGGGGGACAGGCGGGCCCTACTGTCTGCAAGGGGTGCAGGAGGGCCCAACCGGCTGCAGGGGGACAGGCGGGCCCTACTGCCTGCAGGGGGACAGGCGACCCTCCCACCTACTGGGTGCAGTAGGGCCCTACTGCCTGTAGGAGCGCAGGCGGGCCCTACTGCCTGTAGGAGCGCATACGGGCCCTACTGTCTGTAGGGGCGGAGGGGCGGAGGACCCTACTGCCTGCAGAGGTGCAGGAGGGCCTAACTGCCTGCAGGGGGACAGGCGGGCCCTTCTGTCTGCAAGGGGTGCAGGAGGGCCCAACGGGCTGCAGGGGGACAGGCGGGCCCTACTACCTGCAGGGGGATAGGCGGGCACTACTGTCTGCAGAGGGACAGGCGGCCCTGCCGCCTACGGAAGTGAAGGAGGACCCTTTTGCCTGCATGGGACAGGCGGGCCCTACTGCCTGCAGGGGGACAGGCGAGCCCTACTGCCTGCAGGGAGACAGGCGACCCTCCCGCCTACGGGGGTGCAGGAGGGCCCTACTGCCTGCAGGGGGACAGGCGGGCGCTACTGCCTATGGTGGCGCATGCGGGCCCTCTTGTCTGAAGGGGCGCAGGCGCGCCCTACTGCCTGTAGGAGGGCATACGGGCCCTACTGTCTGTAGGGGCGGAGGGGCGGAGGCGCGGAGGACCCTACTGCCTGCAGGGGTGCAGGAGGGCCTAACTGCCTGCAGGGGGACAGGCGGGCCCTACTGCCTGCATGGGACAGGCGGGCCCTACTGCCTGCAGGGGGACAGGCGAGCCCTACTGCCTGCAGGGAGACAGGCGACCCTCCCACCTACGGGGGTGCAGGAGGGCCCTACTGCCTGCAGGGGGACAGGCGGGCGCTACTGCCTATGGTGGCGCATGCGGGCCCTCTTGTCTGAAGGGGCGCAGGCGGCTTCTAATGCCTGTTGGGGCGCAGGCGCGCCCAACTGCCTGTAGGAGCGCATACGGGCCCTATTCCTGCACGGAGGACCCTACTGCCTGCAGAGGTGCAGGAGGGCCTAACTGCCTGCAGGGGTACAGGCGGGCCCTACTGTCTGCAAGGGGTGCAGGAGGGCCCAACGGGCTGCAGGGGGACAGGCGGGCCCTACTACCTGCAGGGGGACAGGCGACCCTCCCACCTACGGGGGTGCAGGAGGGCCCTACTGCCTGCAGGGGGACAGGCGGGAGCTAATGCCTGTAGGGGCGCATGCGGGCCCTCTTGTCTGTAGGGGCGCAGGCGGCTTCTAATGCCTGTTGGGGCGCAGGCGCGCCCTACTGCCTTTAGGAGCGCAGGCGGGCCCTAATGCCTCTAGGGCCGCTGGCGGGCCCTACTGCCTGCAGGGGGACAGGCAGGCCCTACTGCCTGCAGGGGGATAGGCGGGCACTACTGTCTGCAGAGGGACAGGAGGCCCTGCCGCTTACGGAAGTGAAGGAGGGCCCTACTGCCTGCATGGGACAGGCGGGCCCTACTGCCTGCAGGGAGACAGGCGACCCTCCCACCTACGGGGGTGCAGGAGGGCCCTACTGCCTGCAGGGGGACAGGCGGGCGCTACTGCCTATGGTGGCGCATGCGGGCCCTCTTGTCTGAAGGGGCGCAGACGGCTTCTAATGCCTGTTGGGGCGCAGGCGCGCCCTACTGCCTGTAGGAGCGCATACGGGCCCTACTGTCTGTAGGGGCGGAGGACCCTACTGCCTGCAGAGGTGCAGGAGGGCCTAACTGCCTGCAGGGGGACAGGCGGGCCCTACTGTCTGCAAGGAGTGCAGGAGGGCCCGACGGGCTGCAGGGGGACAGGCGGGCCCTACTGCCTGCAGGGGGACAGGCGACCCTCCCACCCACGTGGGTGCAGGAGGGCCCTACTGCCTGCAGGGGGACAGGCGAGCCCTACTGCCTGCAGGGGGACAGGCGGGCGCTAATGCCTGTAGGGGCGCATGCGGGCCCTCTTGTCTGTAGGGGCGCAGGCGCGCCCTACTGCCTGTAGGAGCGCATACGGGCCCTACTGTCTGTAGGGGCGGAGGACCCTACTGCCTGCAGGGATGCAGGAGGGCCTAACTGCCTGCAGGGGGACAGGCGGGCCCTACTGTCTGCAAGGGGTGCAGGAGGGCCCAACGGGCTGCAGGGGGACAGGCGTGCCCTACTGCCTGCAGGGGGACAGGCGACCCTCCCACCTACGGGGTGCAGTAGGGCCCTACTGCTTGCAGGGGGACAGGCGAGCCCTACTGCCTGCAGGGGGACAGGCGGGCGCTACTGCCATTAGGGGCGCATGCGGGCCCTCTTGTCTGAAGGGGCGCAGGCGACTTCTAATGCCTGTTGGGGCGCAGGCGCGCCCTACTGCCTGTAGGAGCGCAGACGGGCCCTACTGTCTATAGGGGAGGAGGCGGCCCTTAACGCCTGTTGGGGCGCAGACGCGCCCCACTGCCTATAGGAGCGCAGGCGGGCCCTACTGCCTGTAGGGGCGGAGACTGACCCTACTGCCTGCAGGGATGCAGGAGGGCCTAACTGCCTGCAGGGGGACAGGCGGGCCCTACTGTCTGCAAGGGGTGCAGGAGGGCCCAACGGGCTGCAGGGGGACAGGCGGGCCCTACTGCCTGCAGGGGGACAGGCGGGCCCTACTGCCTGCAGGGGGACAGGCGGGCGCTACTGCCTATGGTGGCGCATGCGGGCCCTCTTGTCTGAAGGGGCGCAGGCGGCTTCTAATGCCTGTTGGGGCGCAGGCGCGCCCTACTGCCTGTAGGAGCGCATACGGGCCCTACTGTCTGTAGGGGCGGAGGGCCGGAGGACCCTACTGCCTGCAAAGGTGCAGGAGGGCCTAACTGCCTGCAGGGGGACAGGCGGGGCCTACTGTCTGCAAGGGGTGCAGGAGGGCCCAACGGGCTGCAGGGGGACAGGCGGGCCCTACTGCCTGCAGGGGGACAGGCGAGCCCTACTGCCTGCAGGGGGACAGGCGGGCGCTACTGCCATTAGGGGCGCATGCGGGCCCTCTTGTCTGAAGGGGCGCAGGCGACTTCTAATGCCTGTTGGGGCGCAGGCGCGCCCTACTGCCTGTAGGAGCGCAGACGGGCCCTACTGTCTATAGGGGAGGAGGCGGCCCTTAATGCCTGTTGGGGCGCAGACGCGTCCCACTGCCTATAGGATCGCAGGCGGGCCCTACTGCCTGTAGGGGCGGAGACTGACCCTACTGCCTGCAGGGATGCAGGAGGGCCTAACTGCCTGCAGGGGGACAGGCGGGCTCTACTGTCTGCAAGGGGTGCAGGAGGGCCCAACAGGCTGCAGGGGGACAGGTGGGCCCTACTGCCTGCAGGATGACAGGCGAGCCCTACTGCCTGCCAGGGGACAGGCGACCCTCCCACCTACGGGGGTGCAGGAGGGCCCTACTGCCTGCAGGGGGACAGGCGAGCCCTTCTGCCTACAGGGGGAAGGGCGGGCCCTACTGCCTGTAGGGGCGCAGGCGGCCCCTAATGCCTGTTGGGGCGCAGGCGCGCCCTACTGCCTGTAGGAGCGCATACGGGCCCTACTGTCTGTAGGCTCGGAGGGCCGGAGGACCCTACTGCCTGCAGAGGTGCAGGAGGGCCTAACTGCCTGCAGGGGGACAGGCGGGCCCTACTGTCTACAAGGGGTGCAGGAGGGCCCAACGGGCTGCAGGGGGACAGGCGGGCCCTACTGTCTGCAAGGGGTGCAGGAGGGCCCAACGGGCTGCAGGGGGACAGGCGGGCCCTACTGCCTGCAGGGGGACAGGCGACCCTCCCACCTACGGGGGTGCAGGGAGGGCCCTACTGCCTGCAGGGGGACAGGCGAGCCCTTCTGCCTACAGGGGGAAGGGCGGGCCCTACTGACTGTAGGGGCGCAGGCGGCTCCTAATGCCTGTTGGGGCGCAGGCGCGCCCTACTGCCTTTAGGAGCGCAGGCGGGCCCTAATGCCTCTAGGGCCGCTGGCGGGCCCTACTGCCTGCAAGGGGACAGGCAGGCCCTATAGCCTGCAGGGGGTCAGGCGGGCCCTACTGTCTGCAAGGGGTGCAGGAGGGCCCAACTGGCTGCAGGGGGACAGGCGGGCCCTACTGCCTGCAGGGGTACAGGCAGGCCCTACTGCCTGCAGGGGGTCAGGCGGGCCCTACTGTCTGCAAGGGGTGCAGGAGGGCCCAACTGGCTGCAGGGGGACAGCCGGGCCCTACTGCCTGCAGGAAGACAGGCGACCCTCCCATCTACGGGGGTGCAGGAGGGCCCTACTGCCTGTAGGAGCGCAGGCGGGCCCTACTGCCTGTAGGGGCGGAGGACCCTACTGCCTGCAGGGGTGCAGGAGGGCCTAACTGCCTGCAGGGGGACAGGCGGGCCCTACTGTCTGCAAGGGGTGCAGGAGGGCCCAACGGGCTGCAGGGGGACAGGCGGGCCCTACTGCCTGCAGGGGGACAGGCGACCCTCCCACCTACGGGGGTGCAGGAGGGCCCTTCTGCCTGCAGGGGGACAGGCGAGCCCTACTGCCTGCAAGGGGACAGGCGGGCGCTAATGCCTGTAGGGGCGCATGCGGGCCCTCTTGTCTGTAGGGGCGCAGGCGGCTTCTAATGCCTGTTGGGGCGCAGGCGCGCCCTACTGCCTGTAGGAGCGCATACGGGCCCTTCTGTCTGTAGGGGCGGAGGGGCGGAGGACCCTACTGCCTGCAGAGGTGCAGGAGGGCCTAACTGCCTGCAGGGGGACAGGCGGGCCCTACTGTCTACAAGGGGTGCAGGAGGGCCCAACGGGCTGCAGAGGGACAGGCGGGCCCTACTGCCTGCAGGGGGCCAGGCGGGCGCTAATGCCTGTAGAAGCGCATGCGGGCCCTCTTGTCTGTAGGGGCGCAGGCGGCTTCTAATGCCTGTTGGGGCGCAGGCGCGCCCTACTGCCTGTAGGAGCGCATACGGGCCCTACTGTCTGTAGGGGCGGAGGGGCGGAGGACCCTACTGCCTGCAGGGGTGCAGGAGGGCCTAACTGCCTGCAGGGGAACAGGCGAGCCCTACTGCCTGCAGGGGGACAGGCGGGCGCTACTGCCTGTAGGGGCGCATGCGGGCCCTCTTGTCTGTAGGGGCGCAGGCGGGCCCTACTGCCTGTAGGAGCGCAGACGGGCCCTACTGTCTGTAGGCTGGGAGAGCCGGAGGACCCTACTGCCTGCAGAGGTGCAGGAGGGCCTAACTGCCTGCAGGGGGACAGGCGGGCCCTACTGTCTGCAAGGGGTGCAGGAGGGCCCAACGGGCTGCAGGGGGACAGGCGGTCCCTACTGCCTGCAGGGGGACAGGCGACCCTCCCACCTACGGGGGTGCAGGAGGGCCCTACTGCCTGCAGGGGGACAGGCGAGCCCTTCTGCCTGCAGGGGGAAGGGCGGGCCCTACTGCCTGTAGGGGCGCAGGCGGCCCCTAATGCCTGTTGGGGCGCAGGCGCGCCCTACTGCCTTTAGGAGCGCAGGCGGGCCCTAATGCCTCTAGGGCCGCTGGCGGGCCCTACTGCCTGCAGGGGGACAGGCAGGCCCTACTGCCTGCAGGGGGTCAGGCGGGCCCTACTGTCTGCAAGGGGTGCAGGAGGGCCCAACGGGCTGCAGGGGGACAGGCGGGCCCTACTGCCTGCAGGGGGACAGGCGACCCTCCCACCTACGGGGGTGCAGGAGGGCCCTACTGCCTGCAGGGGGACAGGCGAGCCCTTCTGCCTACAGGGGGAAGGGCGGGCCCTACTGACTGTAGGGGCGCAGGCGGCTCCTAATGCCTGTTGGGGCGCAGGCGCGCCCTACTGCCTTTAGGAGCGCAGGCGGGCCCTAATGCCTCTAGGGCCGCTGGCGGGCCCTACTGCCTGCAAGGGGACAGGCAGGCCCTACAGCCTGCAGGGGGTCAGGCGGGCCCTACTGTCTGCAAGGGGTGCAGGAGGGCCCAACTGGCTGCAGGGGGACAGGCGGGCCCTACTGCCTGCAGGGGTACAGGCAGGCCCTACTGCCTGCAGGGGGTCAGGCGGGCCCTACTGTCTGCAAGGGGTGCAGGAGGGCCCAACTGGCTGCAGGGGGACAGCCGGGCCCTACTGCCTGCAGGAAGACAGGCGACCCTCCCATCTACGGGGGTGCAGGAGGGCCCTACTGCCTGTAGGAGCGCAGGCGGGCCCTACTGCCTGTAGGGGCGGAGGACCCTACTGCCTGCAGGGGTGCAGGAGGGCCTAACTGCCTGGAGGGGGACAGGCGGGCCCTACTGTCTGCAAGGGGTGCAGGAGGGCCCAACGGGCTGCAGGGGGACAGGCGTGCCCTACTGCCTGCAGGGGGACAGGCGACCCTCCCACCTACGGGGGGTGCAGGAGGGCCCTACTGCCTGCAGGGGGACAGGCGAGCCCTACTGCCTGCAGGGGGACAGGCGGGCGCTAATGCCTGTAGGGGCGCATGCGGGCCCTCTTGTCTGTAGGGGCGCAGGCGGCTTCTAATTCCTGTTGGGGCGCAGGCGCGCCCTACTGCCTGTAGGAGCGCATACGGGCCCTTCTGTCTGTAGGGGCGGAGGGGCGGAGGACCCTACTGCCTGCAGAGGTGCAGGAGGGCCTAACTGCCTGCAGGGGGACAGGCGGGCCCTACTGTCTACAAGGGGTGCAGGAGGGCCCAACGGGCTGCAGAGGGACAGGCGGGCCCTACTGCCTGCAGGGGGCCAGGCGGGCGCTAATGCCTGTAGAAGCGCATGCGGGCCCTCTTGTCTGTAGGGGCGCAGGCGGCTTCTAATGCCTGTTGGGGCGCAGGCGCGCCCTACTGCCTGTAGGAGCGCATACGGGCCCTACTGTCTGTAGGGGCGGAGGGGCGGAGGACCCTACTGCCTGCAGGGGTGCAGGAGGGCCTAACTGCCTGCAGGGGGACAGGCGAGCCCTACTGCCTGCAGGGGGACAGGCGGGCGCTACTGCCTGTAGGGGCGCATGCGGGCCCTCTTGTCTGTAGGGGCGCAGGCGGGCCCTACTGCCTGTAGGAGCGCAGACGGGCCCTACTGTCTGTAGGCTGGGAGAGCCGGAGGACCCTACTGCCTGCAGAGGTGCAGGAGGGCCTAACTGCCTGCAGGGGGACAGGCGGGCCCTACTGTCTGCAAGGGGTGCAGGAGGGCCCAACGGGCTGCAGGGGGACAGGCGGTCCCTACTGCCTGCAGGGGGACAGGCGACCCTCCCACCTACGGGGGTGCAGGAGGGCCCTACTGCCTGCAGGGGGACAGGCGAGCCCTTCTGCCTGCAGGGGGAAGGGCGGGCCCTACTGCCTGTAGGGGCGCAGGCGGCCCCTAATGCCTGTTGGGGCGCAGGCGCGCCGTACTGCCTTTAGGAGCGCAGGCGGGCCCTAATGCCTCTAGGGCCGCTGGCGGGCCCTACTGCCTGCAAGGGGACAGGCAGGCCCTACAGCCTGCAGGGGGTCAGGCGGGCCCTACTGTCTGCAAGGGGTGCAGGAGGGCCCAACTGGCTGCAGGGGGACAGGCGGGCCCTACTGCCTGCAGGGGTACAGGCAGGCCCTACTGCCTGCAGGGGGTCAGGCGGGCCCTACTGTCTGCAAGGGGTGCAGGGAGGGCCCAACTGGCTGCAGGGGGACAGCCGGGCCCTACTGCCTGCAGGAAGACAGGCGACCCTCCCATCTACGGGGGTGCAGGAGGGCCCTACTGCCTGTAGGAGGGCAGGCGGGCCCTACTGCCTGTAGGGGGCGGAGGACCCTACTGCCTGCAGGGGTGCAGGAGGGCCTAACTGCCTGCAGGGGGACAGGCGGGCCCTACTGTCTGCAAGGGGTGCAGGAGGGCCCAACGGGCTGCAGGGGGACAGGCGGGCCCTACTGCCTGCAGGGGGACAGGCGACCCTCCCACCTACGGGGGTGCAGGAGGGCCCTACTGCCTGCAGGGGGACAGGCGAGCCCTACTGCCTGCAGGGGGACAGGCGGGCGCTAATGCCTGTAGGGGCGCATGCGGGCCCTCTTGTCTGTAGGGGCGCAGGCGGCTTCTAATGCCTGTTGGGGCGCAGGCGCGCCCTACTGCCTGTAGGAGCGCATACGGGCCCTTCTGTCTGTAGGGGCGGAGGGGCGGAGGACCCTACTGCCTGCAGAGGTGCAGGAGGGCCTAACTGCCTGCAGGGGGACAGGCGGGCCCTACTGTCTACAAGGGGTGCAGGAGGGCCCAACGGGCTGCAGAGGGACAGGCGGGCCCTACTGCCTGCAGGGGGCCAGGCGGGCGCTAATGCCTGTAGAAGCGCATGCGGGCCCTCTTGTCTGTAGGGGCGCAGGCGGCTTCTAATGCCTGTTGGTGCGCAGGCGCGCCCTACTGCCTGTAGGAGCGCATACGGGCCCTACTGTCTGTAGGGGCGGAGGGGCGGAGGACCCTACTGCCTGCAGGGGTGCAGGAGGGCCTAACTGCCTGCAGGGGGACAGGCGAGCCCTACTGCCTGCAGGGGGACAGGCGGGCGCTACTGCCTGTAGGGGCGCATGCGGGCCCTCTTGTCTGTAGGGGCGCAGGCGGGCCCTACTGCCTGTAGGAGCGCAGACGGGCCCTACTGTCTGTAGGCTGGGAGAGCCGGAGGACTGTACTGCCTGCAGAGGTGCAGGAGGGCCTAACTGCCTGCAGGGGGACAGGCGGGCCCTACTGTCTGCAAGGGGTGCAGGAGGGCCCAACGGGCTGCAGGGGGACAGGCGGTCCCTACTGCCTGCAGGGGGACAGGCGACCCTCCCACCTACGGGGGTGCAGGAGGGCCCTACTGCCTGCAGGGGGACAGGCGAGCCCCTTCTGCCTGCAGGGGGAAGGGCGGGCCCTACTGCCTGTAGGGGCGCAGGCGGCCCCTAATGCCTGTTGGGGCGCAGGCGCGCCCTACTGCCTTTAGGAGCGCAGGCGGGCCCTAATGCCTCTAGGGCCGCTGGCGGGCCCTACTGCCTGCAGGGGGACAGGCAGGACCTACTGCCTGCAGGGGGTCAGGCGGGCCCTACTGTCTGCAAGGGGTGCAGGAGGGCCCAACTGGCTGCAGGGGGACAGGCGGGCCCTACTGCCTGCAGGGAGACAGGCGACCCTCCCATCTACGGGGGGTGCAGGAGGGCCCTACTGCCTGTAGGAGCGCAGGCGGGCCCTACTGCCTGTAGGGGCGGAGGACCCTACTGCCTGCAGGGGTGCAGGAGGGCCTAACTGCCTGCAGGGGGACAGGCGGGCCCTACTGTCTGCAAGGGGTGCAGGAGGGCCCAACGGGCTGCAGGGGGACAGGCGGGCCCTACTGCCTGCAGGGGGACAGGCGGGCCCTACTGTCTGCAAGGGGTGCAGGAGGGCCCAACGGGCTGCAGGGGGACAGGCGGGCCCTACTGCCTGCAGGGGGAAAGGCGACCCTCCCACCTACGGGGGTGCAGGAGGGCCCTACTGCCTGCAGGGGGACAGGCGAGCCTTTCTGCCTGCAGGGGGAAGGGCGGGCCCTACTGCCTGTAGGGGCGCAGGCGGCCCCTAATGCCTGTTGGGGCGCAGGCGCGCCCTACTGCCTTTAGGAGCGCAGGCGGGCCCTAATGCCTCTAGGGCCGCTGCCGGGCCCTACTGCCTGCAGGGGGACAGGCAGGCCCTACTGCCTGCAGGGGGTCAGGCGGGCCCTACTGTCTGCAAGGGGTGCAGGAGGGCCCAACTGGCTGCAGGGGGACAGGCGGGCCCTACTGCCTGCAGGGAGACAGGCGACCCTCCCATCTACGGGGGTGCAGGAGGGCCCTACTGCCTGTAGGAGCGCAGGCGGGCCCTACTGCCTGTAGGGGCGGAGGACCCTACTGCCTGCAGGGGTGCAGGAGGGCCTAACTGCCTGCAGGGGGACAGGCGGGCCCTACTGTCTACAAGGGGTGCAGGAGGGCCCAACGGGCTGCAGGGGGACAGGCGGGCCCTACTGCCTGCAGGGGGACAGGCGGGCCCTACTGTCTGCAAGGGGTGCAGGAGGGCCCAACGGGCTGCAGGGGGACAGGCGGGCCCTACTGCCTGCAGGGGGACAGGCGACCCTCCCACCTACGGGGGTGCAGGAGGGCCCTACTGCCTGCAGGGGGACAGGCGAGCCCTTCTGCCTACAGGGGGAAGGGCGGGCCCTACTGCCTGTAGGGGCGCAGGCGGCTCCTAATGCCTGTTGGGGCGCAGGCGCGCCCTACTGCCATTAGGAGCGCAGGCGGGCCCTACTGTCTGTAGGGGCGGAGGGGCGTGGGTTCCTACTGCCTGCAGTGGTGCAGGAGGGTCTAACTGCCTGCAGGGGGACAGGCGGGCCCTACTGTCTGCAAGGGGTGCAGGAGGGCCCAACGGGCTGCAGGGGGACAGGCGGGCCCTACTGCCTGCAGGGGGACAGGCGGGCCCTACTGTCTGCAAGGGGTGCAGGAGGGCCCAACGGGCTGCAGGGGGACAGGCGGGCCCTACTGCCTGCAGGGGGACAGGCGACCCTCCCACCTACGGGGGTGCAGGAGGGCCCTACTGCCTGCAGGGGGACAGGCGAGCCCTTCTGCCTACAGGGGGAAGGGCGGGCCCTACTGCCTGTCGGGGCGCAGGCGGCTCCTAATGCCTGTTGGGGCGCAGGCGCGCCCTACTGCCATTAGGAGCGCAGGCGGGCCCTACTGTCTGTAGGGGCGGAGGGGCGTGGGATCCTACTGCCTGCAGGGGTGCAGGAGGGTCTAACTGCCTGCAGGGGGACAGGCGAGCCCTACTGCGTGCAAGGGGACAGGCGACCCTCCCACCTACGGGGGTGCAGGAGGGCCCTACTGCCTGCAGGGGGACAGGCGAGCCCTTCTGCCTACAGGGGGAAGGGCGGGCCCTAGTGCCTGTAGGGGCGCAGGCGGCCCCTAATGCCTGTTGGGGCGCAGGCGCGCCCTACTGCCTGTAGGAGCGCATACGGGCCCTACTGTCTGTAGGCTCGGAGGGCCGGAGGACCCTACTGCCTGCAGAGGTGCAGGAGGGCCTAACTGCCTGCAGGGGGACAGGCGGGCCCTACTGTCTGCAAGGGGTGCAGGAGGGCCCAACGGGCTGCAGGGGGACAGGCGGGCCCTACTGCCTGCAGGGGGACAGGCGGGCCCTACTGTCTGCAAGGGGTGCAGGAGGGCCCAACGGGCTCCAGGGGGACAGGCGGGCCCTACTGCCTGCAGGGGGACAGGCGACCCTCCCACCTACGGGGGTGCAGGAGGGCCCTACTGCCTGCAGGGGGACAGGCGAGCCCTTCTGCCTACAGGGGGAAGGGCAGGCCCTACTGCCTGTAGGGGCGCAGGCGGCTCCTAATGCCTGTTGGGGCGCAGGCGCGCCCTACTGCCATTAGGAGCGCAGGCGGGCCCTAATGCCTCTAGGGCCGCTGGCGGGTCCTACTGCCTGCAGGGGGTCAGGCGGGCCCTACTGTCTGCAAGGGGTGCAGGAGGGCCCAACTGGCTGCAGGGGGACAGGCGGGCCCTACTGCCTGCAGGAAGACAGGCGACCCTCCCATCTACGGGGGTGCAGGAGGGCCCTACTGCCTGTAGGAGCGCAGGCGGGCCCTACTGCCTGTAGGGGCGGAGGACCCTACTGCCTGCAGGGGTGCAGGAGGGCCTAACTGCCTGCAGGGGGACAGGCGGGCCCTACTGTCTGCAAGGGGTGCAGGAGGGCCCAACGGGCTGCAGGGGGACAGGCGGGCCCTACTGCCTGCAGGGGGACAGGCAGGCCCTACTGCCTGCAGGGGGTCAGGCGGGCCCTACTGTCTGCAAGGGGTGCAGGAGGGCCCAACTGGCTGCAGGGGGACAGGCGGGCCCTACTGTCTGCAAGGGGTGCAGGAGGGCCCAACGGGCTGCAGGGGGACAGGCGGGCTCTACTGCCTGCAGGGGGACAGGCGACCCTCCCACCTACGGGGGTGCAGGAGGGCCCTACTGCCTGCAGGGGGACAGGCGAGCCCTACTGCCTGCAGGGGGACAGGCGGGCGCTAATGCCTGTAGGGGCGCATGCGGGCCCTCTTGTCTGTAGGGGCGCAGGCGGCTTCTAATGCCTGTGGGGGCGCAGGCGCGCCCTACTGCCTGTAGGAGCGCATACGGTCCCTACTGTCTGTAGGGGCGGAGGGGCGGAGGACCCTACTGCCTGCAGAGGTGCAGGAGGGCCTAACTGCCTGCAGGGGGACAGGCGGGCCCTACTGTCTGCAAGGGGAAGGGCGGGCCCTACTGTATGTAGGGGCGGAGGCGGCCCCTAATGCTTGCAGGGGCGCTGGCGGGCCCTACTATCTGCAGGGGGTGCAGGAGGTCCCAACTGCCTGTCTGCAGGGGGTGCAGGAGGGCCCAACTGCCTGCATAGGGACAGGCGGGCCCTACTGCCTGCAGGGGGAAAGGCGGGCCCTACTGCCTGCAGGGGGACAGGCGAGCCCTTCTGCCTGCAGGGGGAAGGGCGGGCCCTACTGCCTGTAGGAGCGCAGGCGGCCCCTAACCTAGGGTCAGGGGGTCGGGCGGGCCCTACTGTCTGCAAGGGGTGCAGGAGGGCCCAACTGGCTGCAGGGGGACAGGCGAGCCCTACTGCCTGCAGGGGGACAGGCGGGCGCTAATGCCTGTAGGGGCGCATGCGGGCCCTCTTGTCTGAAGGGGCGCAGGCGGCTTCTAATGCCTGTGGGGGCGCAGGCGCGCCCTACTGCCTGTAGGAGCGCATACGGTCCCTACTGTCTGTAGGGGCGGAGGGGCGGAGGACCCTACTGCCTGCAGAGGTGCAGGAGGGCCTAACTGCCTGCAGGGGAACAGGCGGGCCCTACTGTCTGCAAGGGGTGCAGGAGGGCCCAACGGGCTGCAGGGGGACAGGCGAGCCCTACTGCCTGCAAGGGGACAGGCGACCCTCCCACCTACGGGGGTGCAGGAGGGCCCTACTGCCTGCAGGGGGACAGGCGAGCCCTTCTGCCTGCAGGGGGAAGGGCGGGCCCTACTGCCTGTTGGGGCGCAGGCGCGCCCTACTGCCTTTAGGAGCGCAGGCGGGCCCTAATGCCTCTAGGGCCGCTGGCGGGCCCTACTGCCTGCAGGGGGTCAGGCGGGTCCTACTGTCTGCAAGGGGTGCAGGAGGGCCCAACTGGCTGCAGGGGGACCGTCGGGCCCTACTGCCTGCAGTGAGACAGGCGACCCTCCCATCTACGGGGGTGCAGGAGGGCCCTACTGCCTGTAGGAGCGCAGGCGGGCCCTACTGCCTGTAGGGGCGGAGGACCCTACTGCCTGCAGGGGTGCAGGAGGGCCTAACTGCCTGCAGGGGGACAGGCGGGCCCTACTGCCTGCAAGGGGTGCAGGAGGGCCCAACGGACTGCAGGGGGACAGGCGGGCCCTACTGCCTGCAGGGGGACAGGCGACCCTCCCACCTACGGGGTGCAGTAGGGCCCTACTGCCTGCAGGGGTGCAGGAGGGCCTAACTGCCTGCAGGGGGACAGGCGAGCCCTACTGCCTGCAGGGGGACAGGCGGGCGCTAATGCATGTAGGGGGCGCATGCGGGCCCTCTTGTCTGTAGGGGCGCAGGCGGCTTCTAATGCCTGTTGGGGCGCAGGCGCGCCCTACTGCCTGTAGGAGCGCATACGGGCCCTACTGTCTGTAGGGGCGGAGGGGCGGAGGACCCTACTGCCTGCAGAGGTGCAGGAGGGCCTAACTGCCTGCAGGGGGACAGGCGGGCCCTACTGTCTACAAGGGGTGCAGGAGGGCCCAACGGGCTGCAGGGGGACAGGTGGGCCCTACTGCCTGCAGGGAGATAGGCGGGCACTACTGTCTGCAGAGGGACAGGCGGCCCTGCCGCCTACGGAAGTGAAGGAGGGCCCTACTGCCTGCATGGGACAGGCGGGCCCTACTGCCTGCAGGGGGACAGGCGAGCCCTACTGCCTGCATGGAGACAGGCGACCCTCCCACCTACGGGGGTGCAGGAGGGCCCTACTGCCTGCAGGGGGACAGGCGGGCGCTACTGCCTATGGTGGCGCATGCGGTCTTGTCTGAAGGGGCGCAGGCGGCTTCTAATGCCTGTTGGGGCGCAGGCGCGCCCTACTGCCTTTAGGAGCGCATACGGGCCCTACTGTCTGTAGGGGCGGAGGGGCGGAGGACCCTACTGCCTGCAGGGGTGCAGGAGGGCCTAACTGCCTGCAGGGGGACAGGCGGGCCCTACTGCCTGCAGGGGGACCGGCGACCCTCCCACCTACGGGGGTGCAGGAGGGCCCTACTGCCTGCAGGGGGACAGGCGGGAGCTAATGCCTGTAGGGGCGCATGCGGGCCCTCTTGTCTGTAGGAGCGCAGGCGGCTTCTAATGCCTGTTGGGGCGCAGCCGCGCCCTACTGCCTGTAGGAGCGCATACGGGCCCTACTGTCTGTAGGGGCGGAGGACCCTACTGCCTGCAGAGGTGCAGGAGGGCCTAACTGCCTGCAGGGGGACAGGCGGGCCCTACTGTCTGCAAGGCGTGCAGGAGGGCCCAACGGGCTGCAGAGGGACAGGCGGGCCGTACTGCCTGCAGGGTGACAGGCGACCCTCCCACCTACGGGGGCGCAGGAGGGCCCTACTGCCTGCAGGGGGACAGGCGGGAGCTAATGCCTGTAGGGGCGCATGCGGGCCCTCTTGTCTGTAGGGGCGCAGGCGGCTTCTAATGCCTGTTGGGGCGCAGGCGCGCCCTACTGCCTGTAGGAGCGCATACGGGCCCTACTGTCTGTAGGGGCGGAGGACCCTACTGCCTGCAGAGGTGCAGGAGGGCCTAACTGCCTGCAGGGGGACAGGCGGGCCCTACTGCCTGCATGGGACAGGCGGGCCCTACTGCCTGCAGGGGGACAGGCGAGCCCTACTGCCTGCAAGGGGACAGGCGACCCTCCCTCCTACGGGAGTGCAGGAGGGCCCTACTGCCTGCAGGGGGACAGGCGAGCCCTTCTGCCTGCAAGGGGAAGGGCGGGCCCTACTGTCTGTAGGGGCGGAGGCGGCCCCTGCAGGGGCGCTGGCGGGCCCTACTGTCTGCAGGGGGTGCATGAGGTCCCAACTGCCTGTCTGCAGGGGGTGCAGGAGGGCCCAACTGCCTGCATAGGGACAGGCGGGCCCTACTGCCCGCAGGGGGACAAGCGGGCCCTACTGCCTGCAGGGGCGCAGGCGGCCCTACTGCCTGTAGGAACGCAGGCGGGCCGTACTGCCTGCAGGGCGACAGGCGGGCCCTACTGTCTGCAGGGGGTGCAGGAGGGCCTTACTGCTTGCAGGGGGACAGACGGGCCCTACTGTCTGCAAGGGGTGCAGGAGGGCCCAACTGGCTGCAGTGGGACAGGCGGGCCCTATTGCCTGCAAGGGGCGTAGGCGGGCCCTACTGCCTGTAGGGGCGCAGGCTGGCCCTACTGCCTGCAGGGGGACAGGCAGGCCCTACTGCCTGCAGGGGGTGCAGGAGGGCCCAACTGCCTGCAGGGGGACAGGCGGGCCCTACTGGCTGCAGGGGGTGCGAGAGGGCCCAACTGCCTGCAGGGGGAATGGCGGGCCCTACTGTCTGCAGGGGGTGCAGGAGGGCCCAACTGCCGGCAGGGGGACAGGCGGGGCCTACTGCCTGCAGGGAGACAGGCGGGCCCCACTGCCTGAAGGGGCGCAAGCGGCCCCTAATGCCTGTAGGGGCACAGGCGGGCCCTACTGTCTGCAGGGGGACAGGCGGCTCTCCTGCCTACGGGGGTGGAGGGAGGGCCCTACTGCCTGCAGGGGGACAGGCGAGCCCTACTGCCTGCAGGGGGACAGGCGGGCCCTACTGCCTGTGGTGGGACAGCCGAGCCCTACTGCCTGCAAGGGGACAGGCGGGCCCCACTACCTGTAGGGGCGCATGCGGGCCCTACTGTCTGTAGGGGCACAGGCGGCCCTTAATGCCTATTGGGGCACAGGCGCGTCCTACTGCCTGTAGGAGCGCAGGCGGGCCGTACTGTCTGTAGATGCGGAGGCTGACCCTACTGCCTGCAGGGGGACAAGCGGGCCCTACCGTCTGCAGGGGGTGCAGGAGGGCCCTACTGCCTGCAGGGGGACAGGCGAGCCCTTCTGCCTGCAGGGGGAAGGGCGGGCCCTACTGCCTTTAGGAGCGCAGGCGGGCCCTAATGCCTCTAGGGCCGCTGGCGGGCCCTACTGCCTGCAGGGGGACAGGCAGGCCCTACTGCCTGCAGGGGGTCAGGCGGGTTCTACTGTCTGCAAGGGGTGCAGGAGGGCCCAACTGGCTGCAGGGGGACCGTCGGGCCCTACTGCCTGCAGTGAGACAGGCGACCCTCCCATCTACGGGGGTGCAGGAGGGCCCTACTGCCTGCATGGGACAGGCGGGCCCTACTGCCTGCAGGGGGACAGGCGAGCCCTACTGCCTGCAAGGGGACAGGCGGGCCCCACTACCTGTAGGGGCGCATGCGGGCCCTACTGTCTGTAGGAGCGCATACGGGCCCTACAGTCTGTAGGGGCGGAGGGGCGGAGGACCCTACTGCCCGCAGAGGTGCAGGAGGGCCTAACTGCCTGCAGGGGGACAGGCGGGCCCTACTGTCTGCAAGGCGTGCAGGAGGGCCCAACGGGCTGCAGGGGGACAGGCGGGCCGTACTGCCTGCAGGGTGACAGGCGACCCTCCCACCTACGGGGGTGCAGGAGGGCGCTACTGCCTGCAGGGGGACAGGCGGGAGCTAATGCCTGTAGGGGCGCATGCGGGCCCTCTTGTCTGTAGGGGCGCAGGCGCGCCCTACTGCCTTTAGGAGCGCAGGCGGGCCCTAATGCCTCTAATGCCGCTGGCGGGCCCTACTGCCTGCAGGGGGACAGGCAGGCCCTACTGCCTACGGAAGTGAAGGAGGGCCCTACTGCCTGCATGGGACAGGCGGGCCCTACTGCCTGCAGGGGGACAGGCGAGCCCTACTGCCTGCAAGGGGACAGGCGACCCTCCCTCCTACGGGGGTGCAGGAGGGCCCTACTGCCTGCAGGGGGACAGGCGAGCCCTTCTGATTGCAAGGGGAAGGGCGGGCCCTACTGTCTGTAGGGGGCGGAGGCGGCCCCTGCAGGGGCGCTGGCGGGCCCTACTGTCTGCAGGGGGTGCACGAGGTCCCAACTGCCTGTCTGCAGGGGGTGCAGGAGGGCCCAACTGCCTGCATAGGGACAGGCGGGCCCTACTGCCTGCAGGGGGACAAGCGGGGACTATTGCCTACAGGGGACAGGTGGGAGCTTATGCCTGTAGGGGCGCATGCGGGCCCTCTTGTCTGTAGGGGCGCAGGCGGCTTCTAATGCCTGTTGGGGCGCAGGCGCGCCCTACTGCCTGTAGGAGCGCATACGGGCCCTACTGTCTGTAGGGGCGGGAGGGGGCGGAGGACCCTACTGCCTGCAGAGGTGCAGGAGGGCCTAACTACCTGCAGGGGGACAGGCAGGCCCTACTGTCTGCAAGGCGTGCAGGAGGGCCCAACGGGCTGCAGGGGAACAGCCGGGCCGTACTGCCTGCAGGGTGACAGGCGACCCTCCCACCTACGGGGGTGCAGGAGGGCCCTACTGCCTGCAGGGGGACAGGCGGGAGCTAATGCCTGTAGGGGCGCATGCGGGCCCTCTTGTCTGTAGGGGCGCAGGCGCGCCCTACTGCCTTTAGGAGCGCAGGCGGGCCCTAATGCCTCTAATGCCGCTGGCGGGCCCTACTGCCTGCAGGGGGACAGGCAGGCCCTACTGCCTGCAGGGGGATAGGCGGGCACTACTGTCTGCAGGGGGACAGGCGGCTCTCCTGCCTACGGGGGTGGAGGAGGGCCCTACTGCCTGCAGGGGGACAGGCGAGCCCTACTGCCTGCAGGGGGACAGGCGGGCCCTACTGCCTGTGGTGGGACAGCCGAGCCCTACTGCCTGCAAGGGGACAGGCGGGCCCCACTACCTGTAGGGGCGCATGCGGGCCCTACTGTCTGTAGGGGCACAGGCGGCCCTTAATGCCTATTGGGGCACAGGCGCGTCCTACTGCCTGTAGGAGCGCAGGCGGGCCGTACTGTCTGTAGATGCGGAGGCTGACCCTACTGCCTGCAGGGGGACAAGCGGGCCCTACCGTCTGCAGGGGGTGCAGGAGGGCCCTACTGCCTGCAGGGGGACAGGCGAGCCCTTCTGCCTGCAGGGGGAAGGGCGGGCCCTACTGCCTTTAGGAGCGCAGGCGGGCCCTAATGCCTCTAGGGCCGCTGGCGGGCCCTACTGCCTGCAGGGGGACAGGCAGGCCCTACTGCCTGCAGGGGGTCAGGCGGGTTCTACTGTCTGCAAGGGGTGCAGGAGGGCCCAACTGGCTGCAGGGGGACCATCGGGCCCTACTGCCTGCAGTGAGACAGGCGACCCTCCCATCTACGGGGGTGCAGGAGGGCCCTACTGCCTGCATGGGACAGGCGGGCCCTACTGCCTGCAGGGGGACAGGCGAGCCCTACTGCCTGCAAGGGGACAGGCGGGCCCCACTACCTGTAGGGGCGCATGCGGGCCCTACTGTCTGTAGGAGCGCATACGGGCCCTACAGTCTGTAGGGGCGGAGGGGGCGGAGGACCCTACTGCCCGCAGAGGTGCAGGAGGGCCTAACTGCCTGCAGGGGGACAGGCGGGCCCTACTGTCTGCAAGGCGTGCAGGAGGGCCCAACGGGCTGCAGGGGGACAGGCGGGCCGTACTGCCTGCAGGGTGACAGGCGACCCTCCCACCTACGGGGGTGCAGGAGGGCGCTACTGCCTGCAGGGGGACAGGCGGGAGCTAATGCCTGTAGGGGCGCATGCGGGCCCTCTTGTCTGTAGGGGCGCAGGCGCGCCCTACTGCCTTTAGGAGCGCAGGCGGGCCCTAATGCCTCTAATGCCGCTGGCGGGCCCTACTGCCTGCAGGGGGACAGGCAGGCCCTACTGCCTACGGAAGTGAAGGAGGGCCCTACTGCCTGCATGGGACAGGCGGGCCCTACTGCCTGCAGGGGGACAGGCGAGCCCTACTGCCTGCAAGGGGACAGGCGACCCTCCCTCCTACGGGGGTGCAGGAGGGCCCTACTGCCTGCAGGGGGACAGGCGAGCCCTTCTGATTGCAAGGGGAAGGGCGGGCCCTACTGTCTGTAGGGGCGGAGGCGGCCCCTGCAGGGGCGCTGGCGGGCCCTACTGTCTGCAGGGGGTGCACGAGGTCCCAACTGCCTGTCTGCAGGGGGTGCAGGAGGGCCCAACTGCCTGCATAGGGACAGGCGGGCCCTACTGCCTGCAGGGGGACAAGCGGGGACTATTGCCTACAGGGGACAGGTGGGAGCTTATGCCTGTAGGGGCGCATGCGGGCCCTCTTGTCTGTAGGGGCGCAGGCGGCTTCTAATGCCTGTTGGGGCGCAGGCGCGCCCTACTGCCTGTAGAAACGCAGGCGGGCCCTACTGCCTGCAGGGCGTCAGGCAGGCCCTACTGCCTGCAGGGGGACAGGCGGGCCCTACTGTCTGCAGGGGGTGCAGGAGGGCCTTACTGCTTGCAGGGGGACAGACGGGCCCTACTGTCTGCAAGGGGTGCAGGAGGGCCCAACTGGCTGCAGTGGGACAGGCGGGCCCTATTGCCTGCAAGGGGCGTAGGCGGGCCCTACTGCCTGTAGGGGCGCAGGCTGGCCCTACTGCCTGCAGGGGGACAGGCAGGCCCTACTGCCTGCAGGGGGTGCGAGAGGGCCCAACTGCCTGCAGGGGGAATGGCGGGCCCTACTGTCTGCAGGGGGTGCAGGAGGGCCCAACTGCCGGCAGGGGGACAGGCGGGCCCTACTGCCTGCAGGGAGACAGGCGGGCCCCACTGCCTGAAGGGGCGCAGGCGGGACCTACTATCAGAAGGGGCGCAAGCGGCCCCTAATGCCTGTAGGGGCACAGGCGGGCCCTACTGTCTGCAGGGGGACAGGCGGCTCTCCTGCCTACGGGGGTGGAGGAGGGGCCCTACTGCCTGCAGGGGGACAGGCGAGCCCTACTACCTGCAGGGGGACAGGCGGGCCCTACTGCCTGTGGTGGAACAGCCGAGCCCTACTGCCTGCAAGGGGACAGGCGGGCCCCACTACCTGTAGGGGCGCATGCGGGCCCTACTGTCTGTAGGGGCACAGGCGGCCCTTAATACCTATTGGGGCGCAGGCGCGTCCTACTGCCTGTTGGAGCGCAGGCGGGCCGTACTGTCTGTAGATGCGGAGGCTGACCCTACTGACTGCAGGGGGACAGGCGGGCCCTACTGTCTGCAGGGGGTGCAGGAGGGCCCTACTGCCTGCAGGGGGACAGGCGAGCCCTTCTGCCTGCAGGGGGAAGGGCGGGCCCTACTGTCTGTAGGGGCGCAAGCGGCCCCTAATGCCTGTTGGGGCGCAGGCGCGCCCTACTGCCTGCAGGAGCGCAGGCGGGCCCTACTGTCTGTAGGGGCGGGAGGCTGACCCTACTGCCTGCAGGGGGAAAGGCGGGCCCTACTGCCTGCAGGGGGTCAGGCGGGTCCTACTGTCTGCAAGGGGTGCAGGAGGGCCCAACTGGCTGCAGGAGGACCGTCGGGCCCTACTGCCTGCAGTGAGACAGGCGACCCTCCCATCTACGGGGGTGCAGGAGGGCCCTACTGCCTGTAGGAGCGCAGGCGGGCCCTACTGCCTGTAGGGGCGGAGGACCCTACTGCCTGCAGGGGTGCAGGAGGGCCTAACTGCCTGCAGGGGGACAGGCGGGCCCTACTGCCTGCAAGGGGTGCAGGAGGGCCCAACGGAGTGCAGGGGGACAGGCGGGCCCTACTGCCTGCAGGGGGACAGGCGACCCTCCCACCTACGGGGTGCAGTAGGGCCCTACTGCCTGCAGGGGTGCAGGATGGCCTAACTGCCTGCAGGGGGACAGGCGAGCCCTACTGCCTGCAGGGGGACAGGCGGGCGCTAATGCATGTAGGGGCGCATGCGGGCCCTCTTGTCTGTAGGGGCGCAGGCGGCTTCTAATGCCTGTTGGGGCGCAGGCGCGCCCTACTGCCTGTAGGAGCGCATACGGGCCCTACTGTCTGTAGGGGCGGAGGACCCTACTGCCTGCAGAGGTGCAGGAGGGCCTAACTGCCTGCAGGGGGACAGGCGGGCCCTACTGTCTGCAAGGGGTGCAGGAGGGCCCTACGGGCTGCAGGGGGACAGGTGGGCCCTACTGCCTGCAGGGAGATAGGCGGGCACTACTGTCTGCAGAGGGACAGGCGGCCCTGCCGCCTACGGAAGTGAAGGAGGGCCCTACTGCCTGCATGGGACAGGCGGGCTCTACTGCCTGCAGGGGGACAGGCGAGCCCTACTGCCTGCATGGAGACAGGCGACCCTCCCACCTACGGTGGTGCAGGAGGGCCCTACTGCATGCAGGGGGACAGGCGGGCGCTACTGCCTATGGTGGCGCATGCGGTCTTGTCTGAAGGGGCGCAGGCGGCTTCTAATGCCTGTTGGGGCGCAGGCGCGCCCTACTGCCTGTAGGAGCGCATATGGGCCCTACTGTCTGTAGGGGCGGAGGACCCTACTGCCTGCAGGGGTGCAGGAGGGCCTAACTGCCTGCAGGGGGACAGGCGGGCCCTACTGCCTGCAGGGGGACCGGCGACCCTCCCACCTACGGGGGTGCAGGAGGGCCCTACTGCCTGCAGGGGGACAGGTGGGAGCTAATGCCTGTAGGGGCGCATGCGGGCCCTCTTGTCTGTAGGGGCGCAGGAGGCTTCTAATGCCTGTTGGGGCGCAGGCGCGCCCTACTGCCTGTAGGAGCGCAAACGGGCCCTACTGTCTGTAGGGGCGGAGGGGCGGAGGACCCTACTGCCTGCAGAGGTGCAGGAGGGCCTAAGTGCCTGCAGGGGGACAGGCAGGCCCTACTGTCTGCAAGGCGTGCAGGAGGGCCCAACGGGCTGCAGGGGGACAGGCGGGCCGTACTGCCTGCAGGGTGACAGGCGACCCTCCCACCTACGGGGGTGCAGGAGGGCCCTACTGCCTGCAGGGGGACAGGCGGGAGCTAATGCCTGTAGGGGCGCATGCGGGCCCTCTTGTCTGTAGGGGCGCAGGCGCGCCCTACTGCCTTTAGGAGCGCAGGCGGGCCCTAATGCCTCTAATGCCGCTTGCGGGCCCTACTGCCTGCAGGGGGACAGGCAGGCCCTACTGCCTGCAGGGGGATAGGCGGGCACTACTGTCTGCAGGTGGACAGGCGGCCCTGCCGCCTACGGAAGTGAAGGAGGGCCCTACTGCCTGCATGGGACAGGCGGGCCCTACTGCCTGCAGGGGGACAGGCGAGCCCTACTGCCTGCAAGGGGACAGGCGACCCTCCCTCCTACGGGGGGTGCAGGAGGGCCCTACTGCCTGCAGGGGGACAGGCGAACCCTTCTGCCTGCAAGGGGAAGGGCGGGCCCTATTGCCTGCAAGGGGCGTAGGCGGGCCCTACTGCCTGTAGGGGCGCAGGCTGGCCCTACTGCCTGCAGGGGGACAGGCAGGCCCTACTGCCTGCAGGGGGTGCAGGAGGGCCCAACTGCCTGCAAAAGGACAGGCGGCCCTCCCGCCTACGGGGGTGCAGGCGGGACCTACTGCCTGTAGGGGCGCAGGCGGCCCTACTGCCTGTAGGAACGCAGGCGGGCCCTACTGCCTGCAGGGCGTCAGGCAGGCCCTACTGCCTGCAGGGGGACAGGCGGGCCCTACTGTCTGCAGGGGGTGCAGGAGGGCCTTACTGCTTGCAGGGGGACAGACGGGCCCTACTGTCTGCAAGGGGTGCAGGAGGGCCTTACTGCTTGCAGGGGGACAGACGGGCCCTACTGTCTGCAAGGGGTGCAGGAGGGCCCAACTGGCTGCAGTGGGACAGGCGGGCCCTATTGCCTGCAAGGGGCGTAGGCGGGCCCTACTGCCTGTAGGGGCGCAGGCTGGCCCTACTGCCTGCAGGGGGACAGGCAGGCCCTACTGCCTGCAGGGGGTGCAGGAGGGCCCAACTGCCTGCAAAAGGACAGGCGGCCCTCCCGCCTACGGGGGTGTAGGCGGGACCTACTGCCTGTAGGGGCGCAGGCGGCCCTACTGCCTGTAGGAACGCAGGCGGGCCCTACTGCCTGCAGGGCGACAGGCAGGCCCTACTGCCTGCAGGGGGACATGCGGGCCCTACTGTCTGCAGGGGGTGCAGGAGGGCCTTACTGCTTGCAGGGGGACAGACGGGCCCTACTGTCTGCAAGGGGTGCAGGAGGGCCCAACTGGCTGCAGTGGGACAGGCGGGCCCTATTGCCTGAAAGGGGCGTAGGCGGGCCCTACTGCCTGTAGGGGCGCAGGCTGGCCCTACTGCCTGCAGGGGGACAGGCAGGCCCTACTGGCTGCAGGGGGTGCGAGAGGGCCCAACTGCCTGCAGGGGGAATGGCGGGCCCTACTGTCTGCAGGGGGTGCAGGAGGGCCCAACTGCCGGCAGGGGGACAGGCGGGCCCTACTGCCTGCAGGGAGACAGGCGGGCCCCACTGCCTGAAGGGGCGCAGGCGGGACCTACTATCAGAAGGGGCGCAAGCGGCCCCTAATGCCTGTAGGGGCACAGGCGGGCCCTACTGTCTGCAGGGGACAGGCGGCTCTCCTGCCTACGGGGGTGGAGGAGGGCCCTACTGCCTGCAGGGGGACAGGCGAGCCCTACTACCTGCAGGGGGACAGGCGGGCCCTACTGCCTGTGGTGGAACAGCCGAGCCCTACTGCCTGCAAGGGGACAGGCGGGCCCCACTACCTGTAGGGGCGCATGCGGGCCCTACTGTCTGTAGGGGCACAGGCGGCCCTTAATACCTATTGGGGCGCAGGCGCGTCCTACTGCCTGTAGGAGCGCAGGCGGGCCGTACTGTCTGTAGATGCGGAGGCTGACCCTACTGCCTGCAGGGGGACAGGCGAGCCCTTCTGCCTGCAGGGGGAAGGGCGGGCCCTACTGTCTGTAGGGGCGCAGGCGGCCCCTAATGCCTGTTGGGGCGCAGGCGCGCCCTACTGCCTGCAGGAGCGCAGTCGGGCCCTACTGTCTGTAGGGGCGGAGGCTGACCCTACTGCCTGCAGGGGGAAAGGCGGGCCCTACTGCCTGCAGGGGGTCAGGCGGGTCCTACTGTCTGCAAGGGGTGCAGGAGGGCCCAACTGGCTGCAGGGGGACCGTCGGGCCCTACTGCCTGCAGTGAGACAGGCGACCCTCCCATCTACGGGGGTGCAGGAGGGCCCTACTGCCTGTAGGAGCGCAGGCGGGCCCTACTGCCTGTAGGGGCGGAGGACCCTACTGCCTGCAGGGGTGCAGGAGGGCCTAACTGCCTGCAGGGGGACAGGCGGGCCCTACTGCCTGGAAGGGGTGCAGGAGGGCCCAACGGACTGCAGGGGGACAGGCGGGCCCTACTGCCTGCAGGGGGACAGGCGACCCTCCCACCTACGGGGTGCAGTAGGGCCCTACTGCCTGCAGGGGTGCAGGAGGGCCTAACTGCCTGCAGGGGGACACGCGAGCCCTACTGCCTGCAGGGGGACAGGCGGGCGCTAATGCATGTAGGGGCGCATGCGGGCCCTCTTGTCTGTAGGGGCGCAGGCGGCTTCTAATGCCTGTTGGGGCGCAGGCGCGCCCTACTGCCTGTAGGAGCGCATACGGGCCCTACTGTCTGTAGGGGGCGGAGGGGCGGAGGACCCTACTGCCTGCAGAGGTGCAGGAGGGCCTAACTGCCTGCAGGGGGACAGGCGGGCCCTACTGTCTGCAAGGGGTGCAGGAGGGCCCAACGGGCTGCAGGGGGACAGGTGGGCCCTACTGCCTGCAGGGAGATAGGCGGGCACTACTGTCTGCAGAGGGACAGGCGGCCCTGCCGCCTACGGAAGTGAAGGAGGGCCCTACTGCCTGCATGGGACAGGCGGGCCCTACTGCCTGCAGGGGGACAGGCGAGCCCTACTGCCTGCATGGAGACAGGCGACCCTCCCACCTACGGGGGTGCAGGAGGGCCCTACTGCATGCAGGGGGACAGGCGGGCGCTACTGCCTATGGTGGCGCATGCGGTCTTGTCTGAAGGGGCGCAGGCGGCTTCTAATGCCTGTTGGGGCGCAGGCGCGCCCTACTGCCTGTAGGAGCGCATATGGGCCCTACTGTCTGTAGGGGCGGAGGGGCGGAGGACCCTACTGCCTGCAGGGGTGCAGGAGGGCCTAACTGCCTGCAGGGGGACAGGCGGGCCCTACTGCCTGCAGGGGGACCGGCGACCCTCCCACCTACGGGGGTGCAGGAGGGCCCTACTGCCTGCAGGGGGACAGGTGGGAGCTAATGCCTGTAGGGGCGCATGCGGGCCCTCTTGTCTGTAGGGGCGCAGGAGGCTTCTAATGCCTGTTGGGGCGCAGGCGCGCCCTACTGCCTGTAGGAGCGCATACGGGCCCTACTGTCTGTAGGGGCGGAGGGGCGGAGGACCCTACTGCCTGCAGAGGTGCAGGAGGGCCTAACTGCCTGCAGGGGGACAGGCAGGCCCTACTGTCTGCAAGGCGTGCAGGAGGGCCCAACGGGCTGCAGGGGGACAGGCGGGCCGTACTGCCTGCAGGGTGACAGGCGACCCTCCCACCTACGGGGGTGCAGGAGGCCCTACTGCCTGCAGGGGGACAGGCGGGAGCTAATGCCTGTAGGGGCGCATGCGGGCCCTCTTGTCTGTAGGGGCGCAGGCGCGCCCTACTGCCTTTAGGAGCGCAGGCGGGCCCTAATGCCTCTAATGCCGCTGGCGGGCCCTACTGCCTGCAGGGGGACAGGCAGGCCCTACTGCCTGCAGGGGGATAGGCGGGCACTACTGTCTGCAGGTGGACAGGCGGCCCTGCCGCCTACGGAAGTGAAGGAGGGCCCTACTGCCTGCATGGGACAGGCGGGCCCTACTGCCTGCAGGGGGACAGGCGAGCCCTACTGCCTGCAAGGGGACAGGCG
Organism: Drosophila monieri; assembly: GCA_035047585.1. Classification (NCBI taxonomy): domain Eukaryota; kingdom Metazoa; phylum Arthropoda; class Insecta; order Diptera; family Drosophilidae; genus Drosophila; species Drosophila monieri. The sequence goes on from JAWNPJ010000038.1 coordinate 786,944, forward strand.
ACCCTCCCTCCTACGGGGGTGCAGGAGGGCCCTACTGCCTGCAGGGGGACAGGCGAGCCCTTCTGCCTGCAAGGGGAAGGGCGGGCCCTACTGTCTGTAGGGGCGGAGGCGGCCCCTGCAGGGGCGCTGGCGGGCCCTACTGTCTGCAGGGGGTGCATGAGGTCCCAACTGCCTGTCTGCAGGGGGTGCAGGAGGGCCCAACTGCCTGCATTGGGACAGGCGGGCCCTACTGCCTGCAGGGGGACAAGCGGGCCCTACTGCCTGCAGGGGGACAGGCGAGCCCTACTGTCTGCAAAAGGACAGGCGGCCCTCCCGCCTACGGGGGTGCAGGCGGGACCTACTGCCTGTAGGGGCGCAGGCGGCCCTACTGCCTGTAGAAACGCAGGCGGGCCCTACTGCCTGCAGGGCGTCAGGCAGGCCCTACTGCCTGCAGGGGGACAGGCGGGCCCTACTGTCTGCAGGGGGTGCAGGAGGGCCTTACTGCTTGCAGGGGGACAGACGGGCCCTACTGTCTGCAAGGGGTGCAGGAGGGCCCAACTGGCTGCAGTGGGACAGGCGGGCCATATTGCCTGCAAGGGGCGTAGGCGGGCCCTACTGCCTGTAGGGGCGCAGGCTGGCCCTACTGCCTGCAGGGGGACAGGCAGGCCCTACTGCCTGCAGGGGGTGCAGGAGGGCCCAACTGCCTGCAGGGGGACACGCGGGCCCTACTGGCTGCAGGGGGTGCGAGAGGGCCCAACTGCCTGCAGGGGGAATGGCGGGCCCAACTGCCGGCAGGGGGACAGGCGGGCCCTACTGCCTGCAGGGAGACAGGCGGGCCCCACTGCCTGAAGGGGCGCAGGCGGGAGCTACTATCAGAAGGGGCGCAAGCGGCCCCTAATGCCTGTAGGGGCACAGGCGGGCCCTACTGTCTGCAGGGGGACAGGCGGCTCTCCTGCCTACGGGGGTGGAGGAGGGCCCTACTGCCTGCAGGGGGACAGGCGAGCCCTACTGCCTGCAGGGGGACAGGCGGGCCCTACTGCCTGTGGTGGGACAGCCGAGCCCTACTGCCTGCAAGGGGACAGGCGGGCCCCACTACCTGTAGGGGCGCATGCGGGCCCTACTGTCTGTAGGGGCACAGGCGGCCCTTAATGCCTGTTGGGGCGCAGGCGCGTCCTACTGCCTGTGGGAGCGCAGGCGGGCCGTACTGTCTGTAGATGCGGAGGCTGACCCTACTGCCTGCAGGGGGACAGGCGGGACCTACTGTCTGCAGGGGGTGCAGGAGGGCCCTACTGTCTGCAGAGGGATAGGCGGCCCTGCCGCCTACGGTGGTGAAGGACGGTCCTACTGCCTGCAGGGGGACAGGCGAGTTCTACTGCCTGCAGGGGGACAGGCGGGCCCTACTGCCTGTAGGGGCGCATGCGGGCCTTACTGTCTGTAGGGGCACAGGCGGCCCTTAATGCCTGTTGGGGCGCAGGCGCGTCCTACTGCCTGTATGAGCGGCAGGCAGGCCCTACTGTCTGTAGGGGCGGAGGCTGACACTACTGCCTGCAGGGGGCAGGCGGCTCTCCTGCCTAAGGGGGTGCAGGGGGCCCTACTGCCTGTACTACTGTCTGCAGGGGAACAGGCGGCCCTCCCACCTACGGGCGTGCAGAAGGGCCCTACTGCCTATGGGGGACAGGCGAGCCCTACTGCCTGCAGGGGGACAGGCAGGCCCTATTGCCTGTAGGGCGCATGCGGGCCCTTCTGTCTGTAGGGGCACAGGCGGCCCTTAATGCCTGTTGGGGCGCAGGCGCGTCCTACTGCCTGTATGAGCGCAGGCGGGCCCTACCGCCTTTAGGGGCGCAGGCGGGCCCTACTGCCTGTAGGGGCGCAGGCGGGCCCTACTGCCTGTAGGGGGACAGGCGGGCCCTACTGTCTGTAGGGGGACAGGCAGGCCCTACTGCCTGCAGGGGGACAGGCGGCCCTCCCGCCTACGGGGGTGCAGGAGGGCCCTACTGCCTGCAGGGGGACAGGCGGGCCCTACTGCCTGTAGGGGCGCATTCGGGCCCTACTGTCTTTAGGGGCGCAGGCGGGACCTGTTGGGGCGCAGGCGCGCCCTACTGCCTGTAGGAGCGCAGGCAGGCCCTACTGTCTGTAGGGGCGGAGGCGGGACCTACTATCAGAAGGGGCGGAAGCGGCCCCTAATGCCTGTAGGGGCACAGGCGGGCCCTACTGTCTGCAGGGGGACAGGCGGCTCTCCTGCCAACGGGGGTGCAGGAGGGCCCTACTGCCAGCAGGGGGACAGGCGAGCCCTACTGCCTGCAGGGGGACAGGCGGGCCCTACTGCCTCCTAGGGGACAGCCGAGCCCTACTGCCTGCAAGGGGACAGGCGGGCCCCACTACCTGTAGGGGCGCATGCGGGCCCTCCTGTCTGTAGGGGCACAGGCGTCGCTAAATTCCTGTTGGGGCGCAGGCGCGACCTACTGCCTGTGGGAGCGCAGGCGGGCCGTACTGTCTGTAGGTGCGGAGGCTGACCCTACTGCCTGCAGGGGGACAGGCGGGCCCTACTGTCTGCAGGGGGTGCAGGAGGGCCCTACTGTCTGCAGAGGGACAGGCGGCCCTGCCGCCTACGGTGGTGAAGGAGGGTCCTACTGCCTGCAGGGGGACAGGCGAGCCCTACTGCCTGCAGGGGGACAGGCGGGCCCTACTGCCTGTAGGGGAGCACGCGGGCCCTACTGTCTGTCGGGGCACAGGCGGCCCTTAATGCCTGTAAGGGTGCAGGCGGGCCATACTGCCTGCAGGGGGACAGGCGGGCCCTACTGCCTGCAGGGGCGCATGCAGGGGACAGGCGGCCCTCCCGCCTACGGGGGTGCAGGAGGGCCCTACTGCATGCAGGGGGACAGGCGGGCCCTACTGCCTGCAGGGGCGCAGGCGGGCCCCTAATGCCTGTAGGGGCGCAGGCGGGCTCTCCTGTCTGCAGGGGACCAGGCGGCCCTCCCGCCTACGGAGATGCATGCGGGCCCTACTGCCTGCAGGGGGACAGGCGACCCTCCCACCTACGAGGGTGCAGGAGGGCACTACTGCCTGCAGGGGGACAGGCGGGCCCTACTGCCTGTAGGGGCGCATTCGGGCCCTACTGTCTGTAGGGGCGCAGGCGGGACCTGTTGGGGCGGGGGTGCAGGAGGGCCCTACTGCCTGCAGGGGGACAGGCGGGCCCCACTACCTGTAGGGGCGCATGCGGGCCCTACTGTCTGTAGGGGCACAGGCGGCCCTTAATGCCTGTTGGGGCGCAGGCGCGTCCTACTGCCTGTAGGAGCGCAGGCGGGCCGTACTGTCTGTAGATGCGGAGGCTGACCCTACTGCCTGCAGGGGGACAGGCGGGCCCTACTGTCTGCAGGGGGTGCAGGAGGGCCCTACTGTCTGCAGAGGGACAGGCGGCCCTGCCGCCTACGGTGTTGAAGGAGGGTCCTACTGCCTGCAGGGGGACAGTCGAGCCCTACTGCCTGCAGGGGGACAGGCGGGCCCTACTGCCTGTAGGGGCGCAAGCGGGCCCTACTGTCTTTAGGGGCACAGGCGGCCCTTAATGCCTGTTGGGGCGCAGGCGCGTTCTACTGCCTGTATGAGCGCAGGCGGGCCCTACTGTCTGTAGATGCGGAGGCTGACCCTACTGCCTGCAGGGGGACAGGCGGGCCCTACTGTCTGCAGGGGGTGCAGGAGGGCCCTACTGTCTGCAGAGGGACAGGCGGCCCTGCCGCCTAAGGTGTTGAAGGAGGGTCCTACTGCCTGCAGGGGGACAGTCGAGCCCTACTGCCTGCAGGGGGACAGGCGGGCCCTACTGCCTGTAGGGGCGCAAGCGGGCCCTACTGTCTGTAGGGGCACAGGCGGCCCTTAATGCCTGTTGGGGCGCAGGCGCGTCCTACTGCCTGTATGAGCGTAGGCGGGCCCTACTGTCTGTAGGGGCGGAGGCTGACACTACTGCCTGCAGGGGGACAGGCGGCTCTCCTGCCTAAGGGGGTGCAGGGGGGCCCTACTGCCTGTACTACTGTCTGCAGGGGAACAGGCGGCCCTCCCACCTACAGGGGTGCAGGAGGGCCCTACTGCCTATGGGGGACAGGCGAGCCCTACTGCCTGCAGGGGGACAGGCAGGCCCTACTGCCTGCAGGGGGACAGGCGGCCCTCCCACCTACGGGGGTGCATGAGGGCCCTTCTGCCTGCAGGGGGACAGGCGAGCCCTACTGCCAGCAGGGGGACAGGCGGGCCCTACTGCCTGTAGGGGCGCATGCGGGCCCTACTGTCTGTAGGGGCGCAGGCGGCCCCTAATGCCTGTTGGGGCGCAGGCGCGTCCTACTGCCTGTATGAGCGCAGGCGGGCCCTACCGCCTGTAGGGGCGCAGGCGGGACCTACTGCCTGTAGGGGCGCATACGGGCCCTACTGTCTGTAGGGGCGCAGGCGGCCCCTAATGCCTGTTGGGGCGCAGGCGCGCCCTACTGCCTGCAGGAGCGCAGGCGGGCCCTACTGTCTGTGGGGGCGAAGGCTGACCCTACTGCCTGCAGGGGGAAAGGCGGGCCCTACTGTCTGCAGGGGGTGCAGGAGGGCCTAACTGACTGCAGGGGGACAGGCGGGCCCTACTGTCTGCAAGGGGTGCAGGAGGACCCTACTGCCTGCAGGGGGACAGTCGAGCCCTACTGCCTTCAGGGGGACAGGCAGGCACTACAGCCTGTAGGGCCGCATGCGGGACCTACTGTCTGTATTGGCGCAGGCGGCCCCTAATGCCTGAAGGGGCGCAGGCGGGCCCCAATGCCTGTAAGGGTGCAGGCGGGCCATACTGCCTGCAGGGGGACAGGCGGGCCCTACTGCCTGCAGGGGCGCATGCAGGGGACAGGCGGCCCTCCCGCCTACGGGGGTGCAGGAGGGCCCTACTGCCTGCAGGGGGCAGGCGGGCCCTACTGCCTGCAGGGGGACAGGCGGGCCCTACTGCCTGTAGGGGCGTAGGCGGGCTCTACTGTCTGCAGGGGAACAGGCGGCCCTCCCGCCTACGGAGATGCATGCGGGCCCTACTGCCTGCAGGGGGACCGGCGAGCCCTACTGCCTTCAGGGGTACAGGCGGGCCCTACTGCCTGTAGGGGCGCATGTGGGCCCTACTGCCTTCAGGGGGATAGGCAGGCCCTACTGCCTGCAGGGGGACAGGCGGGCCCTACTGTCTGCAGAGGGACAGGTGGCCCTGCCGCCTACGGGGGTAAAGAAGGGCCCTACTGCCTGCAGGGGGACAGGCGAGCCCTACTGCCTGCAGGGGGACAGGCGACCCTCCCTCCTACGGGGGTGCAGGAGGGCCCTTCTGCCTGCGGGGGACAGGCGAGCCCTACTGCCTGCAGGGGGACAGGCGGGCCCTACCGCCTGTATGGGCGCAGGCGGGCCCTACCGCCTGTAGGGGCGCAGGCGGGCCCTACTGCCTGTAGGGGCGCATACGGGCCCTACTGTCTGTAGGGGCGCAGGCGGCCCCTAATGCCTGTTGGGGCGCAGGCGCGCCCCAATGCCTGTAAGGGTGCAGGCGGGCCAAACTGCCTTCAGGGGGATAGGCGGGCCCTACTGCCTGCAGGGGGACAGGCGGGCCCTACTGCCTGTAGGGGCGCAAGCGGGCCCTACTGTCTGTAGGGGCACAGGCGGCCCTTAATGCCTGTTGGGGCGCAGGCGCGTCCTACTGCCTGTATGAGCGCAGGCGGGCCCTACTGTCTGTAGATGCGGAGGCTGACCCTACTGCCTGCAGGGGGACAGGCGGTCCCTACTGCCTGTAGGGGCGCATTCGGGCCCTACTGTCTTTAGGGGCGCAGGCGGGACCTGTTGGGGCGCAGGCGCGCCCTACTGCCTGTAGGAGCGCAGGCAGGCCCTACTGTCTGTAGGGGCGGAGGCGGGACCTACTATCAGAAGGGGGCGGAAGCGGCCCCTAATGCCTGTAGGGGCACAGGCGGGCCCTACTGTCTGCAGGGGGACAGGCGGCTCTCCTGCCAACGGGGGTGCAGGAGGGCCCTACTGCCAGCAGGGGGACAGGCGAGCCCTACTGCCTGCAGGGGGACAGGCGGGCCCTACTGCCTCTAGGGGGACAGCCGAGCCCTACTGCCTGCAAGGGGACAGGCGGGCCCCACTACCTGTAGGGGCGCATGCGGGCCCTACTGTCTGTAGGGGCACAGGCGGCCCTTAATGCCTGTTGGGGCGCAGGCGCGTCCTACTGCCTGTGGGAGCGCAGGCAGGCCGTACTGTCTGTAGGTGCGGAGGCTGACCCTACTGCCTGCAGGGGGACAGGCGGGCCCTACTGTCTGCAGGGGGTGCAGGGAGGGCCCTACTGTCTGCAGAGGGACAGGCGGCCCTGCCGCCTACGGTGGTGAAGGAGGGTCCTACTGCCTGCAGGGGGACAGGCGAGCCCTACTGCCTGCAGGGGGACAGGCGGGCCCTACTGCCTGTAGGGGAGCACGCGGGCCCTACTGTCTGTCGGGGCACAGGCGGCCCTTAATGCCTGTTGGGGCGCAGGCGCGTCCTACTGCCTGTATGAGCGCAGGCGGGCCCTACTGTCTGTAGAAGCGGAGGCTGACCCTACTGCCTGCAGGGGGACAGGCGGCTCTCCTGCCTAAGGGGATGCAGGAGGGCCCTACTGCCTGTACTACTGTCTGCAGGGGGACAGGCGGCCCTCCCACCTACGGGGGTGCAGGAGGGCCCTACTGCCTGCTGGGGGACAGGCGAGCCCTACTGCCTTCAGGGGGGACAGGCAGGCACTACTGCCTGTAGGGCCGCATGCGGGACTTACTGTCTGTATTGGCGCAGGCGGCCCCTATTGCCTGAAGGGGCGCAGGCGGGCCCCAATGCCTGTAAGGGTGCAGGCGGGCCATACTGCCTGCAGGGGGACAGGCGGGCCCTACTGCCTGCAGGGGCGCATGCAGGGGACAGGCGGCCCTCCCGCCTACGGGGGTGCAGGAGGGCCCTATTGCCTGCAGGGGGACAGGCGAGCCCTACTGCCTTCAGGGGGACAGGCAGGCCCTACTGCCTGTAGGGCCGCATGCGGGCCCTACTGTCTGTATTGGCGCAGGCGGCCCCTAATGCCTGAAGGGGCGCAGGCGGGCCCCAATGCCTGTAAGGGTGCAGGCGGGCCATACTGCCTGCAGGGGGACAAGCGGGCCCTACTGCCTGCAGGGGCGCATGCAGGGGACAGGCGGCCCTCCCGCCTACGGGGGTGCAGGAGGGCCCTACTGCATGCAGGGGGACAGGCGGGCCCTACTGCCTGCAGGGGCGCAGGCGGGCCCTAATGCCTGTAGGGGCGCAGGCGGGCTCTACTGTCTGCAGGGGAACAGGCGGCCCTCCCGCCTACGGAGATGCATGCGGGCCCTACTGCCTGCAGGGGGACAGGCGACCCTCCCACCTACGAGGGTGCAGGAGGGCACTACTGCCTGCAGGGGGACAGGCGGGCCCTACTGTCTGTAGGGGCGCAGGCGCGCCCCACTGCCTGTAAGAGCGCAGGCGGGCCATACTGCCTGTGGGGGGACAGGCGGCCCTCCCGCCTACGGGGGTGCAGGAGGGCCCTACTGCCTGCAGGGGGACAGGCGGGCCCTACTGTCTGCGGGGGTGCAGGAGGGCCCTACTGTCTGCAGAGGGACAGGCGGCCCTGCCGCCTACGGTGTTGAAGGAGGGTCCTACTGCCTGCAGGGGGACAGTCGAGCCCTACTGCCTGCAGGGGGACAGGCGGGCCCTACTGCCTGTAGGGGCGCAAGCGGGCCCTACTGTCTGTAGGGGCACAGGCGGCCCTTAATGCCTGTTGGGGCGCAGGCGCGTCCTACTGCCTGTATGAGCGTAGGCGGGCCCTACTGTCTGTAGGGGCGGAGGCTGACACTACTGCCTGCAGGGGGACAGGCGGCTCTCCTGCCTAAGGGGGTGCAGGGGGGCCCTACTGCCTGTACTACTGTCTGCAGGGGAACAGGCGGCCCTCCCACCTACAGGGGTGCAGGAGGGCCCTACTGCCTATGGGGGACAGGCGAGCCCTACTGCCTGCAGGGGGACAGGCAGGCCCTACTGCCTGCAGGGGGACAGGCGGCCCTCCCGCCTACGGGGGTGCATGAGGGCCCTTCTGCCTGCAGGGGGACAGGCGAGCCCTACTGCCAGCAGGGGCGCATGCGGGCCCTACTGTCTGTAGGGGCGCAGGCGGCCCCTAATGCCTGTTGGGGCGCAGGCGCGTCCTACTGCCTGTATGAGCGCAGGCGGGCCCTACCGCCTGTAGGGGCGCAGGCGGGACCTACTGCCTGTAGGGGCGCATACGGGCCCTACTGTCTGTAGGGGCGCAGGCGGCCCCTAATGCCTGTTGGGGCGCAGGCGCGCCCTACTGCCTGCAGGAGCGCAGGCGGGCCCTACTGTCTGTGGGGGCGAAGGCTGACCCTACTGCCTGCAGGGGGAAAGGCGGGCCCTACTGTCTGCAGGGGGTGCAGGAGGGCCTAACTGACTGCAGGGGGACAGGCGGGCCCTACTGTCTGCAAGGGGTGCAGGAGGACCCTACTGCCTGCAGGGGGACAGTCGAGCCCTACTGCCTTCAGGGGGACAGGCAGGCACTACAGCCTGTAGGGCCGCATGCGGGACCTACTGTCTGTATTGGCGCAGGCGGCCCCTAATGCCTGAAGGGGCGCAGGCGGGCCCCAATGCCTGTAAGGGTGCAGGCGGGCCATACTGCCTGCAGGGGGACAGGCGGGCCCTACTGCCTGCAGGGGGCAGGCGGCCCTCCCGCCTACGGAGATGCATGCGGGCCCTACTGCCTGCAGGGGGACCGGCGAGCCCTACTGCCTTCAGGGGTACAGGCGGGCCCTACTGCCTGTAGGGGCGCATGTGGGCCCTACTGCCTTCAGGGGGATAGGCAGGCCCTACTGCCTGCAGGGGGACAGGCGGGCCCTACTGTCTGCAGAGGGACAGGTGGCCCTGCCGCCTACGGGGGTGAAGAAGGGCCCTACTGCCTGCAGGGGGACAGGCGAGCCCTACTGCCTGCAGGGGGACAGGCGACCCTCCCTCCTACGGGGGTGCAGGAGGGCCCTTCTGCCTGCGGGGGACAGGCGAGCCCTACTGCCTGCAGGGGGACAGGCGGGCCCTACCGCCTGTAGGGGCGCAGGCGGGCCCTACTGCCTGTAGGGGCGCATACGGGCCCTACTGTCTGTAGGGGCGCAGGCGGCCCCTAATGCCTGTTGGGGCGCAGGCGCGCCCCAATGCCTGTAAGGGTGCAGGCGGGCCAAACTGCCTTCAGGGGGATAGGCGGGCCCTACTGCCTGCAGGGGGACAGGTGGCCCTCCCGCCTACGGGGGTGCAGGAGGGCCCTACTTCCTGCAGGGCGACAGGCAGGCCCTACTATGTTCAAGGGGTGCAGGAGGGCCCAACTGGCTGCAGGGGGACAGGCGGGCCCTACTGTCTGCAATGGGTGCAGGAGGGCCCAACGGGCTGCAGGGGGACAGGCGGGCCCTACTGCCTGCAGGATGACAGGCGAGCCCTACTGCCTGCAAGGGGACAGGCGGCCCTCCCGCCTGCGGGGGTGCAGGCGGGACCTACTGCCTGTAGGGGCGCAGGCGGCCCTACTGCCTGTAGGAACGCAGGCGGGCCCTACTGTCTGTAGAGGCGGAGGCTGACCCTACTGCCTGCAGGGGAACAGACGGGCCCTACTGTCTGCAGGGGGTGCAGGAGGGCCTAACTGCTTGCAGGGGGACAGACGGGCCCTACTCTCTGCAAGGGGTGCAGGAGGGCCCAACTGGCTGCAGGGGGACAGGCGGGCCCTATTGCCTGCAAGGGGCGTAGGCGGGCCCTACTGCCTGTAGGGGCGCAGGCTGGCCGTACTGCATGCAGGGGGACAGGCAGGCCCTACTGCCTGCAGGGGGTGCAGGAGGGCCCAACTGCCTGCAGGGGGACAGGCGGGCCCTACTGGCTGCAGGGGGTGCAAGAGGGCCCAACTGCCAGCAGGGGGACAGGCGGGCCCCACTGCCTGAAGGGGCCCAGGCGGGACCTACTATCAGAAGGGGCGCAAGCGGCCCCTAATGCCTGTAGGGGCACAGGCGGGCCCTACTGTCTGCAGGGGGTGCAGGAGGGCCTTACTGCTTGCAGGGGGACAGACGGGCCCTACTGTCTGCAAGGGGTGCAGGAGGGCCCAACTGGCTGCAGGGGGACAGGCGGGCCCTATTGCCTGCAAGGGGCGTAGGCGGGCCATACTGCCTATAGGGGCGCAGGCTGGCCCTACTGCCTGCAGGGGGACAGGCGAGCCCTACTACCTTCAGGGGGACAGGCAGGCCCTACTGCCTGTAGGGCCGCATGCGGGCCCTACTGTCTGTATTGGCGCAGGCGGCCCCTAATGCCTGAAGGGGCGCAGGCGGGCCCCAATGCCTGTAAGGGTGCAGGCGGGCCATACTGCCTGCAGGGGGACAGGCGGGCCCTACTGCCTGCAGGGGCGCATGCAGGGGACAGGCGGCCCTCCCGCCTACTGGGGTGCAGGAGGGCCCTACTGCCTGCAGGGGGACAGGCGAGCCCTACTACCTTCAGGGGGACAGGCAGGCCCTACTGCCTGTAGGGCCGCATGCGGGCCCTACTGTCTGTATTGGCGCTGGCGGCCCCTAATGCCTGAAGGGGCTCAGGCGTGCCCCAATGCCTGTAAGGGTGCAGGCGGGCCAAACTGCCTGCAGGGGGACAAGCGGGCCCTACTGCCTGCAGGGGCGCATGCAGGGGACAGGCGGCCCTCCCGCCTACGGGGGTGCAGGAGGGCCCTACTGCCTGCAGGGGGACAGGCGGGCCCTACTGCCTGCAGGGGCGCAGGCGGGCCCTAATGCCTGTAGGGGCGCAGGCGGGCTCTACTGTCTGCAGGGGAACAGGCGGCCCTCCCGCCTACGGAGATGCATGCGGGCCCTACTGCCTGCAGGGGGACAGGCGAGCCCTACTGTCAGCAAGGGGTGCTGGAGGGCCCTACTGCCTGCAGGGGGACAGTCGAGCCCTACTGCCTTCAGGGGGACAGGCAGGCACTACTGCCTGTTGGGCCGCATGTGGGACCTACTGTCTGTATTGGCGCAGGCGGCCCCTAATGCCTGAAGGGGCGCAGGCGGGCCCCAATGCCTGTAAGGGTGCAGGCGGGCCATACTGCCTGCAGGGGGACAGGCGGGCCCTACTGCCTGCAGGGGCGCATGCAGGGGACAGGCGGCCCTCCCGCCTACGGGGGTGCAGGAGGGCCCTACTGCCTGCAGGGGGACAGGCGAGCCCTACTACCTTCAGGGGGACAGGCAGGCCCTACTGCCTGTAGGGCCGCATGCGGACCCTACTGTCTGTATTGGCGCAGGCGTGCCCCAATGCCTGTAAGATTGCAGGCGGGCCAAACTGCCTGCAGGGGGACAAGCGGGCCCTACTGCCTGCAGGGGCGCATGCAGGGGACAGGCGGCCCTCCCGCCTACGGGGGTGCAGGAGGGCCTTACTGCCTGCAGCGGGACAGGCGGGCCCTACTGCCTGCAGGGGCGCAGGCGGGCCCTAATGCCTGTAGGGGCGCAGGCGGGCTCTACTGTCTGCAGGGGAACAGGCGGCCCTCCCGCCTACGGAGATGTATGCGGGCCCCACTGCCTGCAGGGGGACAGTCGAGCCCTACTGCCTGCAGGGGTACAGGCGGGCCCTACTTCCTGTAGGGGCGCATACGGGCCCTACTGTCTGTAGGGGCGCAGGCGGCCCCTAATGCCTGTTGGGGCGCAGGCGCGCCCTACTGCCTGCAGGAGCGCAGGCGGTCCCTACTGTCTGCAGGGGTGCAGGAGGGCCTAACTGCCTGCAGGGGAACAGGCGGGCCCTACTGTCTGCAAGGTGTGCAGGAGGGCCCAACTGGCTGCAGAAGGAGAGGCGGGCCCTACTGCCAGCAGGGGGACAGGCGGGCCCTACTGCCTACAGTGGCGCATGCGGGCCCTACTGTCTGTAGGGGCGCAGGCAGGACCTGTTGGGGCGCAGGCGCGCCCTACTGCCTGTAGGAGCGCAGTTGGGCCCTACTGTCTGTAGGGGCGGAAGCTGACCCTACTGCCTGCAGGGGGACAGGCGGTCCCTACTGTCTGCAGGGTGTGCAGGAGGGCCTAACTGCCTGCAGAGGGACAGGCGGGCCCTACTGTCTGCAAGGGGTGCAGCAGGGCCCAACTGGCTGCAGGGGGACAGGCGGGCCCTACTGCCTACAGTGGCGCATGCGGGCCCTACTGTCTGTAGGGGCGCAGGCAGGACCTGTTGGGGCGCAGGCGCGCCCTACTGCCTGTAGGAGCGCAGTTGGGCCCTACTGTCTGTAGGGGCGGAAGCTGACCCTACTGCCTGCAGGGGGACAGGCGGTCCCTACTGTCTGCAGGGTGTGCAGGAGGGCCTAACTGCCTGCAGAGGGACAGGCGGGCCCTACTGTCTGCAAGGGGTGCAGCAGGGCCCAACTGGCTGCAGGGGGATAGGCGGGCCCTACTACAGGCGGACAGTAGGGCCCGTATGCGCCCCTACAGGAAGTAGGGCCCGCCTCTCCCCCTGCAGGCAGTAGGGCTCGCCTGTCCCCCTGCAGGCAGTAGGACCCTCCTTCACCACCGTAGGCGGCAGAGCCGCCTGTCCCTCTGCAGACAGTAGGGCCCTCCTGCACCCCCTGCAGACAGTATGGCCCGCCTGTCCCCCTGCAGGCAGTAGGGTCAGCCTCCGCATCTACAGACAGTACGGCCCGCCTGCGCTCCTACAGGCAGTAGGACGCGCCTGCGCCCCAACAGGCAGAAGGGCCCGTCTGTCCCCCTGCAGGCAGTAGGGCCTGCCTGTCCCCCTGAAGGCAGTAGGGCCCGCATGCGCCCCTACAGGCAATAGGGCCCGCCTGTACCCCTGCAGGCAGTAGGGCTCGCCTGTCCCCCTGCAGGCAGTAGGGCCCGCATGCATCTCCGTAGGCGGGAGGGCCGCCTGTTCCCCTGCAGACAGTAGAGCCCGCCTGCGCCCCTACAGGCATTAGGGCCCGCCTGCGCCCCTGCAGGCAGTAGGGCCCGCCTGTCCCCCTGCAGGCAGTAGGGCTCTCCTGCACCCCCGCCCCAACAGGTGCCGCCTGCGCCCCTACAGACAGTAGGGCCCGCATGCGCCCCTACAGGCAGTAGGGCCCGCATGCTCCCCTACAGGCAGTAGGGCCCGCCTGTCCCCCTGCAGGCAGTAGGGCTCGCCTGTCCCCCTGCAGGAAGTAGGGCCCTCCTGCACCCCCGAAGGTGGGAGGGTCACCTGTCCCCTTGCAGACAGTAGGGCTCGCCTGTCCCCATGCAGGCAATAGGGCCCTCCTTCACCCGCCTAGGCGGCAGGGCCGCCTGTCCCTCTGCAGACAGTAGGGCCCGCCTGTCCCTATGCAGGCAGTTGGGCCCTCCTGCACACCCTGCAGACAGTAGGGCCCGCCAGCGCACCTACAGGTAGTAGGGTCAGCCTCCGCCCCTACAGACAGTAGGGCCCGCCTGCGCTCCTACAGGCAGTAGGGCGCGCCTGCGCCCCAACAGGTCCCGCCTGCGCCCCTACAGACAGCAGGGCCCGAATGCGCCCCTACAGGCAGTAGGGCCCGCCTGCCCCCTGCAGGCAGTAGGGCCCTCCTGCACCCCCGTAGGCGGGAGGGCCGCCTGTCCCCCTGCAGGCAGTATGGCCTGCCTGTCCCCCTGCAGGCAGTAGGGCCAGCCTGCGCCCCTACAGGCAGTAGGGCCTGCCTGCGCCCCTGCAGGCAGTCGGGCCCGCCTGTCCCCCTGCAGTCAGTTGGGCCCTCCTGCGCCCTACAGACAGTAGGGCCCGCTTGTCCCCCTGCAGGCAGTAGGGCTCGCCTGTCCCCCTGCAGGCAGTAGGTCCCTCCTGCACCCCCGTAGGTGGGAGGGTCGCCTGTCCCCCTTGCTGGCAGTAGGGCTCGCCTGTCCCCCTGCAGGCAGTAGGGGCCGCCTGTCCCCCTGCAGGCAGTTAGGCCTTCCTGCACCCCCTGCAGGCAGTTAGGCCTTCCTGCACCCCCTGCAGACAGTAGAGCCCGCCTGTCCCCCTGCAGGCAGTAGTCCGCATGCGCCCCTACAGGCAGTAGGTCCCGCATGTCCCACTGCAGGCAGTAGGGCTCGCCTGCACCCCTTGCAGACAGTAGGGCCCGCCTGTCCCTCTGCAGGCAGTTAGGCCCTCCTGCACACCCTGCAGACAGTAGGGCCCTACTGTCTGTAGGGGCGCAGGCGGCCCCTAATGCCTGTTGGGGCGCAGGCGCGCCATACTGCCTGCAGGAGCGCAGGCGGTCCTTACTGTCTGCAGGGGGTGCAGGAGGGCCTAACTGCCTGCAGGGGAACAGGCGGGCCCTACTGTCTGCAAGGGGTGCAGGTGGGCCCAACTGGCTGCAGAAGGAGAGGCGGGCCCTACTGCCAGCAGGGGGACAAGCGGGCCCTACTGCCTGTAGGGACGCAGGCGGGCCCTACTGTCTGTAGGGGCGGAGGCTGACCCTACTCTCTGCAAGGGGTGCAGGATGGCCCAACTGGCTGCCTGCAAGGGGACAGGCGACCCTCCCACCTACGGCGGTGCAGGAGGGCACTACTGCCTGAATGGGGACAGGTGGGCCGAACAGCCTGCAAGGGGACAGGCGACCCTCCCACCTACGGGGGTGCAGGAGGGCACTACTGCCTGCAGGGGGACAGGCGAGCCCTACTGCCTGCAGTGGGACAGGCGGGACCTACTGCCTGTAGGGGCGCATGCGGACCCTACTGTCTGTAGGGGCGCAGGCGCGCCCTACTGCCTGTAAGAGCGCAGGCGGGCCATACTGCCTGCGGGGAGACAGGCGACCCTCCCGCCTACGGGGGTGGAGGAGGGCCCTACTGCTTGAATGGGGACAGGCGGGCCCAACTGCCTACATGGGGACAGGCGAGCCCTACTGCCTGCAGGGGAAAAGGCAGGACTTACTGCCTGCAGGGGGACAGGCGGCCCTCCCGCCTACGGGGGTGGAGGAGAACCCTACTGCCTGAATGGGGACAGGCGGGCCCAACTGCCTGCAGGGGGACAGGCGGGCCCTACTGTGTGCAAGGGGTGCAGGAGGGCCCAACTGGCTGCAGGGGGACAGGCGGGCCCTACTGCCTGCAGGGGCGCAGGCGGGCCCTAATGCCTGTAGGGGCGCTGGCGGGCCCTACTGTCTGCAGGGGGTGCAGGAGGGCCCAACTGCCTGCATAGGGACAGGCGGGCCCTACAGTCTGCAGGGGTGCAGGAGGGCCCTACTGTCTGCAAGAGGACAGGCCCCTACTGCCTGTACTACTGTCTGCAGGGGGACAGGCAGGACCTGTTGGGGCGCAGGCGCGCCCTACTGCCTGTAGGAGCGCAGGCGGGCCCTACTGTCTGTAGGGGCGGAGGCTGACCCTACTACCTGTAGGTGCGCTGGCGGGCCCTACTGTCTGCAGGGTGTGCAGGAGGGCCCAACTGCCTGCATAGTGACAGGCGGGCCCTACTGTCTGCAGAGGGACAGGCGGCCCTGCCGCCTAGGCGGGTGAAGGAGGGCCCTATTGCCTGCATGGGGACAGGCGAGCCCTACTGTCTGCAAGGGGACAGGTGACCCTCCCACCTTCGGGGGTGCAGGAGGGCCCTACTGCCTGCAGGGGGACAGGCGAGCCCTACTGCCTGCAGGGGGACAGGCGGGCCCTACTGCCTGTAGGGGAGCTTGCGGGCCCTACCGCCTGTAGGGGCGCATGCGGGCCCTACTGTCTGTAGGGGCGCAGGCGGCACCTGTTGGGGCGGGGGTGCAGGAGAGCCCTACTGCCTGCAGGGGGACAGGCGACCTGCACCTGCGACCTGCGGCCCTACTGCCTGCAGGGGCGCAGGCGGGCCCTAATGCCTGTAGGGGCGCAGGCGGGCTCTACTGTCTGCAGGGCAACAGGCCCTACTGCCTGCAGGGGCGCAGGCGGGCCCTAATGCCTGTTGGGGCGCAGGCGGGCTCTACTGTCTGCAGGGGAACAGGCGGCCCTCCCGCCTACGGAGATGCATGCGGGCCCTACTGCCTGCAGGGAGACAGGCGAGCCCTACTGCCTGCAGGGGTACAGGCGGGCCCTACTGCCTGTAGGGGCGCATGCGGGCCCTACTGCCTTCAGGGGGACAGGCAGGCCCTACTGCCTGCAGGGGGACAGACGGGCCCTTCTGTCTGCAGGGGGACAGGCAGGCCCTACTGCCTGCAGGGGGTGCGGGAGGGCCCAACTGCCTGCAGGGGGACAGGCGGGCCCTACTGGCTGCAGGGGGTGCAAGAGCGTCCAACTGCCTGCAGGAAAATGGCGGGCCCTACTGTCTGCAGGGGGTGCAGGAGGGCCCAACTGCCTGCAGGGGGACAGGCGGGCCCTACTGCCTGCAGGGAGACAGGCGGGCACCACTGCCTAAAGGGGCGCAGGCGGGACCTACTATCAGAAGGGGCGCAAGCGGCCCCTAATGCCTGTAGGGGCACAGGCGGGCCCTACTGTCTGCAGGGGGACAGGCGGCTCTCCTGCCTACGGGGGTGCAGGAGGGCCCTACTGCCTGCAGGGGAACAGGCGAGCCCTACTGCCTGCATGGGACAGGCGGGCCCTACTGTCTGCAAGGGGTGCAGGAGGGCCCAACTGGCTGCAGGGGGGAAAGGCGGGCCCTATTGCCTGCAAGGGGCGTAGGCGGGCCCTACTGCCTGTAGGGGCACAGGCTGACCCTACTGCCTGCAGGGGGACAGGCGGGCCCTACTGCCTGCAGGGGGACAGGCGAGCCCTACTGACTGCAGGGGGACAGGCGGCCCCTACTGTCTGCAGAGGGACAGGCGGCCCTGCCGCCTACGGGGGTGAAGAAGGGCCCTACTGCCTGTAGGGGCGCAGGCGGGCCCTACTGCCTTTAGGAGCGCAGGAGGGCCCTAATGCCTCTAGGGCCGCTGGCGCGCCCTACTGCCTGCAGGGGGACAGGCAGGCCCTACTGCCTGCAGGGGGATAGGCGGGCACTAGTGTCTGCAGAGGGACAGGCGGCCCTGCCGCCTACGGAAGGGAAGGAGGGCCCTACTGCCTGCATGGGACAGGCGGGCCTTACTGTCTGCAAGGGGTGCAGGAGGGCCCAACTGGCTGCAGGGGGAAAGGCGGGCCCTATTGCCTGCAAGGGGCGTAGGCGGGCCCTACTGCCTGTAGGGGCACAGGCGGGCCCTACTGTCTGCAGAAGGACAGGCAGCTCTCCTGCATACGGGGGTGCAGGAGGGCCCAAATGCCTGCAGGGGGACAGGCGAGCCCTACTGCCTGCAGGGGGACAGGCGGGCCCTACTGCCTCTAGGGGGACAGCCGAGCCCTACTGCCTGCAAGGGGACAGAAGGGCCCCACTACCTGTAGGGGCGCATGCGGGCCCTACTGTCTGTAGGGGCACAGGCGGCCCTTAATGCCTGTTGGGGCGCAGGCGCGTCCTACTGTCTGTAGGGGCGGAGGCTGACCCTACTACCTGTAGGTGCGCTGGCGGGCCCAACTGCCTACATAGGGACAGGCGGGCTCTCCTGCCTACGGGGGTGCAGGAGGGCCCTACTGTCTGTACTACTGTCTGCAGGGGGACAGGCGGCTCTCCTGCCTACGGGGGGTGCAGGAGGGCCCTACTGCCTGTATTACTGTCAGCAGGGGGACAGGCGGCTCTCCTGCCTTTCGGGGTGCATGAGGGACCAACTGCCTGCAGTGGGACAGGCGGGCCCAACTGCCTGCAGGGAGACAGGCAGGCCCTACTGCCTGTAGGGGCGCATGAGGGCCCTAATGTCTGTAGGGGCGCAGGCGGGACCTGTTGGGGCGCAGGCGCGCCCTACTGCCTGTAGGAGCGCAGGCGGGCCCTACTGACTGTAGGGGCGGAGGCTGACCCTACTACCTGTAGGTGCGCTGGCGGGCCCAACTGCCTACATAGGGACAGGCGGGCTCTCCTGCATACGGGGGTGCAGGAGGGCCCTACTGCCTGTACTACTGCCTGCAGGGGGACAGGCGTCTCTCCTGCCTTTCGGGGTGCATGAGGGGCCAACTGGCTGCAGTGGGACAGGCGGGCCCAACTGCCTGCAGGGAGACAGGCAGGCCCTACTGCCTGTAGGGGCGCATGCGGGCCCTACTGTCTGCATAGGGACAGGAGGGCCCTACTGTCTGCAGGGGGACAGGCGGCTCTCCTGCCTGCATGGGGACAGGCGGGCCCTACTGCCTGTAGGGGGACTGGCGGGCCCTACTGTCTGCATAGGGACAGGAGGGCCCTACTGTCTGCAGGGGGTCAGGCGGCTCTCCTGCCTACGGGGGTGAAGGAGGGCCCTACTGCCTGCATGGGGACAGGCGGGCCCTACTGCCTGCAGGGGGACAGTCGAGCCCTACTGCCTGCAAGGGGACAGGCGACCCTCCCACCTACGGGGGTGCAGGAGGGACCTACTGCCTGCATGGGGACAGGCGAGCCCTACTGCCTGCAGGGGGACAGGCGGGCCCTACTGCCTGTAGGGGAGCATGCGGGCCCTACTGTCTGTAGGGGCGCAGGCGGGACCTGTTGGGGCGCAGGCGCGCCCTACTGCCTGTAGGAGCGCAGGCGGGCCCTACTGTCTGTAGGGGCGGAGGCTGACCCTACTACCTGTAGGTGCGCTGGCGGGCCCAACTGCCTACATAGGGACAGGCGGGCTCTCCTGCCTACGGGGGTGCAGGAGGGCCCTAATGCCTGTACTACTGTCTGCAGGGGGACAGGCGGCTCTCCTGCCTACGGGGGTGCAGGAGGGCCCTACTGCCTGTACCACTGTCTGCAGGGGGACAGGCGGCCCTCCCGCCTACTGGGGTGCAGGAGGGCCCTACTGCGTGTGCGGGCGCAAGCGGGCCCTTCTGCCTGCAGGGGGACAGGCGGGCTCTCCTGCCTATGGGGGTGCAGGAGGGCCCTACTGCCTGTACTACTGTCTGCAGGGGGACAGGCGGCTCTCCTGCCTACGGGGGTGCAGGGAGGGCCCTACTGCCTACATAGGGACAGGCGGGCTCTCCTGCCTACGGGGGTGCACTAGGGCCCTACTGCCTGTACTACTGTCAGCAGGGGGACAGGCGGCTCTCCTGCCTACGGGGGTGCAGGAGGGCCCTACTGCCTGTACCACTGTCTGCAGGGGGACAGGAGGCCCTCCCGCCTACCGGGGTGCAGGAGGGGCCAACTGCCTGCAGTGGGACAGGCGGGCCCTACTGCCTGCAGGGGGACAGACGGGCCCTACTGTCTGCAGGGGGTGCAGGAGGGCCCAACTGCCTGCAGGGAGACAGGCGGGCCCTACTGCCTGCAGGGGCGCAGGCGGGCACTAATGCCTGTAGGGGCGCAGGCGGGCCCTACTGTCTGCAAGGGAACAGGCGGCCCTCCCGCCTACGGAGGTGCAGGAGGGCCCTATTGCCAGCAGGGGGACAGGCGAGCCCTACTGCCTGCAGGGGGACAGGCCCGCCTGTAGGGGCGCATGCGGGCCCTGCTGTCTGTAGGGGCGCAGGCGGGACCTGTTGGGGCTCAGGCGCGCCCTACTGCCTGTAGGAGCGCAGGCGGGCCCTACTGTCTGTAGGGGCGGAGGCTGACCCTACTACCTGTAGGTGCGCTGGCGGGCCCTACTGTCTGCAGGGTGTGCAGGAGGGCCCAACTGCCTGCATAGGGACAGGCGGGCCCTACTGTCTGCAGGGGGTGCAGGAGGGCCCCACAGTCTGCAGGATGACAGGCGGCCCTTCCGCCTACGGGGGTGCAGGAGGGCCCTACTGCCTGTAGGAGCGCAGGCGGGCCCTACTGTCTGTAGGGGCGGAGGCTGACCCTACTACCTGTAGGTGCGCTGGCGGGCCCTACTGTCTGCAGGGTGTGCAGGAGGGCCCAACTGCCTGCATAGGGACAGGCGGGCCCTACTGTCTGCAGGGGGTGCAGGAGGGCCCCACAGTCTGCAGGATGACAGGCGGCCCTTCCGCCTACGGGGGGTGCAGGAGGGCCCTACTGCCTGTACGGGCGCAAGCAGGCCCTACCATATACAAGGGGTGCATGAGGGCCCAACTGCCTGTAGGGGGACAGGTGGGCCCTACTGCCTGCAGGGGCGCAGGCGGCCCTCCCGCCTACGGGGGTGCAGGCGGGACCTACTGCCTGTAGGGCCGCAGGCTGACCCTGCCTGCAGGGGGACCGACAGGCCCTACTGTCTGCAGGGGGTGCAGGAGGGCCCAACTGCCCGCAGGGAGACAGGCGGGCCCTACTGCCTGTAGGGGCGCATGAGGGCCCTACTCTTTGTAGGGGCGCAGGCGGCCCCTAGTGCTTGAAGGGGCGCAGGCGGGCCCCAATGCCTGTAGGGGCGCAGGCTGGCCCTACTGCCTGAAGGGGGACAGGCAGGCCCTACTGCCTGCAGGGGGACAGGCGGGCCCTACTGTGTGCAAGGGGTGCAGGAGGGCCCAACTGGCTGCCAGGGGACAGGCGGCTCTCCTGCCTACGGGGGTGCAGGAGGGCCCTACTGCCTGTACTACTGTCTGCAGGGGGACAGGCGGCTCTCCTGCCTACGGGGGTGCAGGAGGGCACTACTGCCTGCATAGGGACAGGCGGGCTCTACTGTCTGCAGGGGGTGCAGGAGGGCCCTACTGTCTGCAGGGGGACAGGCGGCCCTCCCGCCCACCGGGGTGCAGGAGGGGCCAACTGCCTGCAGTGGGACAGGCGGGCCCTACTCCCTGCAGGGGGACAGACGGGCCCTACTGTCAGCAGGGGTTGCAGGAGGGCCCAACTGCCTGCAGAGAGACAGGCGGGCCCTACTACCTGCAGGGGCGCAGGCGGGCCCTAATGCCTGTAGGGGCGCAGGCGGGCCCTACTGTCTGTAGGGGAACAGGCGGCCCTCCCGCCTACGGAGGTGCAGGAGGGCCCTTCTGCCTGCAGGGGGACAGGCGAGCCCTACTGCCTGCAGGGGGACAGGCTGACCCTAAAGTCTACAGGGGGACAGGCTGGCCCTACTGCCTGTAGGGGCGCAGGCGGGCTCTACTGTTTGTAGGGGCACAGGCTGGCCCTACTGCCTGAAGGGGGTGCAGAAGGGCCCTACTGCCTGTACCACTGTCTGCAGGGGGACAGGCGGCCCTCCCGCCTACCGGTGTGCAGGATGGGCCAACTGCCTGCAGTGGGACAGGCAGTCCCTACTGCCTGCAGGGGGACAGGCGAGCCTTACTGCCTGCAAGGGGACAGGCGACCCTCCCACCTACGGGGGTGCAGGAGGAACCTACTGCCTGCAGGGGGACAGGCGGGCCCTACTGCCTGCAGGGGGACAGGCGAGCCCTACTGCCTGCAGGGGGACAGGCTGACCCTAAAGTCTACAGGGGGACAGGCTGGCCCTACTGCCTGTAGGGGCGCAGGCGGGCTCTACTGTTTACTGGGACAGGCGGTCCCTACTGCCTGCAGGGGGACAGGCGAGCCTTACTGCCTGCAAGGGGACAGGCGACCCTCCCACCTACGGGGGTGCAGGAGGGACCTACTGCCTGCAGGGGGACAGGCGGGCCCTACTGCCTGCAGGGGGACAGGCGGCCCTCTCGCCTACGGGGTGCAATCGGGACCTACTGCCTTTAGGGGCGCAGGCGGCCCTACTGCCTGTACGGTCGCAGGCAGGCCCTACTGCCTGTACGGGCGCAGGCAGGCCCTACTGCCTGTAGGGGCGCAGGCTGGCCCTACTGCCTGAATGGGGACAGGCAGGCCCTACTGCCTGCAGGGGGACAGGCGGCCCTTCCGCTTACGGGGTTGCAGGAGGGCCCTTCTGCCTGTACGGGCGCAGGCGGGCCCTGCTGAATGCAGGGGGACACGAGCCCTACTGCCTGCAGGGGAGCAGGCGGTCCCTACTGCCTGTAGGGGCGCAGGCGGGCCCTACTGTCTGCAAGGGAACAGGCAGGCCCTACTGCCTGCAGGGGGACAGGCGGGCCCTACTGTCTGCAGGGGGTGCAGGAGGGCCCAACTGCCTGCAGGGGGACAGGCGGTCCCTACTGTCTGCAGGGGGACAGGCGGGCCCTTCTATCTGCAAGGGGCGCAGACAGGCCCTACTGCCTGTAGGGGCGCAGGCTGGCCCTACTGCCTGAATGGGGACAGGCAGGCCCTACTGCCTACGGGGGTGCAGAAGGGCCCTACTGCCTGTACCACTGTCTGCAGGGGGACAGGCGGGCCCTACTGGCTGCAGGGGGGACAGGCGAGCCCTACTGCCTGCAGGGGGACAGGGTGACCCTAAAGTCTACAGGGGGACAGGCTGGCCCTACTGCCTGTAGGGGCGCAGGCAGGCTCTACTGTTTACTGGGACAGGCGGTCCCTACTGCCTGCAGGGGGACAGGCGAGCCCTACTGCCTGCAAGGGGACAGGCGACCCTCCCACCTACGGGGGTGCAGGAGGGACCTACTGCCTGCAGGGGGACAGGCGGGCCCTACTGCCTGCAGGGGGACAGGCGAGCCCTACTGCCTGCAGGGGGACAGGCTGACCCTAAAGTCTACAGGGGGACAGGCTGGCCCTACTGCCTGTAGGGGCGCAGGCGGGCTCTACTGTTTGTAGGGGCACAGGCTGGCCCTACTGCCTGCAGGGGGGCAGGCGGCCCTCTCGCCTACGGGGGTGCAATCGGGACCTTCTGCCTTTAGGGGCGCAGGCGGCCCTACTGCCTGTACGGTCGCAGGCAGGCCCTACTGCCTGTAGGGGCGCAGGCTGGCCCTACTGCCTGAAGGGGGACAGGCAGGCCCTACTGCCTGCAGGGGGACAGGCGGCCCTCCCACTTACGGGGTTGCAGGAGGGCCCTTCTGCCTGTACGGGCGCAGGCGGGCCCTGCTGAATGCAGGGGGACACGAGCCCTACTGCCTGCAGGGGCGCAGACAGGCCCTACTGCCTGTAGGGGCGCAGGCTGGCCCTACTGCCTGAAGGGAGACAGGCAGGCCCTACTGCCTACGGGGGTGCAGAAGGGCCCTACTGCCTGTACCACTGTCTGCAGGGGGACAGGCGGCCCTCCCGCCTACCGGTGTGCAGGATGGGCCAACTGCCTGCAGTGGGACAGGCGGTCCCTACTGCCTGCAGGGGGGACAGGCGAGCCCTACTGCCTGCAAGGGGACAGGCGACCCTCCCACCTACGGGGGTGCAGGAGGGACCTACTGCCTGCAGGGGGACAGGCGGGCCCTACTGCCTGCAGGGGGACAGGCGAGCCCTACTGCCTGCAGGGGGACAAGCTGACCCTAAAGTCTACAGGGGGACAGGCTGGCCCTACTGCCTGTAGGGGCGCAGGCGGGCTCTACTGTTTGTAGGGGCACAAGCTGGCCCTACTGCCTGCAGGGGGACAGGCGGCCCTCTCGCCTACGGGGGGGTGCAATCGGGACCTACTGCCTTTAGGGGCGCAGGCGGCCCTACTGCCTGTACGGGGCGCAGGCAGGCCCTACTGCCTGAAGGGGGACAGGCAGGCCCTACTGCCTGCAGGGGGACAGGCGGCCCTCCCGCTTACGGGGTTGCAGGAGGGCCCTTCTGCCTGTACGGGCGCAGGCGGGCCCTGCTGAATGCAGGGGGACACGAGCCCTACTGCCTGCAGGGGAGCAGGCGGGCCCTCATGCCTGTAGGGGCGCAGGCGGGCCCTACTGTCTGCAAGGGAACTGGCAGGCCCTACTGCCTGCTGGGGGACAGGCGGGCCCTACTGTCTGCAGGGGGTGCAGGAGGGGCCCAACTGCCTGCAGGGGGACAGGCGGTCCCTACTGTCTGCAGGGGGACAGGCGGGCCCTTCTTTCTGCAAGGGGCGCAGACAGGCCCTACTGCCTGTAGGGGCGCAGGCTGGCCCTACTGCCTGAAGGGGGACAGGCAGGCCCTACTGCCTACGGGGGGTGCAGAAGGGCCCTACTGCCTGTACCACTGTCTGCAGGGGGACAGGCGGCCCTCCCGCCTACCGGTGTGCAGGATGGGCCAACTGCCTGCAGTGGGACAGGCGGTCCCTACTGCCTGCAGGGGGACAGACGGACCCTACTGACTGCAGGGGGTGCAGGAGGGCCCAACTGCCCGCAGGGAGACAGGCGGGCCCTACTGCCTGTAGGGGCGCATGAGGGCCCAACTGGCTGCTAGGGGACAGGCGGGCCCTACTACCTGCAGGGGCGCAGGTAGGCCCTACTGCCTGTAGGGGCGCAGGCTGGCCCTACTGTCTGCAGGGGAACAGGCGGCCCTCCCGCCTACGGAGGTGCAGGAGGGCCCTTCTGCCTGCAGGGGGACAGGCGAGCCCTACTGCCTGCAGGGGGACAGGCTGACCCTAAAGTCTACAGGGGGACAGGCTGGCCCTACTGCCTGTAGGGGCGCACGCGGGCTCTACTGTTTGTAGGGGCACAGGCTGGCCCTTCTACCTGCAGGGGGACAGGCGGCCCTCTCGTTTACGGGGGTGCAATCGGGACCTACTGCCATTAGGGGCGTAGGCGGCCCTACTGCCTGTACGGTCGCAGGCGGTCCCTACTGTCTGCAGGGGGACAGGCGGGCCCTTCTATCTGCAAGGGGCGCAGACAGGCCCTACTGCCTGTAGGGGCGCAGGCTGGCCCTACTGCCTGAAGGGGGACAGGCAGGCCCTACTGCCTACGGGGGTGCAGAAGGGCCCCTACTGCCTGTAGGGGCGCAGGCTGGCCCTACTGTCTGCAGGGGAACAGGCGGCCCTCCCCGCCTACGGAGGTGCAGGAGGGCCCTACTGCCTGCAGGGGAGACAGGCGAGCCCTACTGCCTGCAGGGGGACAGGCTGACCCTAAAGTCTACAGGGGGACAGGCTGGCCCTACTGCCTGTAGGGGCGCAGGCGGGCTCTACTGTTTGTAGGGGCACAGGCTGGCCCTACTGCCTGCAGGGGGACAGGCGGCCTTCTCGCCTACGGGGGGTGCAATCGGGACCTACTGCTTTTAGGGGCGTAGGCGGCCCTACTGCCTGTACGGTCGCAGGCAGGCCCTACTGCCTGTAGGGGCGCAGGCTGGCCCTACTGCCTGAATGGGGACAGGCAGGCCCTACTGCCTGCAGGGGGACAGGCGGCCCTCCCCGCTTACGGGGTTGCAGGAGGGCCCTTCTGCCTGTACGGGCGCAAGCGGGCCCTGCTGAATGCAGAGGGACAAGAGCCCTACTGCCTGCAGGGGAGCAGGCGGGCCCTAATGCCTGTAGGGGCGCAGGCGGGCCCTACTGTCTGCAAGGGAACAGGTAGGCCCTACTGCCTGCAGGGGGCAGCCGGGCCCTACTGTCTGCAGGGGTGCAGGAGGGCCCAACTGCCTGCAGGGGGACAGGCGGTCCCTACTGTCTGCAGGGGGACAGGCGGGCCCTTCTATCTGCAAGGGGCGCAGACAGGCCCTACTGCCTGTAGGGGCGCAGGCTGGCCCTACTGCCTGAATGGGGAGAGGCAGGCCCTACTGCCTACGGGGGGTGCAGAAGGGCCCTACTGCCTGTACCACTGTCTGCAGGGGGACAGGCGGCCCTCCCGCCTACCGGTGTGCAGGATGGGTCAACTGCCTGCAGTGGGACAGGCGGTCCCTACTGCCTGCAGGGCGACAGGCGAGCCCTACTGCCTGCAAGGGTACAGGCGACCCTCCCACCTACGGGGTGCAGGAGGGACCTACTGCCTGCAGGGGGACAGGCGGGCCCTACTGCCTGCAGGGGGACAGGCGAGCCCTACTGCCTGCAGGGGGACAGGCTGACCCTAAAGTCTACAGGGGGACAGGCTGGCCCTACTTCCTGTAGGGGCGCAGGCGGGCTCTACTGTTTGTAGGGGCACAGGCTGGCCCTACTGCCTGCAGGGGGACAGGCGGCCCTCTCGCCTACGGGGGTGCAATCGGGACCTACTGCCTTTAGGGGCGCAGGCGGCCCTACTGCCTGTACGGTAGCAGGCAGGCCCTACTGCCTGTACGGGCGCAGGCAGGCCCTACTGCCTGAAGGGGGACAGGCAGGCCCTACTGCCTGCAGGGGGACAGGCGGCCCTCCCGCTTACGGGGGTTGCAGGAGGGCCCTTCTGCCTGTAAGGGCGCAGGCGGGCCCTGCTGAATGCAGGGGACACGAGCCCTACTGCCTGCAGGGGAGCAGGCGGGCCCTCATGCCTGTAATGGCGCAGGCGGGCCCTACTGTCTGCAAGGGAACAGGCAGGCCCTACTGCCTGCAGGGGGACAGGCGGGCCCTACTGTCTGCAGGGGGTGCAGGAGGGCCCAACTGCAAGGGGCGCAGACAGGCCCTACTGCCTGTAGGGGCGCAGGCTGGCCCTACTGCCTGCAGGGGGACAGGCGGCCCTCTCGCCTACGGGGGTGCAATCGGGACCTTCTGCCTTCAGGGGCGCAGGCGGCCCTACTGCCTGTACGGTAGCAGGCAGGCCCTACTGCCTGTACGGGCGCAGGCTGGCCCTACTGCCTTAAGGGGGACAGGTAGGCCCTACTGCCTACGGGGGTGCAGAAGGGCCCTACTGCCTGTACGCACTGTCTGCAGGGGGACAGGCGAGCCCCGCTCTGCCTGCAAGGGGGAAGGGCGGGCCCTACTGTCTGTAGGGGCGGAGGCGGCCCCCTGCAGGGGCGCTGGCGGGCCCTACTGTCTGCAGGGGGTGCAGGAGGGCCCAACTGCCTGCATTGGGACAGGCGGGCCCTACTGCCTGCAGGGGGGAAAAGCGGGCCCTACTGCCTGCAGGGGGACAGGCGAGCCCTACTGTCTGCAAAAGGACAGGCAGGCCCTCCCGCCTACGGGGGGTGCAGGCGGGACCTACTGCCTGTAGGGGCGCAGGCGGCCCTACTGCCTGTAGAAACGCAGGCGGGCCCTACTGCCTGCAGGGCGTCAGGCAGGCCCTACTGCCTGCAGGGGGACAGGCGGGCCCTACTGTCTGCAGGGGGTGCAGGAGGGCCTTACTGCTTGCAGGGGGACAGACGGGCCCTACTGTCTGCAAGGGGTGCAGGAGGGCCCAACTGGCTGCAGTGGGACAGGCGGGCCATATTGCCTGCAAGGGGCGTAGGCGGGCCCTACTGCCTGTAGGGGCGCAGGATGGCCCTACTGCCTGCAGGGGGACAGGCAGGCCCTACTGCCTGCAGGGGGGTGCAGGAGGGCCCAACTGCCTGCAGGGGGACACGCGGGCCCTACTGGCTGCAGGGGGTGCGAGAGGGGCCCAACTGCCTGCAGGGGGAATGGCGGGCCCTACTGTCTGCAGGGGGTGCAGGAGGGCCCAACTGCCGGCAGGGGGACAGGCGGGCCCTACTGCCTGCAGGGAGACAGGCGGGCCCCACTGCCTGAAGGGGCGCAGGCGGGACCTACTATCAGAAGGGGCGCAAGCGGCCCCTTATGCCTGTAGGGGCACAGGCGGGCCCTACTGTCTGCAGGGGGACAGGGGCGGCTCTCCTGCCTACGGGGGTGGAGGAGGGCCCTACTGCCTGCAGGGGGACAGGCGAGCCCTACTGCCTGCAGGGGGACAGGCGGGCCCTACTGCCTGTGGTGGGACAGCCGAGCCCTACTGCCTGCAAGGGGACAGGCGGGCCCCACTACCTGTAGGGGCGCATGCGGGCCCTACTGTCTGTAGGGGCACAGGCGGCCCTTAATGCCTGTTGGGCACAGGCGGCCCTTAATGCCTGTTGGGCGCAGGCGCGTCCTACTGCCTGTGGGAGCGCAGGCGGGCCGTACTGTCTGTAGATGCGGAGGCTGACCCTACTGCCTGCAGGGGGACAGGCGGGACCTACTGTCTGCAGGGGGTGCAGGAGGGCCCTACTGTCTGCAGAGGGACAGGCGGCCCTGCCGCCTACGGTGGTGAAGGAGGGTCCTACTGCCTGCAGGGGGACAGGCGAGTTCTACTGCCTGCAGGGGGACAGGCGGGCCCTACTGCCTGTAGGGGCGCATGCGGGCCTTACTGTCTGTAGGGGCACAGGCGGCCCTTAATGCCTGTTGGGGCGCAGGCGCGTCCTACTGCCTGTATGAGCGCAGGCGGGCCCTACTGTCTGTAGGGGCGGAGGCTGACACTACTGCCTGCAGGGGGCAGGCGGCTCTCCTGCCTAAGGGGGTGCAGGGGGGCCCTACTGCCTGTACTACTGTCTGCAGGGGAACAGGCGGCCCTCCCACCTACGGGGGTGCAGAAGGGCCCTACTGCCTATGGGGGACAGGCGAGCCCTACTGCCTGCAGGGGGACAGGCAGGCCCTATTGCCTGTAGGGCGCATGCGGGCCCTTCTGTCTGTAGGGGCACAGGCGGCCCTTAATGCCTGTTGGGGCGCAGGCGCGTCCTACTGCCTGTATGAGCGCAGGCGGGCCCTACCGCCTTTAGGGGCGCAGGCGGGCCCTACTGCCTGTAGGGGCGCAGGCGGGCCCTACTGCCTGTAGGGGCGCATGCAGGCCCTACTGTCTGTAGGGGCGCAGGCGGCCCCTAATGCCTGTTGGGGCGCAGGCGCGCCCTACTGCCTGCAGGAGCGCAGGCGGGCCCTACTGTCTGTAGGGGCGGAGGCTGACCCTACTGCCTGCAGGGGGAAAGGCGGGCCCTACTGTCTGCAGGGGGTGCAGGAGGGCCTAACTGCCTGCAGGGGTACAGGCGGGCCCTACTGTCTGCAAGGGGTGCAGGAGGGCCCTACTGCCTGTAGGGGCGCATACGGGCCCTACTGTCTGTAGGGGCGCAGGCGGCCCCTAATGCCTGTTGGGGCGCAGGCGCGCCCTACTGCCTGCAGGAGCGCAGGCGGGCCCTACTGTCTGTAGGGGCGGAGGCTGACCCTACGGCCTGCAGGGGGAAAGGCGGGCCCTACTGTCTGCAGGGGGTGCAGGAGGGCCCTAACTGCCTGCAGGGGTACAGGCGGGCCCTACTGTCTGCAAGGGGTGCAGGAGAGCCCTACTGCCTGCAGGGGGACAGTCGAGCCCTACTGCCTTCAGGGGGGCAGGCAGGCACTACAGCCTGTAGGGCCGCATGTGGAACCTACTGTCTGTATTGGCGCAGGCGGCCCCTAATGCCTGAAGGGGCGCAGGCGGGCCCCAATGCCTGTAAGGGTGCAGGCGGGCCATACTGCCTGCAGGGGGACAGGCGGGCCCTACTGCCTGCAGGGGCGCATGCAGTGGACAGGCGGCCCTCCCGCCTACGGGGGTGCAGGAGGGCCCTACTGCATGCAGGGGGACAGGCGGGCCCTACTGCCTGCAGGGGCGCAGGCGAGCCCTAATGCCTGTAGGGGCGCAGGCGGGCTCTACTGTCTGCAGGGGAACAGGCGGCCCTCCCGCCTACGGAGATGCCAATGCGGGCCCTACTGCCTGCAGGGGGACAGGCGACCCTCCCACCTACGAGGGTGCAGGAGGGCACACTGGCTGCAGGGGGACAGGCGGGCCCTACTGTCTGTAGGGGCGCAGGCGCGCCCCACTGCCTGTAAGAGCGCAGGCGGGCCATACTGCCTGTGGGGCGCAGGAGGGCCCAACTGACTGCAGGGGGACAGGCGGGCCCTTCTGCCTGCAGGGGCGCAGGCGGGCCCTACTGCCTGTAAGGGCGCAGAGCTGGCCCTACTGCCTGCAGGGGGACAGGCAGGCCCTACTGCCTGCAGGGGAGACAGGCGGCCCTCCCGCCTACGGGGGTGCAGGAGGGCCCTACTCCCTAAAGGGGGCAGGCGGGCCCTACTGCCTGCAGGGGCGCATTCGGGCCCTACTGTCTTTAGGGGCGCAGGCGGGACCTGTTGGGGCGCAGGCGCGCCCTACTGCCTGTAGAAGCGCAGGCAGGCCCTACTGTCTGTAGGGGCGGAGGCGGGTCCTACTATCAGAAGGGGCGGAAGCGGCCCCTAATGCCAGTAGGGGCACAGGCGGGCCCTACTGTCTGCAGGGGGACAGGCGGCTCTCCTGCCAACGGGGGTGCAGGAGGGCCCTACTGCCAGCAGGGGGACAGGCAAGCCCTACTGCCTGCAGGGGGATAGGCGGGCCCTACTGCCTCTAGGGGGACAGCCGAGCCCTACTGCCTGCAAGGGGACAGGCGGGCCCCACTACCTGTAGGGGCGCATGCGGGCCCTACTGTCTGTAGGGGCACAGGCGGCCCTTAATGCCTGTTGGGGCGCAGGCGCGTCCTACTGCCTGTATGAGCGCAGGCGGGCCGTACTGTCTGTAGGTGCGGAGGCTGACCCTACTGCCTGCAGGGGGACAGGCGGGCCCTACTGTCTGCAGGGGGTGCAGGAGGGCCCTACTGTCTGCAGAGGGACAGGCGGCCCTGCCGCCTACGGTGGTGAAGGAGGGTCCTACTGCCTGCAGGGGGACAGGCGAGCCCTACTGCCTGCAGGGGGACAGGCGGGCCCTACTGCCTGTAGGGGAGCACGCGGGCCCTACTGTCTGTCGGGGCACAGGCGGCCCTTAATGCCTGTTGGGGCGCAGGCGCGTCCTACTGCCTGTATGAGCGCAGGCGGGCCCTACTGTCTGTAGAAGCGGAGGCTGACCCTACTGCCTGCAGGGGGACAGGCAGCTCTCCTGCCTAAGGGGATGCAGGAGGGCCCTACTGCCTGTACTACTGTCTGCAGGGGGACAGGCGGCCCTCCCACCTACGGGGGTGCAGGAGGGCCCTACTGCCTGCTGGGGGACAGGCGAGCCCTACTGCCTTCAGGGGGACAGGCAGGCACTACTGCCTGTAGGGCCGCATGCGGGACTTACTGTCTGTATTGGCGCAGGCGGCCTCTATTGCCTGAAGGGGCGCAGGCGGGCCCCAATGCCTGTAAGGGTGCAGGCGGGCCATACTGCCTGCAGGGGGACAGGCGGGCCCTACTGCCTGCAGGGGCGCATGCAGGGGACAGGCAGCCCTCCCGCCTACAGGGGTGCAGGAGGGCCCTATTGCCTGCAGGGGGACAGGCGAGCCCCTACTGCCTTCAGGGGGACAGGCAGGCCCTACTGCCTGTAGGGGCGCAAGCGGGCCCTACTGTCTGTAGGGGCACAGGCGGCCCTTAATGCCTGTTGGGGCGCAGGCGCGTCCTACTGCCTGTATGAGCGCAGGCAATATGCTAGGTAAGGGGCCCTACTGTCTGTAGAAATGCGTGGAGGCTGGACCCCTACTGCCTGCAGGGGGACAGGCGGGCCCTACTGTCTGCAGGGGGTGCAGGAGGGCCCTACTGTCTGCAGAGGGACAGGCGGCCCTGCCGCCTAAGGTGTTGAAGGAGGGTCCTACTGCCTGCAGGGGGACAGTCGACCCTACTGCCTGCGAGGGGGACAGGCAGGGCCCTACTGCCTGTAGGGGCGCAAGCGGGCCCTACTGTCTGTGGGGGCACAGGCGGCCCTTAATGCCTGTTGGGGCGCAGGCGCGTCCTACTGCCTGTATGAGCGCAGGCGGGCCCTACTGTCTGTAGGATGCAGGAGGCGACCCTACTGCCTGCAGGGGGACAGGCGGGCCCTACTGTCTGCAGGGGGTGCAGGAGGGCCCTACTGTCTACAGAGGGACAGGCGGCCCTGCCGCCTACGGTGTTGAAGGAGGGTCCTACTGCCTGCAGGGGGACAGTCGAGCCCTACTGCCTGCAGGGGGACAGGCGGGCCCTACTGCCTGTAGGGGCGCAAGCGGGCCCTACTGTCTGTAGGGGCACAGGTGGCCCTTAATGCCTGTTGGGGCGCAGGCGCGTCCTACTGCCTGTATGAGCGCAGGCGGGCCCTACTGTCTGTAGGGGCGGAGGCTGACACTACTGCCTGCAGGGGGACAGGCGGCTCTCCTGCCTAAGGGGGTGCAGGGGGGCCCTACTGCCTGTACTACTGTCTGCAGGGGAACAGGCGGCCCTCCCACCTACAGGGGTGCAGGAGGGCCCTACTGCCTATGGGGGACAGGCGAGCCCTACTGCCTGCAGGGGGACAGGCAGGCCCTACTGCCTGCAGGGGGACAGGCGGCCCTCCCGCCTACGGGGGTGCCTGAGGGCCCTTCTGCCTGCAGGGGGACAGGCGAGCCCTACTGCCAGCAGGGGCGCATGCGGGCCCTACTGTCTGTAGGGGCGCAGGCGGCCCCTAATGCCTGTTGGGGCGCAGGCGCGTCCTACTGCCTGTATGAGCGCAGGCGGGCCCTACCGCCTGTAGGGGCGCAAGCGGGACCTACTGCCTGTAGGGGCGCATGCGGGCCCTACTGTCTGTAGGGGCGCAGGCGGCCCCTAATGCCTGTTGGGGCGCAGGCGCGCCCTACTGCCTGCAGGAGCGCAGGCGGGCCCTACTGTCTGTGGGGGCGAAGGCTGACCCTACTGCCTGCAGGGGAAAGGCGGGCCCTACTGTCTGCAGGGGGTGCAGGAGGGCCTAACTGACTGCAGGGGGACAGGCGGGCCCTACTGTCTGCAAGGGGTGCAGGAGGACCCTACTGCCTGCAGGGGGACAGTCGAGCCCTACTGCCTTCAGGGGGACAGGCAGGCACTACAGCCTGTAGGGCCGCATGCGGGACCTACTGTCTGTATTGGCGCAGGCGGCCCCTAATGCCTGAAGGGGCGCAGGCGGGCCCCAATGCCTGTAAGGGTGCAGGCGGCCATACTGCCTGCAGGGGGACAGGCGGGCCCTACTGCCTGCAGGGGCGCATGCAGGGGACAGGCGGCCCTCCCGCCTACGGGGGTGCAGGAGGGCCCTACTGCCTGCAGGGGGCAGGCGGGCACTACTGCCTGCAGGGGCACAGGCGGGACCTACTGCCTGTAGGGAGGCGGGCTCTACTGTCTGCAGGGGAACAGGCGGCCCTCCCGCCTACGGAGATGCATGCGGGCCCTACTGCCTGCAGGGGGACCGGCGAGCCCTACTGCCTTCAGGGGTACAGGCGGGCCCTACTGCCTGTAGGGGCGCATGTGGGCCCTACTGCCTTCAGGGGGATAGGCAGGCCCTACTGCCTGCAGGGGGACAGGCGGGCCCTACTGTCTTCAGAGGGACAGGTGGCCCTGCCGCCTACGGGGGTGAAGAAGGGCCCTACTGCCTGCAGGGGGACAGGCGAGCCCTACTGCCTGCAGGGGGACAGGCGACCCTCCCTCCTACGGGGGTGCAGGAGGGCCCTTCTGCCTGCAGGGGACAGGCGAGCCCTACTGCCTGCAGGGGGACAGGCGGGCCCTACCGCCTGTATGGGCGCAGGCGGGCCCTACCGCCTGTAGGGGCGCAGGCGGGCCCTACTGCCTGTAGGGGCGCATACGGGCCCTACTGTCTGTAGGGGCGCAGGCGGCCCCTAATGCCTGTTGGGGCGCAGGCGCGCCCCAAGGCCTGTAAGGGTGCAGGCGGGCCAAACTGCCTTCAGGGGGATAGGCGGGCCCTACTGCCTGCAGGGGGACAGGTGGCCCTCCCGCCTACGGGGGTGCAGGAGGGCCCTACTTCCTGCAGGGCGACAGGCAGGCCCTACTATGTTCAAGGGGTGCAGGAGGGCCCAACTGGCTGCAGGGGGACAGGCGGGCCCTACTGTCTGCAATGGGTGCAGGAGGGCCCAACGGGCTGCGGGGGGACAGGCGGGCCCTACTGCCTGCAGGATGACAGGCGAGCCCTACTGCCTGCAAGGGGACAGGCGGCCCTCCCGCCTGCGGGGTGCAGGCGGGACCTACTGCCTGTAGGGGCGCAGGCGGCCCTACTGCCTGTAGGAACGCAGGCGGGCCCTACTGTCTGTAGAGGCGGAGGCTGACCCTACTGCCTGCAGGGGAACAGACGGGCCCTACTGTCTGCAGGGGGTGCAGGAGGGCCTAACTGCTTGCAGGGGGACAGACAGGCCCTACTCTCTGCAAGGGGTGCAGGAGGGCCCAACTGGCTGCAGGGGGACAGGCGGGCCCTATTGCCTGCAAGGGGGCGTAGGCGGGCCCTACTGCCTGTAGGGGCGCAGGCTGGCCGTACTGCATGCAGGGGGACAGGCAGGCCCTACTGCCTGCAGGGGGTGCAGGAGGGCCCAACTGCCTGCAGGGGGACAGGCGGGCCCTACTGGCTGCAGGGGGGTGCAAGAGGGCCCAACTGCCAGCAGGGGGACAGGCAGGCCCCACTGCCTGAAGGGGGCCCAGGCGGGACCTACTATCAGAAGGGGCGCAAGCGGCCCCTAATGCCTGTAGGGGCACAGGCGGGCCCTACTGTCTGCAGGGGGTGCAGGAGGGCCTTACTGCTTGCAGGGGGACAGACGGGCCCTACTGTCTGCAAGGGGTGCAGGAGGGCCCAACTGGCTGCAGGGGGACAGGCGGGCCCTATTGCCTGCAAGGGGCGTAGGCGGGCCCTACTGCCTATAGGGGCGCAGGCTGGCCCTACTGCCTGCAGGGGGACAGGCGAGCCCTACTACCTTCAGGGGGACAGGCAGGCCCTACTGCCTGTAGGGCCGCATGCGGGCCCTACTGTCTGTATTGGCGCAGGCGGCCCCTAATGCCTGAAGGGGCGCAGGCGGGCCCCAATGCCTGTAAGGGTGCAGGCGGGCCATACTGCCTGCAGGGGGACAGGCGGGCCCTACTGCCTGCAGGGGCGCATGCAGGGGACAGGCGGCCCTCCCGCCTACTGGGGTGCAGGAGGGCCCTACTGCCTGCAGGGGGACAGGCGAGCGCTACTACCTTCAGGGGGACAGGCAGGCCCTACTGCCTGTAGGGCCGCATGCAGGCCCTACTGTCTGTATTGGCGCTGGCAGCCCCTAATGCCTGAAGGGGCTCAGGCGTGCCCCAATGCCTGTAAGGGTGCAGGCGGGCCAAACTGCCTGCAGGGGGGACAAGCGGGCCCTACTGCCTGCAGGGGGCGCATGCAGGGGACAGGCGGCCCTCCCGCCTACGAGGGTGCAGGGAGGGGCCCTACTGCCTGCAGGGGGACAGGCGGGCCCTACTGCCTGCAGGGGCGCAGGCGGGCCCTAATGCCTGTAGGGGCGCAGGCGGGCTCTACTGTCTGCAGGGGAACAGGCGGCCCTCCCGCCTACGGAGATGCATGCGGGCCCTACTGCCTGCAGGGGGACAGGCGAGCCCTACTGTCAGCAAGGGGTGCTGGAGGGCCCTACTGCCTGCAGGGGGACAGTCGAGCCCTACTGCCTTCAGGGGGACAGGCTGGCACTACTGCCTGCAGGGCCGCATGTGGGACCTACTGTCTGTATTGGCGCAGGCGGCCCCTAATGCCTGAAGGGGCGCAGGCGGGCCCCAATGCCTGTAAGGGTGCAGGCGGGCCATACTGCCTGCAGGGGGACAGGCAGGCCCTACTGCCTGCAGGGGCGCATGCAGGGGACAGGCGGCCCTCCCGCCTACGAGGGTGCGGGAGGGCCCTACTGCCTGCGGGGGGACAGGCGAGCCCTACTACCTTCAGGGGGACAGGCAGGCCCTACTGCCTGCAGGGCCGCATGCGGACCCTACTGTCTGTATTGGCGCAGGCGGCCCAAAATGTGAAGGGGGCAGGCGTGCCCCCAATGCCTGTAAGATTGCAGGCGGGCCAAACTGCCTGCAAGGGGACAAGCGGGCCCTACTGCCTGCAGGGGCGCATGCAGGGGACAGGCGGCCCTCCCGCCTACGGGGGTGCACGAGGGCCTTACTGCCTGCAGGGGGACAGGCAGGCCCTACTGCCTGCAGGGGCGCAGGCGGGCCCTAATGCCTGTAGGGGCGCAGGCGGGCTCTACTGTCTGCAGGGGAACAGGCGGCCCTCCCGCCTACGGAGATGTATGCGGGCCCCACTGCCTGCAGGGGGACAGGCGAGCCCCTACTGCCTGCAGGGGTACAGGCGGGCCCTACTTCCTGTAGGGGCGCATACGGGCCCTCACTGTCTGTAAGGGCGCAGGCGGCCCCTAATGCCTGTTGGGGCGCAGGCGCGCCCTACTGCCTGCAGGAGCGCAGGCGGTCCCTACTGTCTGCAGGGGTGCAGGAGGGCCTAACTGCCTGCAGGGGAACAGGCGGGCCCTACTGTCTGCAAGGTGTGCAGGAGGGCCCAACTGGCTGCAGAAGGAGAGGCGGGCCCTACTGCCAGCAGGGGGACAGGCGGGCCCTACTGCCTACAGTGGCGCATGCTGGCCCTACTGTCTGTAGGGGCGCAGGCAGGACCTGTTGGGGCGCAGGCGCGCCCTACTGCCTGTAGGAGCGCAGTTGGGCCCTACTGTCTGTAGGGACAGGAAGCTGACCCTACTGCCTGCAGGGGGACAGGCGGTCCCTACTGTCTGCAGGGTGTGCAGGAGGGCCTAACTGCCTGCAGAGGGACAGGCGGGCCCTACTGTCTGCAAGGGGTGCAGCAGGGCCCAACTGGCTGCAGGGGGACAGGCAGGCCCTACTGCCTACAGTGGCGCATGCGGGCCCTACTGTCTGTAGGGGCGCAGGCAGGACCTGTTGGGGCGCAGGCGCGCCCTACTGCCTGTAGGAGCGCAGTTGGGCCCTACTGTCTGTAGGGGCGGAAGCTGACCCTACTGCCTGCAGGGGGACAGGCGGTCCCTACTGTCTGCAGGGTGTGCAGGAGGGCCTAACTGCCTGCAGAGGGACAGGCGGGCCCTACTGTCTGCAAGGGGTGCAGCAGGGCCCAACTGGCTGCAGGGGGATAGGCGGGCCCTACTGCAGGCGGACAGTAGGGCCCGTATGCGCCCCTACAGGAAGTAGGGCCCGCCTCTCCCCCTGCAGGCAGTAGGGCTCGCCTGTCCCCCTGCAGGCAGTAGGACCCTCCTTCACCACCGTAGGCGGCAGAGCCGCCTGTCCCTCTGCAGACAGTAGGGCCCTCCTGCACCCCCTGCAGACAGTATGGCCCGCCTGTCCCCCTGCAGGCAGTAGGGTCAGCCTCCGCATCTACAGACAGTACGGCCCGCCTGCGCTCCTACAGGCAGTAGGACGCGCCTGCGCCCCAACAGGCAGAAGGGCCCGTCTGTCCCCCTGCAGGCAGTAGGGCCTGCCTGTCCCCCTGAAGGCAGTAGGGCCCGCATGCGCCCCTACAGGCAATAGGGCCCGCCTGTACCCCCTGCAGGCAGTAGGGCTCGCCTGTCCCCCTGCAGGCAGTAGGGCCCGCATGCATCTCCGTAGGCGGGAGGGCCGCCTGTTCCCCTGCAGACAGTAGAGCCCGCCTGCGCCCCTACAGGCATTAGGGCCCGCCTGCGCCCCTGCAGGCAGTAGGGCCCGCCTGTCCCCCTGCAGGCAGTAGGGCTCTCCCTGCACCCCCCGCCCCAGCAGGTGCCGCCTGCGCCCCTACAGACAGTAGGGCCCGCATGCGCCCCTACAGGCAGTAGGGCCCGCATGCTCCCCTACAGGCAGTAGGGCCCGCCTGTCCCCCCTGCAGGCAGTAGGGCTCGCCTGTCCCCCTGCAGGAAGTAAGGGCCCTCCTGCACCCCCGAAGGTGGGAGGGTCACCTGTCCCCTTGCAGACAGTAGGGCTCGCCTGTCCCCATGCAGGCAATAGGGCCCTCCTTCACCCCGCCTAGGCGGCAGGGCCGCCTGTCCCTCTGCAGACAGTAGGGCCCGCCTGTCCCTATGCAGGCAGTTGGGCCCTCCTGCACACCCTGCAGACAGTAGGGCCCGCCAGCGCACCTACAGGTAGTAGGGTCAGCCTCCGCCCCTACAGACAGTAGGGCCCGCCTGCGCTCCTACAGGCAGTAGGGCGCGCCTGCGCCCCAACAGGTCCCGCCTGCGCCCCTACAGACAGCAGGGCCCGAATGCGCCCCTACAGGCAGTAGGGCCCGCCTGTCCTCCTGCAGGCAGTAGGGCCCTCCTGCACCCCCGTAGGCGGGAGGGCCGCCTGTCCCCCTGCAGGCAGTAGGGCCTGCCTGTCCCCCTGCAGGCAGTAGGGCCAGCCTGCGCCCCTACAGGCAGTAGGGCCTGCCTGCGCCCCTGCAGGCAGTCGGGCCCGCCTGTCCCCCTGCAGTCAGTTGGGCCCTCAATTGGGCCATCAGTTGGGGCCCTCCAGTTGGGCCAACAGTACCTGTCTGAGGGCGCAGGCGCGCCACACTGCCTGCAGGAGCGCAGGCGGTCCCTACTGTCCACCTGCAGGGTGCAGGAGGGCAGCCTAACTGCCTGCAGGGAACTGGCGGGCCTACTGTCGCTGCAAGGGGTGCAGGTGGGCTCCGAACTGGCTGCAGAAGGAGAGGACGGGCCCTACTGCCAGCAGGGGACGCATGCGGACCCTACTGGCTGTAGGGCGCAGGCGCGCCCTACTGCCTGTAAGAGCGCAGCGCGGGCCATACTGCCTGCGGGGAGACAGGCGACCCTCCCGCCCACGGGGGGGAGGAGGGCCCTACTGCTTGAATGGGGACAGGGCGGGCCCAACTGCCTACATGGGGACAGGCGAGCCCTACTGCCTGCAGGGGAAAAGGCAGGACTTACTGCCTGCAGGGGGACAGGCGGCCCTCCCGCCTACGGGGGGTGGAGGAGAACCCTACTGCCTGAATGGGGACAGGCGGGCCCAACTGCCTGCAGGGGGACAGGCGGGCCCTACTGTGTGCAAGGGGTGCAGGAGGGGCCCAACTGGCTGCAGGGGGACAGGCGGGCCCTACTGCTTGCAGGGGCGCAGGCAGGCCCTAATGCCTGTAGGGGCGCTGGCGGGCCCTACTGTCTGCAGGGGGTGCAGGAGGGCCCAACTGCCTGCATAGGGACAGGCGGGCCCTACAGTCTGCAGGGGGTGCAGGAGGGCCCTACTGTCTGCAAGAGGACAGGCCCCTACTGCCTGTACTACTGTCTGCAGGGGGACAGGCGGCTCTCCTGCCTACGAGGGTGCAGGAGGGCCCTATTGCCTGTACCACTGTCTGCAGGGGGACAGGCTGCCCTCCCGCCTACCGGGGTGCAGAAGGGGCCAACTGCCTGCAGTGGGACAGGCGGGCCCTACTGCCTACAGTGGCGCATGCAGGGCCCTACTGTCTGTAGGGTCGCAGGCAGGACCTGTTGGGGCGCAGGCGCGCCCTACTGCCTGTAGGAGCGCAGGCGGGCCCTACTGTCTGTAGGGGCGGAGGCTGACCCTACTACCTGTAGGTGCGCTGGCGGGCCTACTGTCTGCAGGGTGTGCAGGAGGGCCCAACTGCCTGCATAGGGACAGGCGGGCCCTACTGTCTGCAGAGGGACAGGCGAGCCCTGCCGCCTAGGCAGGTGAAGGAGGGCCCTATTGCCTGCATGGGGACAGGCAGGCCTACTGTCTGCAGGGGACAGGTGACCCTCCCCCCTTCGGGGGTGCAGGGAGGGGCTCTACTTCCTGCAGGGGGGACAGGCGGGCCCTACTGCCTGCAGGGAGACAGGCAGGCCCTACTGCCTGTAGGGGCGCAGGAGGGCCCTAATGTCTGTAGGGGCGCAGGCGGGACCTGTTGGGGCGCAGGCGCGCCCTACTGCCTGTAGGAGCGCAGGCGGGCCCTACTGACTGTAGGGGCGGAGGCTGACCCTACTACCTGTAGGTGCGCTGGCGGGCCCTACTGTCTGCAGGGGGTGCAGGAGGGCCCAACTGCCTGCATAGGGAGACAGAGGACAGGGGGCCCCTACTGCCTGTACTACTGTCTGCAGAGGGCAGGCAGCTCTCTGCTGGGAGTGCAGGGAGGGCCCTATCCTGCCTGCCACTGTCTGCAGGAGGACAGGCTGCCCTCCCGCCTACCGGGGTGCAGAAGGGGCCAACTGCCTGCAGTGGGACAGGCGGGCCCTACTGCCTACAGTGGCGCATGCGGGCCCTACTGTCTGTAGGGGCGCAGGCAGGACCTGTTGGGGCGCAGGCGCGCCCTACTGCCTGTAGGAGCGCAGGCGGGCCCTACTGTCTGTAGGGGCGGAGGCTGACCCTACTACCTGTAGGTGCGCTGGCGGGCCCTACTGTCTGCAGGGTGTGCAGGAGGGCCCAACTGCCTGCATAGGGACAGGCGGGCCCTACTGTCTGCAGAGGGACAGGCGGCCCTGCCGCCTAGGCGGGTGAAGGAGGGCCCTATTGCCTGCATGGGGACAGGCGAGCCCTACTGCCTGCAGGGGGACAGGCGAGCCCTACTGCCTGCAGGGGGACAGGCGGGCCCTACTGCCTGTAGGGGAGCTTGCGGGCCCTACTGTCTGTAGGGGCGCAGGCGGCACCTGTTGGGGCGGGGGTGCAGGGAGAGCCCTACTGCTTGCAGGGGGACAGGCGACCTGCACCTGCGACCTGCGGCCCTACTGCCTGCAGGGGCGCAGGCGGGCCCTAATGCCTGTAGGGGCGCAGGCGGGCTCTACTGTCTGCAGGGCAACAGGCCCTACTGCCTGCAGGGGCGCAGGCGGGCCCTAATGCCTGTAGGGGCGCAGGCGGGCTCTACTGTCTGCAGGGGAACAGGCGGCCCTCCCGCCTACGGAGATGCATGCGGGCCCTACTGCCTGCAGGGAGACAGGCGAGCCCTACTGCCTGCAGGGGTACAGGCGGGCCCTACTGCCTGTAGGGGGCGCATGCGGGCCCTACTGCCTTCAGGGGGACAGGCAGGCCTTACTGCCTGCAGGGGGACAGACGGGCCCTTCTGTCTGCAGGGGGACAGGCAGGCCCTACTGCCTGCAGGGGGGTGCGGGAGGGCCCAACTGCCTGCAGAGGGACAGGCAGGGCCCTACTGGCTGCAGGGGGTGCAAGAGCGTCCAACTGCCTGCAGGAAAATGGCGGGCCCTACTGTCTGCAGGGGGTGCAGGAGGGCCCAACTGCCTGCAGGGGGGGACAGGCGGGCCCTACTGCCTGCAGGGAGACAGGCGGGCACCACTGCCTAAAGGGGCGCAGGCGGGACCTACTATCAGAAGGGGCGCAAGCGGCCCCCTAATGCCTGTAGGGGCACAGGCGGGCCCTACTGTCTGCAGGGGGACAGGCGGCTCTCCTGCCTAGGGGGGTGCAGGAGGGCCCTACTGCCTGCAGGGGAACAGGCGAGCCCTACTGCCTGCATGGGACAGGCGGGCCCTACTGTCTGCAAGGGGTGCAGGAGGGCCCAACTGGCTGCAGGGGGAAAGGCGGGCCCTATTGCCTGCAAGGGGCGTAGGCGCGCCCTACTGCCTGTAGGGGCACAGGCTGACCCTACTGCCTGCAGGGGGACAGGCGGGCCCTACTGCCTGCAGGGGGACAGGCGAGCCCTACTGACTGCAGGGGGACAGGCGGCCCCTACTGTCTGCAGAGGGACAGGCGGCCCTGCCGCCTACGGGGGGTGAAGAAGGGCCCTACTGCCTGTAGGGGCGCAGGCGGGCCCTACTGCCTTTAGGAGCGCAGGAGGGCCCTAATGCCTCTAGGGCCGCTGGCGCGCCCTACTGCCTGCAGGGGGACAGGCAGGCCCTACTGCCTGCAGGGGGATAGGCGGGCACTAGTGTCTGCAGAGGGACAGGCGGCCCTGCCGCCTACGAAAGGGAAGGAGGGCCCTACTGCCTGCATGGGACAGGCGGGCCTTACTGTCTGCAAGGGGGTGCAGGAGGGCCCAACTGGCTGCAGGGGGAAAGGCGGGCCCTATTGCCTGCAAGGGGCGTAGGCGGGCCCTACTGCCTGTAGGGGCACAGGCGGGCCCTACTGTCTGCAGAAGGACAGGCAGCTCTCCTGCATACGGGGGTGCAGGAGGGCCCAACTGCCTGCAGGGGGACAGGCGAGCCCTACTGCCTGCAGGGGGACAGGCGGGCCCTACTGCCTCTAGGGGGACAGCCGAGCCCTACTGCCTGCAAGGGGACAGAAGGGCCCCACTACCTGTAGGGGCGCATGCGGGCCCTACTGTCTGTAGGGGCACAGGCGGCCCTTAATGCCTGTTGGGGCGCAGGCGCGTCCCTACTGTCTGTAGGGGCGGAGGCTGACCCTACTACCTGTAGGTGCGCTGGCGGGCCCAACTGCCTACATAGGGACAGGCGGGCTCTCCTGCCTACGGGGGTGCAGGAGGGCCCTACTGTCTGTACTACTGTCTGCAGGGGGACAGGCGGCTCTCCTGCCTACGGGGGTGCAGGAGGGCCCTACTGCCTGTATTACTGTCAGCAGGGGGACAGGCGGCTCTCCTGCCTTTCGGGGTGCATGAGGGGCCAACTGCCTGCAGTGGGACAGGCGGGCCCAACTGCCTGCAGGGAGACAGGCAGGCCCTACTGCCTGTAGGGGCGCATGAGGGCCCTAATGTCTGTAGGGGCGCAGGCGGGACCTGTTGGGGCGCAGGCGCGCCCTACTGCCTGTAGGAGCGCAGGCGGGCCCTACTGACTGTAGGGGCGGAGGCTGACCCTACTACCTGTAGGTGCGCTGGCGGGCCCAACTGCCTACATAGGGACAGGCGGGCTCTCCTGCATACGGGGGTGCAGGAGGGCCCTACTGCCTGTACTACTGCCTGCAGGGGGGACAGGCGTCTCTCCTGCCTTTCGGGGTGCATGAGGGGCCAACTGCCTGCAGTGGGACAGGCAGGCCCAACTGCCTGCAGGGAGACAGGCAGGCCCTACTGCCTGTAGGGGCGCATGCGGGCCCTACTGTCTGCATAGGGACAGGAGGGCCCTACTGTCTGCAGGGGGACAGGCGGCTCTCCTGCCTGCATGGGGACAGGCGGGCCCCTACTGCCTGTAGGGGCGCATGCGGGCCCTACTGCCTGTAGGGGGACTGGCGGGCCCTACTGTCTGCATAGGGACAGGAGGGCCCTACTGTCTGCAGGGGGTCAGGCGGCTCTCCTGCCTACGGGGGTGAAGGAGGGCCCTACTGCCTGCATGGGGACAGGCGGGCCCTACTGCCTGCAGGGGGACAGTCGAGCCCTACTGCCTGCAAGGGGACAGGCGACCCTCCCACCTACGGGGGTGCAGGAGGGACCTACTGCCTGCATGGGGACAGGCGAGCCCTACTGCCTGCAGGGGGACAGGCGGGCCCTACTGCCTGTAGGGGAGCATGCGGGCCCTACTGTCTGTAGGGGCGCAGGCGGGACCTGTTGGGGCGCAGGCGCGCCCTACTGCCTGTAGGAGCGCAGGCGGGCCCTACTGTCTGTAGGGGCGGAGGCTGACCCTACTACCTGTAGGTGCGCTGGCGGGCCCAACTGCCTACATAGGGACAGGCGGGCTCTCCTGCCTACGGGGGTGCAGGAGGGCCCTAATGCCTGTACTACTGTCTGCAGGGGGACAGGCGGCTCTCCTGCCTACGGGGGTACAGGATGGCCCTACTGCCTGTACTACTGTCAGCAGGGGGACAGGCGGCTCTCCTGCCTACGGGGGTGCAGGAGGGCCCTACTGCCTGTACCACTGTCTGCAGGGGGACAGGCGGCCCTCCCGCCTACTGGGGTGCAGGAGGGCCCTACTGCGTGTGCGGGCGCAAGCGGGCCCTTCTGCCTGCAGGGGGACAGGCGGGCTCTCCTGCCTATGGGGGTGCAGGAGGGCCCTACTGCCTGTACTACTGTCTGCAGGGGGACAGGCGGCTCTCCTGCCTACGGGGGTGCAGGAGGGCCCTACTGCCTACATAGGGACAGGCGGGCTCTCCTGCCTACGGGGG